>CM021109.1:51431318-51952117 GCA_007115665.2 Sequoiadendron giganteum | reverse complement strand
GATCTCCTCTGGGCATTCTTCACAGGCTCCGGCACAAGTAATCCTGGTGGCCTCAACCGAATCCCGGCACTCATACTCACTCATGCGGAATCAACTACCTCTCGCAAGAACTAGATAGTTGATCTTGCCATTCCAGGCCTTCTCACTCATCCCAAGTCTAAACAAGCCCTTGCGTCTATGAGTGAGGATTAAATTATCTTGATTAGTGAGAAGTTAGTCATAATCTTCTAAGTACATTATTTTAATTATCACTTGTTTAAATCACTCCTGAAGGTTATCTAGTTTACCTCTTTGGGCTCTGGCGCCTAACAGAAGCCACTCTTCTATTTGACAACACACACCCAAACAATCTACCAAGGGAACCACAAGTGCATACCAACTAGGCATCATAATCCACTCCAACACAAGGAGGATGCAAATAATAGAAACTCACTCCAAACATCTTGGAGGCTACAATCACATAGTCCACTCCTTTCACAGGAGACAACAAGATGAAACCACATCACAAGGTCACTCCATACAAGGACACACGGATCCCATAATCCACTCCTAAACCAAGGAGGTGCAAACATCCGCATTCGTGAAAACTGGGTAAAACTGAAAAGATGCCATGCACTACCCAAGGGAAAACAACTAGATGGCATAAAGATTCAACAACCCTTATCCTCTAAGTTCTTTTGGAAGACTTAAAATCTGGGACTAACACTAAATCCCAAAACCAACAATGCAACTTGACGACATAGCAACAAAAGCATTCAAGTCATTAATCAATCTAATATTTGGATTTCCTAAATCCATATTCATTCAATAGGTAGTATTGACAAAATCAAAGACACGATAACTAGATCATCTAAAATAATCATAACCCCTATTTCCCTTTTCATTATTGGAAATCTAAAACAATTAAACCTACTTCTCTTTATTGAATATAGAGAATTAAATCCTTTAAGATAATCATAAGGAAGATACTACTTTTGAATATACTAAATCTATATCTCTTTCATAATCCAATCACAATGATTCAATAAAACAACTTCTTAATTTACTTTTAAATCGACACAAATCTATGCAAATAAACTCTTTCCATTTCCTAACCAAATCTTACGTCTCATTCACTTTTCTATTTAAAACATTCAATCACTTTAATATAATAACATATTGTTTCTCTATCCATTTAAAAACATGCAATTTCATCAATGTATCAAAAAATATCTTTTGGCTTATCTATTTGATCACGCATTCATATTGTTTCTAATTAAATCTCATTAATTAAAACAAACATTTACATATAAATATTTCTATAATTCTTTAATATATTTAAATATCTTTTTCCTTATCAATTTTGACCATACATTCAAAACTTATCTTTTAAACTCTTCATGCAAAGCTAAATTACACGCACTTAAATAAAACAAGGTAAATATTGATTGAAAATACTCATGGATATATATATATACATTTCAATATATTTTCTTCAATCATATTAACAAAATAAATGTTTCCTTTTAAATCAAATAATTCCTTCTATTAAAAAATATCTTTCTCTATACATTTTCTACACATACTAATAATTTCTTTTAGAACACTAATAATACCCAATTTGCAAACAACAGAATAAAATAATAAAATATTATTTATTCTCTCAAATGAATATATGCTTTCAATATATACTAAATATAAATTAATATATTTAAATATATATAATCATTAACATATCTTCTATTCTTTACAAAATATCAAATTGTTTAATTCAAAATAAAATATCCTTTATCATTAATTTTCCAAAATATATATATATATTTTTCTAATTAAATCAAATTAATAATTGGACCTTTTACACATGAATTTAAATTCCACAATTAAATTTTAAATTATGCATTATTTAAATCCAATATTTAACTCCTTCAATTAAACTTTAACATGTCATTTTAAAATAAACAATAATTTTCCCATACGTTTATAATTTTAATTCCACTAATCTAATATACAAATTTTATTTAAAATAATATAAATAAATATAATACTTTAGTATTATAAATTATAATATAAAATATTATTAAATAATATTTTTATATTATAATAACAATACCTAAAATATTAATATTTATAAATATCAATTTATTATTATTTTATTTTCAGAACAGCCATGGGAAAAATAACTTAACATTAGTGTCATGTTTCAAGCATAATTCAAAAACTACGATCTGGGTATTTACGATTTTTGGACAGGGGTAAGAAAATTTCAAAATGCAAAAACCTTTTAAATTTCTTGAAAACCCAGTTTGTGAAAGTAAAGTTATAGGCGACGCAATCAGACCATTTTACCATGAAAAATATAACTATAGTGCAGATTTTAAAATCCGATTTTTAATAATAAATTGAGGGTTTCATTTTCTAAAAAAATTCTAAATGCATTGTTCAATCTCTATGTTTGATTTCAATAACAACAAAATTGATTTCCCCAAATAATTTAAATTCAACTAAGGTTTTCACAATTTTCACTCAAGAATTTTTACAAGCAAAGGTTGTAAATTTGTTTAATTATTTTCTTCTAACATCAAATTTATTTTCTAAAATAGATTTAACAAACAAATCTTTAATCATTACTATTTTAAAGAAAAATAATCAAGAACAATAAAACACAAAGAGGAAAACCTAGTACAAGAAGCTATAGGAAGAGATGAATTTCTGATGCAAGTCTCCTCCAAAGAATCCAATCCAAAATCCAACAAATGCAAACAATCTTTCATTCAATCAATTCTACAATCAAACAATCTTCAAACCCTTGTGCAAATTTTTCAAAATTTCTTCCCTGCTGTAAAAATGTATTTTTCTAAAAACTTTCTACCCTAAAATTAAAACATGTATTCTTTATAAATCAAAAATACCTAATACAACCCTAATTCACATTACATGCAAATTAGATATTTCAATTTCAATTTCAATTTCAATTTTTACAACCCTAATTCACATTGCAAGCAAATTAGATATTTGAATTTGAATTTCAAATTTCAATTTCAATTTTAATTTTAATTTCAATTTCACTTTTGGAAAACCCATTTTCAATTTAAAATGCAATTTCAAATAATAAATTAATTTCCAAAGTTGCAACCAATTTCCCAAATAAACATTTAATTACAATTTCTAATTTAATTCCCACACGTTGAGATTAAATTCCAAAATTAATTTTAATTCTTTTATTTCCTTTCATTCTCTTGTATCATGTTTAATTAATTAACTTAATTATTTAATAACTAAACTCAACCCCCTTGGATTAAATTTAATTAATTAAATAATTTAAATATAATTAATTAATTTAAATATAAACTTTTATCCACATTGCATTATTTAAATTAAATAACCATCAACATGATTTAAATGCAATTATTCTAAATATCTATTTCCAAAACAAGAATTCTTCATAATTAAATAACATTAAAGCAAGATAGACGATGACTCGACACACACAACTGACGACACACTAAGGTTAGGGTGTAAACTTGACACATGTTACCTAGCTACTATCTCCCGTTCAACTTAACCGTTGGATCGACACGCTCAAACCTGTGAAACCAGGTGGAGTCGATGTCATGTACCTGCAATCCTGCAACCAAGTAAACAACATCATACAATATATCCAGCATATAATACACACCATGAAGAAGGAATTACAGATTCGCAGGGCGCTCGCAAGCGAGTGATGCGAACTCGTCATCTTCACCCATACACTCATCAAAACTGACACTTCCATCATAATTCCAATAATCTCATAATAATATCTCATGCTAACTCTACAACATCATTAATCCATAATGCATGTGAAACAATAATCCGATAGCTCCATCCCACAATAATAGTTGTCGTTCAATAGTAATGATCAAAACATCATAACAAAATGTATTCAGTATCAAAGTAACTGCAACCAAACATAACATAAAGCAACTTGAACAAGAGACAAAAATAGAGGGGTATTACAGGTTAAAGAGAATGGGGGTGCCAAACTTATAGTACTCATTGTCCTTTGGTCGTTGATTTTCCCTGAGTGCCCTCAACCTCGTCTTCGATGCTGGTATTGACCTTGTTTTAGCTCCAAACTCTTCGTCTGCGCTGGTATTGACCTTGTTTTCATTCCTCCAAACTCTTCCTTCTCTCTGGTATTGACCTTTCACTTGTCTAATTCGACGAGCTACAACCTGGTTTAGTTAGGTTTTAGAGTATGTAAATTAAATTTAAAATTATGACGCCATTGAGAGTAGTGAATATAAAGCAAGCAAAGCCTATTATGGTGCCATTTAGAGTAGTGACTATAAAGTAAGCCAAGCCTATTATAGTCATGAGGGAAATAATAAAACTCCTAGGATACTTTGTGAAACCATTTTCCTTGGTTAAAGGGAGGCCATAAAATATACCTTTGGATTTTTCCAATCTTCAAATATGAGGATTTGCAAGGTTCTTAGCAACATGAGTAATGGAAATGTGTGCAACAAGAATTTTTGAACACACATGGAATCTCCTTGCCAAAGAAAGGGGCTTCATAATTTAATATGATAATTTTTCTTAGCTCTAGAAATGATATGTTTCCTTAAATAGGAAGGAGAAACCTAAAAGGTAAAAGAGATGCTTAGGAATCTCAACACTTCATTATGATCAACCCCCTTCTATCCATAGGAATTGAACCAATTGGGCTTGGCTAAGAATGATTTCCTATAACATTGAGTTTTATGCCACTATATATTTGACCTTAAAGCTTTCGAGAAAATATCTAGGCATTGAATATCCTAAATAATGTCATGTTTGTCCTCCAAGAGAGTGAGAAAGGAGTCATTAGAAAAATTACCATTGAATAGTTGGGCTACTGATGGCAATGTTGATAGTGAGATGGGTGGTCATAGAGGTGGCCTACAAGCTATATTTGGAAAAAAAGAAAGATAGAAGCCATTGATTGGAGTATTGAATATTGACGTTGGTGTTTCCTTGTCCATCAAAGGGTCACTATGAGAAATGGTGTTGGATTTGGAATTGGCATTTACTCTTTTCTTCTAACAAAAATGGTGATAGGCTACATGTGTATAATACTAGAAATATTCTCCCCTTTCTCCCATGAAAACTTTTATGGGAGAAGGAATACATGATACTTTGAATTTTAATGAAGAGTCAATGCAAAATAAACTACTCCCTTTACTATCATACATGTTTTTGGGTTTATTCTTTCATTCTTCACACTTGGAAAATTGCTCATTTAGAAATGGATTGAATAAGTGGAAAAACTTGGGCATGCATATGAGCTTATGAATTAGAACCTAAAGGGTATGTTGTCAAAGGAAGATTTCCCATTTCTAACACATTGTTGTTGAGGTGAGTTTAATAATACTATGGCTCGTTGCACCATAGAATTTGTTAGAGGTTTCCTAATATGACATCTCTACATGATCCATGCTTAATTAGTTGTTGGATTTTATCTTTCCTTTTTCTATTAATGACTTATTATATGATTGCATAGATGATATTTTTAATGTCATTGGGCCATATCAGTCTATAGGAAGTTGCTTTACTTCTCAAAGTATTATCAATAACCTTAATAATGAAAATAATGAAATTGTCATTTAATGGGTGCTTGGGGAAGGGTATTGAGTTTTACCCTAGTGATAATTGTTGGTGTCTATGTATCATATTGCTTTGGCTCAAGAGGGGTATTGTTATCCCTTATGATTATGTTTGAGGAAGTCTTCAAATGGATGCTATTTCCTTCAACCAAATTGATGTCATTAAATGGTCTTGTTATGAACCCCTTGTAGGTTGCTTAGATAATGTTAGTAATGTTAGTATTGGTAATTCTGGTCCTTCTAATTATTATGCCCAAGCTTCCATAAATATGCATTTACTTAAAAATAACGATATAGTCACTTCAATCAAGTCACTTATGGTTGGGAGGTTTCTCCATGGTATGATTATATGAACAAGTTAGTTTTGCATGATAGTGAATAAGCCTCAATTTTTTCCAAAGCCTATTCTCTTAGGTGAATGCTTGTGTTTTCTTCCTACTAAGTTCCAAAATTATATTTCTTAGTTTAATATTTTTTGCAAGGGTTTAGATACTATAGGGGATATATGATGCCACACTAAACTCACATCCCCTAAGGAGGTGAGAAATAATGCCATGCTATGACATTTTTAAAGAGGGTAGAATTGCTCCCTACTTTGAGTCCCTATGTTGCTCTGGTCAAGTCCTTTCAAAATAATTTTTTGCTTCATGAAAGGATAAAAAGGTTATTGTGGGTGGTGTTAGATTTCTTGTTTCAAAGGAAACCATTAGAGCTGTTACTAGGTTGAATATTGAAGGTAGGAAGGTCATTAATAGGGAAAAATGATAGACACGGAAACCATCAACCAAATTTTGAAAAGGGGAGAACTCATCGAATTATAGAATGGTTTTGAATGATGAGTTTAATAGAGTGCTAATTAAGTACTTCAGTGTTGAAGGTAGTTTTAAAACCATTTCTCGCATGACCATCTTAAACATAATAAGATTGCTTGTTTTCCTTATTTTGTCCTAAGTTCTCTTAAGTGTTTAGGTAAGGAGGTCTTAATGGATAAATTTGTGATGCCTCTACATGAGGGGTTAATTTTTAGACTCCATAAGTCCACCTTTCTTATATGTTCTCTTAGAATTTTGTTAGCTCTCTTGTTTCAAAGTCTAATCTATTCCCTACCCCTATTCTTATCAAAGATAAAGGTGGGAATCTTAGTGATTTGAATGATCCCTCTCATCTTAAGGGTAAGAGAAAACCTATAAAACATTCCTCATTCCTTGTCAAGCAAAAAATTACATTTGATGATGTGCCTAGTAAAGTGGTGGAGGGAAATCTTGAGCTTGGTAAAGTTGTGGCTGATTATGATGACTTAGGTTGCCCTAATATTTTTGCCATTGGTTCTCTATTGAAATTTTCCTCTCATATCCATGTGGAGATTCCTAGTGATGTGGACATCTCCAAGACTAAGAGTAAAAACCATAAAATTTAGTCCTCACTTATGGGCAACAATGACTAAGGTTCTTATTGTTGCTACTGTTAATAAAAAGACTGCTATAGGAAAACCTTTTAAGGGGAACCTTGTAAGAAGATCTAATAGGTTGGTGGCCATAATTTCTACTACCTCTAGCACTACACCCAGTGTAGAATTAGTTGTTTCTAACAACAAAGGCTTTGTTGGTTAGAAGGACAATGACTGCATCAATAGTGGGAACAAAGAGTTCAGTCACTCTCAAGACTTCATGTAAGAGGAAGATGTTTCTCTTTCCAATGATTTTGGTCTCAAAATTTTTCAGAAATGAATGTTCTTTATGACACTAAGTCTTCTAACATAGGGGATGATTGAGAGGCTGAAAATGATGTGAATTTAGTCCCTAGAAATGATATGGTGGCCATGGATGATGTCAAGGGTAAAGGAATTTAGGTGGACAATAAGTTTGATCTTGTGCATTTATGTTCTCATTGTGGCCATAACACCAATTCTCTTAATTGTTTGGAGAAAATTCTAGAAACTTTGGAGGAAAGAGTCAATAATATGCTTAATTTTAGTAATAAGGTGATCCATAGGTTACTTCTATGCATCTACTCTAGAATGTTGTGTGGGAGTTCTAGAAAAGAAGGTAGAAGGGTAATCTTGATAGTCTTGTTTTAAAGAAGGATAGAAAGAAATACCCTAAGGATGATATTTTTTCTTTCCTTTTTGAAGATTGGGGATATGTGACTCCCCAAAAGACATGCTACAACTTGTAGTTTTTTCTTGTTGTTTGTTAGTTATTTATGTGCTATTTTTCTTTGTTCTTCTATTAATTATTTATAGTTAGTTATTTTTTGGTTTTTCTTTTCATATCCTCCAGGCTTGCTATGTAATAGGGTTGGGACCTTGGTTTCCCATTTTATATATAAAAAAAAACCAAGTCGATTTATCTTTTTCAATTATTGGGATAAAGTGACAATTTGGCATAGTTTAATAAGACACCTCACTATTTATTGCTAAATCTGTTGTATTTGCTTAAGATATCTTAGAAATAATTTATCCATGTGTAACACAGTAGTTTACAAATATGGATAGTGATGCTTAGGTTAACTTAGATTTTCACTTGGAATCAGAAGTAGACCTTTAAGAATTAAATTTGGAATCTAATAGACTATGTCAAGGCTTCATTAACCACATCGAAGATAAGTATATTCCTTTTAAACTACCTTATAAGCTAAAATGAAGTGGCCACCATTGGCAATCGTGTTCATTCATAGCAATCACCAGCACTGAACACAATCGTCAAGCAACTTTTCATCAAGATTATAAAATCACCGTCGATTTTGAGCATGTGCATCTTGCAGCCACTTTAGTAACCTGTCATATAATGTATTAAAACTTGACATAAATATTAAATCACTTTAATTATTCCTTCGGCACCACTGGCCGAGACATGTGGCGCTTGCCCGTGATATCGCAATCAGTTGAAACTTAGTGGTGAGGTCATCACAGGATTATGGGGAACGGTTAGGATCAACTGATGGATGATTGACGGTCATTAAAAAATATTTCCAACATCTAGCTCCCTCGACAACATGTCTGGGAACTAACCCATGTTGGCCCTATTATTGCATTCACAAGGTTCGGGACGTTGGGTTCACCACAAAACCCCTCACTTCATAGCCAAGGAAAAATGAGACTTTCTCACTCCTAAGACCATGATGAACACCTGAGTCACTATGGGACTCAAGGTGGGAGCTACTTCTTTTCGCTCCTGGAAGGAAGATTACTGGAACACCCTTTCCATTTGGTGTTCGGCTATGGACTCTCGGTGCAACCCGGTTGCATCCCTATGGTGCTCCTTTTCTTGAACAACCATACCTCCCTATATAAGGTATTACTAGTCCAAATAATAGACATCGGTAGGATGACACCATACTATGGGCTGACTCCCCCATTTCTGACTTCTCATCACCAGTAATAACCCATAGGGACCTTCCCTTGATTTACAGACTCTTCCTAGCCTGGCTAACATCTTTATGAGTCCAAATCACCTTGTAGAGTTGCCTTACCCTTGCAACCTACCTTAACTCGCCATGAATTGGCATGACTCGACACTTCTTTATGCTCCATGCTGCTATGCCCACGCTACCCCTAGTAACTCGGCTTCAAAATTAGAACCTTGTTGTCCCAACTTGCCTTAATATTCAAAAAAGAAAAAAGAAAAGAAAAATACGCTTCGAAAATGATAAATCTTGGCGTATATTATATAGATTATATATAAGGTATATAAGATAGTTAAATCATTATAATATTGTTAAATCATTAACTATATTACAAATGAACACTGCTTTCAAATTCTTCGTTCTCTAAAGCATTGGTTCTTACATTTGTTCTTGACATAAGCAACATCCAATCATCAATTGTGGGATTGAAATCCTTAATGTTTGTTAGAATTTGACGAAATATTTGTTGTTCTTCATTTTGTTCATCTTGTCAAAAAACACAACTTAATGTAATGACCATTTTGAATTCTTCCCATAGTAGCTTTTCTCACCTTTTTCTTTCATATGGAGCCATGTCATTTACTGGAGGTACTTGTGCCAAGTCTCCAACTAAAATCATGTACATATGCTTGAATATATACAAAATATTTAATTAAATTGATAAGTATGAATTTGTATAGAACAAACTATAATAGAATTGAATAAAAAATATTGTAATGTAAATTTATCAAAGTTAGCAATTGTTATCCAGAACTCACCTCCAAAACTTTGGTCACTATTTTTTGGGAATGCTTGTTGAAGCCTGGAATCTATGTTTTCAAGCAACCTCTCCCCAAAGAAACTCAATTCATCTATCAATATAAATCTGAAATGTGATATTTCTTCTTGGAAATTTGTAAGTCTTGTCCCTTCTAGTTCATTGAAATCTCTTATTGGATTCTTTGCTTTGAATGAATGGTTGAAGCACCAATGTTGAATGTTACAACTCTAGTAGGCATGAATAGAAGTAGAGAGGAGATTGTTTGGGAGAAGAATTTTTTTCTAGTGCTAGGCTATGTGTTAGGTTATATAGTGTTTGAGCCTAGCCTCAAACACTACAATTAGGGTCGGGTTAGGTTATGTGTTTTCTTTAGGGTTAGGTTTGGGATTAGGTTTATGGTTATGGTTAGAGTTTAGGGTAATCTCTAAATTTAATTTTAAGTTGTAGTTGATTATTTTCCACAAAAGGAAATTAGATCCATTTTTTCTCATGTTCATTATAGTCAACTATGGCTTAATCTTAAATTTAGACCTTTTCTTGAAACCTAAAATCATATCCCTAATGTAACCATAACCCTAACCCTAATCATAAGATTGAATCATACCCTAACCTTAACCCTAGACCTAACAATAAACCTAATCCTAACCCTTACTTGGAAATTAAACCATCATTTTCTCATTAATGTAACCCTGGCCATAACTTTAACCCTAACACTATTTCTCAAAAACATAATCTTAACCATAACCCAAATCCTTTTTATCACAACCCTAAACATAAACATAACTCTAACCCTAAACCCTAAACCATGATCTTAATTGTAACCCTAAACATAAACACAACCCTAACCATAAACCCTAAACCATGATCCTAATTCTAATCTAACCCTAACACTTACCTTAACTTACACCCTAATCTTAACCCTAATTGTAACCCTAAACTAAAGAAAAATGCTACACCCTAAACTATAATCGAAATCTTAAATGACCTAGCCCTAACCGTAATCATAAACTAACCCTTTTTCTCAAAACCTTAACCTTGACCCTAACCCTCACCTTTATCCTATCTTTATAACCCTAACCACAACCAAAACTCTAACCCCAACCCTAACTCTAATTTCCTAACCCTAAATATTTTTTATTTTATTAATTACTTGCATTCACTATAATAACCCTAAACCTATCCCTAAACCTAACCCTAGCCCTATCCCTGGCCATAATCCTAACCCCAACTCTAAGCCAAATATAAAAACAACCCTTAATCATAATAACCCTAAAACTTAATTCTAAATATAACCCTAATACTATAATCCCTAATTTTAATCCTAAACCCTAACCTGAACTTCATATCTAATACCAACCAAAACCAAAAATCTTAATCTAACCCTAACGATAAAACATAAACACTAATCTAACCCTAATCCTAACATTATTTTTCCTAGCCCTAACCCTAACTCTAAACCTAACACTAACCCGAACACTAAATCCTAACCCTAATTAAATACCCAATCATAACCCTAAATTGTAACATGATCCTTTGAATTGTATACTACATAAAAGTTTATGTGTTACAATCATTGCTTCCATTGTTGGTATTTTTACATTGGGTCGATGCATATATTTTTAAATTCAACAAAATCTTTTAATGTCTTGCCAAAATTAATATTATTAATTGTAATATCAAACTTATAAACATGTATGCAAAATAAGAACATAAATAAGAAATATATGGTAATAGTTTCTTCAAAAAACAAAGTGATGTGGACTACAAGGACTATAAGATATCCACAAAAGAGATCTACATTGAAAATATTGTAGGGAAATTCAAGAAAATGCAATTGGTAGATGCAAAGCAAAATAAATGTGAAATTTTTTAGTATAATGATTTTAGAATATACACATAATGGATTTATTGAAAAGGTTTTATAAACTTTCAAACAAATGCAATTGGTAGATGCAAAGAAAAAATCAACAACCTTCACCAAAATCCTTATTGGTTTCCTTAATATGGGAGATTTGGAACAAGGTATAGACATCCATCAAAGCATTGTGTCAAATAGTTCATGAGCTTTGTCTATCCTCCCACATTTTGCATAGATTTCAAAAGGGCATCTACAACCACAAGATTTGAGAAAATTCATCTTCATATTATGTTTTCCTTATGATTGGTTGACTCTTATATTAAATTTGAGTGTTGTTTGTGTTTTGACAAGAGTAGATTAATAATTTTTTAATTTTTTATATCAAGATCAAAATTACATGCACATAGAATGAACCAAGCTCAAAGGGAAGGCTCGCTTCCTTACATAATATAATCAAATTAAATCCATCTGATGAGGTTGAATTGAGAAATTATCTTCTTCAAAAGCTTGATGATAGTTTCAGTTAGGCACATAAATACTTCTTCATACTTTTCCTAAACTTCTTCACACTTTGCTCTGCATTCGAATGTTCTAATCTTTATTCACACATACCTTGCATAAACTTCACATACATTCTCTCTAAATGAATAAAACAATCGCTCTTATATATCCACTTCATGAATTTACATTAACAACTTTGTTGGCCAAAAATAAATAATAGATGAATACAAACTGTCTGCCCAATTCATGAAAAAATCTCAATGCGCATCAACCTAAATCATTCACAACATAATGAAGACCTAAAGCAACATCCTCAAACATGCCAAGCATTCAAAAATTAATTGACAAGGATCTACAACACGCTACCACCATCATGTCAACCAAGAACATGAAAACTCGAACATGCAAAGGAAAAATATTTGATCACGAGCACACTGAACAACGTGGATGTACCACAATGATAGAGTATGAGATCAAGAAGCATCAATGAACATATCAAGATCATACACAACAATTCAATTCACCAAAATTACATTCTCTTCTTTTAGAAACACCAACTATAGCAATAAAATAATTGTAGGAACACAAAAACTCATAACTTGCTCCAATCTTGATGCACACCTCTGAAACTTCCAAAGGATATACTAGATAGGCTCAACAACAAACTCTTTAATACATGACTTCAGAATACCAACGTACAAAAATTTCCACCACTCTAATCTTCACAACTTCATAGACTATCTATAACATATTTATTCTAATTTTCTCAATATCCTCGACATATACAACCTTTAAGACATTAATGCTAATAGTGTTGACATCAATGGCAACACAACCAAAACATCCAACAATCTACATCTCTATGAAAATTGGTATATGCTAATAGTCAACTTATTATCTTATTTATAGCGTTTCCTTAGCTTTTTATACTAAAAAAATTAAGGTAGAGGGTAACATGATTCCTTGAATTGGATACTAAATAAAAATTTATGTGTTATAGTCATTGCTTCCATTGTTTGCATTTTCACATTAGGATGCATAATTTTTACAATCAACACTCTTTTAATGTCTCGCCAATATTTTTTTTTTTTTAATTTCAAACTTTTATAAACATGTATGGAAAATAAGTACATAAATAAGAAATATATTGTAATAGTTTCTTCAACAAGGGATAAAAAAATCATAGTGACCGTACAAGGATTGTGGTGGGACTTAAAATTTACCACCCGTGTGGTATTAACAAGGGAGATCAATGATAATCCTTCCTTGTGGATCTCGCGTGATCAGATTAAAGGCCCCTGAGGGTACTGTGAGGTCTGTGAAGAGGCGACACATGGCCTAGTTCTTGAAGCGATAGGGCTAGGTGGGACCTGTTGTCCAGTTGCAACCTCTTGTTTTCTTGGGTTATGATTGGGCACAGTTCTCCCAGGGCGCTGATGTGGATTTTAAAACAATTTTTGACTCAATCTGAGTTGTCCAACTTTCCATGTTCGATCCGCATTAACGGTTCGATTTTTCTTGGGTTCCTATTCATCCACGTTGGGATTTCTTGCTCTTTGTAAGTTTTTCTCATTAATGGCATGGGTTTTTTTAGTGGATCCTCGCCTGATTTTCCTGCGTACGAACATTGTTCACCTGATAAATTCAATGATGGGTTGTACGCCATGCCTTCACAAGCCAGGAATAATTTGTCGTGGCTACATTAGCAACTAAAATGCTCAAATGCTCATGTTGAATTTGAGCAATTAATATTCTCACACCAATTAACTCTATAAATGCTCATTATGTTATCTGGTATTATCATCACATTTTGAGTTGTCTTATTTGTAGGGGGTCGAGTCTCTCCTGTATTTTGTGAGGTGTTCTTTGTAATGGACCATTCGGCTGTGGGAATAAGTACTAGAGTCGGGGTGATAAATTTGCAGCCTAATGGGGTACAACCTGTCCTTAGCAAGCCCGAGGTTTTCCATGATGCTTATAAAGGGATGGGGAGCTCCAAGTCCCCACTGGTGTTGTCTTTTAGTTCTGATGGTGATGGGTTTGAAACTGACTCAGACTACGAACGTTACTTAGTGTCCATGACCAAGCTATTGGGGGTCAATGAAGAGCCCCTCGCAGTTGCCCCAATAACTATGAGGGTGTCGTGCCATGCTACCGGATCTTGTGTTAAAGTGGATAAAAGGAAGCTGGTCTCGCTTCATACTGAAGCGAGGACCAGGAGTAGTCGCCTCTACTGGGGCCATGTGTCTTGCAAGTAGTTGTAGTTGCTGGGTGTGTTACTTTTGGGTGTTGTGTTGATGTGGACATACATGTGTCTGCCATGCTCTTTTGTCTTGAGCTCTGGTTGGTTACAATGGTATAACTATTTTGATTCCTCGAACTGATTATGGATTTTCCCCCAGTCAGGAATAAGTCCTGTGAGATGGAGTGGGGAATGTGATAGAATGAACTTTGATGTCAATCGTTCCAAGGAATGGATAAGACAACCATTTATTATGATGGATGGTGAAAATGTCTGATTGGAATGATGGTAGACGAAAGAGCGAGTTTGACTACACATGGCGCTTGTTTGGCAGGTTTTCACCATGGTACTTATCCATAGTGCCACCGAAGTGGTTTTCACTATTGGACAAATTATTTCTCTTGACTATTTATTTTTTTGGTGTTACAAAGATGCCTGTTTGCCAAGTTTTCATCAAGGTAACCATTTTTTGTTTTTTCATTTTTTTTTTGTATTTTCTAGATTAAGACACAGATTCTGAGAAGCTACGCATAGAACCTCTTGAGATGAAGGTTGTTTATAGGTGAAAAAAGTGGCTCGCCTTTAGGAGTAGAGAGTTGGTATGCTCCTGATCCAAAAGGTTCAGTGACAATATAAGGCCCCAACCAGTTAGGTTCAAACTTGGTTTTTCTCGTTCAGCTTGATTCATATGATTCTCCATTAGAAATAGGTCACCAATGTCAAAGTATCTATTTAGAACTCTCCTATTATAGCTACGACGAAGATGATTCTGATATGCTTGCAAATGGTCTAGTGATTTCTATCTTCGTTCATCCAGTAGTTCTAGCTCTTGTAATCTAGATTCATGGTATTCTTCATCGTCAATGTGACCTTTCCTTTCAAGGAAACCCTCAGGGAAGGAATTTCAACCTCAATAGGTAAGATAGATTTGGACGTGAATACTAGGGAGTAGGGAGTGGCGCCAGTGGGAGTACGGATGCTTGTGCGGTAAGCCCATAAGGCGGGATTGAGCTGTAGGTTCCAGTCACAACCAACATCATTGATAGTTTATTTCAGGATTCTAACAATGGTTTTATTAGATTCCTTAGCTTGGCCATTACCTTGTGGGTAATATGGGGTGGAAAAATGATGTTTGATATGGAACTCTTCACATAGATGGCGTACTTCTTTGTTCTTGACTTAATTCTCCCCATTTGGTTAATGTTATTGTAGGGGGAACATGAAATGTGACCACTGACTGTCTTCTATCTGCCATGGGTAAGCCATATACCTTAGGTGGAATTAGCTGATTGATACAATAGGATTCCTTCATGTTATATTCCCTAGAACACTTGTCTTGGATCTCGACCTTAGGAGTGGATGATGGTGGTTTGAATGAAATGGACTTGGTAAGACATGATTGATCAATGTATAGGGATATAGTGGATGATGATGGAGCTTCCTGATTAACGGGTACCTGTCGTTGTGGGATTTCCTTTAGGCTTTAATAGTATTGAAAAGGATTTGGATCACCATCAATCATGATCTCGGTGCCATTATGCGGGAATTTAAGACATTGGTGATACATGGAACATACAACTTTCATTGCATGTATCCAAGGTCTACCTAGCAACAGGTTATATGGAAGGGTGAGATCTAAGACTTGGAAGCTAGTATTCATGACTTCTAGGCCAATTCTGATAGGGAGTGTGACAACTCCTTTGGATGATCTTTCTTCATCATCATAAGCCTTGATGACTATACTCTTTGAGGTGTCTACACATTCTTTTGAGAATCCTAATGACTTAACCAATTTTAGGGTACACAGGTTCAAACCTACTCCTCCATCTACCAAGACTCGTTTGACTTTGGTTTGATGGATTTGGACTTCGAGATGTAATGGGTCATTATGATCAGTCTTTTTTGTCGAGTATTCTTGTTGGGAAAATGTGGCGTGATGGGAGTTGGTTAAATATCCTACCATTTATTCGAAATGATTGACATCTAAGTGGGTAGGTAGAGTCGTATTCTGTAAAGCTTTGTCGAGAATGGCTCGATGCTCAGGTGATAAAGTCAAAAATTCCAAAATGGATATTTTTGTAGGATATTTTCTCAGTTGATCAAGGAGATTGTACTTAGACCTGGAAAACTATGTAGTCGGCTTAGAAGAAGGACCTGGAATAGTTATCTTTGTTCTACGTGTGTTTACAACATATTCAGGGTGCTTCTTTATGGTGATGGTATTGACATGTTCAATTGCAACTCGGAGGGTATATATGATCGTTCCTTTTCCATAGTCATATTTGGCATTTGCATAATTGGCTAACGAAGAATTCTTGTTTCCTGAACTGGAGGCTTTTTCTTTTGTGTGGTCATGTACAGGGTTAGTGAAGACCTTATGATCGTTGGTCTTGGTATTTTTCTGACCATTGACCTCTATGGTTTCGTTTTCAACAAAGTCTTGTATAATATTCTTTAGCTGGCGATATTGTTGTAGGTTGTGTCCTTTAGTTCGATGATAGTCACAATAGGCGTTATCATCCCATCATGAAGGTTTGAACTATCCAGGATCATACTCTCTTGGTTCCAAAGGTTTGATGAGATTATGTTTAATCAACTCTTTGAAAATTGTCTCAATCGGTTCTCCCAAAGGGGTAAATTCACATGTAGGAAATCTCCTTTGTGGTCATTGTTGCTGTGAATTTTGGACATAATTTGTTGTTAGATATAGACTATTTTTCATGTATTTATTGGGGTTGTAACTTCTAAGTGCGATAAATGGTCCTATATGTATGGTTTTAGCATCAACAATGTCGTCATTTGTAACATTTTTGTTTCTAGGCCAGAATTTATTTCTATCATTGGGAACATTTTGATGTTGAATGACTAGATTTCTGCCTAGTACCTTAATTTTTCCTTTGTCTATAAGGCCTTTTTCAAGGATGATTCCCTTTTGTACCAAGTCTAGGAATGAAGTACAACAATGTACCCTTAGGTCACTTCTCAGTTTTGGGTTGATGTTTTCAAGGAATATCGTGACCTTTTTTTTTGGGGGATTTCAACTGGACATCTGCTAGCTAGACTTCTCCATCTATGCAAGAAAGTGGTGAAAGTTTCACAATATTCTTGTGTTGTGTGACACAAGGTTGCTATGGTTATTTCATTGTCTATGTTAAAGGAAAAATGTTTGAAAAACTTCTCAGCTAATTCACCCCAGAATCGTATGCCATATGGTCATTTGGAGAACCATTCTAGTGCTATCCCTATAAGGGTTCATGGAAATAGTCTCATCAAGTATGTGGGGTCATATGATATGTCCATGCATGCCATTGAGAATTCTCTAATGTGCTCTAAAGGATTCTTCCTCCCATTATACTTTGGCAAGTTCAGTATAATGTATCCATGGGGGAAAGGAGTCATGTAAAGGAGTTTGTCGAAAGGACATGGAAATAGATCTTGTGCCGAGATAGTTCATTTGCCTG
This sequence comes from Sequoiadendron giganteum, assembly GCA_007115665.2. Taxonomy (NCBI): domain Eukaryota; kingdom Viridiplantae; phylum Streptophyta; class Pinopsida; order Cupressales; family Cupressaceae; genus Sequoiadendron; species Sequoiadendron giganteum. The sequence continues at coordinate 51,934,287 of CM021109.1, read as the reverse complement.
ATACATACATGTTGTCCATTTGTTGTTGGAGCATTTTCATTTTGTTTTGGAGAACATCTACTTGTGTCAAGGACATGTTGTTTGCGTTGTTTGGATCAATGTAGGTGTTATGATATGCCATGTTCTGTGACGGGTTGTTATTTGGTGAGGGAATATATCCCGTTAGAATGTTCTGATTTGGTATAGGAATATTTCCCATTTGGATGTTTTGATTTGGGATAGGAATATTTCCTGTTTGACTATTCTGATTTGGTATAGGAATATTGCATGTCTGAAATTTTTGATATGGTATAGGAATTCTCATGCCAACTTTGGATCTCTTACCAGTAGTGTTGGTGCCAAAGGGGTTGCAGGAAGTTGCTCCCGCAGTAAATTGTAAGCCTTGTGTTACATTGAAAGGGATTGTGCTTAAAATTGGTGATGTTTGAGTGGGTATGCCAGTTGATATCACTACGGTAATTTGGGGAATGGACACACTTGACATTACAGTTTGTGTTGGTTGAGTAGACTGTGGTTTCAACGTATGAATATTAAATCCTGGTGGTAGTGTGACACCTTCTACTAGAAAATTTGCTAGATATCATTGGGGATCATTTGCCAAACACTCATCCATAAAGGATGAAAACTAAGGATCTTGTATAGCGGCTTCTATGTCTTCAACAAATATTTGTCCATGTGTGTCCCTAGTGATGTGTTTTTCAAGCAAAAATTTGTGTGGTCTCGCACTTCATGATGGTTGATTTTTGAAAGGATTGACAAATTCGTTAGGGTCTGACATTGCTTTATGTTTATTTTGAGACCTTGTTTCGACCATGAAAATTTTTTCAAATAGGGGAAATGCAGACTATGTCTAAAAAATGATATGACCTATCTCTATTTGTTTAGATTTTCTCAAAAATAAAGGATGTTGCTAAAGATTTCTAAAATGTCGTATAGTAAGATGACGTATGATATGACAAACACTGTGCAAAATCTCGAGTAGACTATGATGGTAAATGATTCTAAAATAGGGATAACCTACCACCTATGGAATAAGTTCATGCAATGATTTGTGTTTGACCAAGGAACCTGATTGTAGGACAAGGACAGTTGACAAGGTGAAATTTCCAAACTAGACTATTGAGCTGAAAAGATTCACTGATAGGACTAAAGTGACTAGGTTCAATGACGAGGAAAAATCAAGACATGAATGTATCCAATGATGTAGAAAGTTGTTCTATTCTATTATATGCAATTTCCTAGGAAGTATCTATATGTATGAAACTTAGGATGATGATGACTAGGACGTATATGACACCTAACAATGCAAGGTTTTGAGAAAATTCTCCAGTTTCTGTCCAAGGTTGATCTTTAGAAACAAAAGCAAAAATGACAGTAAAGTTTTAGACTCGATTTTTACAGCTTTCGAGTTTTTCTATTGACACTCAAATGTGGTTCTAAATTTGAAAGATGCGGTTTATGAACATGCATGCGGTGATTTGACTAAAACCTAGTTTCGGATTTTTGACAGACAATTGCAGCTTTTCCTGACAGATCCAGTTTTTGATTTGACAGATGCGTCTCTGCACTATGCATGTGGTTTTATTAAAGTTGCAATTTTTTGTATGACATATGTGACTTACTGACTCATATGCGGCTCGTAATATGGACTGTAAAAACTAAAATTTACGATAGACACTTGCGGCTCAAAAATTGATAAATGTGGCTTGCATATACAAATGCGACTCTGAACTTGACAGTTGTGGCTTGTGATAACTAGACTATTAGAAATGAACTTTCTGACAAATAGATGCGGTGTTTACCCTAACAAATGTGACTCTCGAATTCAGATGTAGTTTTTAAACTGACAGTTGTGACTCACATTTTGATAGGTTGCAATTTTTTTGAAAGTTGTTTTGACTGACTCTGTTTGTTGATCAATATTTTGATGAATACAGAAAAAAAATCACAACATTCAATGTATGTTCAGTTTGTGATGATAGAACTATTAAGACTCGAAAACATTTACAACCTAGGCTTTTTTGCCAATACTTGTTGAGTTCTTACTTGGATAAATCCATCTACATATATTTATGGCGAATGAGTAGTAGCTTGACCCCATTGGCTCCGCTCCACGACACTCACTAACAAAATCAATGGAAAGATCTCACCAAATATGCATTCACCCCTTCGAATTATCTCAATCGCTCTTCTCCATTTTGCATTTTCAGTATTGATGCAAGCATAACCTTTTTGAATGTCTAAGAAAAATATCGAAGATACGTTTCTTTTCAAAAGTGTATGATTTCAGGAGAAGGAATAATGATAATGATAGGCCATTTTATAGATTTTCGGTTTTCAAACGATTGACTCAGATTCAAAAGAGAGATCGACAGATGAGATTGATGAATGTCATGCAATGTGAGTTGTGTGTTAGATAGAAAGTGATTTAGAACATGAGTCAGGAAAGATTGTAGGATTAAGATTAAGTTAGAATGATAACTTAATCTTTTATCAAGACTATTCAAAAACAGAAAGAACAAGAGTTCAAGATCTTAATCTTCAGTTAAGAGTCTTCGAAAACAAAAAAAATAGACTTTGAATGTGAAAGACAAAGTTAGAACTCAAAGAATAAGAATTCGAATGCATAATTAAATTAATTAATTAAATAAAGATATTTAATTAATAAACACATTCATGCACATGAGTTAGAACTAGTTAATTGACTAGTTGTGACAGAGAGTCTTCTCGCAGAGATGATCAGTTGTTGAATTCAGAGATAACTAAAGAACTAAAAATATATCTTGAGTCAAAAGGTGAGTGAATGGTTAGATAACTGATGGACAGAAGAATGTGACATAAATAATTAAATATATGAATTAAATGTTAATTTAATTCAACATTCAAAAATGAAATATTTAAATTAAATAAATAAAGATAATTTATTTAACTGATTGTTTGAAGAGGTGGAATTGAATAATTAAATAATAAATATTTAATTATAGATAAAGGGGGTAATTAAATAATAAATTATTTAATTATGGATAAAGGGGGTTTAATTAAATAATAAATATTTAATTATGAAAGAGGAATTTAATTAGTTAGCGTCATAATTAAATAAATGTAATTTATTGAATTAATCAAAAGTTGAATAAAATAATTAATGAATTAGTGAATTAATTAAAAAGGGTATTTTAATTAATAGAGGAAATATGTATTAGAAAAGGTAATTAAATAATAAATATTATTTAATCATGACCATGGATAAACAAAAAATTATATCGAATGTGTACTCGCAGGCCTAGACCAAATTTAGGTATCTACACAATTATAAAGCCATCAATTGATGATAAAGTAGATGAAGTGAACAAAAAAAATCAAAAACTTGAGTGAACGGTATGATACAATATTCAATTATTGGAAGGATGGTACCTTTCCCAAGCTGACAAATAAAAACACTCATTCTTGTCTTCAAAAATTTGTGTCTAGATATATTATCCTGGAAAATATCTTAAATAAGAGGTCCTTCGATGGTATTTTTCTTAGGTGTCTTAAACAATCTGAGATCCCTATAGCACTTGACCAAGTCCATGTAGGTGCTTGTGGGGGGAATTTCAGAGGAAGATCATTAGTTCAAACTTGCTAATTGAGATGGATATTATTGGAAAAACATGGAACGAGATTGATTTGAATATGTTAAGAAATGTCACAAGTGTCAAGAGCATCAAAATTAATTCACACTCTTTCCTTTGAGCTTCGTGCACAAGTTCCTATTTCACCATTCTCGGTTTGGGGTTTGGATATTATTGAAAAAAATATCTCCACCCTTATCTGCAAGACATACATTTATAATCACAATACATTATTTCACAAAATGGGTAGAAGCTATTCCCTTGCATTGGACAATGGCCGATGTAATATGCCATTTTATATTGGAACACATTATTGCTTGCTTTGGAATTCCTTCCACGTTAGTTTTGGAAAATGGGACACCATTTAACAATAATGATGTGAAGAATTTCTTCGAAACGTTTAATATACAACACTGATTCTCAACACCTTACTACCCACAATCTAATGGACAAGCCAAATCAACCAAAAAAACTCTTGAAAAAATTCTGAGAAAAAAAGTGAACAAACATAATAAAGACTAGCATACACAATTAACGTACGCATTATGGGATTATCATACTAGCATTAGAACTTCAATGGGAACCACACCTTATAACCTTTCTTATGACATTGACATGATTATGACCTTGGAGTTAGAGATTCCTTCCTTAAGAATCACTCTTCAAGGGCTAATTGATGATAATACTTATAGGGAGAAGTGATTACACAAACTTGAAATGCTTGATGAATGGCACATCAACACCCTCAAGCATCTTCAATATTATCGTAAGAAAATGTAATGAACTTATAATGATCATGTCATTCCTTGTTCATTTAACAAGGGTGATTTGGTGCTATATGAGAATTAGCGAAATGTCAATGCTAACCTGATAGATAAAGTAAAGTATAGTCCTAATTGGTTAGGACCTTATGTAGTTCAAGAGAGATTTGGGTTCAGAGCATACATGATATCTGACATGAAAAATACACCTCTTCAAGAACCTATTAATGCTATTCATTTTCATTGGTATTATGCCTAGGCTTTCTAAGTAGTGTGAATGTTGAAGTAGTGTTGTGAAAGAAAATGGATGGTATGCCATTGTCTCTCGTACTTGCTTCTTTCCTGACATACAACTCCTTGTTTTTTGAATTTTGGAGTAGCAGATCCAATGTGGTTTTGGATTCTTACTTTAGGTATCATGATATTTAGACCGCCTGGTGTATGTTATGTTAAGTAAAGTCCTTATTTGCATTTAATATCCTATAATTAAATCATAAGTGCATTTTATTTAGCATAACGTACAACATCATAAACTTAAAGAAAATAAAGAAAAATCATGTTAGATCATAGAGATATTTATTAACTAGTCTAATAGAGATTATTTAATAAATCACAATACCATCTAACACATAAATATAAAATCCAAGCATGCTCATATATATATATATATAAAAAGTTTTAATACATCTCATTAATAGTACAATGTCATTATGGCCTATGGATGCTAGATCCATTGGGTTGTGGTGTCCATGCCCATCGAGATATGGTGGTGTGTGACCTGGATCTACTCACGCTAGTCATTTTCTGCATAGTACGTATTGAACCATGTAGCTCATCCTCACGTATTAGTGCCTCCACCCTCTCTCGCTTTATGTGGTCTCTATTAGTTCATATCCTAACAACCTCTCTCTAAATCTGATCAACCTCTAACTGTAAGATGGCCTCTTTGTCAAATCTCTAGACTGCTCGAGCCTCCAACTCCACTACCAGTGTTGATACTTGACCCTAAACATGATCAACATGCTTGGATACACCAACATAATCTCCCCAAAGCCTTACATAAGGCTCGAGCAGGTCCATGTGCTTCACTATGAATTGTGGGGGCATGTACTCTGTGGCTATAGCCTCATTTGTAGGAAGGGGTGGCACTATAGCTACAATCGCATGTCAGAATAGATCCTTAGACTCTAAGACGGGACCTACAAGACAGAAATCATAAGAATTATCAGTATCCATCATAATAATATACATATACATGAGAATGATAGACATAAATTCAAAAAGCATAATAATAAATATCATCACCTAGGTCTATAGCATGATCAGTAGGAATCTTAAATTCCCTACTGCTCTCCCCATGCTCTTGGACATTGGTATGCGCACACTATGACCTTGTAACTCGTGTGGGAACATTATCTCTCCACTCAGGTCTATGAGGACTAGTATCACTCTTGTCACTATCCTCGCTCATGGGTTGGATCTATCTGTCCTCCATCTCCTCTTCATCCTCTGCCCCCTCAAAATCATTCTCCTCCTCTATCTCCTCCTCATCCCCATCTAGGAATAGGTCTGCTAGATCTACCCTCCTACTTGACTCCCTATTCTCCTCCCCTTAATTTGGTAAATGTTGGGGATACAGAGTTGGTTATGTCATCATAGATTAGCATCTAAGACAATAATGCCTTAGTGATTTTCATTTTTATCACTTCAAATACGTAATCAACTATACCATAAAGTGGAAAAAGGCACAGTAAATCCCCCATTGATCCTTTGAGAAAATTAAATGCTTAACTTATAACAGATTCAACAAAAGCATAGATTCAAGAAACTAAAATCTAACAATATGAAATACAAACATGTAGACACATAGATATACGTGGGGAAAACCCTTTCAGGTAAAAACCCCACACTCCAAAAGATCGAGCCATTGTATTATTCAGCAGCAGAAATCAGTTACAATACAATCTCAGGCTCATAGCCTATACAAGAGTCACATCTTATTCATCTAGAGAAGTATATAGGAAACACAAAATAGAATCTTCACACATTTACAATGTCCTCATGACATACTATGTAGATTCCCTTCAGCTCCTCACAAATGACTATCTCAGCTAGCCTCTCGGCTAGACCAGCCTCAAGGAAAATCAGGTTCACATCTTATCTAAACTATGACACCAAGTGTTAACCATTTCAATGACATCGCATATGGTTCTCACACTTCACCACCTTTCTGTGTCTATATTCAATGTATTCGACTCTTACAAGTCATACATCATCTTACCAAGCAATCGGGTGCTAGTTAATATGCACCTTACCTCTGACCAAGTCACCCTGCAAGCATGCATCGAGCCATCCAGGCATTCAATTCTTTGCCACAATCGGATCCTGTCAACCATTCAAATATGAGCCTTGCAGTTAATGCATTCACCACTCAAGACTTCAGCCAATCAATCATTGATAATATGCCATGCGTCTTTTCTGCATTTGCTCCCTACTTTGACTTCTGGTCCAACTCGGTCAAACTTGGTTGATCGAGCTTCGAGCCCACCCGAGCTCTCCTCTGTGTTCTACCGTGCTACCGCTGACCTATCCAAGTCACCTCACGGTATGGTGGTGAGCTTTCCCAAGCTCACCCTTGAATTCCTCGTGCTACTGCTCCGAGCTTAGGTTCCTTCTACGGTATGGTGGTAAGCCAGTGCCAACCTGACCTCGGCCTCCAACCATGCTACCGATGGGCTTGAATTTTCCCATCGTGGTATGGCGATAACCACTAGAGCCAAGCACCACAGTCAACCATGGCTTACCAGTTAAGCCTACGCAGTCAAGTGGTAAGCATCATCGCCGACCGGCACGTCTCCACTGTGCCATCATGCACCAGCCACTAGACCATCATAGTATGGTGATAGCTACCAAACCTAACCATTGCCATCAATCACACTACCATGAAGGCCGCCAATCAGATCACCAATGGTGTCACCGTAGCCACCGCAGTCTCACTGAGTACCGCCCATGGTAGGGCAATAATAGCCACTAGACCACTGCCACCAACTATCAATGGTTTACTGTGCCCACTACAGCTTAAGAATAAGCCTCCGCAGTAGGGTAGTAACCGCTTCCTTTGCTAGCCCACCACCACTGCTCCTTCCACCATGCTGCCGCTCCACTTCCAAGGGAACCCTACGGTATGGAGGTAGCTGCTTTCTAGACTGCCTTTGCACACCATACCATCGCCAAGCATAAATAAGACCACCATGGTAGAGCGGTAAACCACTCAACCATGCCACCAAGTCAAACATGTAGTGGTATGGTGATAGACACCTGCAACAAGAAGAAAATGGCCAAGTCTTCAAGTAAAACCAGAATGTTGAGGCATCGATTTCTGAACAATCCCCCACTTGATGAAGACATTCACGCTTCCTCCAAACTCGAACAAGGACCAACACAATGCCTCCACGCTCCAACCAAGACACCTACAATGACGTTGAAAAAAATTCCACCATCTCAGGCAATAGCTCTAAAGAACAGGAACAAGCCAAGGCGAAAAAGAACACAATTAGACCCTCCAGGCAGAAAAAGGCAACACAATAGCAATAACAAAGCAGTCAACGCGACCACAAAAAAAGGAAACCATTCTCCAGAACAAGATAGACCATCAACCAAAAAGGAAACCAAAAACTGATTACCTTCATCCAACTGATCGAATCCCACATGACTAAAAAATAGCACCCACAACAAGTGCTAACCATCCAATCATCCATACCTCTAAGGTATCCACCATTAGTAAACCCATGCCAATGGCACAACCAACCCATCAAAAGTAGAACACAAGCACCATGTGCCAACCAGTCAATGAAGACAAAGCACATCCAAGAACTCCCACTGCATTGGTAATTCCAGATTTGAAAGATCAATGGCATTACCAGTCTACTAATAACAACATATAGAAACAATGAAACTATGTAGTTCCAAAGAGTTATCCACAATGGTATGCACAACCCACAACAAGCTACTACAGGAACCATCTCTCTCAAGATTCTTCTAGAAATCTTCCAAGTTCTTCTCACCCAACATAGAGTAAAACAAAAAAAAAACTTCCAGGAAGATGACCAAGACCAAAAAAAGAAATGCAGCACAACATAAATCTATAGAACATCCTCCTACATACATCTCTAAAGCTAGCTGAGCTAGGAGTGATCTTCTTCACATTCCAAAGGAAATTCCAAAACAACATCCAATAGATTCCATGAATGTAAGCATTCTCAAAATAAGATCAGACTCACCCATATAACCCTCTCCTATCAGTCCTCAAAAGCACAAGGAGATACACTATGCTATCCACCTTCCATTATGAATCCTCTAGAATCTTAAACCAACTCAAGATTCATATTTATGAAAAATAAAGCATACAAAAGACATCTGAAAGATGTAATGGGTAAACACCTTTCAAGTAAACACCGCCGAGTAGACTAGAAGAAGAGAAAAAATGATCCTCCAAGATATACAAGTCACCGTGACTTACCCAAGAGCATTCTCCTTCATGGCCACTGTTGAACTCACATTCAACCAAGGTGTAGGCTACTTGGACTTTCAGCTGTAACATCACTATTATCGAAAGAATTTCAACCTCACCTTATTCTCCATGCATCCATGAGCACCAGCAACCTATCATCTCATGCTAACTCCAACCTGCATTAGTGCAGTAAATATGAAGTCCTCCAGCATATGACCGAGGTACTCAAAGCAAAGAGAAACCAGACCACTATCAAAGCTCTAAACCAGCTGAACTAGGAACTTATCATGATACCATGATCTACACATCCCCCTTAGGAGATACCATGCTTAAGGTGAACAATCCATGGTCTCAAGAGCAAAGCAACATGCCAAAACTCTAATGCACAAGTAAGAGTATACCATGACATAAAGCAAACAAAATCTAAGCCATCACCTGTCAAGCACTACCAACACCTCAACCAAAGACTACCAGAGTCCTTCATGGCTCCAAGATGCTGCACATCTTCAAAAAATGACCATGCATATGCAAAAGGAAACTCTTCTACAACAACGGGATCTAAGAGCTCCACTAGAAGCATCTGCAACACTAAAGAAGATCATTCATCACCAAGTGATGAATCCATGGTCACTACTAAAACTCCCACTGAACCATGACATTGAAATTTCCAAGCATCATGACTGACCACCTGCTGATCCAAACAACCTTCAGGTACAACTGACAACATGCCCATCGGACACCAACGTCGTGCATCACTAAGATTCCCAGATTGTGCAGAGAACACCATCACTGTCAAAATCTTAACAAGGTCTCCATGACAACATGATTCTCATGCTACAGGTCCCCATAGATAACTATTTAGGTACTCAAAATGCCATTCACCTTCTCACCTCAAAACAAACACGCCAATGCACAAGTGACCATAGACAAGGTCAGCTAACAGATCTGCAACAACATAAAAGTAATCTCATGGATATTGACAGTCCATATCCAAGTTGTTGAAGGGAAAATGTACATGAATCTAATGACCCATAGTGTGGAATACATTCCCTTAACACTAATACAATAGAGGAGGAGAGCTGAAAACAAGTTCCAATAGCAATCTAAAACTTCTTGAGATGAATACAACTAGTAAAATAAAGATTACACAAAATTGAGCATTCATAGCTGACATAGGTATTTAACGTGGGAAAACCTTTTCAGGTAAAAAAACCACCACACCAAACAAAGAATATTTTGTATTACAGTAATAACAATATTACATACAAATCACAGTTTTCACTCACTGATCAACTCACAACAACAACTCACTATATATTCTCATTGTTACAATGTTCTTAATAAAACATAGTTCAAACACTCTTAGTCAACCATCGATCATAGGTACAATCATCTCTGATCCAATCACACCAATGATCTGCCCATACCAATCTCTCTTCATTGAGCCACCCAGATAATAACTTCTTTACCCAAATCGGGTCCTGTCCGCCACCCTGAGTCGACCTGCAATAACTGCTACTATGACTTTGGCCTCTAGCCAATTATCACACTGACACTAGGCCACGTGTCCCTATTCCATTTGTCTACCACTTCTACCACCGATTCCAACTCGGTCAACCCTATCAACGAGCTCATTCGAGCTCTCCAAAGTACTTACCATGCTATCGAAGCCCTGTCAATTTCTACCTACAGTATGGCTATGAGCTCGACCGAGCTCACCCTATCTTCACTGAGCCTTGCCCTTCCATCCTACCACACTACCACAGCTGGTATAAAGACTCACAATGGTATGGTGGTAGTTGGCTTGGCTAACCACAAGCGGTCTTACCATGGCCAGTATGGTCAACCTCTTGGATGACCGCAGTATGGTAGTAATCGCCAGCTAGGCCGCTGGCGGTCTTACCATGGCCGCCACGGTCAACCTCTTGGCTAACCACAGTATGGCGGTAACCACTAGCCAGGCCTCTGATGGTCTTACTCCGACCATCGTGGTATGGTGGTAACCACCAGCCAAGTTGTTGGCAGTCTTACTGTGACCACCGCAGTCAGCCTCTTGGCTGGCCGTGGTATGGCGATAATCACCAGCCAAGCCACTAGCGGTCTTACCACGGCCACCGTGGTTAACCTCTTGGCTGGCCGTGATATGGCAGTAACCGGTAGGAAGGCACCACCAAGGCTAGACTTAGCCACCACGGTAAAGAGGTAAAGGCCGAAAAGAGAACAATTTAACGCCAAGCATGAAAGAAGGGGCTTGAAGCTAGAAATTGAGACATAGTTTCTCAACAAGCTCCCACTTGGTGAACATTTCCAACAACCCCCATTTCAATGAAAAATCACTATCTATCATAGGCCCCAAGGCCCATCGAATCTGCATACCATCTGAACTTGTCTGTGCTAACTGGTTTTGTCAAAGCATTTGCGACATTCTTCAAAGTGTCCATCTTTTCTAGAATGACCTTGCCATCTTCAATCATATCCCTCACGAAGTGATATTGCGCATCTATGTGATTGGTCCTAGCATGAAAGGTTGGATTCTTTGCCAAAAAAATCGCACTCTAACTGTCACAGTAGATTGAAATTTGCCCAACATTAAATCCAATGTCTGAACACAAATGTTTAACTAGATAGCCTCTTTACATGCATGAGTTGCAGCCATGTACTATGCCTTTGTCATGGATAAAGTAACAACAGCCTATCGCTTGCTCATCCAACTAATTGCTCCACCATTAAGCATGAAAGTGTATCCACTGGTGGATTGTCTGTTGTCAATTTCCCCTGCCTAATCTGAATCAACATACCCATGAATGCTGAGAGCCTTTTGTGATGCAACCAAATTTCCATGGTAACACACTACATAATCCGAAGTCCCCTTCAAATACCTAATTACTCTCTTCACAGCATCCCAATGTTATCTTCTCAGATTTTCCATAAATCAACTTAGAACTCCCACTATTTGGGTAATGTCTAGTCTTGTATAGACCATAGCATACATCAAACTGCCAACAACACTTACATAAGGCACATTGGTCATGTCCTCCATCTCAATAGCAGACTTTGGATAGTCTTTAACAGACAACATAGTTCCATGCATGATTGGAACAACAAGCTGCTTGCAATCATCCATGCTAAACCTCTCTAGGACTGTCTTCACATACTTACTCTAACTGACCCAAAGTTTTCTGCTTGTTTTGTCCCTGGTAATATCCATTTCAAGAATGTACCTTGTTTCACCAAGATCTTTCATTTTGAACTTTGTAGACAACTGAGATTTTAGATCAGAAATCATAGTCTTGCTATTTCCAATGAATAACATATCATCCACATACAAGGTAATAACAAGCACATGATCATTCTTAGATTTATAATAAATGAAATGATTAGATTTTAATCTCACAAATCCAATTAAAAATACAAACCTGTCAAATTTCTGGTACCACATTCTAGGAGATTGTTTTAAACCATAGAGAGATTTATTTAACTTGCAAACCAGATTTTGTTTACCTCATTCAACAAAACTCTTAGGTTGGGACATGTAGATTTCTTCTTCCATCTCACCATGGAGAAATTTTGTCTTCACATCCATTTGCTCAATTTCAAAATCATACACAGCTGCTAATGACAAGAAACATCTGATGGATGTGAGCTTTGCTACAGGGGAAAAAATCTCTCCATAATCAATTCCCACAATTTGAGAAAAGCCCTTTGCAACCAAATTTGCCTTATACTTCTCCACACTACCATCAAGGGTTGTCTTCTTTTTGAATATCCACTTACAGCCAATAGGCTTTCGCCCTTTAGGCAGTGGCACCAAATTATAGGTATCATTCTTTTTCAAAGAATCCATTTCTTCATTCATGGCATCCAGCCATGCTAATTATTTCTTTAACACTCCTAGGTCAATCAGTGCTGGTAATTAAAGCATAGGCACAATTTGAATTTAACATAGAGAAACCATACCTTTTAGGTTGCCTTTTATCTCGTGTGGATCTTCTTACAGGCTGAGGTTGTTCTTCATCATCAAAATTTCCAAAGCTGATTGAGCTCTCCTCAGTCTCAGGTACACCATGCAGTTCTTCCTTTTCAAGAGTTCTGGTAATATCAACTGCATCCTTGTTCTTCTTATCACTCTGATCTATCCCAAGCTGCTAATCACTTACTGGAGGTTTTAGCTCATGAAATATTACACTTCTACTGTACAAAACCTTCTCTGTAATAGGGTTCCAAAGCTTGTATCCCTTTACACCAACTCCATAACCGATGAGAATACACTTGAGAGCCTTGTTATCTAATTTAGATCTCTTTTCATTTGGTACATAAACATATGCCTCACAGCCAAACACATGGACATGCCTCAGAGAGGGCTTCTTACCAGACCATGCTTCCAAAGGTGTCTTGTCAACAAGAGTAGAGAAATGAGATCTGTTTATTAGATAACATGTTGTAGCCATAGCCTCAGCCCAAAACTTCTACTTCAGACCAGGACCACTCAGCATTCTCCTTGCGTTTTCCATCAACGTCTTGTTCAACCTTTCAGCAAATCCATTTTTCTATGGAGTGTAAGGAACTGTCTTATGCCTTTTAATTCAATGATCAATGCAATACCTTTCAAAATATGCAAAAAAAATTTCATTGCCATTGTCTGTCATTTGATTTTCCTTCCAATTTGATTCTCTACCAAAGATTTAAACTCTTTAAACCGACTGAACACTTCTGATTTACTTCTAATAAAGTATACAAATACCCTTCTCTAACAGTCATGAATAAAAGAAACATAATATCTAGACTTCGATAACGAAGGAACATTAACTAGACCAAACACATCAGAATGAACATAATCCAGTATACCTAAAGATTTATGAGGACTAGAATAAAATGAAACATGGTGTTGTTTTCCATAGATGCAATGTTCACAAAAGTTGAACTCAAGGTTACAATCATCAAGTCCTTCTACGAGATTTTTATTCTTCAAGGTTTTCAAACCTTTCTCACTAATGTGACCAAGTTTGTGATGACATAGAATAGTCTTCTCAACTGGGAGTTTTACCTCCATAGCATTTGCAGCCAGAGAAGTGTCTTCATCTTTCTCTATAGGTGTAGCATTGCATGAATTTACAGAGGCACTATTACAAAGAATAGGATGTGCATCCAGCTTATACAGAGTGCCAACATGAACACCCTTAGCTAGCACCAATGCACCTCTAGCCATTTTACAATCCTTACTTGAAATAGAAACTTCTACACCAACATCATTTAACTTACTGACAGAAAGAAGATTTTGAGCCACGCTTGGTATGTGAAGTACGCCACCAATACCTTTGACTCTCCCGTCAGGAAACTGAATTCTAACTCTTCCTCTGCCAACTATCTCCAATTTTGATTCACTTGCCAAGTATACCTTTCCACCATCATATTCTCATACTTAGAGAACCATTCTCTATTGGATGTCATGTGAAAAGATGCACCTAAGTTAACTAGCCAGACATCATCAGATGCCTGAGTTGTCAAAGCTGCTACAATGAAGGCGTCTGCATCACTTTGAGAAGATTCATTGTTAGAGACATTCTTCTTCTTCTTCTCTTTGCAGTCCTTCCTGATATGACCAGGTTACCTATAGTTCTAGCATCTCACCTTGAAATTTTTACCAGGAGACTTTGATCTCCCTGCAGATTTGGATTTTGACTTCTTTTCCTTCTTCTTGCCTTTCTCCTTTGGTCTACCTCGAACAACAAGAGCCTCTTTGGCCATCTTTGAAGACTTCCTCTACATCTCTTCAGATAGCAATGAGGCAACAATGTCTTCCATCTTGAAAGCAATGGTAGTGATTCCAATGGCCATCACAAGGTGATCCCAACTGTAAGGTAACGAACACAATAGGAGCATGAAATGATCCTCCTCCTCTATCTTTACACCTACAAATGACAGCGGAGTAAAACTCATATTAAATGAGTTTAGATGGTTTGCAACAAATGCACCTTCTTCCATCTTCAAGGAGTACAAATTCTTCCTCAGGAATAACTTATTTACCAGAGACTTTCCCTGATAAATATCACTAAGCTTCTTCCATAATGAAGTTGTAGACTTCTCCTCATGGACGTTCAGGAGTATAGAATCAGCTAGACTCAGTCTTATCAAACCTCTTGCTTTTCTATCAGCAAGATCCTAAGTTTCTTGTGTTGTACTTTGTGGCTTAGTTCCAGACATTGTAATCCAAAGATCTCTATCCACAAGCAAGTCTTCTATCTTGAGTTTCCATAACTCAAAGTTACTGCCATTGAATTTTTCAATGTCTACTCTACTAGATGTACTCGCCATCTCAAACAGAAACAAGTTTTAACACAACAATACTCCCACTGAAACAATATTAGCACCAAAAATTGATCTTTCCTACAAGGATAACACAACTGGCCAAGCTCTGATACCACTTGAAGGGAAAACGTACATGAATCTAATGACCCAATAGTGCGGAATACATTCCCTTAACACTAATACAATAGAGGAGGAGAGATGAAAACAAGTTCCAATAGCAATCTAAAACTTATTGAGATGAATACAACAAGTAAAATAAAGATTACACAAAATTGAGCATTCATAGTAGACACTGGTATTTAATGTGGGAAAACCTTTTCAGGTAAAAACCCACCACACCAAGCAAATAATATTTTGTATTACAGTAATAACAATATTATATACAAATCACAGTCTTCACTCACTGATCAGCTCACAACAACAACTCACTATATATTCTCACTGTTACAATGTTCTTAATAACATACAGTTCGAAAACTCTTAGTCAACTGCCAATCACAATCATCTCTAACCCAATCAAACCAATGATCTTCCCATACCGATCTCTCTACATCGAGCCACCCAGATAATAATTCCTTTACCCAAATCGGGTCCTGTCCGCCACCCTGAGTCAACTTGCAATAATTGCTGCTACGACTTTGGCCTCTAGCCAATTATCGCTCTAACACTGAGCCACGTGTCCACATTCCATTCATCTACCGCTTCTGCCATCGAGTCCAACTCAGTCAACCCTGTCAACGAGCTCATTCGAGCTCTCCAAAGTGCTTATTGTGCTGCCGCAGCCCTGTCGAGTTCTACCTACGGTATGGCGGTGAGCTTGACCGAGCTCACCCCATCTTCACCAAACCCTGCCCTTCCATCCTATCGTGCTATTGCAGCCAACATAAAGACTCACCGCGGTATGGTGGTAGCTAGCTTGGTTGACTGTAGGCGGTCTTATAGCTATCACCGTGATCAGCCTCTTGGCTTATCGGGGTATGGCAGTAACCACCAGCCAGACCACTGGTGGTCTTACCTCGACCACCATGGTCAGCCTCTTCACTGGCCGTGGTATGGTGGTAACCACTAGGATTGGCATGACCAAGGCTAGACTTAGGTGCCCCGGTAAAGCAGTAAAGGCCGAAAAGGAAACAATTTAATGCCAAGCATGAAAGAATAGGCTTCAAGCTAGAAATTGAGACATAGTTTCTCAACAATTCTCTCACTAAACCCAATGGGTAGCTATTCCATCAACCGCACAACTCAGAGATCCACTTCAAAAACCTACAAATCTATCATCACACTGGAAGCTGCAAAACTAAGATCATCAAAAGGAACAACCACATAGATGAACATGACTCAAGCACAAGATTAGAAACAAATCCGATTTGCCAATCATGTCCACAACTCAAGCACCATAGTCCAAGCAATTAGTAAGCAAACACACCATAAGAATGTTGAATGAGTAAAACACATACCCAACACTCCCAATGAGATATGTCAACACAACTCCTCAAAAACTTGTCGAACTATAGCTATCTCATCCTGTAACACCCCAAAAGCTAGGGTCTAGAAAATAGCAGAACAACAGATCCACACAAAACACAAGTTTTTCTTGACCATGCAAAACCTACAAAACCACAGTGTTTATAAAATACCCATGCATGTCCATATTCACTGCTCATCTAGATGACCCATGAGTCTACACATAACTAGCATGGTTAACCAGAATAATGAAAATCATGAATATGCATCATATAATTTTTAGGAAAATCTACAAAACCCCTTCAGAGCCAAAGACATGAAACTGAAACATGTGAGTGCAAGATACAAGTAAGCAGGAACGATAGGTCCATTTCAGACCAGTTCCAAAACCACAACCATGCACACGCATACGGCAAAGCCAGGCTATACAGAAGTTACAAACCACCCGAATCAACTTTATAGCCTTCATATAATTAGAGAAATAGAGAAAATGCCTTTAGTGCTAAGTCAGGACACCCAGTACAAGCACAATGCTCCATGGCTGAATAGAAACACAAGCAACTCCATGCCACAAAGGAGCTTCTCACATAGACACCTAGTATGAAACCACACTTTGCTGCAACACAAGCACACACACATCTCATGCCCTTTGCAATAGGAACAATTGTTACCAGCCAAGAGCCTCAGACCATTCTACCACAATATGATCAATTCCAATAACTCCAGCGTATTTCAAGCTGCGTGTTGAACAAAGTAGAAAGAACTTCCACTCATCGAAGGATCAATCACCAACTAATTTCTCTAGATTTCCTCAAGCTTGCCAGGCTAAGAAATCACCACAGGTCAAATACCCAGAACTTCAATAACCAGGAGAAGGCTTTGACATCAATTGTTGGTATCATCAAGCCTTGACCTTCTTCAACCAACTCTAATACCACTTGTTTGGGATACGGAGTCGGTTCTGTCATCATAGATCAGCATCTAAGACAACAATGCCTTAGTGATTTTCATATTTATCACTTCAAAGACACAATCAACTATACCATAAAGCAGAAATAGGAACAGTAAATCCCCCATTTATCCTATGAGAAAAGTAAATGCTTAACTTATAACAGATTTAATACAAGCATAGATTCAAGAAACTAAAATCTAACAACATGAAAGACAAACATGTAGACACACATATATACGTGGGGAAAACCCTTTTAGGTAAAAAACCCCACACTCCAAAAGATCAAGCCATTGTATTATTCAGCAATAGAAATCAGTTACAATACAATCTCAGGCTCATATCCTATACAGGAGTCACATCTTGTTCATCTAGATAAATATACAGGCAATACAAAATAGAATCTTCACACAATTACAATTTTCTCATGACATATTGTGTAGATTCCCTTCAACTCCTCACAAATGACTGTCTTAGCCAACCTTAAGGAAAATTAGGTTCACATCTTATCTGAACTGTGACACCAAGTTTTAACCGTTTCAATTCCATTGCATATGGTTCTCACACTTCACCACCTTTCTGTGTCTTTATTCAATGTATTCGACTCTTACAAGTCATACATCATCTTACCAACCAATCAAGTGCCAGTTAATATGCACCTTACCTCTGATAGACAAATCCAATCGCCTCTGACCTAGTCTCTCTACAAGCATGCATTGAGTTGTCTAGGCATTCAATTCTTTGCCACAATCGGATGCTGTCAACTGTTCAAATTCGAGCCTTGTAGTTAATGCGTTCACCGCTCAAGACTTCGGCCAATCAATCATTGATAATATGCCACGTGTCTTTTTTGCATTCGCTCCCTACTTTGACTTCTAGTCCAAATCAGTCAAACTCGGTTGACCAAGCTTTGAGACCACCCAAGCTCTCCTTTGTGTTCCACCACACTGCCGCCGACCTATCCAAGTTACCTCACAGTATTATAGTGAGCTCACCCAAGATCTCCCTTGACTTCCCTGCACTACCGCTTCAAGCTTAGGCTCCTACCACGGTATGGCGGTAAGCCAGTTGTGACCCGACCTCAGCCTCCAACCATGCTACTATTGGGCTTAACTTTTCCCATCACGGTATGGCGGTAACCGCCAGAGCCAACCACCATAGTGAACCATAGATTACCTGATAAGCCTACCTGGTAAAGCAGTAAGCATCGCCGCCGACCGCCATGGCTGCACTGTGCCATCGTGCACCAACTGCCATACCACCACGGTATGGCAGTAGCCACCGAACCTGACCATTGTCATCAATCACACTACCAAGGAGGCAGCTAGGCCACCCCATGGTAGGGCGGTGACCAACAGGCAGACCGCCAATGGTCTCACTGTAGCCACTGTGGTCTCACCGAGCACCACTTGCGGTAGGGAGGTAATAGCTACTAGACCGCTGCAACCAACTATCAACATTTTATTGCACCCACCATGGCTTAAGAATAAGCCTCCACGATAGGGCGGTAACTGATTCCTTTGCTAGCCTGCCACCACGACTCCTTCCACTGCATTGGCACTCCACTTCCAAGGTAACCCTGCGATATGGTGGTAACTGCCTTCTAGACTGCCGCTGCACACTGCACCACCATCGAGCATAGAGAAGACCACCATGGTAGAGAGGTAAACTGCTCAATCGTGCCACAAAGTTAAGCATGCATTGGTATGGTAGTAAAGGCCTAAAACAAGAAGAAAATAGCCAAGCCTTCAAGGGAAACTAGAATGTTGAGGCATTTATTTCCCAACAGTAAAGGCCTTGGAAAACCCATAGGATAGTCCATAGGAAAGATATCTCTTGTTGAAATCACCTCCCACAACTCATCATACTTCTATATCATGCTGACATAATCTACGTTAGAGACTTGGGACATGTCTGTTCTCTCCTCTGCATCGCTTGAGACATCATTTGTTGTCATTCATTTAAGATATCCATGTCTACAGGCGCTACGTACAGATCACCTATATGAATCTCATAGGCGTGGTCACCTCTGTATTTGTCTAAACTACCTCATGACATGATTGTAGTAGAAAGGTCTCACAACATGATCACACCATCCTAGTATAAACCTGTCTCTCTGCATCCACCTCAACAGTCTTATCATGTTTGGCCAAAATAGCTCTCCATCAAGTAGGGCCTCCATACAATCTCCTCCTCACTCAGCCTGTCAAACCTCACCCTCCAGAACAACACATCATCGTGCTAACATGCCTCTCTACGGGGATAGCTGAAAACTTGTAGATATTGCACCACTGTTGCAATAAAAAATCCTACAGTTTAGGTACAAGTTGTTGGAAAAACAAGGATAGACAATTGGGAGGGGGGATTGAATCAGTTGTTACCAAAATCAAACTTATACAAAATTAATCAATCTTAAATCTTAGATCTAATAAGTAGTAGTGCAGGAATAAATCAACAACACTTCAAAGATACATGAACACCAAGATTTTATACATGGAAACCTTGTTAGGGGAAAAACCATGGTGGATGTTAGTCCACACGATTATACCCTGTTATAAGTATAATGAAGAATAAAAAGGAATGCACTTGCATTCAGGTGCATTTCCTAGAGCACACTAATCACAAGGAAGGCTCACTTCCTTACATAAAGTAATAAAATTAAATCCATATGATGAGGTTGAACTGAGATATTAGCTTCTACCAAAACCTGATTACAGTTCCAGTTAGGCGCACAAAAAGTTATTCTCACTCTTCCACACTCTGCTCAATCTATTCCACACTTTTCTCTTTTCTTGAATGATCTAACCTTTATTCACACATGAACATCACTTGTACACACTGAGCACTACCTCTAAATGAGGAAAAAAATCTCATATATATATATCTACTACATGGATTTATATCCACTATTCAACTAGCGACACATAAAGAATAAATTACAACTATCAGCCTCAATACATGAATAAATTTCAATGCACACCAACAAAAGTTGGTCAGAACATAGTGAGGACCCAAAAAACACCTTCAAGCACACCAAAAAATAAAATATTAATCCTCATGGATGTGCATCATGCTAACACCATCATGTCGGCCAAGAACATGAAAAATTGAGCACACATCGGAAAAATCTCTGATCACAAATACTTTGATCAATGCGAATGTACATCAATGCGAATGTACAACAAGGATTGAGCACGATCTGGACTCATCCATGAATGTCACAGGTACATGTGCAACATATGAAATTACCAGAATTTCATCTGCTTCATCGAAGAACACCATCTATAGAAATTAAATAATTGTAGGCACACAGATCTTCATAACTTCCACAAATCTTGATGCGAACCTCTGAAACTTTCAGACAACATACTAGAAAGGTTCAACAACAAACCCTTTGAAGCGCACCTTCACATTATCAACTTAAATCTCTTTCCACCATTCTGACCTTCTCAGCTCCACTGGCTGGCTACACTATACTTTTTACAAATTTCTCAATCTCCTCGACATATGCAGCCTTAAGAAACACCAATTCTAATAGTTTTGACATCAATGAAAACCACATATCAGCAACATAACCACAACATTCAACAATCTCCCCCTTTGGCATTGATGGCAACACATGATGTGAAAAATAATACCATCAACCTAGCTAACTCTTCTCCAACAATCCCTGAGATTGTGCACTCTTTCCCATTTCCTTCTCCTCCTATGTTTTTCACATTGATCTTCTCTCCCCCTTTGACATCAATGGAAAATTTAAACATGCTTTGATCAGAAACTTGAATTAGGTGACTACTCCCCCTGAGTAGCAGCCACCACAAGATCAATCATGAATAAGATATGGCTATGAATTCATTGGCTGATGCAAATACCTGCATCTTAGTTCTGATTAGGAGGGTAAATCACCCTTAAATTGCCTCTGAGGTACTAAAAAGTATCCTTAGGCAATGGCTTGGTAAATATATCTACAATTTTCTCCTTGGTAGGTATGTACTCCAGTCTAACTTCTTTGTCACTTACTTTGTCTCTCAAGAAGTGATACTTGATGGATATGTGCTTTGTCTTTGAATTCAACATTGGATTCTTAGAAATGTTAATGACACTTGAATTGTCACATAATATGGCAATGGGTTCTTCATACTCAATTCTGATATATCTCAACTTTTGTTTCATCCACAACAATTGGGTACAACTATTTGCAACAACAATATATACTACCTCAACAATAGATAATGAAATTGAGTTCTTCTTTTTGCTTAGCCAAGATACCAACTTCTTTCCTAAGAAGAATGCACAACCACTAGTCTCTTCCTATCATCTACATCTCCTACCCAATCAACATTAGTGAAAGCACTTAGGATAAGATCACCATCCTTAGGAGACCAAAGACCAAGATCAATTGTCCCTTTCAGGTATCCAAAAATTCTTTTCACAATAGTCACATGAGACTCTTTAGGATCAGCTTGAAATCTAGCAACCATGCATATGGCATTCATTATATCTGGTCTAGTCTGAGTCAAATAAAGTAATCCACCAATCATTTACTTGCATCTTGTCTGATTTTCTTTAGGAGAATCATCATTTTGTGTAAGTTTGCATCCGGTTACCATAGGTGTACCAACTGGCTTTGAATCTTCCATGCCAAATTTTTTCAATAACTCTTTCACATACTTAGACCGAGATAGACAAATTCCATTATCTAACTAAGTGATTTTCAATCCTAAAAAGAATTTAAATTCTTCTATAATTGAAATTTCAAATTCACTTTTCATTTCATTGGAAAAATTCATAAACAAATCATCATCACATTCAAAAATAATATCATCAACAAAGACTTCAATGATAAATTCTTTATCTTGATCCAACTTGAAATATAGATTGGTGTCAGCAGTACCTTTATTGGATCCAAGTTTCAACAAGTATTTATCCAATCTAGCATACCAAGCTCTAGGAGCTTTCTTAAGTCCATATAGAGCTTTCTTCAATCGGAATACCATGTCCTTTTCATCAATCAACTAAAATCCATCCGGTTGTTCAACATAAACTTCCTCTTCTAGTTCACCATTCATAAATGTCAACTTTACATCCATCTGATAAAATTTGTAATTCTTGAAAGTATCATAAGCAAGAAATAATCTTACAGGTGCAATTCTAGCAACATGGGAAAAATTCTCTTCAAAATCAATACCTTCCATCTGTGAGTATCCTTTGCAAACCAGTCTTGCTTTATTTTTTAACACATCACCTTGCTCATTCAACTTGTTCCAGAACACCCACTTGGTTCCAATTACATTTTGTTCTGAGGTCTAGGAACAAGATCCCATGTATCATTTTTCTATATCTTCATTAGTTCTTCTTTCATAGCTTCTATCCAATATTCATCCTTGCATGCTTCATTGATATTTCTAGGCTCAACTTTAGAAATTAGACAGTATTATTTCAGAATTCTTCTTCTAGTTTGAACACATTTGATCTTATCTCCTATGATCTGACTATCAGAATGATTTCACCTCACATACTTAGGAGTTTTCAGATTTTCTCCTACCTCTTGTTCTTGTGTTCTTTATTTTGTACTTTTGCTAGTTTATGCTTCTTGATTTCCTTAGTTCACCAGAACAATTTGAAGTTGATTCTATGTCTAAACATTATTCTCATTGTTAGCACTTTCATGTTGATCATCTAAATCATATCCACTAGATCTAGATGGTTTACCAATATCTTCATCAACCTTGACATTTGCACTTTCAACCATTTTCTTCAACCTCTTATTAAATCACCAATAAGATTTGCTTTTAGTAGAGTATCCTAGAAATATACCTTCATCACTTCTAACATCAAAATTGCTTATATCATCATTTCTCTTGATGTAGCATTTGCTTCCAATTTTTTTTGAAATACTTGACAATAGGCTTATAACCAAACCATAGATAAAAAGGTGTCTTACTAGAATTATTGTTGACATTCACCCTATTAATAGTATACACAACAGTACTTACAACTTCTCTCTAGTAGAAATGAGGAACATTTGCTTCCAACATCATGGTTCTATTAGTGTCTAGAATGGTTATGTTCTTCCTTTCAACAACTCCATTTTGTTGAGGGGTCTGAGGAGAAAATAGCCATCTTTGGGTTCCATGCTCTTCACAAAATGAATTGAATTCCCATGAAGTAAATTCACCACCTCTGTCTAACCTTAGACATTTGATCTTTTGACCTATCTCATTCTCTGCCATAGCTTTGAAACTTTTGAAATTTTCTAATGCTTCATATTTTTCTCTTAAGAAAGCAACAAATATCATTCTAGAATAATCATCAATGAGAAACATAAAATACCTTTCACCTTGTAGGCTTCTAATTCTGGATGGACCACATAGATCAGTATTTATCAAATCTAGCACTCCGTTAGAGCTATATTGTTTTTCTCTAAAAATAATTTCTCGTTTGCTTTCCAATCTGACATTCCTTGCACATAGTGTTAGTAGGATTCACTAACTTAGGTAGATCTCTAACTGCTTGAGTAGAGCTTGTCTTGATAATGTGATCAAAGTTCACATGAAACAACCTCCTATGCCATAACCAACTTTCACTAGCATCACTCAAATGAAAGATATTACCTTTTGTCTTTGTACCTGAAGCAATCGTATTTCCAGAACTTCCCCTTATTCTGCACTTACCATCCTTGAACTGTAGATTGTAACCCTTGTATAAAATTTTTCCAACACTCAATAAATTATGCTTTAAGCCTTCTACATAAAGAAAACCATCAGTATTGCGCTTACCACGAAAATAAATAGTGCCTCTGCCACGAATCACACCATAGTGTTGTCTCTGAATCTTACAACACCACCATCATATTTTCCAAGCTTACAAAATTTCTTTTGTCACTATTAATATGATGTGAACATCCGTTGTAAATTACCCACTCATCTTTTTCTTCAATTTTTTATGCAAGAGCTTTCTCAACATTCACATTACTAGCAGATTCAATGGACACCTGACCATTTTCTTTGATCACAATAAATACCCATTCATTTTCATTTCCAGTTTCTTTATAATATTCTTCATCAGTTACACTTCCTTTGAAATCTAGTGTTCTCAGGTTTATACTTTTAAACTCTTTCAGGACATCTAGATAAAAAATGGCTTATATTAGTGCAAGAAAAAAATTTAATAGGTAACTTTCCTTTGTACTTACCATGACCTCTTGATTCTCTTTTCACAATCAATGCTTCCAGTTCTTCCAATTCCTTTTCTCCATCTTCAATCTGCTTCATCTCATCTTCATACTTGAATTTCCTCTTGGAACTTTCTCCTGAATCATATCTTTACTTGCTTTTCATGGATACAGTAGCCTTGAAGACAGATTCAGTCTTACAAGTAGACTCACCAAATTCACTCAATTCAAATGCAAAAAGTTTTCCAATTAGCATGTCTTGTGATATTTGTCACTATTCTGAGTTCATCAATAGAAAGAGCTCTTGTTTTGTAGGAAGGGGGCACAGATCTAAGTATCTTAGCCACAATCTCTTCTTCATCTAAGACTCCAACAACACATCTAATTCTCAACACCAGTTCATTTATCTTTTTATAGAAAGAGAGGATTTTCTCATCTTCACTCATCTTCAAGTCTTCCCACTTGCCTTTCAGAATTTGTAGCTTAGCACTTTTCACTAGAGCATCTCCTTCATACAATATTTTCAAATTTTTCCAGATATGGTATGCAGTCTTCAATCCTATCACATTTGTCATCTCCAAATCTGTCAAAGCACTCGACAATGCTTCTATTTCCCTGGTATTAATTTCTTCGTGCTTGATCTCATCTTCAGAAGAGGGACCATTCTGAGGAATAGTAAATGCACTTTGTGCAATCTTGCAAAAGGGTTCACCAATGTAGTTCAAATGTCACTCCATCCCGAATTTCCATAGAGAGTAGTTTGTACCATCGAATCTAGGACTATCCTTCTTGTTTGATGCCATATTGGATCACCTCAAGCTGTCAGGCTTCTTCAGAGGAACTAGCTCTGATACCAATTGTTGGCAAAATAAGGATAGACAATTGAGACGAGGGTGAATCGGTTGTTACCAAAATAAAACTTATACAACATTAATCAATCTTAAATCTCGGATATGATAATTAGTAGTGCAAGCATAAATCAACAACACATGAACATCAAGATTTTATATGTGGAAACCCTGTTAGGGGAAAACCACGGTGGATGTTAGTCCACAAGATTATACCCTATCAAAATTATAATGAAGAATAAAAAGGAATGCACTTGCATTCAAATGCACTGCCTAGAGCACACTACTAGAAGGAAGGATCAATACATTACAATGATCAGATTAAATCCATCTAATGAAGTTGAACTGAGAAATTAGCTTCTACAAAAGCCTGATTACAGTTCCAGTTAGGCGCACAAAAACTTATTCTCACTCTTCCACACTCTGCTCAGTCTCTTCCACACTCTGCTATGCTCTTGAATGATCTAACCTTTATTCACACATGTACATCACTTGTACACACTGAGCATTTCCTCTAAATGAGGAAAAAAATCTCATATATATATCCACTACAGGGATTTACATCCACTATTCAGTTGGCCACAAATAAATAATAAATTACAACTGTCGGCCTCAATACATGAATAAATTTTAATGTGCACCAACACAAGTCGGTCACAACATAGTGAGGACCCAAACAAACACCTTCAAACAAACCAAACAATAAAATATTAATTTTCATGGATCCACAACATGCTAACACCTTCATGTCAGCCAAGAACATGAAAACTTGGGCACACATCAAAAAAATCTCCGATCATGAATACTCCAATAAATGCAAATGTACAAGGATAGAGAACAATCTAGACTCATCCATGAATGTCACAGGTAAATGCACAACATATGAAATTACTAGAATTTCATCCACTTCATCCAAGAACACCATCTATAGAAACTGAATAGTTGTAGGCACATAGATCTTCATAACTTCCATAAATCTTGATGCGAACCTCTAAAACTTTCGGAAAACATTCTAGAAAGGTTTAGAAACAAACCCTTTGAAGCGCACCTTAATATTAACAACTTAAAGATATTTCCACCATTCTGACCTTCTCAGCTCCACTGGCTGCCTGCACTATATTTTTTACAATTTTCTCAATCTCCTCGACATATGCAGCCTTCAGAAACACCAATGCTAATAGTGTTGACATAATTGAAAACCTCATATTAGAAACATAACCACAACATCCAACACAATTGATATGCTCTAGGATCCATTTCTATAGTAGGGTATAGTGCAGCATGCTATGTATCTCTCCATAGGAAAATTGATCTGAATCATAGTATAAGTCTGCTAGTATGCTCCAGCTTGAGGAAAAGATCACATGGTAGTGCTCCATGCCTCTAATCATGTGCACTATCCCCCCCTCTAGATGTTATCCATGACCATCAAGGAATAGTTCCAATGCTACTATATAAATCAGGATGCGTCTCACTAGTGGTGAGTGTGCATGGATCAACCTAGGAAGCTCGATGCGTAGTCTCACGATCGTGCAACAGACCGATTTTCCTAAGAAATTCTTGATGTCAGCCCACATCTCCTTGAAGCTCCTACCTTATGCTAAGAGCACCCTCTCTCCTCAAATAGGCACTCACAGTATGCAATGCACATCCTCCAAGATGACTATCATCTCCCCCATCAATAGGTGGAAGGTGCAAGTGTTTGTGTCCCATCTCTTTGCTAACGCCATCAATATGGCATCATGATACCACATGGCTGGCGAGATGTAGGCCCAATAAAGACTTGTCTGCTCAAGGATATGCATGTCCTCCTCTGGTAGCTGATCAACAAGCTCTTGAAGTTGGTTGAATGACCGGTCGCCTAGGTGTTGGCATGACCAAGGTGCAGTCTTTCATAAGAAAAAAAGCAAAATGTCACTCAAAGCATCTTAAAATCTTAAATTTGTGCTATAATGGTCAAAAAGTGTGCTAAATTTGCTCTAGGATATCTTAATTAAGGATTCTAGACACTATATTCCTTAAATGGGACACTTTGCAACAATTTAAGAAAATAAAAGAAAAACCTTCCCTACCCTATAATTTCATTTTAAAATTTCATAAAAATAAAGAAAATTGGTTAAATCAAAGTATAGAGAAGGCAAAATCAACTCACAATGTACTCTAGCTCACCCCTGGCGATTGCATCTCATAGAATCTCAATGCATGAATGGGTGGATGGATGTTTGCTCGGCATGGTGGCTTACTCTACTCCAAGATCACTCTGTAAAAAGGTAAAAGATGAAATGAGTATGGATTATCTTCATTTTTATCTTTTTATGCATGTGTATTTAGGTAACTTTTTGCTAAAAAGAAAAGAAGTGTTCTTTATTCAAATTAACATATTTTGAGCTAACAAACTCTCTTTTTGATGTCATTTGTTGCGTGGGAATCGTGGTTCCACCCCGATTCTTATTAAATGTCTACCATACATTGGCATGGTACTTGGAAATGCACTATGAAGGAATTTTTTAGTTTGATGCGGCTGGATTGCTACCTTGATTCGACCTTTTTAAAGCAAGCAGAATCAAGGGGGGCATATATCTACCCTCAGATTTAATTTTCTAGGCAAGTTAGACAATAGGATTATATTTGAGCTACTAAGGAACCTATGATGCAAAATGTGGTTCCTAACATTGTAGTTTTGCAAGTGACTAAAGTGGGGGCTTCATTCTTCCTAATAAATCCATATGAGTATCCTTTTTATAAAGTTACTTACTGAATTACTTACCTTGCATATGCACATAGTGTCATATGGGTGTTAAAGTGGGGGCTAAATGTAGTGTAGAAAAATGCACACCTTTAAATTTTCACACTTAATTTGCATCTATTTTAGAACCCCTTGCATTAATTCCCCTTTAGGTCACTCATTATGGGCCACTAAGACCCCTTTTTGTGCATCTTGAGGCATATTTCAACTTTAAACCTGATCAAAACCCATAAACAACCATCAATTTTGGTGGCCCACCATTCAAATTGGAAAATTAAACCTTGTGGTACCAAGACACCCTTGGTGGCATATTAGTCCCACCTAGTGGGACCAAGATGCCAACTAGGGCATCTTAGTCCTGAGGGCTTTGTTTTCAAGAATTAAGAGCGGGAAATGAAAAAATAATAATTTATTTGACCTTTTGTTGGCCTTTGGGATCTATTAATCAGATTATTAGGTAGGAATTCCTTTAAAATTAAGATTCACACCCCATTTTCACCTAAGTAAGTAATGAGCAAGAAATTTGAAGCAAACAAGTGGTAAGAAAAGAAAGTTGAAGGAGAGTTTCAAAGTATAGGAGCAACCTTCTATTGTGTTTTTGCAGATTTTTCAAGTCTATGTTCAAGCCAAGATCTAGCATTTCCAAGTTTTAGTAATGGATGCCTAATGAGGATCATGAGAGATTCTAGGTTGGAGATGTATCTAGCCATTTTTCCAAGCCTAAGGGCTTGTTTCTTGATTGATTCCATTTTCCATTATTGATCTATTTTTTTCCTAAAGAAGGTACATTTCATGTTTGTGACTTGTTAGGGTGATTAGAGATCTCCTTTATAGGTTACTTACATTTGAATCTTAGGAATCTTATTCTATTGCATTTGAATAGGGTTTCTTCATGTTCTAGATTGAATAATATTAGACACACTTAAGGTTAGGGCACAACCACATTTCCATTTTCAGATCTATTCTTTTTCATCAAGGTTTAATTGTCAAACAAGGGGTTTGACCAAGGAAAACCACCATTAACAATAAATCCAAAATTCTTTATTTTGTGTTTCTTTTTATAGGTTTAGATTTGGAGACTTGGTGAAGAAGGAAGTGTAGACCTTAAGGTTCGAGACCACACTCAGAAATTCCAAAAATTCAAAATGGGTCTAATACACCACCGAGGGAATCTTAGTCCTCCCAGGGGTATTTTCAAAGATTCTTTGAGATTTTGTTCTGAGATCCCAAGATTTTGCATCTACCCCAAAAAATAGCAATTTGACCAAGACAACAGTCAGGGCATCTTTTTCCTCCCTGGCATATTTTGACAATATTTTTACAATTATAGAATCCTCACAACATCTCCAAAATTCCCAAGTACACACATCCTATCTTTTTGTTACATAATTTCATCATTTGCATCTCTCATGTAGCTTGCATAACTAGGTTTTGTAGGTTGAATTCTTATTTTCCTTTTCCAAGAATTTTTTTGGTTGTGAACCCCTAAAAATCCTAAAAGAACCCCCTTCCTAGGTCCTCCTAATTGGTAATTGACTCACCTTGTGAGGTTGTTGTTTAGTTCAATTAGGGTTCTTAGGACATCTTTGAATGATTAGCTGGAGAAAGAGTGACATTGTATGTTCACTTTTTTCCACCAATCATTAGCATGAACTTGACATAAGATAATTCTTTTGAATACTTGAACTTGATGACCAATGCTACTGTATTGTTGGGAAAGTATGCCTCAACTTTTTGGTCTTTCCCCTTGAAGACTTGGCTTTATTCTTCATGTCTTTTGGCCTTTAACGCCATACCACTTCCTGTTCTTTCATTGGTGGCATGGTCATGTGGTTTACCGCTTTACCGCTGGCCAAATTGCTCGGTTTGGTGGTTGGGCGGTGTTACCACCTTACCATGACAATATTTTTCTTGTCTGGCGGTGGCGCAGTGGCCATGGGCGTGGCAGTTACCACCTTACCGCAGGGTGGTTTGGTTGGTGGCAAGGTAGCGTGGTGAGTGGCATAGAGGTGGTGAGCTGGTGGGTGTTCGTCTACTACCTTACCGTAGGTGGTGAGAAGACTCACCGCAGTGGCCACGGTAAGCGGCTAGCAGTTGGTGGTGACCATCACTGCCCCACCGTAGGTAAAAATGAAGCTAGGATGAAAGTGGTAAAAATGAAGCTTGCAGGCCTAGGTCATTTTTAGGTGTCTACATTTTGCCCCTCTTTGTCATAATGTAGCATGTCGCATTGTGACAAAGAAAATAAGTCAAAAAATGCCCCAGTGCAAAATAAGATGAGGAAGAATGATGAGGAGGGTTATGGTATGCCCCCTCGAGAGGACAGACAGGTTCCAAGAACATGGGTGTGCTCTCGAAATTGGTTAGGAGACTAGAATATGAAGAGACAAAGGAATGTTAGTGCAAAAGATATGGATGATGATATGGATGCAATGCTTATATGAGATGGGTGAGAGAAGATGACACGACTAAAGATGATGCATGTTAATTCCTAGACCAAATCCTTCAAACCTTACCATAGGACTTTTAATAATTATTGCTCTTAATCATCATTAGGCAGATTGTTGTGATGGCCAACAAACACCATGATATGACAGAGATCAAGGTGTGCAAGGCCGTACCATCACATAAGACAAGCAATCATAGACAAGGAAGATTGTGACTCATACCAAGAGCGTTATTGCCCCAGTCTTTTTCCGAATCAACCACAAGCAGAAAAAGACAAGGACAGATCATGAAACGTCGCTGCTTCTCTAAATCCTGTTTCTAGGACATCCTTGAGAAACTAGTGACATGATTGCCAAAATACAAAAATAAAGTCCCTATCATGATATGTCGTTGCTTTTCTAAATCCCAGGATCAAGACCTCGCTGAGAAGCTAGTACTCATGCGTGTCAATTGTCATGCTACATCGTTGCTTCTCTAAATCCTGCTTAGTGGGATCTCGCTGAAAAACTAATAACATGATAAAAGATCAAAAAGACAATTGTCAAGTGTTTGCCAAGTGCGTCTGGATATCCACTGTTCTGATGTCAAGATGCCATGTTTGATAATGTCGAGATGTCTGAATGTTTAAAGTTTTGATGACCTTGAAAAATGTCGAGACTTGGTGAATTCAGGAAGGACACATCCTAAATAATGCCGATGTCGAGAGGATTTGATCCCTAATGGTCGTAAGGGGTTCCTCGAACTAATGACGATGCCTAGGAAGGACACATCCTAAGGCATAAATGACAGAGTTGGTTCTTCAGAAGGACTCATCTGAAGAATATTGATGTCAGGAAGAGTGATCTTTAATTGTCAAGAAGATCGCTCAAAATGTCGCAAGGACGATGACGATGCCTAGGAAGGACACATCCTAAGGCGTAAATGACAACGGTTATCATTCAGAAGGATTCATCTAAAGACTAACCGAAATTTGATAGTTTGACTAGTTTCTGATGATTTGACCTGATTTGACCGAATTTGACTTGTGTTTGACTAGATGCTGATATTACCTTGATGATATGAGTGACGCATTGATGAGATTGTCATGTTGAATAAGAGATTGTTTTACTTTGTTTTAGGAGTTTTCCCATGTGGAAAATGATTGAAGACCTTTGACGTGTGTGCCAGTGTAGTGCCATGAACCCTAATGGACTGACCTAGTGCGGCCTCGGGGGCTCATCGATAGATGGCCTTGCCTACATCATACACTCAGAGACCTCATAGTTCGACACGACCAATGACTTTGTCTTGATCAAAAATTGCGTCATGATTTTATTTTGACAAACCTAAAGGACTGACCTAATGTCTCGGGGACTCAAGTATGAGTCTTGCCTATGTAGCAAATGCGCAGAGACAACGTAGTTCAAACAGATGACAAGGACTGATTGACTTAATTGACTTTGACCAGAGATGACAGTGCGCTTGTGTGCTTCGAGCAGTCCGATGTTTTGTTTGGTTTTCTTCAGGACGTTTTATGATTTTTAGGTCTTTTTTCAGGACATTTTGCGATGTTTTTGGTCTTTTTTCAGGACTTTTTATGATGTTTTTGGTCTTTCTTCAGGACATTTTGTGATTTTTTTGTCTTTTTTTAGAACTTTTTGTGATGTTTTTGTCTTTTTTCAGGACATTTTGTGATGTTTTTGGTCTTTCTTCAGGACATTTTGTGATGTTTTTGTCTTTTTTAGGACATTTTGTGATGTTTTTGGTCTTTCTTCAGGACATTTTGTGATGTTTTTGTCTTTTTTCAGGACATTTTGCGATGTTTTTGTCTTTTTTTAGGACTTTTTATGATGTTTTTGGTCTTTCTTCAAGACATTTTGCGATGTTTTTGTGATCATACGTGACATCCATTACAGTTGCATGGTAAACATTTTTCCCCCAGTCAGGTCTAAGACTTGGCCACTTGCAAGGGATAAGGACAGGATGCTGCTGACTTGTTAGATGGACGATTGTCAGGACCTGATGTCAATCATTTAGCTACTATGACAGGTCGGGTAGGATGTGATAGCGATTTGTAGAATAATGGCAGAAAATACCTTTCATCCTAGGCCAAGTTAGACAAAGTGACAGTAGATGGCAGAGCAATGATTGATTACTCATGGCGCCTGTTTGCCAGGTTTTCACCATGGTACTTGTCCAAAGTGCCTGTTTGCCAGGTTTTCACTATTGAACGAATCATTTTTCTCTTTACTATTTTCATGATTTTTTTTTTTTTGTTTTTGTTTTGTGTTTTATGGTTTTCAGCTCCATCCTCTGATGCTATGCGTAGAACTTTCGGAGATGTAAACTATTGATGGGCTCAGTCAACTAATCCCTGTCTAGAGTTGCCAATTGATATGCCCCAGAACCAAAGGAAGATATGATAATATAGGGACCCAACCAGTTTGGTTCAAATTTTCCTGGCTTTTCTCTATCTACTTGGTTCTTGGGGTTCTACATGAGAACTAGGTCGCCAATGTCAAAATTTCTAACCATAACCTTTTTATTGTAGCTGCGACAAAGGCGGTTCTGATATGGTTGGAGATGATTTAGTGAGTTTTGTCGTCTTTCATCCAACATTTCTAGCTTGTGCAAGCGTGATTGTCGGTACTCCTCCTCATTAGTTAGACCCTTCAAGGAAACTCGTAGCGAAGGAATTTCGACCTCAATGGGTAAGATGGCTTCAACGTCGAAGACTAGAGTGAATGGGGTAGCTCCTGTAGGTGTACGAATGCTAGTTCGGTAAGCCCACAGAGTAGGGTTAAGTTGTATGTGCCAGTCACGGCCAGCGTCATTGATAGTCTTTTTTAATATCTTGACAATGGTTTTATTGATGCCTTAGTTTGGCCGTTTCCTTGGGGGTAGTATGGAGATGAAAAGTGGTGTTGGATATGGAATCATTCACATAACTCATGTATGTCTTGGTTTTTGAATGGACATCTGTTGTCAGTGATGATTGACCACGGAAGGCCATACCAACAAATGATGTAGTTAAGGATGAACTTTGATATTTGCTTGCCGGTAATGTATGTCAATGGGATGGCCTCAATCCACTTTGTGAAATACTCAGTGGCGGTAATAATGAATTTATGGCCGTTGGATGAGGTTGGATAAATCTTACCCACGAGGTCGAGTCCCCATTGAGTGAAGGGCCAAGGAGAAGTGATTGGCCGGAGTTCCTGCACTGGAGCATGGACCAAGTCATTGTGTATTTGACATTTGCGACAATTCTTGACATATTCAATTGCATCCTTTTCCATTGTCGGCCAATAATACCCAAGTCTCGTTAGTTTCTTAGCTAGCGTAGGACCACTCGAATGAGATCCGCATATACCGTTGTGTACTTCTTGTAAGGTCGTACATGCTTCCTCGGTGTCAAGACATCTAAGGAGGGTATCGTCGAAACTACGGTGGTATAGGGTGTCACTGACAATGGCATACCTTGCGGATTTTCTGATGAAGGACTTCCTTTGGTTATTGGATAAGTTCGGTGGAAGGGTTTGAGATTTTAAGTAGTCGTAAATGTCCTGATACCAAGGAGAGTTGGGACCAACAAGTTCGCAAACCATTTCTGACTCTGGGATATCATATGCCGGTATTAAAAGCTGTTCTACCAAAAATTCAAATTGTGGCACATTTTTAGGGATGTCCAAGAGAGAACTGATAGTAGCCATTGCATCAGCTGCCTTATTCTGTACCCTAGGGATTTGTTCAAAATAGATCAATTGAAAGTATGTCAGGAAACTGTCCACCATCCTCTTGTAGGGAAGCAACTTCTCATCCTTTGTTTCATAATCATCATTCACTTGGTTGATTACCAGCTGGGAATCCTCGAATACAAGCAATGTCTGAATTTTCCATTTGATTTCCAACTTGAGACCTATGACTAGTGCTTCATATTCAACAATGTTATTTGTACAAGGGACAGCGATCCTGAATGACTTAGGAATTGAATCTCCCTACGGTGTGATAAACAAGATTCCAGCACCTTAGCCATGACCAGTATGAGACCCATCAAAATATAGCTTCCATGGTGTTGCCGGTTCTGCATGAAAAATGGACTCATCGGGAAAATCAGTTACTAGTGGATGAGTGGCTTGAATTGGTGCATCCGCTAGTTGATCTGCTATTACTTGCCCTTTTATTGCCTTACACTCAACATACTGTATGTCATACTCACTTAGTATCATGACCCATTTTGCCAACCGGCCTGTTAATGCTGCTCGACTTAGTAGATATTTCAACAGATCAATTTTGGCAACTAGTTGTGTCTGATGACTGAGCATATAGTGTCTTAGTTTTTGGGATGCAAAGACAACAATGAGGCATGCACGTTCAATGTATGTATAATTCAACTCATAGCCTATCAGTGTGTAGCTAATGTAATAGATTGCTCTTTCTTTTCCTTCATGATCATTTTGGGCCAGCAATGCCCCCAGTGCTAAACTAGTAGTTGAGATGTATAGAATTAACGGCTTTCCATGAATGGGTGGCATGAGGACTGGTGTTGATAGCAGATAATGTTTGATTTTTTGGAAGGCCTCTTGACATTTGTCCGTCCATACAAAGGGGACACTCTTGCACAACAGATACTAGAATGGGTGGCACTTATCTACCAATTGGGCTATGAAATGACGAATAGATTGTACTCTGCCCTGCAGAGTTCTGAGTTCACTGATCCCTTTGGGTGGAGGCATGTCTATGATTACTTTGACCTTTGCAAGATCGACCTCTATGCCTCTTCGGGAGACTATGTATCCCAATAGTTTTCCTGATGTGACCCCAAAAACACACTTCTTAGGGTTTAGCCGAACTTTGTACTCTTCAAGTCTCTTACAAATTTTGTCGAGTATCTTCAAATGATCTTTCCTAGTTGCTGATTTGGCCAACAAGTCGTCTACATAATCTTCCATTATATTGTGCATCATGTCATGGAAGATCGTGGTCATAGCCCTTTGATATGTGGCACCTGCATTTTTGAGACCAAAGGGAATGATGTTCCAATAGTATATACCCCATGGGCAAGCAAATGTTGTTTTGTGCTGATCCTTAGGAGCAATGCGGATTTGGTTATAGCCGGAGAAACCATCCATGAGGGATAGCATCTCATGTCCTGCAGTTAGGTCAACTATGATGTCAATGTTGGGAAAAGGAAAGTCGTCCTTGGGACATGCTTTATTTAGATCCCGAAAGTCTGTACATACCCAAATCAACCCATTTGGCTTTGTCAGCGGCACTAGGTTGGAAATCCATTCAACATAATCTATAGACCTTATGAATCCGGCATCCAGTA
Organism: Sequoiadendron giganteum; assembly: GCA_007115665.2. Taxonomy (NCBI): domain Eukaryota; kingdom Viridiplantae; phylum Streptophyta; class Pinopsida; order Cupressales; family Cupressaceae; genus Sequoiadendron; species Sequoiadendron giganteum. Next base: position 51,898,159 of record CM021109.1, on the reverse strand, counting down.
ATTTCTTTAACTCGGCCTTGACCAATAGAGCAACTTGAGGGTGCATTTTCCGCAACTTCTGCTTGACTGGTTTAGCATTGGGTAATAGTGGCAGATGATGCAGAACCAGTTTTGGGTCCAATCCTGGCATGTCAGCATAGGACCATGCAAAGTTGATTTTCTGTTCTGCAAAGAATTTATGAAATTCTGGTTTCTCTTCATCAGTCAATATGCCGCAAATAGGACCATCTTGGGGTCTTTTGCAGTTGAAATGTTATCCTCTATTGTGTTCTCAATAAGCATGGCTGATTTCTCTTGTTGTACGGGGAGAAAGTCCAGTCCTCCCTCTTTGGTTGCCTCTGAGAGGTTTTCACCCGCAGATACGTCCTTTATTTTTACTATTTTATTGTCAAGAGGTGCCTTTCGGTTTTCACCTAGAGACGTTTCATTTTTTACTTTATTTTTATTTTTGCGACTAGAGGACTGAACAGTCTCGCTGAAGTATGCCGTGCAGTCCAAATCAATGGAAAATCCTGATTTGTGGTCCCCACTGGGTATGCTTTCTCGTAGTCCCATGAATTCGGCGATTGCCTCATCATTCTGAAATGTGTCCAAAACTGGCGGTCCATGTTGGTCCCAATCGACTAATTCAGGGTAAACTAAGGAGATGCCATTGTCAAGGCTAGTGAACTGGGGTGAGGATGCGGATAGCATGCAGATGGATTCAGTGATGTTGTATATGAGGTTATCATCATCCAACTCTACATCAGACTCTATCCAATATTCTCCTTCACTAGTGTCATATTCGTTGTCGTAATAAGGAGTGAAGGTTTTAGAGTTCTGGTTATCAATGTCGTTTGACACTTTGGACTGATTGGACTGATTGGATTGATTGGACTGATGGGGTTCAGATGATGGGTGTTGTATGGCATGGGAGGAGGTAGTAGGACTTTGATTATTTGGTGCCTGTTCGATTTTGAATGTTTGCCAGAATCGTTGTTCAGAGGTCAGTTCCCCTAGTTTGACAAATAAATCGTCAAGACAACAGTCACTTAGGGATCATTCCGAGCCAAATTCCCACTCATGGGAGTCTGTTTCGGTGAGGGTTTCCCTAGTAGTCTTGACACTGTCAGAAGCATGTACTCGCTCATTTGAAAGTCCAGAGGTACGTTGATCATCATTTTCAGGTGACCCAAACCCTAATCCAAGATACTTCGGAGTTTGAAAAGTTTCTATGGGTTCCCTTCGACCATTTTTACTTTTTCCAAGGCCACTAGTACCATCGTAGCCTTTAGCCTTCATGATGTTGTAACCCTTGCCATATTTTTGAACTGGCAATGGAGGTAATGCGACTGTATCCTTATAGATCCATCCTGTGATGTCTGCAAGGTCTTCATCACTCATGTCTCCCCACTTGATAAAAATTGTATTCGGTGGAACTTTGAAAGTTTTTTGAGGTTCCATTCTGAAACATGGCCGACCATGTATCTTTGGAGGAGTGGGTATTCTAGTTATGTTGTATGTTGTATTTAGTTTGAATTCTCCATAACCGAGGTCCTGGATTTTGACAGTTGATTCAGTCTTAGGGTTGGTGGAAGGTGGTGGTACGGTGGAAGACGTGGATGGAGCAGATGTGGAAGATGACATGAGCATGGAAGGGTCGATGTATTTGGATGACGAGGAGCCAGGTGCTTCTTGATTAATAGGTACATGGTTTTCGGAGATACCCCTTAAGTTGGTACAATATTGGAAGGGGTTGGGGTCTCCGTATATGGTTACTTCTATGCCATCGAAAGGAAACTTGAGGCATAGGTGATATGTCGATGGAACAACTTTTAATGCATGGATCCATGGACGACCAAGTAAGATGTTATATGGTAGTTCCAAATCCAGGACCTGGCAAGTTGTGTCTACAATGACCGGTCCCACTCTGATAGGGAGAGAGATAACACCCCGTGAAGAACGTTCCTTGTCATCATATGCTTTGATCACTATGCTTTTCGTTGGGTCTACGCACGCATCAGAGAACCCAAGAGCCTTAACCAATTTGAGGGAGCATATATTCAACCCTGCTCCGCCATCTACTAAAACCCGTCTAACTTTGTGCTTGTGGACAAAAGTTTCTATGTGTAATGTGTCATTGTGGTTGGTTTTATGTGATGAGTAGTCTTGGTTGGAAAAGGTGACATGGTGCGGCATGGTGAGATATCCCACCATAATTTCAAACTGATTGACATCGATGTCCTTAGGGACCGACGACTCTAGGAGAGTTTTGTCTAGGATTTCTTTGTGCGCAGGAGAGATACGAAGCAGCTCAAGGATAGATATTTGCGTGGGAGTCTTTCCTAGTTGGTCAATGAGGTTGAACTGACTCTTGGGTTTCCATTACTGTGGGGTTGAGATAGGTTTTGGCTGTTTAGCAAGTTGTGGTTGTTTAGCTGATGGGCCCGGTATAGTGATCTTGGCTTGTCTAGGGGGAGGCGGACTAGCTATAGTGACCTTGCCACTTCGTGTAGTAGCATTACATTGGGGTGCTCTCTGACCGTGATGGTATTGATGTATTCATCATCAGTTCTGACATTATTTATAATAGGTTTACTAGAATAGTCATACTTGGCTCGGGCAAAGTTAGCTTGGTTCTATTATCCTGAAGTGGAAGCATTATGAGAACCATGATCCTGTAGTGGATTCTTGTGGATAGTATGATCCGAATTGGTGGTGAATTGCGATCCACCTACTTCGATGGTGCGATTTTCAATAAGGTCTTGTATTATATTTTTCAATTGACGACAGTTAGAGGTTGTGTGCCCTTTTACTCGATGGTATTCGCAAAGTGCATTGTCATTCCACCATGCTGGTTTGAATTGTCCTGAGTCATATGGTTTTATTTCCGGAAGGGTGATGACCCCATGCTGGATGCATTTCTTAAGGACTTCTTCAATGGGTTCACCCAAATGAGTGTATGTGCAACCCCTAGGAAATTGCCTCATTTGACGATATTGTCCTTGACTGTTTTGACCACTTTGATTGAATGAAGAAGTATTGGGAGGAGGTATCAATGTCGTTGTTGGTCTGTTTTGTTGTTGAACCCCTTTTAGGGCCAATACGAGACCTGCAGTGTTTGCAGTCTTGGCATCAACAACACCGTCATTTGTAACATGCTTATTCTTAACCCAATATTTGTTTTTGTCAGCTGGTGGATTGATGTTCGTATTTTTGGTACCATATCTCAGTTCTCCCTTTGCGATAAGTGCTTTCTCAATCTGGACTCCCTTTTCGACCAATTCTATGAAGTTTGTGCAACAATGTATTTGCAATGCGAATTTTAGGGGTCCTAGGAGTGTTTGGACGAACATGTCGACTTTTTCTCTTTCAGGAATGTCAATGTGACATCGACTAGCAAGGCTTCTCCATTTTTGAAAGAATGGAATAAATGTCTCACCAGAGTCTTCTTGTGTGATATTGCACAAGCTAGTGATAGAGGTATCCATGTCAATGTTGTACGCGTAATTTCTTATGAATTTTCGTTTGAGCTCATCCCATGTCTGGATATCTTTTTGAGTTGAAAAACATTCAAGGGCTTGACCCGCCAGACTTTTGGAAAAAAGTCTCATCAAGTATGTTGGTTCATAGGCGATATCCATATAGTTGGTTGCGAATTCGTGAACATGTTCAATGGGATTTGTCTTGCCTCTATATTTTGTGAAGTTGGGTGACACGTATCCTGGTGGAAATGCAGGCATGTATAAGCTCGTGTCAAATGGGTATACATCCAGGTCATATGATATTTTTGATTTCTTGCCTGAAATGTACATGTTTTGCATAGTTTTCTCCATATCCCTCATTCTTGCTTTCAGTTCATCTATGGTAGGGTCGTTCACGTTTCCATATATTGGATTGCCTGGCACACCATGTGTTCCTGTCTGGTGTGCATGAATATTGGTGTATTGTGGTGGTATGGATTGTTGTGGTACGTATGATGTGTGTTGTTGGTATTGGAAGTTATGATTGGGTGCATGTTGATGAGTATGAATGTTGGATGAATATGTTGGGATGTGTCCCCCAGCCAAGTGTGTTGCTAGTTGAGGGATGTTGTGGCCATGACTGTTATAGTGTGTCAATGATGTCATGGGTTGTGTTATTTGGCCACCTTGTGTAAATTGTTGATTTTGAACGAGGGGAACGTTTGTGTTTGGACCTTGGGAGGCAATGACATTTGATCGTGTTGTCGTGTTGACGTTTTGTTGTTGTCCTTGGATAAAGATACGTCCTGTGGCTCCTCCCAAAGGATTTTGTGAAATACCACTGGATGAATGTGTCGAAGTTGTGTTCATGGTAGAAAATGGAGTTGTCAAAGGGGGTTTGTTTTGACTTGATGATGCCCCCATGGCATTTACTGTCGTGGTATTGGCTATCGTGGTATTTGTGATGTTGGGGATGTTTGTGGTGTTTGGGACGTTGGGAGTGGTATGCATTGTCATTGTGGTCCCAAAGGAAGTATTGCTCGTGGTATTTAGAGGTTGACCACTATGTGACATGTTATGTGCGTTGTTGGTAGTAGTGTCAAATCCTGGTGGTAACTTAGCTCCTTCACTCAAAAGCATAGCTATGAATCTGTCTCTATCCTGACGAGCTATTGCTTCAACCATCTGATAGGCCTCTGGGTCTTGTGTCAATGCCTCTATGTTTTCTTGGAGTAGTTGACCATTTTCATCTCTTTGCAAAAATTGTTCGAATGGACTGTTTGATGTGGATTGCATTGTTGTTGGAGGTTGATTGTCTACATTGGTAAATGGATCGTAAAAGGTCCAATTTGGGTCATGTGGAGGATTGTTGACATTATACGGGGGGTCTTGCCTAAAGTTTTCCATTTGTCTCTTTTGTTTTTGAAGTCTGGTTTCAACCATGAAATGAGATTGCTCAAATGGGAATGACAACTAGATGCAAGTATGGCACTATGTGAAGTCTATGGTTCAAGATGACCACTAGAATGACTAATATTTTTGGATTTTCGTGAGTAAGGTATGCAATTTGTATGCAATGTAAGACAAGGTTATCTAAGCACTTCTAAGCTCGAACTTTGTTTTCGATTTTGACTGCTAAAGGACTTTGTTGGAAATGACAAGTTGACTAGGTCTAAATAACTAGTGAGTCTCCCTAACTAGACTTTTGAGTTGGAAGAATCTCACAAAAGAGGACAATGAGTAAAAGGAGGTTTGATAACTTGGTCCAAGAGGGTCTAATTTTGAAAACAATGATTTTGCAAAGTGTACTAAGATTTGCCTAATCCTAAGTATGCAAAATGTGAACCTATGAATAGTCTAATGTCAAATGTATGCAATGAAAAATGAATGAGGTATGAAACCTATGGTGACTAATGCAAGCTAATAGACAAGACTTTGAGCAATATCAAGTTTGGTTTCTGACAGAATCTTCTTGATGGCAGTGTTTGACAAATGGTGGACAAGTTGAGGACTTCAAGTCTTAGATGTGGAGTTTTAAGTTTTGACAGGAAAATGCGTCGTTTGAAGTTTCAGTTGTGTCTTGGATATGCAAATGCGGTTCAGTAAACTCAAATGCGATTGATCAGAGTGATTGCACTTCAGACATTTAAATGCAGTTTGATAGATGCGAAAAGTTTGTCTTGTCGTTTTTGATGGAAAATTTGGTTTGTTTGATGAAAGTTTTGTTTCGAACTGTGATAAGACCAGAAAACACTTGACAAACACAGCTTTTTGAATGTAACCAATCACACATTAGATAAGCACAATCCTAAAAAGGCCAATAGGTCAAGGGTTTGTATACTTGGTATAGCCCACCGATATACCCCGGATTGGTGATAAACACCTTTCCTTCTCGAGAGCGGATAGCTTAGAATTTTGGTGGCATTGGCTCCCCTCCATGACTCATTAACATCATTCGAGCACACCAAATTCAGATTCTTTGGGTAGTGACATCCCAAGAATTGCTATCTCTACTCAAGGGGATTAGTAGTGAGTGTCTTCGGGCATGATACTGTACCCTGCACTATACCAAGCAACGGCCAATAGAACGGTTGGACACTAAGACAAGAGGTTTTTAATTCGGGCATTTCGTTCATGGGGCGTGATCCATGCGGCGAGAGTCCCCTTTCGGATCCATCTCGTCGGAACCACGCTCGTGATTCTTGGGCTTTCCCCAAGAACCCACTTTTATATACCGGCTGGAAGTCCCTCAGTGTCAGGGTGCTACCGCTCTGAGTCGTCCTAGGGTGAGTACTTTTTCCCCCCAGAACAGGCCCAAGTTCTAGAGTCAGTAACCGTTTCTCTTACACCCAGGATCGCACGAATGCGCAAGGGGAGAGGATACTCCGATATACGGAATCGTGAAGGGTAATTAACAAATAAAGATGGGTCTGGTTTTTTGATCATGAGGTTTTCACCAAGTGAGAGCATACTCACCTACCATCTTGCAAGCACAATCAATCAAAGAAGACATGTGTTCTTTTTATATGCGCCAAAATCAAATGTTTTCTAATCTATGAAAGAAAAACAAGCACAATGTTTGTTTATCTTGTCTTCGACATTCGAATCTGCAAACAATGAATTATTAATCTCTTTAATCAATGGTCTTCGACACACGAATGGGGATCGCCACACGCTACAAGAGAAGATTAGCAACACAAACAAAAAATAAATAAATAAAACATTAATGACAGCAGCAAATTAAAACAGCGATAACTTGCTCAAAACTTAACAAAATTTTAAGTGGTAGATATCCACGGAAAACTAAATGATAGACCTTCAAAACCCAGAAAACTTTTTCCACGATTCTGCACAAAAAGAATATTATAGACAAAAGAAAAACGCGGGTTTAAGAATTAAATTGAAAAAAACTGTGATCACTAAAATGCCCATAACTTTCTCAAATCTCAATGAAATTTAAAACTATTTGATGTTCTGGAAAGTTGGGAGCGAGATCTACAAAACCCAGAAACCGTTTGAAAATCATTTATTCGCCCATTTTTCTGTGCTCTAATGAAGGTGACGGGATTTCGTATGATGTCTTGGCTGTAACCTGCAAAACAGTGAAAGCAAACAAGAACACACACAAATTTCTCTACAAAATGTCGAGTTCACCAATGTAATCAAGGGAAAAATCAGATTGTTAGATGGTTAAATCAAATAACACTAAAATCCATTGAAATAACGAAGTACAAAGGAAAATGATGAAAAAAAAAGGAATGATATTACCAAGAATCTCCATCTTCCATGATTGACCTTCGTTACACCTCCTTTGCTTGCAGTAAATGAAGATGCCCTCAGATTTGTATGAGCAACTATGACGAATGACAAGACTAAAGAAAGTTTTGAAGGATTTACTCAAAATCTAAATGCCTATGTCTAAAAGCCTATGATTGACAATGCCTATGCCTTGATTAAATGACTATAATAATAAATAATGAAATTGCCTATGGAGATTTAAGTGTGAAAGCAGATGCCTATAATAACTATGCAAAATGTCAAAATGTGCGTGTCTCCCAAAAATGAGAAGAAGATGGCATTTTATAGAAAAGGCCATTTTGAATGGACGGACGAGATAAATTGATGAAATGAACGATCCAGATTAAACCTAAGAATCCCTAATTAGGGTTAGGGCAAAATCCTTAATCGAACGGTTAGAATAAAATCGGATCGACGGTGGAAAATAAATGAGACAATTAATTAGAAAATAAAGATTTTCGAAAAATCAAGAAGATAAGATTGCCTGATTTGTGAGATTTGAAAAATCAAGAAGATAAGATTTGGACTGAAGATTAGATTTGGAAAATCAAGAATCTGCCCGATTACTTGATTTTTGGAATATTATTTACTATTTTGAATTAAATTAATTAAAAATAATGATTTTATGAGATAATAAATAATCTTTTTCAGATTATTTATCAAAATGGACTCACAGTTAGGATTGACATGACATTTTAAATAATTTAATTTATTTAAAATGAGAAGAATATGAAATTGGCAATTAAATAATTAAATTTTAATTATTTAATTTAGGAGGTAAGACCAATTAATTAAATTAATCAATTTATTTAATTAAGACAATCAGTGACGTATTAAATAAATAAATTAAATTCATTTATTTAATAATCAATAAGAATTAAATGCAAAAGAGGGAATTAAATAAATTAAAGAAAGACCTAGACAGTTAATGACGTATTTAATAAATAAATAAAATTTATTTATTTAATAATCATGAAGAATAACTGACATGAATTAATTAAATAATTATGAATTATTTAATCAATAGTCGAATGTGGACGAAGGACATAATTAAATGTCTTAATTATGCTAGGACGAAAGTGGTAAAAATGAAGCTTGCAGGCCTAGGTCATTTTTAGGTGTCTACAAATATAAGTTAGCTGAGTGTTTTGGAGGGTGGGGTTTTTTACCCAAAAGGGTTTTCCCCACATAAATCTTTGTGTCCTCATGTTTTTCTTTCTTGTTGTATGATTATGTATATTGAATCTATGCTTGTGTTGAATCTATTATAATTTTTGCATTTACTTCTCTCAGAGGATCAATGGGGGATTTACTGTGCCTGTTTCTACTTTATGGCATAGTTTTTTTGTCTTTGAAGTGATAAAAATGAAAATAACTAAGGCACTATTGTCTTAGATGCTGATCTATGATGACATACCCGACTCTGTATCCCCAACAAGTGGTATCAGAGCTGGTTGAAGGAGGTCGAGGCTTGATGATACCAACAAGTGGTGCCAAAGCCCTCTCCTGGTTATTGAAGTTATGGGTATTTCTCCTGTGGTGATTTCTTAGCCTGGAAAGTTTGAGGAAATATGGAGGAATTGCTTGGTGATTGATCATTCGATAAGTGGAATTTCATGTTTCTTTGATTCAACACACAAGTTTGAAAGACGTTGGAGATTACTGGAGTTGATCATATTTTTTCAATATGGTCTAAGGCTCCTAGCTCACAACAAATGTTCCCGGTGCAAAGGGCGTGAGGTATACTTATGGTTTTGTTGCAGCAGAGCGTGGTGTTCATATTGGATGTCTGTGTGAGAGGCTCCCTGGCGATATGGAGTTGCTTGTGCTGGGTGTTTTGACTTAGCACTGAAGGTGTTCTCTTTATTACTTTGATTTCTTGGAGGCTATGAAGTTGTTCTACAACTTTTGAATAGCCTAGCTATCTCATTTTCTTGTGCATAACTGAGGTTTTGGAATTGGTCTAAAATGGACCTGTTGTTCCGCTCTTACCTGTATCTTGCAATCGAAAGTTTCAGATTCATGTCTTTGTCTCTAGAGGTTTTATCTAGATTTTCCTAAAACATTTATGATGCATTTTCATGTTTCTTTTCATTGTTCTTGTTAACCATGCTGGTTATGTGCAGACTCTTGGGTCATCTAGTTGAGCAGTGAATATGGAGGTGCATGTGTTTTTTGGAAACACTGTGGTTTTGTAGGTTTTACACAGTGAAGGAAAAATTGTGGTTTGTGGAGTTGCTGCTCTACTATTGTCTAGACCCTGGCTCTTGGGGTGTGACTAGATGAGATAGCTATAGTTCAACATGGTCTTGAGGAGTTGTGATGTCTTCTCTACATGGGAGGGTTGGTATGAGTTTCTCTTTCATCATTCTTGTGGTATATTTGTTGATTTTTTAGACTATAGTGCTTGATTGGTGGACATGATTGGAAAATTGGATCTATTGCTGATCTGGTGTTTGAGTCAAGTTGTCTACGTGTGTTGTTCCCTTTGATTATTTCATTTTTGCAGTTTTCAGTGTGATAATACATTTGCAAGGGTTTTCATTGAAGTGGATCTATGAGTTGTGCAATGTTGTGGGCTATCTTTACCTAAATTTTTGTTGTGAGTCAACTCGGAAGTGGACTGTCATTATCCATGAGGTTGCTTTTGTGGTGGTACAGATCTGTTAGCTAACCTTATTTGTGGTAACTTGTGCATTGGCATGGCTATTTTGAGATAAGAGGATGATCAATGTTTGAGTACCTGAATAGTTAGTGATGGGGACCTGTAGCATGTAAATCACGATGTCATGGAAAGCTTGATGAACTGGCTAGTGTAAGCTTTTGATAGTGATGGTGTGGTCGGTCATAGTGCTTGGAAATATCAGATTCACAATTCAGTGGGAGCTTTAACGGTGACTATGGATTCATCACTTGGTGATGAATGATCGTCTTTGGTGTTGCAGATGCTTCTTGGGGACTCTTAGATCCTATTGCTGCAGAATATTTCTTTTGCATCTGCATGGTCACTATTTAAAGATGTGCAACATCTTGAAGCCATGGAGGAATTTGGTATTCTTTGGTTGAGATGCTAGTAGTGCTTGAAAGGTGATGTTGGTTTAGAGTTTGTTTTATTTATGTCATGGTTTACTCTTGCTTGTGCATTAGAGTTTTGGCATGTTGCTTTTCTGTTAAGACCATGGCTTGTTCACTTGAAGTATGATATCTCCTAAGGGGGATGTGTAGATCATGGTGTCATGATAAGTTCTTGGTTTAGTTGGTTTGGATCTTTCATAGTGGTCTAGTTTCTCTTTGCTTTGAGTACCTTGGTCATATGCTGGAGGACTTCATGTTTACTGCAGTAATGCAGGTTGGAGTTAGCATGAGATGATAGGATGTTGGTGCTCATGGATGCATGGAGAATAAGGTGAGGCTGGAATTATTTTGAGAATAGTTTTGTTATAGCTAAAAGTCCAAGTAGCCTGCACCTTGGTTGCATGTGAGTTCAATAGAGACCATGAAGGAGAATGCTCTTGGGTAAGTCATGGTGGTTTGTATATCTTGGAGGAGTATCTTTTCTTTTCTTCTTGGTCTGATCGACAATGGTGTTTAGTTGAAAGGTATTTTCCCATTATATCTTTCAGATATGTGATATGCTTTAATTTTCATGGATATGGATCTTGAACTACTATTTAATTTTTTGGAGGATCCATAATGAAAGGTGGGCAACATAGTGTATCTCTTTGTACTTTTGAGGACTGGTAGGAGATGGTAATATGGGTTAGTCTAATCTTCTTTGAGGTGCTTACATCCATGGAACTTTTGGGTGTTGTTATGGTTTTTCCCTTTGGGATGTGAAGAAGATATTTCTTGACATAGCTGGCATTTAGAAATGTATGTAGGAGGATGCTACATGTTTTGATTTTTTTTTTTCTCTCTATTGTGGTATTTTTCTTCTTGAATGTTCATATGACTTTAGATGTATGTGGAGCCATGGTGTTTCCTTCTTCAGTTAGATATGGAACCTTGGAAGAATGTGGAAGATTACTAAGAGAAATGTTTCTTGCAGCAGGTGGTTGCAAGTTATGCATATTGGCGTGGATGTTCCTTGGAACTACATGGATACATTTTTCTATATGCAAACATTGGTAGACTGGTTATGTCTTTAATATTTCAGATTTTCCATTACCCTTGTAGTGGGAGTACCTGGATGTGTTTGGTCTTTTGACTGGTTGGCACATGGTGCTCATATTTTGTTGTTGATGGGTTGGTTGTGCTACTGGCATGAGTGTACTGATGTGCATACCTTTGAGGTATGGGAGGTTGGATGTCTTAGCATGATCTGTGGGTGCTAGTTTTTCAATCACGTGGGTTTGATCAGTTGGATGGGGGAAGTCAATTTTGTGGTTGTTGTTCTAGCTGATGGTTTCTTAGTCTAGAGAATGGTTTCTATGTTCACGTTGTGCTTTTTTGCTACTGTGGTATTTTACTACTTGAAGGATTATATTTTTGCATTCCTCAGACTGGTGCTCTTTTGCCTTGGCATGTTCTTGTGTTTTGAGCTATTGCCTGAAATGGTGGAATTTTTTGACATCATTACAGGTGTCTTGGTTGGAGCGTGGAAGTTGGTGTTGGTCCTTGTTCGGGTTTTGGAGGAAGCCTGAAAGTCTTCGGCAAGTGGGAGATTGTTGGGAAAGTATGCCTCAACTTTCTGGTCTTTCCCCTTGAAGACTTGGCATTTTTCTTCATGTATTTTGGCCTTTACCACCATACCACTGCATGTTCTTTCCTTGGTGGTGTGGTTGTGCAGTTTACAACTTTACCATGGGCCACCTTGCTCGATCTAGTGGTGTTACCGCCTTTTCATGGCAGTCTTCTTCTTGTCTAGCGGTCACGCGGTAATCGGTGGACATGGGTGTGGTGGTCACCACCTTACTGTAGGGTGGTTCGGTTGGTCGCGAGGTAGCACAGTGAATGGCACAGAGGTGGTGATCTACCACCTTACTGCGAGCAGTGAGAAGACTCATTGTGATGGCCATGGTAAGTGGCTAGCAGTCAATGGTGACCATCACTGCCTCACTGCAGGCAATGGAATGTCTAACTGCGGTGGCCACAGTGTGACCATGGTAGTCTACCTGAGCGGTCACCACGGTAGCACGATGAGACAACTGGCAGTCAGCTTGAGTAGTCACCACTCTACTATGGTGAGACCTGGTGGTCTCTGCGGTAGCGCGGTGGGACCATTGATGGCTTGTCCAATGGCTACCGCCACACTGTGGTAAGGGTGAATGTGACTGATGGTTGTGCGGGGCGGTCAGAGATGAAGGGCTCAGATGGTCTGTCACCATACTGCAAGGCGAGTCCGACAGGGCAATGGTAGTGAGGTAGAAGGCTGGGTGAGCTCGGGTGATCTCACTGCTATACCGCAGCTGGATTGAGTGAGCTCAGCGGTAACATGGTAGGAGCTTGGGTGAGCTCAGAGCTTGGCCGACCGAGCTTGACCAAGTTTGACCATCTATCAAAAGCTACGAATGAATGAGATGGTGACACTTGACTCAGCGATAGGATGTTGATTGGCTAGAAGCCAAAACATTGTATGACAGTTATTGTAGGCCGAGTTTTCAACTGAAGACAAGACCTGATTAAGGCAACGAATTGAATGCCTGGGTGACCCAGTGCAAGAAGATCTATCAGTGAATATCCTAATGATAGTTGATTGTTTGGATAGGCAAAATAGGTTGGCACGTAGTAGGAGATTAAGTAATCTCGTGTGCATGCTAAAGGAATTGATGAGCGAAGAGAGAGAGGCTGAGAGTGTTCGAGCGGTATTTTACTATGAACACTTAGACTCTCAGATCCAAAAGGATGCGAACCTATGGAGGCCAAGAGGTTGGGCTGGCCATGAGGCTGGCTTTGATAGTAATTTGTGAGGAGCTGAAGGGAATCTACATAGTATGTCATGAGGATATTGTAATTGTGTGAAGATTCTATTTTGTGTTGCCTTCCTTCTCTAGATGGACAAGATGTTTTCTCCTGAAGAACATTGCTTTGATATTTGTATTGTAGCTGGTTTATTACTAAATAATATAAGTCAGCTGAGTGTTTTGGAGGGTGGGGTTTTTTACCTGAAAGGGTTTTCCCCACGTAAATCTTTGTGTCCTCATGTTTGTCTTTCTTGTTGTATGATTCTGTATCTTGAATCTATTCTTGTGTTGAATCTGTTATAAGTTTTGCATTTAATTCTCTCAGAGGATCAATGGGGGATTTACTGTGCCTGTTTTCTCTTTATGGCATAGTTGTTTGTATCTTTGAAGTGATAAAAATGAAAATCACTAAGGCACTATTGTCTTAGATCCTGATCTATGATGATAGACCTGACTCCGTATCCCCAACATGCATGACTTTGACTTGATGATTGATATTTTGATTGTTGTAGTAAAATTCAATAAATCTACTTTTAAATGCCTTATTAATTCTCTTATGAACTCTTGATGTCATAAAATTTCTATTAGGATGCTTGCATAAGAATTCTTTGATTTCTTAGATGAAACTATGTGAAATAACCTTATATTTATACATAACTTAAAATTAAATCTCAAAATTCAAATAACATAAGTTTACATCAATTCTAGGATTTTAAATAATTAAAATACCACCAAAAACATATCCAAGGTGGGGGGGGGGGGTCCTAAGGTTAAGTGAGGACCCATTTTCAATGTGGCGAATTGGTCCTATCATAGTTAGCTAGAACACATTTCAGGGATTGTGAAATGATATGTAAAGAGGGGGCCCTAAGATCTATTGAGGAACCATTCTCCAAGTGGCGAATGGGTCCTAGGTCACTAGCCTAGGACACATAGCTTGTAAAATTAAGTGTTGTGTATTATACTTTTGAATTTCAAGCTCCATCCCTTGAAATCTGTAATTAATTAGGCTTAGATTTGAATTGAAGGGGCCAATTAAGCTCAAATTAACCTCAATTAATTAATAAAGCCGTAGATTAGTGTGAAAGTGTAAATATACACTTTACAACACCCTAAATAAGTGGTGCAGGGGAACCTACACCTTGCAATGAAAACAAATGGAATTTATTTAAGGTTTAATATGCTAATTAGGGGTCTTTTGATCAATACGCAATGAGGAAGTTGCAAAATATATTGAATTGTAAAAGTTGTCAATCAATGTCAATGATGACAAATGAGGTCTAGGTGGATAGAATATGGTTTAGAGTTGATATTTAATGTTTTACTTCATGAATAAGGTCTCAATGACCATACAATATGTATTTGAAATATTTTGGGGTCTTAGGAAGTCATTTAAGAGGAAATTGCAAACAAAGTTGTAAAATGTTGTCAAAGAGCAACATTGACAAGGAAAAATGCAAATTAGGAGTTATTAGAGTCTAAAATGTTGTTAAAGGCAGTTAGGCATGATGGAGGAGTTGGTTGGAGTCAGGAATGTATAAGAACATTTTCCAAGCCTGAATAGATGGTTAATGCAAGCATTTTTTGAGTATTTCCTTTGTTTTCAATGCCTAAATTCTGTGTTTTCAATATTTTACTTGGTTTTTGGATAGTGTATGACCCAACAGGGACACCATTGGGTTCAAAACTCACATGATAGTGTGGAAAGATGTGATATTGTTCATTGTCAAATGTTTTGGTGGTCTCTTATTGGTCTTTTTAGAAGAAAATCTCTTCTTTCCTCACTCTACATGTAACAAGCCTGAAATATTATTGTCCTAGCCTAGAACATCACCTCCTAGCCCTATAAACACCTTAACAAGACTTCCACAAATAATAGAAACATAAATTAGCATGGTACAAGCCTTCCTCTGAATCACAAGTCACCACAGTAGGAGGAAAGGTGTTTACAGGGTTGGGAGGTGATGTTCTAGGTTGGGACAATAATATTTCATTATGAAAATGGGGGAACCATGATAGGGTTTTTGAAAATTTATTGAAGGAATGGGTCTTGTGAAGGTTTGAAGGGTATGTGCAAGTTATTTGAAACTTTTCTGAAGAATTGGTTGTGCTACTTGAACCCTAGAGATAATATTTCCATCAAACCCTTGGTATTTGCATAGGAATTGAGGGTTTACAAGATTAGCGCCAACGAATCCTTGTAATGGAAAATAAATAATGGAATTTTTTGTTTTGTAACATTTCTTTAGACTGTTTGATATGTTTGAGTGAGGGGTAGGAGTTTGTGAAGGACCTCCTTTGTAAAACTGGGATTTTTAGTGTCCTAAAAATAGGGGCGGTTTGTTGTTTCTCAATGTTGGCACAAAGAAACCTAGTGAGATCTTTTAGGACAGAGTGTTGGGATTCGTGGCAAGTTTGATTTGATGTTTGGCTGGACATTGTATGACCTTTTCAAAAGGATATCTCTATTTTGAGGGTTTTGAAGGCTATAAGCCTATGGTCATTGTCTAGGGACAGTTTGGGTGAATTGTGATTTGAGAGTTGTTTCCTTGTGTGAATTGGGTTAAAATGATTTGGGTATTGAATTTATTTGGGAGTTGAATTTATTATTTTGTTCTTCCATGAACTTAAATAATGATAAGAGTGTTGAACTTGGTACTTGTCCTAGTTTGACACTTTTCCTTGTCCCTTTTGCTAGTTGTCCTCCTTTTGCATATAATGACCAAGACTGGGATGCATACGACTTTCTATAGGTTGACTCACATCTTCCTTACTATTATTTTAATTTATTTTATTTTCATTCCCTCTATGTGATTTCATTTGCATAATTTGATCCCCCGTAATGTTTCATTTGATGTATCTCTCTCTCTTTTTGTTAATTCCTTTATATGTACCTACATTCTTCTATATTTCATAATTTTTTTATCCTTTTTCATTTGTCTTGTGTTTTAGTTTTGGGGATGACACAAGACTTCAAGAAATCTAGGTCTCTTCCATGTTGAATCAAAAGGCTTTTTCTTTGTTTTCACTCTTTATGTGTCATTCTTCTAGTTCTATGAGTATTTGGGGAATGATGACATTTTCCAGCTCTATAACAATATTGTAGAAAAGATATACCAACCTCGAATTCATAGATCCCTTATGTATTCTTGGGGGCAACCCCTCTCTCCTTTTTCATTACGTAGATTTATTTTGGAAACATATGACTTGGAATAGGGATTTTTGAGGAATATCTCATGTCTTAGGATAAAAAAATTGGCTAATTTAAAGAAATTGATCACAATAATGGTGTTAGAAACCACTTTAAAGTGGGGGCATACATCGATAATATCTTTTGATATTTTGCATATTTGATGGTGTGATTTTATTTTTTCTTTTCATTCACCCTTTTATTGGTGGTTTCATTGGGTTTGATGTCCTCCAAGAGTGTGATATTTCTTGGCGTACAAATTTCCTTTTAGTGGTGATGTGACACACTGCATTCCCTAAGTTGTGAATCTTTTACTCTTGACTTGTCCTCTCTTGGAGACATTAGGAACAATGATCCCTAAGAACAAGACCTTACACAAATGAAGGAAGATCCCCTTGAAAAAAACTATACATAATGTTCATAAGTGTTTGGCATAATACAACTTGCTAACCTTGTGAAGCTAGAAACCCTAAATTCGAGGCCACCTAGCATAACACACCTTGCTTTCCTTTGGAGCCTTGCCATGTGCATATGTGATTAGCATAATGTATCTTGTTAAGCACAAAATAGGAATGTGAGTGGCACCCTATGAGAGTTATCAGAGGGATATATTTGGCATGGTAAGTATAGTGAGAGTCGATGCAAATGTATGAATTTCTCACTAAGCCACCTTATACTCACCTAGAGTGGATGACTTGAGTTTCCAGTACCCCAAAGTGAGCACATGGAAAAACATTTTTTTTTTGATAGTCTAGATGTGTTCCACATCGTGTTGGGCCATCTAGGCTTGATATTTCTTCTTGGTCTTTAATAGTACATGATTATGTATCTTTGCCATTGCTGCATACATAAGTGTTTTGAATGTCTAATTTAGTGTGAGTTTGACATGAGATAATACTCTCACTAAAGTGGGGACAAAATGTAGTGTAGAAAAAAGTATCTTTTTTTCACACTTAATTTGGGAATAATTAATATTAAAATGAGCTTAATTATGCCTTGATTTAGTGTTGTAATGTGTTTTGCACATTCACATTGTGTTTAGGCCCTTTTAGACAAAGTGGACTTAATTATGCCTTATTTACGGTGTTGTAAAGTGTATCTTTACACTTTCACAATAATCTAGGGCTTTATTAATCAATTGAGGTTTAATTTTCCTTGATTGGTGCCTTTAATTCAAATCCAAGACTAATTAATTGTAAATTTTGAGGGATAAATCCCGACATTCATAAATGATATTACACAACACTTAATTTTTGAAGGTGTGTGTCCTAGGTTAGTTACCTAGGACCCATTTTCCACTTGGCGAATGGGTCCTCACTAAGCCCTAGGACCCTATTTTCACATGATCTTTCACATTGTTTGAAGTGTGTCCTAGCTAATTAAGCTAGTACCCAATTGCCACATGGAAAATGGGTCCTCACTTAGACCTACGACCCCCCCTTGGGTTATGTTTTTGGTAGTATTTTAATAATTTGAAATTCAAGATCTAATGCCAGCTTGTGTTATTTGAATTTTGGGATTAATCTTAAGTTACATATAAATATAAGGTTATTTCACATAGTTTCATCTAAGCTTTCAAGTGTTCAAGTCCTAATAGAAAATTTATGAAATCAAGAGTTCACAAGAGTATTTGTAAGGAATTCAAGAATAGATTATTGAAGATTATTACAACAATAAAGATTCATGTCATTATATCAAAGGAATAATGATTATGCATGTAATTTGAGCTAATATGTTGATATAGCATTCAAGATATAATCAAGTATTCAAAGGCATTGTTTCACATCAAAGTTCACGATCAATATCTACATTCATTGAGGCCATTGCATGCTAGATTCTAGATTTATCCAAGGTTCAAATAAGGTGTGGTGAGTTTTGACATTGCATTTTTTATTCATCATTATTAACGAAACGAGGTTTGAACAAGGCAAACCCCTATCCCCTAATAAGGAACATTTTCTCTCCTTTCATGTGTGATTGTAGGTTTTAGGTTGAAGATCTATTGGAGAGAAAAATTGCAAAAAGTTTTCAAAGTTGTCAAGGTTGCTAATAAATTCGTCAAATCATGAAAATTGAGCTACAAGATTTATTTATGGATTTTCGACATCGCCTGATTGGGATCTGGGAGTGCAGACATTGAAGAAAAAAACCCAAAAAAAGATTTTCGGAAGCCCTAGCTAGGACCCATTCACCATAGGGTGAATGAGTCCTCAGTGAGGTCTGAAAAAAAAACTTTTTGCAATAGGTACACAACATTTAACCCTCTTAAAACCTACCTTTTGATTGCTATATCAATTAGGCTTGTTTTTTTGTTCTCATTTACACATGACTAAGATGAGAGGATATCCTACAAGGTTAGCTTTAGATTGTAACATCATAAAGTCTACAGGGTACTCCCATGATTCTAATGTTATTACCAAGTCTTCTATGACTCCCTCTAGCTTGATTGTAGACTTTTCTACTATCTATAACACAATAGGTGTAGGTCTAAGCTCCATTAGTTGTAATAATTTCATTATTTCTTTGGTGATTATATTAATGGCCGCCCCAAGGTCAATTAAGGTGCTCTTAATGAGAGTGCCATTATTTTGACATCCAGTATAGGGCTCCCAAGGTCTTCATACTTGGGGATAGTTATATTTACCAACATAATTTTTGCATGTTTCCTTAAGACATTTATATTCTAAGGGTCCTTATGTTTCTTTCCTATATTTTTGAGGCACAATTCTCTCACTATTCTAGTGTAAATAGGAACTTCCTTAATGGCCTAGATGAGGGGTATTTTGATGCAAACATCCTTGAGTTGTTCCAATAGATCAATTTCAGATCATAAATGATGTTTTTGGACTTAATATTTTAGGTAATGGAGGCTCTAGACTCATGGTTGTGGGGTTGACCTGATTTGAATCACGTTCTTTAGGTTGTTTGTCCATGGGCTCTGCTAGATTTTCATCATTAGTTAATTATATTAATATGAGGGGATGAAGGTCCAATTAACATTTTCCCTAATATGAGGTGTACATCACTCACCTCAACCCCATAGGTGGGATATTGTATAGTTTTGTTAGCATAAGCCTGTTGGAAATGCTTATTATTTGGGTTATGCGCAAGTTGTGCTAGCAATTGAGATGCTCTTGGTGGAACTGGTGAAACTATTGAAGGGTTTGGCATTATGGCTTGTTGTTATGGTTGTAAGGGTTGCTATGGATGCTGATAATTAATATTTTGGATTTTCCAATGCTGACCTCTTTGCCACTGAGGTTTTCATTTATTTTGTTGAGGTGGCCATTGAGAATTATAATTATGTCCTTAGTAATTTTGTGGTGGCCACATGTTCTTTTTTTATTGATTCCAATTGGATTGAGGCATTGGCCATTGTGAGTTTTGCATACTGGCCCATGATTGAGGGTTCTAATTAGGGAAATTTGCATGATTGACTAGAAATAACATGTTATAATTAAAAGGATCTTGGGGAATACATTGTCATAGTTTCCATGGTTTACATTGGGCTATGTAGAATACTTGACCATATTCATATTCTAGTGCATGAAATTCTTGTTTCCCTTTCTTTTCTTGAGAAATACTAGCTAATTTCTTGCAATTGTAATTGATTTTCTTTCATCAATAGTGTGGGAAGTATTTTGTGAGGGCTGATTTTGCTTCTTCTTGATTTTTATTGATGTGGAGAGTGTCTATTTATGTAGCCAATTGGATAATTATATCCTCCTTCATGTTTGATAGAAGATTGATCAGATCCACCCTTGACACTCTAGTGGATAATTTGTTGGTGGAAGATTTCCTATCTCCTCCGACCCTCTAAGTAACATATCTAGAATACTAGTTTTAGGGATTCATCAAAAAGTCTATTTTCAAGGGATTTGTTGAGGTAGAACTAAAACCTCTCAACATAATCTTTCAAAGATTCATCTTCCTTTCGTGACATCTTGAAGATGCCATTCCTCTTCTTATCTATGCCTCTACAATAGTATCAGTACTTCTCTAGGAATTTTATCTTCATTATGTTCAATTGGGAACAACATATCTACCCAAACCCATGAACCATCTTAGAGAAGCATCTTTTAGTGTTGTCAGAAACAAATTGATTCTAAGAGAATATAATGTATATTCATAGATTTGGTATAGCACATAAAACTCAAAAAGAAAGGTGTCTAGGTCCTCTATAACCAACCCATATAAAAGATATGTAGTGTTGAAGGAGGTATATTATTCAAAGTAGCAACCGTCTCCTGGTTAGCTATAGGGAACTAAAATGTCACATGCTCTAGTGGGTCTTCTAATATTGCATCAACCATGATGTTGATGTGTATGTGGGAAGTCTCCTCTATATTTGGTGTAGGTACTGGTGTCAGGGATGATTCTTCTTCAGGAATACCCTTGCTATGTTCACTATGTTCACAAGTATCCTACAATACTTTGTGTGTTGAGGGGATAAATATTTCCAGATCATCTCATTGCCTCTACATACAATGTTTGTAACTTATGGTTTAGTGGTTCCTACACATTGTTAGTAACTCATGTTTTTTTTATGGCTAAAACCTATTTACCATATAATGTTGAAAATGGAATTGCTAAACTAGGAAATCTTGAAAAGAATTCGAAATACATGGGAGAAACCTAAAATTAGCACCATACCCAAAAAAAACACCAAAAATGTCAGGCCTCTTTATTGTTTGATTAACTTGGTGTTACATGTAGACATAATTCAAAGGATGGATTCCTAACTGAACAATTTTTTTTCTATTTGAGGCTTCATTTAATTATCAACCAAGACTTCGTAAGCTTTTGATAGTGCTGGAACTATATGTGCATTCATAGATTCTACATGACCTATATTAATGAGTATAGGTGGTTTACACTTGTGCATAAAATGGTAGATGATGGAAATATTAAATGAAACATTAAATTGAAAAATAGGGAAATAAACATAAGTTGTTACTTGTGTTGTGGGTACTTATTGCTTAAACTATGACTATTAAATTTTAAGACTAAATTGCAACTAATCACTCTAGGAGTATGAGACAAACATTTAAGCTAAAAAATATAATTCAGCTATAGAATCATGAACTCCACATGCATGTAATTAGAAAATATTCTAATTCAATAATGTATGAACTATTCTAATAATGGAAAAACAAAGTGGAGAGTAGTACATAAATTGGCCCTTGCTTGAGTTTTCGCTTCCACAATAGATATCGACACTTACTACTTAATCATAAAATCATGATACTAACTTAACTCCTTTATTGCATGGAAATTTAGAACTTTCACAAGAAGCTACACAAGATTTCTCATTCGATAATGCATATTAATTATTCAATTGATAATAGGAAACTAACAATGATAAAAAAACTAGATAACTAAATAAATTTTCTCCTCACAACAGATATAGGGTTTGCAAGGAGTCATATTTATCCTAAGACTAAAAATATAATCATAATTGTATCTGTCCACTCTCCCTCAAGAATATGGAGAGGACTTATTCTTTACAACAAAAATTCATAAATGAAAAGTAGAAGAAGACAAACTAAATTAGAATTTTTCCCTAATTGTTAACCATGATGAGAGAGACATGTTCCATGTCATATCACAAATTACTCCTAAGAAAAATAGACTCCTTATTCCTTCAATAATATTATTTGGTGTGCTTGTAGTGACTCACAGTTGACCATTCAATGGTCACTTCCATTCTTTTCTAGAGTTGTCACACTTTAGTTATTTTGGCATCGCCCCTACAATTGCCTGTGATCCTTATGTTACAGGCTGAAAATCTAGTTGTTGTGGGTTACAATTCTTTTAGCTGTAAGAGGTTAATCTCATCGTAAATCATACAAATCATTAACAATCATGAATTAAGCATAAAACAATACTGAAAATCATGAACATTCATACATTCACACATACAAATTTCATCATACCATAATTGTATTTCCTCATACTAAATTTTGGTTCAAGATGCATAAAAGGTATAAAATATGTATAAGTCTTAGGATTGTCTATGAAATTTAGCAGATAAAATAATTAAATACATAAAATTAATAAGGAAAACTAGCTATAAGATAAGCTCATCAATATTAATTCCCACCATTGTATGTAATATATTCATAAGGGGTGATGGGTTCCACTAGCAATGGCAAAGTTGAGTTGTGGACATAAATATTTAATATTATTTTCCTACATGTGGATGCCTAGAATGAGATAATAAAATATGAAGAAAGGAAAAGAAAGGAAAAATGAGTGATTATTGGTGTTCTCCAAGTGGGTTGTTGGAAAGAGGAAACACATCTCTTGGTTTTCCATCATTTATTGTATTTAATGTTGTATTGTCAAAAATTGTCACCCTTGAAAATTTCACACTATGTTCCCTCCCTTAAATTATGGAACTTGATTAAGTCTTTAATTTCCTAACTTATGCATTCCATGGCCTATTTTTAAAAATTACCAATGAAATGTAAGTGGAAAAAATGCATTCATTTGGTACTTTTCCTTTGACACCTTATTTTTTAGAAAATAGGGCTGGGACAAAGATGCCCTATGGAAGAATCGCCACATTATTTTCTTGGTCCCAAATTTGAATATGTTGGTGTCCACCTATTTTACCATTTTCAATTCAAGTTGCAAATATCGACTATCAGGATATAATTTGTAGGAAATCAAATAAATGCCTATAAATACCTAGTTATTGCATCATTTGAAGACTAGGTGAAAATATCTAGAAAAAAGTGAACATTAAGAGCAAGTCAAGAGCATTCAAGAGTATCATTTCAGATATTTATTGCAGCAATTCAAGATCTAATCCTCATGTCAAATCCTATGTGAGTTCATGCATGTTCATGCTATCATTGTTTGTGAAGGCTAACCCTTTTGTTGGTCTTCAAGAAATTCAAGCAATTTAAGCAACACACAAGCCCTTGAGGTGATGTGCATGACTTTAGTTCTTCAAGGAAGCCATTGAAGGGTGGTGAGTTGCATTACTTTTTTGATTCATCATTCATTCCTATCATTTATCTTTTTATATCATTGACATTTTCATTATGGAAGTAGAAACAGTAACACAAGGTTTTACTAAAGCAAACCCTTAAATGACACAACCCTTCCTCTCACTTTGAATGTGTAGGTTTTAGGTTTGAAGGAGATTGAAGGAAGCTTGAAAATATATTTTTATATTTTTGTATTCAAAACCATACACCTTAACAATCCACAAAACTTAGTTACAAAATTATTCGATAGTGATTTGACAAATTTTTAAGTTGAATTAGGAGGCTCAAATCCGACATCAGAAGACTAGGAAAACAAATCCAAAAAAACCCTATAAGGACATAGACACCATTGGGAAGCTCTGTCCTCCTATTTAGGCTATCTCAGATCTACTTGTAAATTTCTATTACAATCTTTCAATTGTTGAAATATCGTATTTTCATATTAGGGCACATAGTCTAATTAGGTCAATCAAGCAAAATCAATTCCAATTCATATCCAACTACAGGTCATAAGCAAAATAAAGATGTAGCTCTAGGTCTGACTAGCTCACCTACAAGGTTGGAAGTCAATATAATCACCTTGTTGGTCTGCATCCTAAATGGCCCCATATAAAAAGGAAAAAGTGATCCCATCTTATTAACCTTAAACTTTGGTTCACCCTTTATCTATGTTTCATTTTAGTGAACCCGACATGTTAAAATTATATACCTTCTAAAATTTAATCTTAGATCTTAGCTTTCCATTGCATTTTTCTGCATTTTTCACTTAGTGTTTAATTTTTTCATCATAAAAAAGAATAATAAAATTCAAAAAATTGCATACATTATTACATCATAGGTTGCATTAGGATTAGTTTTAGTCATTTAGGTTAGCTCTGCATTCAAAATTATCATTTATTGTTCAAGCATTTTTACACATTTGCATTTGAGTCACATTGTCTTAAATAGAGAATTTTTTGGAAAAACATTCACTTTCAGACCTATGTGCACACAAATTCAAAAACCCTTTAACAGTATAAAAAATAGTGAAGTTTTCAGTTTCCCAAAACCCTATCTAGGAGGGAGACACCCTTGGACAACTTTGTCTTGCTATTTTTGGCTCAACCAAAGTTTTCTCGTATCTTTGTTTCTATGTCCTTAGTCTATTTCTAGTTGTTGATTATTGATTTCGAATTCTTAACTACATTCATTTAGGCATCTTTCATATAGCTTACAAAGTTGAAAAACAACATTGTTTTGTTTCAAAATTGCATCAAAATCATCATTTTTAGATTTTAGCATCTTAGAATCAATCAATTGCTATATTTTAGATCAAAAAATTGTACTCAAAATTTTCCTTTATTGTTCAAACATTGTTATACACTTTCATTGGCATAAATAGAGTAAATTCTAGAAAAAATAGTCACTATTAGACCTATTTGCAAGTAGATCCATAATCCTTAAGCAATATCATGCATAGTCAAAATTTGATTTTTTGAAACCCTATCTAGGATAGAGACACCCTTGGACAACTTTATCTTGCTATTTTTGGCCGATTTTTCTCAAATCTTTGTTTTTGTGTTCTCTGTATGCTTCTGCTGTCTGAATTTTGTTCTTCTTGTAACTATATCTGTTTTTCTAAAAATACATTGCTAGTTTTTTCCATAGGGCATAACATCACATTCATAGTGAAAAATATTTTTTTATTGTAATTCATGTTCTATTGTTTGATCTTGTTAAGCATTTCAAGGAATTTTTGTTACAAGCATGCCACAATGAGTTTATTTACCCTATTTTTAAATTTTCGTTGATCCCTCTCCCACTATCTCTCCTACTTGTGAGGATACATTGGTGCAAGACAATAAAATCATTAAAAAATATGACAATCATGTTTGTTCTTCTCCAGATATCTCTCCTATTTGTGAAGAAGGTATCTTCGTGTTAGAAGATACAATCATGGAGCGTCTTGAGAATCTTGTTTGTTTCCTTTCACCTACCTCTCCTACTTGGGAAAATATTGTTGCATAAGAGGATGACATCATTGACACATTTATTTCTAAAGAAAATAAGATAGATTTCATAGATGAAGATGCTAAGGTGACATTAAATCACCCCTCGATAGAAAATCATCAACAAGTATTCAACTCCACTGAGGTTATGAACACACAATTAGCTATTAGATATCCTTTAAATATTGGACCCCCTAAAACTATTTTAATTATTAAACCCCATAAAATTCCTCTAATTACTGGACCTCCTAAATCTCATGGCCATATCCTAAAGTTTGCAAAACAATTCTCACTAGTAATCATGTGTTGAATCCACCAAGTTATCACATAGTTTCTCACACATATAACACTAGACATGATAACCAACCAAAATAAACTCAAAAATCCATCCCATTACCTCAACCATACCTCCCACCCATAGCTAACATTCCATAGCATAAAGGTAAAGAATTTGATCTTGTTGAGTAACTTTGTAACACTCCTGCTAAGATCTCTCTGTGGGATTGAACTGAAACATTAGTTTTTTATCATGTCATGCTTCAAAATTATTTACATAAAGTTTTTTCCCCTCCTAGTGTGCAACCAAATGATGTGGCATCTCTACTTGATTCTATGAATGAAGCTAACTTGGATATGGTATTTCATCAAAGTGAGTTACCCCCTTTTAGAAACACTAAAATAAAATGATTCCTTGATGATAATGGCTAGTATTAACAAGGTTGGGATTAGGCTTGTAGTGTCAGAAAATGTACTCCTTTACATTTTCACAATATGTTTGGGTCCCTTAATAAACTAGACTTAGTTAAGCCTCTAATTGGCCCAATTATGCATTTAAAATCCTATTTAATCCTATTTTCGAAAAAGGGAACTTGTATTAAACAATTGCAAACATTAATTAAATTTCCTTGAATTAGAGCGTCCTAGATTTAGGTCCTAGGAACCATTTTCCCTAGGGTGAATCGGTTGCCCTTAAGTTAAGGACCCAAGTTTTTAATATATTTTTAGTAACAGTTTTATGATCCAAATTGAATTTGCAATTGTTAGCCTTTGATGTTTAATTTTTGGGAAATTAGAAAATTACTTATAAATACAAGGTCTTTTATCAATTCAAATCCTAGAAGCAAGCTATAAATTTTTGAGAGACTTTACAAGAGATAATATTATTGTCAAGAGAATTCAAGAGCAGATTTATCAGTCATTTTTTGTAGCATTCAAGATCTCAAGAATCATTTCAAATTTATTTGCATCTATGCATGTTTTTGGAGCTAACATTGAGTGTAGGTTTCAAGCTTTCAAGTCAAGATTGAGGCATCAAGGTCAACATCCAATCAAGCCATTTAATGCAAGATCAAGAACTTGGAGAGATGTGTTAGATTTTAGTCCTCTAGGGATCTCCATTCAAGGGTTTGGTGAGTTACAACATAGCATTGTTCATTCATTATTCCTTCCATTCATGTTTCATTTTACATCAAGGTTTAATTACCAAAATGGGGTTTGACCAAGGAAAATCCCCATTCACCCTTAATAAACATTTTTTCTCCTCTTTGTGTTTTGCAGATTTGTACGTGAAGAAGGATGGAAGATTGATCAAAAGTATAATTTTGTAAAATTGTCAAAGTTGTCAAGCCACAAAAACTGACTTGTAGAATTTATTTATAACTTTTCGACTATGAAATCTAGAGGAAACAAGAGTGCATATCCCAAATCAAAGGACCGTGAAAACAAATTTTGGATCCCTATAGCAAGACCCATTCACCCTCAAGTGAATCTTTCCTAGGAGGACACTCAGTAGAGACTTTTGTTGATAGGTGCATAAATTATTATCCCTCTTGGATCTAGTAGAAGTTTGTTGATTCTATTAGATTAATGTTTTAAATTGATGATTCAAGTCTTGCATTGCATAATTGGATTCATTTAGTATTTTTCATTTATCTCCCAAAAGTGCATTTCAAGCTGATTTACCCCCTCCTCAATCATAAGGAAAACAAAAAGATCCCCATCAAGGTTGACTCACCTAAGGGTTGAAAGTCAATCTTACCCTAGGGGATCTCTTTTTTCCAATGAAATGAGGAATATAGGTGAATTCCCATATCATTTTGGGGGAACCCTATTTTTCATCATTTCATTTGAGTAAACCCGACATTATACATCTAAAATTTTGAAATTGGAGTCCATTCAAACCCTATATCTAGGATTTGCATGGAATTAGTTTTTCATCTCATTTAGGGTTATAAATTTGTATTTTACATTATTTAAAATCTAAAAATTAAAAAAATTACATGCATATTACATTGATTTTGCATAGTACTTGCATATTATTGTATTTTCAGTCATTCACATTCACAAATTCAATCAAAATCTCCTTTAAAAAAGTGTAACATTGTTCATCATTTATCTTTAATTTCAATTTCATTAGGACACAAAAATCTAGAAAAATTCTATCACTGAAACCATAGTTTGCAACCTATAACTGGAAATTCAAACATTAAGCAAGAAATTCAAACTTTGATTTTTCAGAACCCTGACTCAGGACCCATTCACCCGAGGGAGAATCAGTCCTTGTATAGGCTCTTTTTCAAAATTCTGGGCAATGATTTGTCTTTGTTTGCTTCATTCTACTCTACTTTTAATTTTGTGTTTCAGTTTCAAAATAAAAAAATATGTCATTGATTGCATTAAGTTCAATTGGCCAAATCAAGGGAATTGTTTGAAATCAAAATTGACATTAAAAAAAGACATCATAGCATAATCACTATTACATGTTTTAAATTGACTAAAAATCATTTCTATATTGCAAGGAGCATATTCTCATCATCTACCTCAACTCTTCCTTGTCATGTACTTACTAGGGGCAAGGAGTTAGATAGCCTTGTCCTAGTTGACACTTGTTGTTGTCCCTTTGGCTTGTTGTCCACCTTTTGCATATGATGAACAAGATTGGGATGTGGATGACCTACAATAGGCTGACTCACATGTTCCATACTAGTATTATCTTTATCTCCATGTTCTTTGTGATTGCATGTACATAATGTGATCCCCATACAATGCTTCTTGGCATGTCTTTATATATTTGTGAGACTACTTTGGATGACCCTTGTCACTCCATTGGTGCAAAGACACAAAGAAAGCAAATCCATCGTGACATTCTTCTATTTGTATCTTCATTCTTCTATATGTTGTAACTATTTATCTTTTGTCTTGTGTTTTCCTTTTGGGGATGACACAAGGGTCTCTGCAAGATCATGGGGGTCCAAAAAGTGGCAATAGCGATGTGAAAAAAGGCATTTTAACATGCCCAAAAATACAAAATTTCCGCTTTGACTTTTTATAGGCTTGGGTACAATATTTGTTTTGGTTAGATAATACCTACCCAAAATGAATATCCGTTAGAAATATATATCCATTTATAAATGGATACCCGTTTAGTTTATGTCAGAATTTTTAATTTTGTTGGGTTCAAACCCAACCAATTTTTTTATTTTATATATTATAATGATTTTTTAATATATTTATCATATATAGGATATTTGGAAATTAAATTAAAAAACATTATAATAATGTTTGTTAATTTAATATATTATAGTATTATATTTTATTATAATATTTATATAATATTAAATATTATATATTAAATTTATTATATTTTATGCTTATATAATATAATATTATATTATATATTATATTATGATATAATATATATTATACATAATATAATGTATAATATAATATAATATAATATATATATATATTATATTTTTATATTATACATTTCAAAAAAATGTTGCCAATTAATATATGGTTGGGTCTCAACCCTGACCATATATTAAAAATATATATAAAAGAGGAAATGGGTATCTGTTTTGAAATGAATATCCATTTCCCATGTTATAAATTAAAAAAGAAAAACACGAGAGCTCATTTTTAGCTCATTGTGAGTGCGCTATTTTACTAGCCATCTTCGATATCTGTTTGTGGGAAGTCATTTTTCTCAAAATCAATCAAATTTCAAAGGTATGTTTGGATTTTTATGTTTTTATTCAATTTATATTCTTTTTGCATTTTTTTTTTGAATTTTAGTAAAAAAACAAGGTAAATTTGATAGGTTTTTTATTGCATTAAAATCATTGTTAATTTTGAATTTTTTTATCAATTAACAAGCTTAAAATGGATCAACATGAAAACCCTAACCCCACACAATATGAAAACCCTAACCCTGCGCAAGGTGAAAATCCTCTAAATCTTCCTTCACCACGACCATTGTTTCCTAACCAAAGCGTGCCAATAATAGATGAATCTATTCATAGAAATTTAGATCAATTGAGAAATGTATGTCAAATCTATGAGACACTCACTAAGCTTTCAGACATGAAAAACACTTTGGAAATAATCATTTCAAATGTTGAAACTCTGGCAACTCAACACAATAATTTGCATAGTGGCGAGAGGAACAAAGGAAATTTTATGCCAACGAGTTATCATGTGATGAGGTGAGGGAACTTTATATTGAAAAATCCCAATTAGCCTAGTTATTCATCGACCACAAAACATGACAGCCTGTTAATGCGAAGAAACCAAAATTATCAATTAAGTGGTGCACCATAGTGGTATATTAGATAATTTATGGAGATGTTAATGGATGGTTTTTGATAAACCACCCAACAAAAATCTTGATGTCCCTCAGTATTTTGTACGAAAATTATATGCTGAGTTTGTGCTAGGGAAACATGTCAATTACTTTGACATGTGATGTTTCTAGGGTGTTGGTAGAGGGATACCACATGATAGGCCTAGAGAATGCCAAGTGACCCCAATTCATCCTACTTCGCCTATTGTTGTCCTAAATCCAACCTTACCCTGATATTGTTGTAGATGTAGGGAATCTGAGAATTTATGCCTTACATTCATTGAGTGATCATTTGGACATAGCCATCATGTTGTGCAACCTTTTGACAATGCATCCCATCATGATGGTGCTACACTTGATACATTCTAGCATGATGGTGGTGCACCTGCTACATCAACTCCCATTGGTACACCATCCTCTTTGAGACATATTTGTATTCCTCATCATTGCATGATGTGCAACAATTTATGTTTGGGTCCTCTCTGACGGTCCACTAAGGCTACCATAGACACATTCGATTATGAGGTTTATGATAGGTCAGATGTAGGAGTTGATAGAGCATGAAGTGGACCATTTGCAAGAGATACATCAACTTCCAAGGATGATATGGGAGGACCCATTCACCCTTGGGAAAATTGGTCCTAGGCCCCAAACCTAAGACACACAAATTTTAAGATAATTTAATTAATGTTTGTAATTATTTAATACAAGTTTCCCTTTTAGAAAACATTATTAATTAGGATTTTAAATACATAATTGGGCCAATTAGAGGCTTAATTAAGTCCAATTTAATTAAGGGACCCAAACATAGTGTAAAAAAGTAAAGGAGTACATTTTTATACACTACAAGTATCAACACAATCTATCATTGAATCATCAAAAACATTTGATTCCATAACTACTAACAATGAGGAAAAAAAAATTACACATCTACTTATGATAAAAATGATTACGAAGAAGCACATTCTTTGAAAGAAATAGAATCCATTTATGGAAGAGGTTATCAAATTTTGAAACAATTTGGCTATAATGGAAAAGTATGTGGTATAAAAGAACAAGGTATTCATGTCCCCATAGAGCCCAACACACAAGAAACAACAAAAGGTCTTTGTTATTGTCCTTCAAAAATATTGAAAACATCAAAAATACCTTCACTTAATCATACAAGAGACAAATAGCATTAGTTGCTCCCCCTTTCCATATGGTAGTTGTAGTATCATAACATGCTCACTACCATAGATGGGGGTATAAACTATGCTTTATGTAATCATATTTCATCTTGAAAGGAGTAGCATATCATCATAAATCTTGGCTTAGCTTTGTCTCTACACTTGGGGGGTAAGGGGCTAAGTAGCCTTATGTTTGGTGCATTCCTTCTAGCAAGGGATTGCTTTGCATCTCTTTAAAATGCTAGTGTAGAAAGTACACTATCATTTTAAGGGGGGAATATGGCCCCCCTCTTATTGTTTGCATAACAAATGGTCCCTTTTTAGTGATGATAGCATATTTCTCCTAGAAAGTGTGAGCTAGGAAATGAAAGTGAGGCCTTCTTGATCTATGCTAGTGTATCCTTTGTGGTGATATTAGGCTTAATGTCCCATAAGAGTGTGACCCTTCTTGGAATATGACATTCCCCTTGGTAGTAATGTTGTGATTAGTATTCCCTAAGGTGATTTTCTATTCCATGACTTATTCTCTCTTGGTGGTGATGGCATGTGTGATGTCCCCTAAGGTGCGACCTTTCATGTATTGAGTAATGCCCCTTTGTTATTATTGAAGCATATTTTGTGGTGGTGTTGTTTATATCAACCCTTGAGGTTTTCACCTTGTCTTGATATTTTGGTGCCTCCTTAGGTGAGATTTTGCACACATTTTTCACCTTCTTAGGTGAGTGGAAATTTTGCTTCACTTTGTTCACACACGTTGGAGTTAGTGGTGCATTTAAATTGTAATTTTTTCTTCACTTTTTTCACACTCATTGGACTTAGTGGTGAATTGACATTGGCAATTTTTCTTCACTTTTTTCATATGCATTGAATTTAGTGTTGTGTTGGAACAACATTTTGAGATTTTTGGTAGTGCCTTATTAGAGTTATCAAGGAGTATAACTCTTGGTATGGTTATCATTGTTGATAATAGTGTTTTTCATTGATGTCAAAGGTGTTAGAGTGTTCTTACTCATGTCATAGGTTGATAGTTTTTCCTTTGATGTTAAAGGTACTTGGTTCAGTGTGTTACTGATGCCAGGTGGTCTCAAGGTATTTATGACATCTTCATTTCAAATTTTTGATATCAAAGATGATCATCTTATGGTTTATGTATCACAAAGTTTCTTCAGGGTAAAGATATTTAAGTGAGTTGCTTGCTTGCATTCAAAGATTATTTAGAAAGTTTCTTTCTTGCATTCAAAGATTTTTTTTAAAGACAAGGTATGACAAATTTTTATGACAAAGGGTTTGGTAATAAGTCAATGGATGATAGAGTTTCTTGCTTCATGAAAAGGTACTTGTTCTCATGTGTTGATGTCAAAAGGTAATGTGTTGATACTCAAAGATAATGGTGTTTGGTGTTTGAGTTTTCATTATTCCCCATTGGTGTTTAATGCAACAACATGCAAAGTTAGGTGCTACGGTCCATCTCTTTAGTTCATGGTTAATATTTTTTTGTCACAAAGAGTTCAAGTTTTTTTATGTCAAAATTGTGTTCATGATTCACTGAGTTTCTATTTTAAGGAATGTTACTTCAAGGAATTTGGTGTTGATGTTGTTGATGAGTTGTACTCCTAGGGTTACAAGGTATTGATGCAAAAAGGGTTGATATAAAAGTGATTTCTCTTTCTTCATCATAGCACATGTAATCATCCTTCATATATCAGATGCATGGTTGGTTGTGTTAGAGTTATATGCAGAGATTATGTGATAATGGTAATTATTTTTAGGTTTTTATTTCTTCAAAAACTTTATACTTCATAACTTAAAATATCTAAGAGCATATAAAACCATAGAACTATCATAGAAAATATAAGAACCTTGACCTAGGGTTTATGGCTTATAGAGACCACCAATGCAAATTTGGTTTTATATTATAGTTGATGGTTGACTGGGTATACAAGGTTAAAGGAAACTTAAGTGGTCATTTAAGAGGGTTGTTCACATGGTTAACTTATCCTACCTTATAAAGTAACCAACCAAAGAAGTTTTCATCATATCTTATACCGCTTAAATGAAGATCAAGAGCCATTATTTAATTGGCAATGTGGCGGGAGAAAGAAATCAATGAATGTGATTTAAAATTTGTTCAAATTGTAACATGTATTTGAAAAGTGTGTAATTTGATAGGCTTATGCATGCCTTTCTATATTCTTGCAGTTAACAATAGTTTTGAAACTTTATTTCAAAAATGATGGAATAGGAAATGAAAGGTGATCATCCACTTTTTTTTCATGATGGACTATGCTCTATGAACATGTTTTTGAAGATGATGATACATGTTGTATGTTTATTTGGTACAAAGAGAAGGTTGTCATGAATAACAGTATTAAGGATGTTTGTGTTTGACTGCTTCATATATATAGATTAGCAAAAGTTGAGAGTGTTCTCAAGTATTTAAAATGCGTTTGAAAATATGGGCACTGAGAGAGTGTTTCTAAAGTCTATAATATCCTTTTACAGAGATGATACATAGAGAATAAGTTTGTAATAGTTTATGAAGAGTTCTAAGACTTTGTGTTGCCGCATTCAAGGAGTAGGTTTTGCTGTGGACAAATGGTTTTGATTGAACAATGAATTAAAGTGTTCTAGATGTGGCAATAGTGACAATATCCATGTGACTATGATTCAAAATTGTCTTAGAATTGGTTATCTTAACAAAAGAGATATTTTTCATTGTATTATTTGAAGAGAGTGGACAAGGTGTTAGTAGAGAATCTTATCCTGAAACAAACAGATTCTTGTAAAAATGCAATTGTCCATGTATGAAGTTCAAAATATATGCAAAGCTTTTCTTATAAAAGAAATATTTATTTTGTATGTAGTGTTGAAGGTTAATCAAGTGAGGCTAGATATTTATTGTGTCTTGTAAATAGAGCTGAGTTAAGTGAATATGATTGTAGTCATCTCTATAACAAGGAGATTCACTATGTTTTAATTGTTCTTCTTTGCTTAGTGACATGCCAAATGTATAGGAGATTTTTTGTTTGATGATATAAGGAGATTATTATTCAAGAAGAGTTATATCTTGAAAGTTTATATAGGGGAGATGGTGTTTGCTAAATTGATAGAAAGATAAAATAGTGATATGTATGGAAATATAGTAACTCTCTGGTTTGTACTTAATCTCATCTGAAGTGATGTTGTATTGCCAATGAAGCATGGAATTTTCTAGTGAGGCTTGAATAATTTCTAGTGAGACTTGTCTATTACCCAACGAGGCTTGTTGTATTTCTAGTGAGGAATACAATTTGTAAGCAACAAGTTTTTGGCTGGTGTGGCTCAATAAAGTAATTGTTCAGAGTAGTTTTTTCACCCTTTTAGGGTTTTTCCATTCATAAATCTTGTGTCTTGATTCTTCTTCATGATGTGTTTGCGTTTTGCATGGTTGATTATCTTTGATTCAAATGTGGTGTTTTTATTTTCACATCTTTGTGATTTTTATAACATACAATATCTAGAATCTTTGTGTAATCAAGTGTGTTAAGTTTTGAAATTGATTTTTTTTTACCACTAATGCAATCCCCCCTCTCAGTGGTCCTATAATCCAACAGTTATTGGGTACACACCTAGTGAGTATCATAATTCACTAGACCTTTTGATTTTCTCATTTTGTTGTCTTTGTCTTCGGGGCTCAGCTAGTGAATATCGAACTTCACTAACCCACATTGCCTTCGGTTTGTGATTCACCTAGAAAATATCAAACTTTTTTAGTGTGTGAATCATGAATTCCTTTTGTGTGGATCCTAACATAATGTGACTTCAGAGTCTATGATTATCTATACCGTCATTTTGATTTTTGTTTTGAAATTATGTATGTTTAGGGTGGGTGCAAAAAGATGGGGGGCCAAATTGTGGCCATAATTTCAAAAATTATTTGATAGGCTATAATGCAAGTGTGTTATGGCTTGGTGTGATCGATCCAAAGGCTCAGTTACATTGAGCCTATGATGAAAAAACATTATAACACAATCACATTATAGCTTATTAAAAAAAAATGACCTCATTTTTTTATAGATTGCAAGAATCGGGTAGCATGACCCCTATAAATTATAGTGTGCTTGCTAAAATTTTTAACATGCCCGAAGATGCTAGTACGATACACACTCTATTACCATGGGGGAGGGGGATACTAGAACTTGTGACCATTCTCCTGCAATAGGAAAGGGTTATCCAACTAAGCTAGGGACCTCGCCCGCCAAATGACCTCATTTCAATTTCATTATGTTTTTTTGTTTTTTACAACCAAGAAATACTGCATTTGTGTGATCACATTTTGGAAGGAGCTAAAGTTGTATTTTATTCATCAAATTATTGCAATTTGATCGCCAGGATGCCACCACGTTGACAGGGAGGTCAAACAATTAATCATTTTTTATTTTTTTTTGTGAATTTTTTGTTAAATAGGTAATTTTAGATTGTTTTTGATATTCATTTCTTTAATTTGTAGGATATGTTAATCAATCTAAAATACCTCCTCAAAATCCTCAAAATCCTCAAAAACCACAACAAGTAGATGAAAAAAATCCTCAACAACCACAACAACAAACTCCTCCTCCAATTCCTAAAAATCCTCTTGGTACTTAGCAAAATCTAATGGGGGTAATTGAAAATAACAAAAAATAGATTTAGGATTTAATCATGTGCTTGAGTGATCCTGTAACTTCAACCATGGAAAGAAGAACACTTTCCAATTCAATTAAAGACATGTTAACATGTGTAGATGCAATAAAAAAATTTAAGTTTACGTAGATAGGAGGTATGCATGGAGGGATTTCTATGTAGATAAATTAGCATATAAAGAAGTAAAAGATGAAAAAATTACAAAATATGATTTGTGCTCACTATTCATTGACCCACACACAAATCAAAATCTTGACCTTAATTCCAAGAGGTTTCCTATCCATTGGTGCCACCACCAAGGGATTAGGAACAATTTTTGGGATAGGTGGCACATGGTTTTTGACTATCCACCATGCAAAAATTGTGAGGTCCCCCAATATTTCTTGAGGAAACTCTAGTGTGACTTCATCCTCACCAAAATCCCCAACTATTTTTATGTGAGGGACTTTCAAGGGAGAGGTGAAGGGTCGACACAGGATAGACTAGGTGCACAATTGGATCCTCAGTGGAAAGGGAGATGAGCTCTCGCTAGGCCGGCTCGTGAGCATGTCGTTATCTCTTCCATTGCGAAGGAGAGTGCTGAGGTGGAAACTTTTCAATCTATCATCTCTTTGACCAAAAAATAGTATCCAACATGCCAGTCATATAGTACATCACCATCTAGGAGAGAGTTCGATGGGTAGGCTTGTACATATGACCCCATAGACACTTAGGAGGCTAGTGCATATGATACATCTGTAGCTATTGAGATGGTGATAGCAGATGAAATTTTGAATGAGGATTTAGGCATTGATACTCGGGTAAATGTTAGCACGTTCATTAAATTTAATTATTAAATTTCATTTTTGAAATGCAATATTAACTAATTTAGTTTAATGATTGTAATAAAATTTTAGGGTCACAATGTTGATACTAGATACACCGGCCCTGCACCTATTTATTACTCCACTGCATCTACCACTAAGGTATGCAACTAGTAAGCAATTATAAATACTACATGTGAATAGATTTATTACATGAATGATATTCTAATATATGATTTTGGATGTTGAATAGGCTAATATTGGAGGTTTTATGGGAACACCTCCCAGTGCCAATGGACTTGTACGAAACTTCATGCAGGTAATTGAATAAAGATTTTAAATAATGAATTTTACTTAATAAATTTGTGTAGTTTATATTCATATCGTTGATTACATTACATTACACATCTTTCAAACTCAGGGCATTACTTCACATTGCATAACTAATAAATAGATGTTGATAGATGATAAAATTTAAATTACAATATAGTTGTTTATAAAGTCAACATAAGCAGTGATGCAATTACTTCACAAAGCATAAGTAATAACTAGGAGCAATTTCCAATCAGATTTGATTGTCATGGAATTTCATGAGACCACTTTTTATTAAGGCATTTTTTCAAACAGTTAAATGTTATGGATGCTTGGAAAAAATATTTGAAAGAATAATAGTAAGCAATAGCATAGACAAGGCAATGAGTTGTTTGAAAAAATACCTCAAAGAAATGTGGTCTCATGGCAATGTCTATCACCATGATACCTAATTTATTTGAGGAATTTTTACAAATATCTCACTGCCTTTTCTAGGCTACCACATTTTCCATACAAGTCTACGAAAGAATTTTATCAAACCATTCATGTCCTTGTACTATGGCTAAAATCCTAAAAAAGGTGCTTTTAAAAAAACTATGGATTCTTGGAAAAAAATATTTTAAATCATAATATTAAGCAATAGCATAGCCAAGGCAGTGAGCAGTTTGAAAAAAAGCCTCTAAGAAATGTGGTCTCATGGTAATGGAATGCCATTCCCTCACCATGCAACCATATTTCTTTGAGGATTTTTTTCAAACAACTCACTGCCTTTTCTATGCTACCACATTTTCCATACATGTCTACCAAAGAATGTTATCAAATAGTTCACTTCCTTGCTGCTATGGCTAAAATCCTAAAAAAGGTGCTTTCCAACAAACTATGGATGCCTGGGAAAAAATTGTCAAAGCATAATAGTAAGCAATAGCATCAACAAGGCAGTGAGTTGTTTGAAGAAATGCCTCAAAGAAATGTGGTCTCATGGTGATGGAATTCCATTCCATCACCATGAGACCACATTTCTTTTAGGTATTTTTCAAAAAACTCATCGCCTTTTCTATGCTACCACATTTTCCATACATATCTACCAAACAATTTTATCAAATAGTTCACTTCCTTGCTGCTATGGCTAAAAGCCTCAAAAAGGTTCTTTCCAAAAAAATATGGATGCTTGGAAAAAATCTATTAAAGAATAATAGTAAGCAATAACGTAGAAAAGGAAGTGAGTAGCTTGAAAAAATACCTCGAAGAAATGTGCTCTCATGTGATGGAATGCCATTCCATCACCATGAGACCAAATTTATTTAAGGCATTTTATCAAACAACTCACTATATTTTCTATGCTACCACATTTTCCATATATTTCTACAAAATAATTTTATCAAACAATTCACTTCCTTGATGCTATGGGTAAAAACCTAAAAAAGGTGCTTTCCAACAAACTATGGATGCTTGAAAAAACTCTATCAAAGCATAATAGTAAGGAATAGCATAGACAAGGTAGTGAGTAGTTTGAAAAAATGCCTCGAAGAAATGTGGTCTCATGGTGATGGAATTCCATTCAATCACCATGAGACCACATTTCTTCGAGGTATTTTTTCAAGCTACTCACTTCCTTTTCTATGATACCATATTTTCCATACATGTCGACAATTTTTTTTTATCAAATAGTTCACTGCCTTGCTGCTATGGCTAAAATCCTAAAAACATTGCTTTCAAAAAAACTATGGATGCTTGGAAAAAATATATTAAAGCATAATAGTAAGCAATAGAATAGACAAGGTAGTGAGTAGTTTGAAAAAATTCCTCAAAGAAATGTGGTCTCATGGTGATGGAATTTCATTCCATCATAATGAGACCATATTTCTTTGAGGTATTTTTTCAAACTACTCACTGCCTTAAGAAAATAAACCAAGCATTTAGCCAAAATTCCCCTTGAAATTATTTTCAAGCTCCTCATCCTCTGTTGGAAAAGGTGCCTCAATGCTTACTGACATGGAACTCTTGAAAGAGCAGTATCAGTGAGATTCTTGGAATGTCTTTCCTCCAAGTAGCTGTGTTCTAAAGTCTTGGAGGGATCAGATCACTATGACCTAGGACCTGTCTTGCCGATGGAAGCCATTGGCATGACTAGAACAGTTAGAGTGAGATTCCAAACTCATTTCGACAGCAGAAGTCTGGGTGATATCGGCGTGACCCCGTAGATGTCTTAGTGGAAAGAACCATCAGCATGACCAGAGCAGTCGAAGCGACATTTCTAACTCATTCTGATGGAACATGTTTGGGTGATGAAGATCGTCGAGGAGACTCTTGCCAATGGACATGTTGAGGAGACTTGAGTTGTCGATGTGACCTCCTGATCTCTTTCCGCCAGTATTAATCTTTCTGATGGATCTACTCTTAATGAATGATTGGTGGGACTCTTTCCAATATGCATGGTCTTGGTGTTCTTTGGGACATCGAGGAGGCATGAACCATCGCTGTGACTTTCCAGTTTGTTGCCGATAGCATTGGTCTTGCCGATGGTCCTGAGATCGGGGAGACTTCACCATGTCTGGGTGATAGACCAATAGAAGCTAGTGCCATGTGTGATGGCATGTGGCAAGTCTAGCATTAGTGAGACACAATTTGGAATCTCACCGATGAGCGATACAATTGAAGAATTTTGACCAAGTGTCTATCTTACATGGTTTGTCTTGAACCAATGAGAGAAGTATAATGCAAACCAATTGGTAGTTGAACTATTGTGACTGTTTTCTTGTGGGAAATGAATAGACAACTTGAGTATGGATGAACAGTTTAGTTCAGGGTTTGGTTTGGGCTGGTTGGTTGGTTGAATGATCAGTTAGTGAATTTCATTGTATGATGAATGAAAGCATTGTAATAGTGTAATTCGATACAAGGTTGATAAGGGAAATGTTGTTGCTATGGAATTGTCATTTGAAAAGAAGAGTCTGTAACCTGTATGTAATTTGATTACTATAATACAAGTGATATTTCTTTGGTGTGGTGGTTTTTTCTCCCGTAAGGGTTTTCCCACGTAAATCTGGTGTCAATTGTGTTATTTGTTTATTTTTCAGTTTTTTTATTTCTTTCATGTGTAGCTTAATGAACTATAATTGTAAACATTAAAAGGAATATCTCTCTTCTCCTCTGAGTCTTGGCATTAGGAAAATTTGTTCCACAATTGAATTTTTTCTAACAAGTGGTATCAGAGCCTGGCCAGTTGTGTTATCCTTGTGGATAGATTGGTTTTTTGTGTCAATTTCTATTCATTGGGAGTTTTGTAGAAGTCTTGAATTTGTCCAATTACAGATTAAGATGGCAATGACAAGTACGTCTGGAAGGATTGGAATTGAGAAATTCAATGACAACAATTTTGAGTTGTGGAAACTTAAAATGGAAGACCTATTGGTGGATCATGATCTTTGGATTGCTGTGTTTGGAATGAAACCTATAATATGTATAAAACCTAAAAATCCACAGTTGGTAATGGAGTGCAAATGAATAGATGAACAATCTTATAAATTGTCTTCATCCTCCATGACTAACCTCCATTACACCTTCTTAATTTGCTGAATATGATTTGTTTGCCCTCAGATTTGTGAAGAGAAAGCCAATAGAAATGACAAGCCCTAAGCAAATATTGAAGGATTTGGAATGACCTAGATGCAAAACTATGCCCTACTGCAAATAGTAAACATCTACAATATCTAAGCTAATATCAAATGAAAACCTAGATATGCTATGATAATCATGCTAAAATGAATAAACTATAAAAATGCAAGATAATGAAAGTATAAGATGTGTGATAAGAAATCTCTAAAATATGACAATGCAAGATGTTCAAAATGAGACCAAAATTGCTCTTTTATAGAAAAGGCAACTTTATGTGAATGACCAAGATTGAAAGTTAGTAAATGCCCTAGAATCAATGGATGAGATTCAATAAAGCAACCCATAATTAGGGTTAGGGCAACATTAGGTCAGATTCGAGATGAAGGGTCAAGATTGATTCTTTAGAGAATCAAATCAATGGCTGACAATGCATGCGACAAAAGATTCTGGGCATGGAAAACGGAGTCGTTGGGGAATTAAATAATTTATTTAAAATTATTTAAATCAAGAGGGAATGTTGACTTTTCAAATTAAAAAGTATTTTAATTCAAAAGTGTGGGGTCATGTGATGGTAAATAATTTAAATTAAATTATTTACAAAAGAAGGGAATTTTAAATAAGACTTATTTTAAATAAATAAATTTATTTAAAATGAGCACAATAAAAGAGGGGGAATTAAATAATAATTCATGTGCTAGGACTTATTTTAAATAAATAAGATTTAGAAGAAATTAAATAATAAAGGTTATTCAATTTAGATGGAATATTAAATAATAGAGATATTATTTAATATTTAGAGGAATGTGATAAATGAAATCTTTTTAAATTAAATATAAAGATTTAATTTAAAGTTTAGGAGAGGACCAAATTAAATAAATAAGATTTATTTAATTTAAAGAGAAGAGGCTAATGAATAATTAGATAATTAAACATAATTATT
The DNA here is from genome assembly GCA_007115665.2 of Sequoiadendron giganteum. Classification (NCBI taxonomy): domain Eukaryota; kingdom Viridiplantae; phylum Streptophyta; class Pinopsida; order Cupressales; family Cupressaceae; genus Sequoiadendron; species Sequoiadendron giganteum. The sequence goes on along the minus strand of CM021109.1, from coordinate 51,856,714 downwards.
TAATTATAGTGGGAGGTGGATTAAATAAATAAGAATTTATTTAATTTTAGGAAGAAGAGGACTTAATTAGTGACATAATTAAATAAATAAATAAAGTTATTTATTTAATAATTAGGAAAACATAAAGGGTTAAAATAATTAAATAAATTAAGAAATTTATTTAATTATAGGAAGACTTTAGACAATTAATGACGCATTAAAATAAATAATTAAAATTTATTTATTTAATAATCAAGAAGAATAAAGGGGACATGAATTAATTAAATAATTACGAATTATCTAATTAATAATAGGAAGTGAGTCAGAGACATAATTAAAATGTCCTAATTAGGGTTAGAAGAAGAGCATTGCGGGCTTAGGTGATTTTTATGTGTCTACATTATCAAGGCAAGTCCTTGGTAAATAAGTTGTTCTTGAGGAAGAAGTTGTACTCTTTGAAGATGGAGGGAGGAACATCTTTTGCTAATCACTTAAATACCTTTAACATGTTGATTGCTTAGTTAACATCTGTAGGTGTTAAGATTGAATAAGAAGATTGTTGTATGCTCTTGTTATGTTCTTTGCCAGGTTCTTGGGATCACTTGGTGATGGCGATTTGGAGCACAAAAACCACTTTCAAAATGGAGGATGTGGTTGCTTCTTTGTTATCAGAAGAGATGAGAAGGAAATATTATGAGATGGAGAAGAAGGCTCTTGTTGTTCGAGGAAAATCGAAAGAAAGATACAAGAAAAAGGACAAGAAGTCCAAATCAAAATAAGAAGCGAGATGAAAGTCTCTTGGTAAGAAGTCCAAGGTGAAGTGCTAGAATTGTGGACAGCCTGGTCATGTTTAAAAGGATTACAAAGAGGAGAAAAAGAAGTGGAAGAATAATTCTTATGACAATGATTCTTCTCAGAGCGATGTAGATGCCTTTATTGCAGCCTTGGCAACTCAGGCATCAGATGATGTCTGGCTTATTGATTCTAGAACATCATTTCACATGACATATCATAGAGACTGGTTTACTAGGTATGAAGAATGTGATGGTGGAAAGGTGTATCTGGCAAGCGATTCATCTCTGGAGATAGTTGGTCATGGAAGAGTCTGAATTCAATTTCCTAATGGAAGAGTTAACTTGGAATTGATGGCGCAATGCATATACCAGGTCTAGACCAAATTTTACTTTCTGTAAGCAAGCTAAACGATATTGGAGTGCAAGTATCATTCTCTAGTAATGGTTGTAAAATTACTAGAGGCTTGATGGTGCTAGCTAGGGGTTCTCGAATTAGTACTCTATTCAAGTTGGATGCACTAGCTGTTCAATGCAATAGTGTCTCTGCAAAGTGACAGAAGGCTATTCGTGAAGAGAAGAATGAAAATTTTCATGTTGGATAAAATTCCTTAGAAGTGAAACTACTAGCAGAAAATACTATGCTCTGGCATCAAAGGCTCGGTCACATTGATAAAAAAGGTTTGAAAGCCTTGAAAAATAAAAGCATGGTTGAGGGGCTTGATGATTGTAATCTTGATTTTGAATTTTGTGAACATTGTATGTATGGAAAACAACACCATGTTTCATTCTACTCTAGTCCTCATATATCTTTTGGTGTTCTAGATTATATTCATTCTGATGTTTGTGGTCTAGTGGATGTACCTTCGTTATCAAAGTCTAAATATTATGTTTCTTTTATTGATGATTATTCGAGAAGGGCATTTGTGTATTTTTAAAAAAGTAACTCAGAAGTGTTAAGTCATTTTAAGGAATTTAAAAAGCTTATGGAAAATCAGACTTGAAGAAAAATAAAGTGTCTAAGGAATGACAATGGTGGTGAGTTTTGTTCTGATGAGTTTGAAAGGTATTGCAAAGACCATGGGATTAAGAGGCATAAGACAATGCCTTACACTCCGTAGAAAAATGGAGTTATTGAAAGGTTGAACAAGATGTTGATGGAGAAGGCAAGCAGTATGTTGAGCAATGCTGGTCTAAAGAATAAGTTTTGGGCTGAGGCTATGGCTACAACATGTTACTTATTGAATTGACCACCTTCTTCATCACTTGTTGATATAATGCCTATGGAAGCTTGGTCTGGTAGGAAGCCCTCTCTTAGACATATTCATGTTTTTGGCTATGAAGCATATGTTTATGTGTTGGATGTGAAAAGATCTAAATTGGAAAACAAATCTGAAAAATGTATCTTCATTGGGTATGGCCTTGGTGTGAAAGGATACAAGATTTGGAATCTTGTGACTAAGAAGGTATTGTAAAATAGAAGTGTAATCTTCCCGAAACTAAAACCTTTTTTAGTGGATCTGCAGTCAAGGATGAAAGAAGAGGAAAAGAAGAATGATGTTGTTGAGATACCTCTAACTCTAGAAAAAGAGGAACACCACATTGAAAGTTTACCTAAAACTAAGGAGATTTTGAGCAGCTTTGAGAGTTTTAAACAAGAAGAAGAACCACAACCTCAGCCTCATCCTATGAGGAGGTCTACACGTGAGAAGAAACAACCAGATAGGTATGTATTCTCTATGTTAGATTATAGTTGTGCTTATTCTTTGATTACAAACACAAATGAGCCTAGTACTGTAAAAGAGGCAACTGAAATGTCTGATTCAGATTCCTACTTTGAAGCCATGAATGAAGAAATGGCATCATTAAGGAAAAATGATACTTGGGATCTGGTTCCATTGCTTGAAGTTAGAAATCCTATGGGCTGCAAGTGGATGTTTAAAAGGAAAATTGGTCTAGATGGCTATGTCAAAAAGTATAAAGTGAGGTTGGTTGCAAAAGGTTATTCCCAAGTAGAGGGAATTGATTATGGGGAAATTTTTTCTCCTGTAGAAAATTTGACATCTATCATATTTCTTTTATCACTTGCTACACCATATGATTTGGAGATTGAGAAGATGGATGTGAAGATATCATTTCTTCATGGTGATCTTGAAGAAGAAATATATATGTCCCATCCTGAGCACTTTGTGAGAAAAGGTAAAGAAAATCTAGTTTGCAAGTTGAAAAAATATTTGTATGGTTTGAAGCAATCACCTAGGATGTGGTACCAAAAATTTGACACATTTGTTTTGTCTTTGGGATTTGTAAGATCAAAATCAGATCATTGTGTGTACTACTAGACTAAAAATGATCGGATTCTTATTATTTCCCTTTATGTTGATGATATGTTGTTCATAGGAAATAGTATGTTACTGATTTCTGATCTAAAATCTCAATTGTCTAAAAAGTTTGAAATTGAAGATCTTGGTGCAGCTAGGTATATTCTGGGGATGGAAGTAACTAGGGATAGAAAGGGAAGAAAGCTTTGGCTTAGCCAAATTAAGTGTATTAATACTGTTCTAGAGAGATTTGGTATGAATGATTGCAAGCATCTAGTTGTTCCAGTTTTGTAGGGGACGAAGCTATATGTTGAAGATTGTCCAAAATCTCCTACTAACATGGAGGAGATGGCTAGAGTGGCTTATGCTAGTGTAGTTGGTAGTTTAATTTATGCAATGGTTTGTACAAGGCTATAAATTTCCCAAGCAATGGGACTTCTTAGTCTATTTATGGTGAATCCAAGAAGGACACATTGAGATGCTTTGAAAAGAGTGTTTAGATATCTGAGGGGCACTTTGGAATATACTCTGTGTTAAAATGGAAATTTCATTGGATCACAAAGGAATCTCATCATTTGTGGACATTGTTGGAAGTGGATTCACTCCGAGAGGGGGTGGGTGAATCAGAGTGGAGTGATTTTAACTTTTAACTTTGAAAGCATAATGAAAATTTTACCAATTTAAGCCAAAGTGACATATTTGTTTAAGCAAGAGAACATTAACACTATAGATCAAATTGACATGAAACTTGACTAACATTTACAACCCATATTAAAAGCATCATATAATATTATTCAATTAAAACTGTATGAACAATCTTGATGTGCTTTATCACCAGAACTATTAAACTTCATAATATGCAACTTTGACTTTCTTTTGACAAAATTTTGAGCATTCATATAATGAGCACAAAATGCAGAAGTTAACTCACTTTATGAAAGACACTTTGCATCAGATCTGCACAATCTTAATTTGCATGAAAGACTTGAGCAAATTGACTTTTAAATTTTAAACAACCTTAAAGTATCAGAGCATTGACCAACTGGATGAGCACAATAACATAAATGATTGACAGAAAGAGTATGCAAGATAAACATAAATCACACAAATGAGAAACACATAAATTGTCGAGTGGAAAACCCTCCTAAGGTAGAAAAACCACTCCTAAACTGCCTTAGTGGCTTAATTTCAAAACCATTGCTTATAATGCCTTATAGGCTAATTTATGAGCACCAAATCAAGGAGCACCAACCCCTCATTTAGAGACACCAATCTCAAGGAGTACCAACTCCTCATTTAGAGAAACCAATCTCAAGGAGCACCAACCCCTTTACTGTTTTAGTAAATCATACAATGACACAGAGGATCTCTTTGTTTCCCTCTTTGTTTCATACTTTTCTCATTTTTCTTCATCAAATAATTAACTCTCTCTTTCTTTTTTTATCCTTTTCTCATTATACTCTTCAAAACAGTTAACACACTGTGTTTTCCAATTTTTTTAGCAAAAAGATCCTTCACTATATCTCATACGAAACTATTATATATTGACTTATGTTTTCTCATTGTGTTTTCAAGTTTTTTCGGTAATAATAAAGCCCTAATCTCTCTATTTTCTTCTGATTATAGATTTCATCATTACATTCAAAGAAGGTTACAATAGTTGCTCAATTTTCTATTTTAGAGAATAAAAACAAAGATGATTATCAAGTTACCAAACTTCAATCGACCAACAATGCCATGTGTTGCAGTGTCCATGTGTGAAAGATCAATATGAAGAAATTATTTTGACAGGAATACCCAAACACTATCCAAATATATAAGGCATACTGAAACCTGTCCTCTCAAGCAGCCTGCACAAGTAGTCCTAAAAACAAAAACCTTTAAAGCATGTATCAAATTCATGAACAATACCCTCGAAAAAACCAAATACAACAACAGTATAACAAAAAAATCCAATGCAATGTAATCGAAACTTCAGAATGATGCATCCAATAACCGTTATGAAAGAATCCAAGTAAGAGACTGAATAGATTTGAAGTCATCATGAATTCCCCAAAAAAATACCACTGTTTAATAAAAATTATATGATAAATCTATTGTAAATTGCAGTTAAAATTATATGCAATCTTTTTAGTTTTGACCAAGAAAAGATTTAACCAATTTTCACCTTCCATTTAGAAGTAACGGTTCCAAAAACCAATTGAAAAAATGAATACCTGAGAATATCGAAATAAATGTTGCATGTAGCAATTTTACCAAACCTGCAAAGTAGCTTAGTAGCCCAAGCTTCTCCCTTATTCGAGCTCTTACCTGATGGAAGGAGACTGACAGGTGAAATGACCATTGTCATGTTCTTCCAATCTTTCCTATATGTTGTCAGTAAACCAACAACATGCATAATAAACGACTGAGAGAGTGATTCCATGGTGGTGGCCAGACTAGGGTTCCAAACCCCTTCAAACAAGAGAAGCAAAATAATGACCTAATCTACTCAAAAGACCCAACACACGATTTTCTTCCTCAACCGCGCTGCCGCACCCACCATTCTATTCACCCGTAGTATAGCAATGACTAACACTGATTGTTACCACTTCCTTTACCACTTCCTTACCTCTCAACCGTGGTCTCCCTTCGGACTACCCGCGGTATAGTGGTAGCTCCTTGCATACCAGTAACCATTTCCACCATGCTACCGTGGTTACTCTTCTAACAACCCATGGTATAGTGGTAATTGTCTTGCATGTCACTAGCCGCTTTCACTGCACTACCGTGGTTACCTTTCTGACTACCCGCGATGTAGTGGTAGCTCTCTTGCTTGCCGCTAACCGTTTTCACCGCACTACCACGGTTTCCCTTCTGACAGCCCATGGTGTAGTAGTAGCTGTCTTGCTTGCTGCTAATGGTTTCCACCACACTATTGCATTCACTGGCTTAACTGCCAATGGTAGCGTAGTAAGACCTTTGAATTCTGCAGTCTTACCAAATTCAATCATGCCAACTAATATGATGCCATGCATTATTGCTATCAAATGTCGATTTCCATTGACATTTTATGTTTCTAAGACATCAAATGCAAAGTCACTTCCAATGTGGCAATTAAAAAATAATCAGACTATATACTTGCTGTTAGCCTCGAGGCCAAATTAATCATTAATCAATATACCTGATTCTAGTGCAAAATAGGAGATCAATTTAAATACCTTTACCCAAGGTCGATTTTCCTCATAAATATTCAATGCCTTTTAATGTCCAATGACAAATACTTTCCAAAGCCTTCTGAAGTGAAATGAAGGCTAAAAACATGCTAAGTTCACAATGCCATTCTCCCATGCCAATTACCATAAACTAAATGCCCATGCCACAGTATTTTATGACATATGCCCAAACCATTATCAGTTGGTTAAGGAAACCCGATAGGGTTTTAATAAAACATGAAAGCCTCCTACATTTTATAACTCAAGCACCAAGAACCAGAAAGCATTAACTTGTAAGATGATGGAGCAAGATGACTCTGAATATGGTCAACAACCATTAACAATTTCATGAAGCTATAAAGTGATGAAGCCACTATATATCAACAATGAAGTAAGTATGCCAATGTCAAATGAATATCAAATATCAATTGTGCCAATCAAATTGCATAATAAGACCAGATTGAGAAATGCTTCCAAGAAACCAACCTAGGGTAGTTTTGACATCAAGGACAAATACCATAGATGAGGTCAACAAACTCCCACTTTGTCCTTGATGGCAAGAATCTGAGCCATCTGAACCACCATTTTCTCCCCCTTTTTGTCACAAGGGCAAAGGAAGAAATCTCTGATATACAAAAACCATTTTCTCCATGAAATACAACTAATCAATATCCAGTTGTAGATATAACAAGAATGCAAAAAAATTGCACACCCAATACCATAATCCATTATGATCACCACAACAATGAATACAAAGCAATGAACCAATTATTTTAAGCACCTCTGTTTTGATGAAAATGTAGAGGAATCCTCTTTTTAAGAACTAATACCATGGTCATTTGTTATACCAATTTTTATCTAAAACAAATACATGCCCATGCAAAACTGTGACCAGTAACATAAACTGAATTCATGATCCTAAACAACCTGTAGCATAATTCTCACTGTTAGTCCAACAAAAACATAAGCATCTGCGAAGGAGAGATATGAATAGGAAGCACGAATATCCTGAGAAATAAGTTTTGTAAGTTGCCACACCATGAATTACAATGGATATCATCTTAATGTCATGAATTTAAACAAATGTATCAATCTCGGGTTTGACATCAAGAGCAATCAAAAATGACTGAAAAACCAACAATACCATAAGGTTGCAAATCTGAGCATCACTGTACAACCACAAACGAAGCAACCTGTCAAAGATTCATAACCAAAACTTCACACCAAGGCTAAATGTTCCACCTTTTGGTCATATTAAAGGGTAAGTGCACCAATCTGTGACACAATTAAGGTGCCAAATCAAAAAAACAATAAAAAAAACCCCGAAATTAGCCCTTTCGCACATGCCAAATGTCTGAGCGCCAAATGTCTTTTTAGACATAAAAAGCCAAAATCGGGTCTCAAACCCTCATTTTGTCTTCAACCCGCGGCTTGAGGAAGAGGATTTCAAGTCTGCAACTCGCGCTCGCCAAATCTCTTCCATTGTTTGCATCCTTAGCTTGCCATTTTCCATGAGGATGCCGCTAACACATCAGAGAGGTCAAAGATTGCAAAGAGGTGTGTATTTTTATTCTATTTATTTCTAATTTGATTTGGAATGCAAATTTAAATAGATTTTTATAATAAAACTTTGTTCTAATTCTCAGGGAATGAATCTCCACCTCAAAACATTGAGAATTCACAATCACACCCTCATGAAGAGCCTCCTATACAAAAACAACTTGAAACCCCTCCATCAATTCATAGGCATCCTCAAGGAACACAAGAAAATATTCAAAATCAAATTGAAAATAATAAAAGAGACATTGAACAATTAATTCCAAGATTAACTGAGCATGTCGAAACCCATCCTTATAGGAGAGGGATTGTTGAATCATTGAAGTCAATTTTAACTCATGTAGGAGAAATGAGAGAGCGAATGAATTTTTGGTCAACTAAGAGACATGAGATGAGACAATTTTATCCTAATGGTTTGTCGTATGCAAATGTCAAAAAACTCAAAATTAGCAAAGTTGAGTTGTGTGCCCTATTTAAAGACCCAAAAACCAATGAACCTTTGTCCCATGCATGCAGGAGGTTCCCCATCCATTGGTGCCACGATGATTTAATTAGAAACAAATTTTGGGAGCAGTGGTTGATGGTATTTGACAAACCTCCATGCAATAACCATGAGGTGCCATAATAATTTTTGAGGAAACTCTATTGTGAGTTTTTCCTCAATAAAATTCCAAACTATTTTGACATCTTAGACTTTTAGGGTAGAGGTGGGGGCTCCACACACGATAGACCTACTACACGACGTAATATATAGTTGGTATCGAGAGCCTTGGGCAGACCCATGGTGGAGCATTTCGTTGTTCCTTCCATTGTTAAGGATATTGTAGAGGTAGACATGATGAAGTTGATTGGATCACTCACCGAGACCATTTTACAGTGTGCGAGTCCTCTAGTAGAGCCTGGTATGGAGGAGACGTGTAGGCCCCGAGCTCCACCCCACCATTGTGGCGCTTGTGGTGTTGTTTGCATGTATGATTATTAGGGTGCTTGTGATGCAGCTACATAGCCTACGTCAGTTGTAGAGGCGATGGCTTTCACAAATGATATTCTAAATGATACATTCAAAATTGACACTCAGGTAAAATTTAGCAAGTTATTTTAATGTTGTTTATTAAAATATATTTTAAAATTTAAGAATAACTAAATTAGTAGAATTTTGATATGATGAAATTTTAGGGTCGCACTGTTCATGAGGCATGCTCTATTCCTATAGACCCTAATACATTCTTGACCATGAGTCCACAAGTATGCAACTAGTATTAAAGATATTATTCTTGCATTTGAACAGTTGAATGTTATATTTGAATGTTTGTCTCAAATCATGCTTCAAATTTCAAACAGTTTCCTGGTGCACCTTCTTCCTCCACACCTCGTGATTCATATCCTCAAACAACGTACACTCAGGTAGACATTATTCATTAATGGTGTTGTAAATCTATGTTAGCTAGTTTTCATAATTTTGCGTATATACAAATCTAAAAAAATGATGAGAAACACAAACATTGCATTCAAGTATTCCTTGATCATGTCACATTATGTTCTCCTATATCAACATGATACCTGAGATATTGTTTCATTTGCAGCTCTTGAAAAGAGATAGCCTTGGTGATGTTGGTGGCATGATGGACCATGGAGTTGCTGTAACAATAACCAGTTCTGATCCATTGAGAGAGGTATGGAATAGATTAGTCAATTTGACATTATATTTTCTCTTTTATGGTCTATTATAGAAAATTTTCATGATAATTTTATGTAGTTTAATTTAAATCTTCATGGTTGCTATAGGTGGTTGTCACTCCAGATAGTGGACATGGTGATGCTTTAAATGTGCATGATGACTATATGTATGCAGTAAGTGGTTATATTTTGTTATATGTCATTCCATAATTTAATTTCTATGTTTAACATCTTTACTTTTAATTGTATCAGTTGAAGGTCCAGAGTGAAGAGAGGAGGAGTAGCGAGCATGTTCAAAAGACAAGACAAGCAACAACCACTCCATCCAACTAAATTTTGAAGGCAACACAGGATCTATTTCCTTCCCCTAGAAAGAAATGACTATGTATTAGTGTTGTTTTTTTTATGCCTATGTGGCATTTTGGAACATATGTTTTGTACTATTGATATATATACGTGATATTTTATGTCCAAATGGATCCTTTGTACTAAGCCTATATGGTTTTTTTGGATATATTTATATAATTTTATCAATATATATCATTGTATAGCCTTTCGAATTTTTGATTAAAGAAACTCTTATTTTGCTATTGCCATTCTTGAATGATGTTATCATATGTATCGTGTAAGTTGCATTCTTAAATGTTGTAGGCATGGATTTTGTTTACATCTAATGCTTAATTAAATACTGTCGAATGCTCAATAAGCCCCATCTCAAGCGTATTGTATAAATAAGCTCCATTCATGGTAGTTTGTATCCTTTGGAATGCTTCAATTACTTGTGCCTCACCAATGCATAGGCAAGGAGGCTCAAACCCAGTCAGTCTGACAACCTACCTTCAAGGGGCTCCTAACAAGATTAATACAACCTATTTTGAGCAATCTAGACAACCTCAAAGCCCCATCAAACCAAACTCTTCATTCAACACCTTACCCAAAAGTCCACCCTTGTAGCACTCTAATGTAAAGCCAAGGTGGAGAAGACTCACAACAATGGAAATGTCAATTCTCAATGAAAAACTCTTCTTCATAATGATTTGACCTAATAGGCATCAACCCACCTTGAAGGGTCTCAACTCCTCAACCTTGGAAATGAATAACAAGACTCCACCAAGGCCCTACAAAGACCATCAATATTCATAAAATGACAATTGAATCAATTGAGAACAATCCTTAAGTCAGATTCATCAAGGTTTCCAAAACTCACATTTGTGACTGGTTATTCTTGTGATACTCAAAACTCAGTTTTAGCCAGATTTCTCCCAACCTTTCCAAAACACTAGAAAATTACAAGATGGATTGATATACTCTTTTCAGGGATACACAACATACCAAAGAATTAGTGGTCACTCTTTTAAACTGACATAGACTTTCAACATGCCTACTTCAATTTTGGCTTCACAATTAGCCCTTTTTTGCAAAGGGACCACCCTTCCAACTTTAGGTATCTACCCAAACACCTTGGAAACTCTTAGTTCATGGTTCCAAACCTCAAATTTTTTCATTAGTTCGTGTCTATAGAGCCTGTAACTCACTGTCGCAAGAAACCCTCCTAAACATTCACAAAATCAAGGGTTTTAAAGAAACATACAACTCCAGACCTCTCTCAACACTTCTAGAGCCCAAAACACCTCAAAATACTTCTGAAAAAACTCATCAGACCCTCACATAACCTTTACATGCATTAATTCTTAAAAACCTCTCTTTGGTTCCTCACTTCCATGTTGGAAAACCCCCGTTCAGTCTTAGAAACGTAAAAAAAATGCCACATAGTTATGACTCCTTATTCAAAAATGAGTTTTCACACTTATTATAACATGTTTTCAATCAATCCACTAAAATACAATAGCAAACAATAGGTGTATTGATTGTTACATCACAAATTTCCCCTCAAACCCTTGATTCAACAACACTGGGACAGTCACTGTTTGTGTTGGTTCTCTCTACAAACAAAGAGTTAAGACACCAAATTAAAAAAAAATGAATTATAAAACATATTAGACACATCCTCTAAAATTATTAGACCATGAAGAACCTGTATGTGCCCGTACAACACTCAAAAAGATCAAGAAAACAATATATTTCCAGAAAATTGCTCAAAACTGTGGTGTTTATTGTGTAAAATTGTTACAAAACTTCTTCCATTCTCTCATTCGAGCCTTGATAAGGATTTTTAAAGAATTTTCTCACAACCATCTTCTCACCAATGCCCATAACCAACCTTGGGATTAGTTGGTCCCTTAATTACATTTGTTTGTGTTAAAGTTGCTTTGTCGACATTTTACAACTTATATGATTTCTAATTGACTTCTAAGACACAAAACACCCTTTATTTGCATTATGCTTAATCTCTCAAAGCTTATTAGACAAAATAAACCTAAAGACACTAACATTTCCCTATTGATGTATTCAAATAAAAAAAATTGATGATGTGCTATAGGTGCTCCTGCACCAAACTCAAAACCCAGTCCAAACCTAATTTCTCCCAACCTTTCCAAAACACCTGACCATTTAAAGGTGGATTAAGATACCCTTTTTAGGGTTACACAACATATTCCAACAAAAATAGTAACTCTTTTGGACCAACATGAACTTTCAATACACCTCCCTCACTCTAGGCTTCACAATTAGGCCTAATTTCCAAAGGAACCCCCTCACAAACTCAACTCCAAACCAAGGAAAATTGAAATAGTCTTAGGGATGCTCACCAAACTCAGGATTCTCCCATTTTAAGAGCCCCAAGAACTTGTTCTATTCCTCTACTCACAAACTGTCCTAAACCTTCACAAAAATAAGGGTTTTAAAGAAAATCATAACTCCATACCTCCTCCAATCCTTCCAAAGGTCCAAACACCCCACAATACCTCTGCCCTAACTTAAGAGACACTCACAATCCCATTCCTTTAAGTATTTCTTAGATTCACTACTTGAGTTCCTTACTTTCATGGTGGAAACACCCCTTAACAACATTAGAACTTCATACCCCACTAAGTTTATTCATTCTCTCGGCCTCCAAAGTATTCACACACCAAACTAATCATGGTACAGGCCAATCCAATGAGCAACAGGGTCAGAATAGTAGGTGGATTGGCTAATGTGTCATGGTGTTTCACTCAAAACCCTTAACACAGAAAACAAAGCAGTAACCAAGTTTGATGATCCCACACACACCAACGGTGGATTTAAACCTTCAAAATAGATGCAAAGAGAGTAAAAACATATGTAATTAAGTATCCAAAGCCTCAAGTCATGATAGACTTGTATGGGCCTGTGCAAGGCAAAATTTTTTTAGGAAAACAAAGAAAACCAGTGATCAGCGTTTTCAAAAGTATATTTTCTTATTAGAATCTCAACAAAATCAACCCTCAAATTGGGGTATTACAGCAATATATCTTGATAACACCTTCCAACTACCCCTTGAGCTAATCAACCACCATAACCACCCTTTGTTAGACTTCTAAGATGGAAATTTGCCAAATTTGCTCTTAATTACCATTCATTCACAACTTGATTTTGAAAATACCACCTAATTGATCTATTAAGCCTTTTAAATACAATTTCAAGGTATTTCCATAGCATATAGAGATATAGAGAGAAAATACAATAAGAATTGTAAAAAATGGATTTTTGTAGTTTATATTCATGTCGTTGATTACATTGCATTGCATATCTTTCAAAGTCAAAGCATTACTTCACTTTGCATAACTAATAAGTAGATGTTGATAGATTCTGAAAATTTAATTACAATATAGTTTGAACAAAGTCAACCTAAGCAGCTATGTAGTTTCTTCACATTGCATAACTAATAACTAGGAGTAGCTGCCAATTGCATTTTCTTATCATGGCATTCTATGAGACCAAATTTCTTTGAGATATTTTTTCAAATAGTTCCCTGCCTTGTCTATGTTACCACATTTTTCATACATGTCTACCAAAGCATCTTCTCAAATAGTTAATTGCCTTGTTGCTATGGCTAAAATCATAAAACAAGTGATTTTGAACAAGCTATGGATGCTTCGAAAAAATATATCAAAAGTATAATAGTAAGCAATAGCATAGACAAGGCAGTGAACTGTTTGAAAAAATGCATCAAAAAAATTGCTTTGAAATGATAAATTTAGTTGTGCTTTCACTCTTCTTTAACATTGTATATCTACTCCTTTTTATAACAAAAGATAAAAAAATGTAAAAAGTTGTATAACAAGAGATAAAAACTATATTTTTTGAAATCGAAAGGCATTCCATAGCATAGAGATATATAGAGCAAATAAAATAAAGATTTTAACTAATGAAATGTAGAAAATCAATTTTTCTAGTTTATATTCATGCAGTGCACATCTTCCAAACTCAAAGCATCACTTCACATTGCATAACCAAAAACTAGATGTTGATAGATGACAAAATTTCAATTACAATTTAGCTTTTTACAAAGTCAACCTAAGCAGTTATGCAATTACTTGACATTGCATAACTAATAACTAGGAGCAACTGCCAATTTCTTTAGCTTGTCATGGCATTCCATGAGACCACATTTCTTTGAGGGATTTTTTTAAATAGTTCATTCCCTTGTCTATGCTACGACATTTTTCATATATGTCTACCAAATAATTTTATCAAATGGTTCATTTCCTTCTTGCTATGGCTAAAATGCTAAAACAAATGCTTTCGGACAAGCTATGGATGCTTGGAAAAAAACTATCAAAGCATAATAGTACGCAATAGCATAGACAAGCCATTGAACTTTTTGAAAAAATGAGTAAAAAAAAATTGGTCTCATGGTGATGGAATGCCATGACAATCCATAGACAAGGCAGTGAATTGTTTGAAAATATGCCTCAAATAAATGTGGTCTCATGGTGATGGAATGCCATGATGAATGCCTATAGTGATGGACTGTCATGGCATTCCATCACCATGACAACACATTTCCTTGAGGCATCTTTTCAAACAGTTTGATGCCTTGTCTATGGTATGATATTTTTCATACATTTCTACTAGAGCATTTCATCAAACAGTTCACTACCTTGCTGCTATGGCTAAAAGCCTAAAACAGGTGCTTTCGAACAAGCTATGGATGCTTGGAAAAAATCTGTCAAAGCAAAATAATAAGCAATAACATAGAAAAGGCAGTGAATTTTTTGAAAAAATGCCTCAAAGAAATGTGGTTTCATGGTGATGGAAGGCCATGAAAAGCCATAGACAACGCAGTGAACTATTTGAAAAAATGCCTCAAATAAATGTTGTATCATGGTGATGGAATGCAATGACAATAATCACAATGAGACCACATTTCTTTCAAGCATTTTTTCAAGCAATTCACTGCCTTGTCTATGCTACCACATTTTTCATACATGTCTACCAAAGCATATTCTCAAACAGTTCACTGCATTGATGCTATGGCTAAAAGCCTAAAATAAGTGATTTTGAACAAGCTATGGATGCTTCGAAAAAATATATCAAAAGCATAGTAGTAAGCAATGTCATAGACAAGGTAGTGAACTGATTGAAAAGATGCATCAAAAAAATTTCTTTGAAATGATAAATTTAGTTGTGCTTTGATGCAGAGCCAAGGTGGAGAAGACTCACAACAATGGAAATGTCAATTCTCAGTTAAAGAACTCTTCTTCATAATGATTTAGCCTAATAGGCATCAACTCACCCTCAAGGTTTTCAAACCTTTAATCTTGCAAAATAACAACAAATATCCACCAAGGCCCTACAAAGACTCTCAACATTCATACAATGGCAATTTGAAAACAATCTCCAAGTCAGGGTCATTGAAATCTCCAAAACTCAACATTTTACCAATTTAAGAACAAGCTATCCTTGTACCCCTGTCATCAGTCCCAACACACTGCCACCATGCTTCTTCACTATTTTATTAGTGTTATCTATCTCTATAGTTACAAACCTTTCTTTCTTTACTCTCACATTTACAAGAACAGGACATTCTATGGTGCCCACCATAAGACTTTCACACAAACCCGGTGTCATTACCTCCTTTTCTGCTACATCAGTCCTTATATCCATTGCCCCTATATTACTAGACCTATAATGGTTCCCAAAACCAGAATTTTTGATTTCCCTCACTACACTTATAGGCTCCTTGTTCCCACACATGATTACTTTGGCTTTCCCTTTCACATCCTCTAGAAGTGGAGTCAAAAGAAACGTATGGCTATCTTTCCTTATGGTATACTTATTTTCTTTCCCATCATGCATAGCACACCTATCATACTGCCATGGTCTTCCAAGGAGTATGTGACAAAAATCCATTGGAAGAATGTCACAAATAACACTATCCACCAATATATCTAGCAATCTTTTCATCTTCATTCTCATGATGACCAAATCTTAAACTCAATTTATAAAACTCCTCAGTATAAGACTTAATATCCATCTCCCTTTGTCTTAAATTTTGCAACCTATTAAACAACTGAACTTGATGATCCTTAGGTAAGAATTTACCTTTGAGTTTTTATATCTTATCCCATGATGTGATTTTAGACTCTCTTTGCTTCCTCCTCTCAAATTGAAAGTAATCCCACCATACCAAATCTTGACCCTTTGTTCTTCAAGAACCTCATCCCATTCAAAATGGTTATCAATTGCAGCAATCCAATCCAATATTTTTTCATCATTTAAACTACCACCATACTTAGGAACATCAAGTTTTACCTTAGGCTTTTCAGTCTTCACTACCTTCAACAACCTTGCAATTCTTTGATCCTCTGGAGTAAGATCTTCTTCCACATCTTCAAACTCCTCATCTTCCTCTTCTTTAGTCTCAATCTCGTCCACTTCCCTTGTTTTATTTTTCTCCAAGGCTATGACTCTCTCTTCCAACTCTCTAAGTTCTCTTGCATGCCTATATTTCATCTCTTTCATCTCTTTAGCCATATCATTCTTCTTTGGAGGCATCTTAGCAACCTTGCCTCTTCACCTTCTTCTTCAACTTGCAAAATGAAAATAGATCTACTTCCTGGTGCTCTAATACCACTATGATGCACAACATCAATAACCAAACTCCTCAACACCATCATTTATTCAAGGGATTTTAATCCCAAATAGAATCAGGAGAAGATCAAATTAAACAAACAACCTGTTTACTAAAATTTTCATCAATTTATCTTCAAATTCACTTGATTTCTTCAGTTCTATAAAAATCCAAGACAACATGTCAGTTTCCCAAATCACCAAAATCATATTATAGTCCATTATCAACATCTAATTGATTGATCTTAACAAAAAAACCTGATCAAAGGCATTGAACCAACCAATACTTCAATATTCACCAAAACCTCCTTGATACAACTCACACTCCCCAAGGCTAATAGACATACATTCTTACCTTCAAACTATTATCAGACTTACAAGAGCCTCATAATCATCATGCTCCTAATAGAAACAAACTAATAACATATTCATATAAGTTCGAGTTATCAGATTCACTGATTTTCACAGTCATAACACCATTCTTCATCAAGATTCCACCCTAGTCTAAACATCAAATCAACAACCTTAACCTTTAAAATTTTCCCAAATCATTGAAATACCTTTGAAAACATTATTTAAGTAGTTAAATCAAAAATCTAATCACAAATACCACTGGCCTTTGTTTTAACAATCATTTCATCAATTTCCTTGTAGGTTAGCAAAGCCCTAAATCGGGTGATACAACTCTACCATCTTTGCATCAACACAAGCTTGATATATTTTTGGAGACCCATTATAGAGTATTTAGACATATCACAAAAACATTGCCAGTTGTTTTGAGAGAAACATCAGAAAACTGGTCTGATACGCTTCTCCCAGCCACAAATTAGGCCAAATTTGCAAGGTGACTACCAACAAATCATCTCCAAATCACTAACCAACCTTAAACAGTCTTTTTTCATACCTCCAAACTTAGAATTCCATAATTTTTGAGAGTTATTAGATCGACTAAAACATTTAAATATCCAAACCCTTGAATATAGGCTTTGCAAGCAAAATAATGAGGGTTTCTTGGAATATCACCTTCCACATCTTCTACAGACATGCCATATCTTCCAACACCTTTAAATACACCTGCAAAAATCATCTATACCCTTCTCAATCCATGGAAATCTCTATTTCTTCATTATGCATGACTTTAGCATCAAATTTTGTGTGGAAACCTTCAATTTATGTGTGTAACAACAACTTCATTTGAGCATTCTTGCAATCCCCTATACCTAAAATCATAAAAAAAATTCAAAAAACCCTAACATTAACCTACTCCACCAATCTACTTGGACTACATTGGTGGAGTAGTGATGAAATGCTCTATTAGACTATCAAACCCACTATAAAAAGAACTATACCAACCCCCTTTTTGCACGCCTTACAATGCCTTTTATAACTCTTTCCCTCTTAGCAACTGCCTTTTCTAACTTCTCATTGGTGCAACTACCCTTTTAACTCTTAATATTCCTTGATTTATGCTCTCTCTTGCTGCATAATTACATCATGATTACTTTTTACCAACATTGTATTATTTGCATTTTTTATATTTTCACCTCCTAGTGACTTATTTTATGACTTGATTACATTCAAATTAGCTTGAACATACAAATTGGAAAAATTAGCCTTTTGAAGGCATTACAAGCCATAGAAAAGGTAGTGAACTATTTGAAAAAATGCCTCAAATAAATGCAGTGTCATGGTGATGGAATGAAATGACAATAATCACCATGAGATCACATTTCTTTCAGGCATTTTTTCAAACAATTCACTGCCTTGTCTATGCTACCACATTTTTCATACATGTCTACCAAATCATTTTGTGAAACTATTCACTGCCTTGCTACTATGGCTAAAAGCCTAAAACAAGTGCTTTCGATCAAGCTATGGATGCTTGGAAAAAATCTATTGAAGCATAATAGTAAGCAATAACATAGACAAGGCAATGAACTGCTTTAAAAAATGCCTTGAAGAAATGTGGTCTCATGGTGATGGAATGTCATGACGAATGCCTATGGCTATAGATTGTCATGGCATTCCATCACCATGAGAGGACATTTCTTTGAGGCATTTTTTCAAACAGTTCATTGCCTTGTCTATGCTACGACATTTTTCATACATGTCTACCAAAGCATTTTTTCAAACAGTTCATTGCCTTGTCTATGCTACGACATTTTTCATACATGTCTACCAAAGCATTTTATCAAACAGTTCACTTCCTTGCTGCTATAGCTAAAAGCCTAAAATAGGTGCTTTCGAACAAGCTATGGATGCTTGGAAAAAGTATACCAAAGCATAATAGTAAGCAAGAAGATATGGTCTCATTGTTTTTTTTCACATGAAAATCAGCACAATTTTATTCACGTTTTTTTGCAGGTTTTAAAAGCATTTTTCGTCGATTTTTTTAGTTTTTGCTGATCAGACGAGAAGTTTCTAAGCATCACGGTGTTCGAGTAATAGCATGCTAAGGTTCACAGCCATTTTGCACTTTGGACCCTTAAGGGATCGATCCGGTTGAACGTAGCTTGGAGAGATTCCAGATATTTGGGTGCGAAAGAGGACCATGCCTAACATAAACATACCTATTCAGATGCGTTGGAATAGTTCATTTGGTCACACAAGCTGCATAATGAAAGTTGCACCACTTTGCAACTTTCAACTACTTGCATTTGACAACTTTTTCCTTGAGTGAAAATTCGACACCATAGGAAAAAGCCTATGAGATAGCAAAAACCGAGAAATTTCATTGTAGAGGGGCCCAACGTGATCCCATAGGATCAGACGAGAAGTTTCTAAGCGTTATGATGTCCGAGTAATCGCATGCTGAAGTTCGTAGCCATTTTGCACTTTGGACCCTTAAGGGATCGATCTAGTTGAACGTAGCTCAGAGTGATTCCACATGTTTAGGTGAGAAAGAGCACCATGCCTAGTGTAAATGTACCCACCCAGATGCATTGGAATAATCCGTTTGGTCACACGAGCTGTAGAACGAAAGTTGCACCACTTTGCAACTTTCATCTACTTGCATTTGACAACCTTTTCCCTGAGTGAAAATTTTCTAGCATAGGAAAATGCCTCCAATATAGAAAAAACCAAGAGAGGTTATTATAGAGGGGCTTAATGTCATCCCATAGGATCAGATGAGAATTTTCTAAGAATCACAATGTTTGAGTAATAGCATGTTGAAGTTTGCAGCCATTTTGCACTTTGGACCCTTAAGGGACCGATCCGGTTGAACATAGCTCAGAGCGATTCCACACATTTGGGTGCAAAAGAGGACCATGCCTAGCATAAACATACCTATTCAAATGCATTGGAACAATTCATTTGGTCACACACGCTACAGAACGAAAGTTGCACCACTTTGCAACTTTCAACTACTTGCATTTAACAACTTTTTCTCCGAGTGAAAATTCGCTAACATTGGAAAATGCCTCTGAGATAGAAAAAACCGAGTGAGGTTATTATATATGGGCCCAATGTGATCTTGTAGGACTAGACAAGAAGTTTCTAAACATCATGGTGTTCGAGTAATAGCATGCTGAATTTCATAGCCATTTTGCACTTTGGACCCTTAAGGGATCGATCTGGTTGAACGTAGCTCAGAGCAATTTTGCCTGTTTGGGTGTGAAAGAGGACCGTGCCTAATGTAAACGTACCCACCTAGATTCATTGGAACAGTCCGTTTGGTCAGACCAGCTGCAGAATGAAAGTTGCACCACTTTGCAACTTTCAACTACTTGTATTTGACAACTCTTTCCTTGAGTGAAAATTCACCAACATAGGAAAATGCCTCTGAGATAGCGAAAATTGAGCGAGGTTATTGTAGATGGGTCCAACATGATCTTGTAGGATTAGAAAAGAAGTTAGTAAGTGTCATGGTGTCCAAATAATATCATGCTGAATTTCACAACCATTAAGCAATTTGGACCCTTAAGGGATCGATCTGGTTGAACGTAGCTCGAAGCGATTCTGCATGTTTCAGTGAAAAAGAGTACCATGCCTAGAATAAACATACCCACCCGGATGCGTTGGAACAGTTTTGCTTGGTCACATGAGCTACAGAACAAAAGTTGCACCACTTTGCAACTTTCAACTACTTGCATTTGACAACTCTTTCCCCGAGTGAAAATTCGCCACCACAAGAAAATGCCTCCGAGATAGAAATAACCAAGAGAGGTTATTGTAGAGGGGTCTAATGTTATCTTGTAGGTTTAGAAAAATATTTCATAATCACCATGTTTTACGAGTAATACCCTATCAAATATTGTTGCCTTTTTGCACTTTTCACCCTTAAGGGATTGAGTCAGTTGAGGCATAATAGTTGTTTTGTTGAATGCCATACCCTAAGGTATGTTAGAGATGACCTAGGTTGCATCGATTTATATGAGGCATATGCTACCCCTACCTTGTCAACCCTAAGCCAATAAACTCAAAAGAGTAGATTTGATATTGAAAAGGAGTGAAGTGATGGCATATGATAGTTAATTGGAAAAAGATAGCAACAACATATCAAATCATCAAGAGATAACAAAGATTGAAGAAACCCTAGATGTTCAGATAGAGGGACCATTCAGGATTTCAAGGAAGATCACTTCTAACAGTTGGTTAGGGTATTTGAAAGTCCATCAGAAGGTTTTGTGAATGAGGTTAGATAGTCTTTAGATGAATATAATATTTTCTTTTGTGGCTTTTGGGTTAGACAAGCATCATGAGTGTATGAACACAAGGGAGCTGTGAAGGGTCACTGTACATGGCAATGTGAAAATGAAAAGGACATATTAGAAATGAGTAGTGATCAGTTGTTAAGTACAGTGAATGTATGATTATAAAGTGCTTGACAATCAAATTCAGTCACCACAGTCAATGTCCTATGACTGTCAAGTCTATGTCAATCAGTGTCTGAAGACTCCAAGAGCTATGGTTGTGTATGCAACATTAGGTCCTTATGAATGTGGAGTCTTCAATTAACTCTTTAAATGTAAACCATGAAGCATTACAACTACTTTTAAATGTAATATACACTTTTGATTGAGGCATATATTAAGGAATATACACATTTGCATGTATTAATTTCTCATGATTTTAATATATCAAAAAATACACTAAGTCAATGAAAAATATTACAATAGTGATGGAAGAACATATTGAAAATATTCCCATTTGTCAATACTTGTAGCAATACATGTAGGGAAATAATCCTCCCATTTCCAGTATAGATCATGAAATATATTGTACTTGAGAATGGACAAAAGGAGTTGCTGCCAAGTTTCGTTTTTCTATTCCACCTCAGCTGGCCCAACTATTTGCATTCCAAAATGGTTCAAAACATGTACATCCCTTGCTCCCTACGAAAAAAATGGGTAGTAGCCTCTCTGTGGTTGTGTAGTAACATAGGAATTTGGTCCACAAAAAACTTGCAAAAGCCTCTCAATCTTAGACATAGACTAACATAAAAATCATTAAAAGAGCAATAACTAAATAATGTCAGTCATACAGCTGACGAAACCTACTATCACCTTCATGCATGCTAGATAAGGAGGTCGATTGAAGGTCCTACAATGGTGATGTGCCCCTTTGCTACTTTATCATCTCTCGATGACCCTACGTATAAATTTCAAATATATCACTAAGAGGCTTAACATAAAACATGTAGCATATAAGAATTTGATAAATCTAGGAGATGGAAAAGAAAGAGAAGATTGACAACCAAAAAATGCACTAGCAACCGATGTTTCTCATACCACTGAACACTTGCACCAACAACCGATGTTTTTCTTTTCTTATATACTTTGACAAACTTCAGTATTACCTATAGTCACGATTAGAAAAGGATCAATGACAATCGTAAATGCATATGACATCAAACAGTAATGGTGAAAAATCCTTATTGCAAGGTGTTGGACCAAAAGAGTGATCAATAACATGGCTTTACAAATTCAATGTGCATACTTACAAAACAATGTAGGGAACCATCTGGTTCTACTCTACTCTTTATTGTGTCGAGTATTGACTCGTGGTTAGACTCCTGCACTTTCCACAAATTCTTGTTTGTAGGTCTACCCTTATATTTGATCAACCGAATGTTGGTGGCGATGACAAGGTCCGAATAGTGAAGAATTTTTTGATGTGTGTCGAAGTCAAACAACCAAACTACAACATTCTTAACTAGATACCTTCGAATCCATATTCCAGTAACAACCACTGAACCTATAGGATATTCTATTTTTTCTCCATCTATAACCGGGGACTCCAATTTCTTTTTGGCCTCGATACAACAACACAGGTAATAATCTATACCCTCTTGATTGTCTTCATCTACAATCGCCGCATAAATGTGCCCTACATTGATATGTTCATCTTGTTAGATTTATTTACTGAGAAACATAATAAAACTTGTAAGTAAGATATATTACCTAGTTCTAGTAGGTCCGATACATGATCAAAGTCAATGGATGATTGCATCTTTGTGATTTGTAGAGCCATCGGGAGCTGATAAGTGTCAAGTGGGGTTAGACTTCTTACAGACCATTCATCAACCCACTTTGTTGACTACAATCATTCCATGATTGAAGTGTACATGCATAACAAAAGCATGCCATTTTCCTTGTATGGATAGTCCATGTACCTGCATTGGAGCTTCTAAAAGAGTGTAGCTCACTCGATCCTATTAGTGTACAATAATCCTTATATTTTTCAATGTTAGTATCATCTACTACATGAAAAAATCTATGAACTAAAGAATTACCTTCACTACCTGGACCCATTGAACCATTGCACCATTGGACAATTGATCTTGCATTTTTAAAATTTACACTATTTGTGTACTTTAACTCTTCTCGTGCTAGGGCTCTTTTAATACATGCACCTGCTCCATCATGCTCCCCCTTTCCATGCCTAGCCTCTGAGAAGTTCCACATATGTTGAACACCACTAATCCTATGCATCTTTCTCAACCAGTAAAACATTCTGGTGTTCTTGAATTGTGATGTACAATTCTCTGACCATATGATATGCTGACTAAATGATATGCCCCTGCTAGCCAGATCAGCATAGAACATATGAAAGAAACCTTGAATAAACTCTGTAGAATGTGTGCGATCATCACTGATGTAAATATGATACTCCCTCAATAATTTCTTATTTTCCTTTGTACTATCATTTGCATGAATGAATGCTATATGTACAAATATAGCAACCTACACGAAGTTGTAGTACTATGATTGCACCTCGTTTTGTGGTTGCAGTGTGTAGTTCTTAATGAAGTCGACAACTGAAATGATATGACGTAGTGGAAATGTGTCCTTGCATAACTTGAACTGTGAGTCCAACCATTGTGCTCTGTGTGTATGTGTTGCATAATCATAAACCACCTGATCACGAAAAATGCCCATAAACTGATATACTGGAATCTTATCATTGACCAATTCACACTTCTTCTCTTCTTTCCCATGTTTTAGACTGTATGCCACTGTCTTATATTTTCCAAATTCCACAATTTTGTATCCAATTGTGTGTGTACTGGCCATACGTTGGAAAATTGGAAAATGTTGCATGCCCCCACAATGATCACATGTGCCATCCAAACATGATTTTTTGTAAAAAATTTGACCATCCTCTCTTTCATAAAATGGAAGACAAAAATTTCCTTGACGATTTAGGTGGAGGCATTATGTTACATTCCTAAAAAATATTGTCAATATGCATATTTACACATATACGTCGATAAACATCATAATGGTTAGAAAACTCAATATGAACCCTACAACAACAAGTAGTGCGTGTGTGATTTATTTTGACATAAAAAAGCTTTAGCATTTCAAAATACCTTGTAAATATTTTAATTTCAGGAAACTTATGTACAAAATGAACATAAAATTGGGTTTGAGTGGTATCCAAATAATGCATTGGATGTGCCTCACGGTTTTTACTACGAATTATCCTTCTTACAACATCTCTTTGATTAGGAGAGGTCCTTGTGTTATCCTTCCAATAATTCACAATTAAAGATCTCAAGCCTTGAGCAATTCTTGTGTCTTTCCGTGGCACTCTACCTGAAAATGCCCATAACTCATTGCTATTTGGATCCTCCACTCTTTCATGCCTTCCTTTGGCTCTCATTAGAGATGATCTACTTATTTTCAAAGACTTACTTACCTTTGTAAGGTTCACCTTGTTCCTTGTTTGACTACTTAACAATGTTCTTATCATCACACATCATGTGGGACAACTATCCTTCGTGCGTGAGGTGGAACCCACGCTCTCGTATGCACTCATCAAGTTCTTTATAATGGAATTTTCACTTGAGTCATTCAAAAATCTTAGCCCAAGAGCCTTCATGGTGGGCCTAAATTTGAGTTGCCTCATCATTTCAAAAAATAGTTGGCATCTTCCACCCTCTCTTAGCTTCACAAAAAACAAACTACATATCCTTTTTGCATATCCTTCACATGTACATTTTGGAATCTTATTAGGCATCCATTTCAAAATATTGGAATCAATATCAATAAAAAATATAGGTTTTCTATGCAAAACTCTAGGAGGATTTCTCAAATGTAAATTTGTGTCAATATTGGGAAGATTAACATCGGGGATAGATCGTGTACCTTCAATTGGAGGTGCAATTGATGAAATACCTTGAGATTGACATGTAAATGATGTTGTACCTCCAACTTGAGATGTCATTTGTGGAGTTCCTTCAAATAGAGATGTGTTTGCTGATGTACTTTCAAAACACAATGTTTTTGATGGTGTGTCTTCAATTGGAGATGTGATTTCCGATGTACCTGGAAAACCACATGTTGTTGTCAATGTGTCTTCAACTGGAGATGTGCATTGAGCTTCACCTATGGTTGATGATGTTCCCCCAACTTCTGTATCCATTCCTATCCTTCCAAAAAATTTCCTCATTCATGCCCTTTATTTTTCCAATTTGATATCTCTCTTAGATTGCACGGGAATTTGTGGTTGTATGGGCTACAATTCCTTTGCTTCACAAGCTACATTTTTTTATTCTCTTCTCCTTGCATTTTAAACTGCATGTTCTTCTGGTGTTAGAAGCTTCATTCATTTCCTCGGCATGACCTTGAATGCTACATGTCCACAAACACACATAGAACAAAAGTAAGTAATGCATTTTACAAAAATATTGATGCAGAGAGGGGTGAAAACCATTCAATACAACAAATCAATGAGAATCACCAACCTAGGGTATAAATTGCTGCCACCTAAATGAAAACTAGAGACTCTTGTGTTTATTTTTCTCAAAACAAAATTTTTGATTGTCAACAAAGTTACGAAGAATATGGATTCAAAGAAGGGTTTGGGATCCTATATATTATAATTATTCACTATTTCTTTGGCAATGAGGTAACCTAGAAAGACAATAAGTATTCTCAACTATGTCAACTCACTTGAATTTATCTAAGCACATGTGATGAAGCTGAATTTTTTATGGAACAAAAAAAATAATGGACACTTGCAATAACATTGATGAAAGCTATTAGGTTTTCCAAATTAGATGAAAATAAAATTTTACCAAATTAGTTGAGAAAAGAATGAAATAAAGTGAATTCCACTAGCCATGATAGAAATGGACTACTATAAGCAATGCAAATAGAATTCATAAGTAAATTTATATTAAGTAAATGCCATGTTTTTATTTCCTTTGTTCTTCAAACTCATAAAAATTGAACTTTTTTATGCAAATACCATCTAATTCAATGTTGAATTCTAAGTCCAATTGTTATGATTTATAAAATCATTAAGGAAATTTAGTTTATATTGTCAAAAACAAAAACATATACTAAATACAAACATTTCAATTTACCAAAATAAATATATTACCTTAGATAATGTAAAATGATGTAGAAACTTCAAAATGTCTTCTTCTACGTTGTCTACCATGCAGATTGGTGGTAAAAAGGTGATGGATCAAGCATAGATTGGTACAATATGAAGTGAATTGTAGAAAAAATAAGGCATTTCTGACACGGATAAAGTGCTGAACCAAACAAAGACAGGAGAATGTGGGCCTGAATCACGGGGCCAACCCTTATTTTTACCATTTCAAGGTTAACCCATTTAGCGCTCGCCAAATTTTGAGAGCGCCAAATTTGGCGAGTGCCAAATATGTTCCTCTGAAAAGGAGAGACTTCAGAGAGAGGGAGAGACACAAAATGGGAGAGAGATAGAGGGAGTGAGAGAGAGAGGGAGTGGGAGAGAGAGAGAGGGGGGGGTGGGAGGGAGAGACTTGAGAGAGAGAGAGAGGGGGAGGGAGAGGGCATGGGAGGGATAAACCTAAGAGAAAGAGAGAGGGAGAGAGGTTGGGAGGAAGACACCTGAGAGAAGGAAAGGGATTCAAAGTGGGAGAGAGGGGTTGGGAAGGAGAGACCTAAGAAAGAAGGGTGTGAGGGATGACAGAGAGGGATTATGAGATAAGTGAGGCCTAATCCCTCAACCCCTATACCCTGTCAACCCCTCTATAATATTCATCCCTCAACCCTTAACGCTTACCCCTCAACCCTTAAACCCTAATACCTCAACCCTTATACCATGTCAACCCTCAACCCTTAAACCCTAATCCCTCAACCACTATACCCTCTTAATCCCTCAACCCTCAACCCTTAACCCTTAAACCCTAATCCCTCAAACCCATACGCTCTTAATCCCTCAACACTCAACCTTCAACCCTAATCCATCAACCCCTATATCCTCTTAATCCCTCTACCCTCAACCCCTAATCCTTAAACCCTAATTCCTCAACCCCCATACCCTCTTAATCCCTCAACCTTCAACCCTTCAACCCTAATCCCTTGACCCTTATACCATCTTAATCCCTCAACCCCTCAACCCTTAACCCTTAAACCCTAATCCATTAACCCCCATACCCTATTAATCCCTCAACCCTTAAACCCTAATCCCTCAACCCCTTTACCCTCTTAATACCTCAACCCTCAACCCTCAACCCTCAACTCTCAACCCTCAACCCTTAAACCCTAATCCCTCAACCCATATACCCTCTTAATCCCTCAACCCTCAACCCTTAACCCTTAAACCCTAATCCCTCAACCTCCATACCCTCTTAATCCCTCAACCCTCAACCCTTTAACCCTAATCCCTTGACCACCATACCCTCTTATTCCCTCAATCCCTCAACCCTTAACCCTTAAACCCTAATCCATCAACCCCCATACCCTCTTAATCCCTCAACTCCTCTACAATATTAATCCCTCAACCCTTAACCCTCAATGCTCAAACTCTAATCCCTCAACCCCTATACCCTCTTAATCCCTCAACCCTCAACCCTTAACTCTTAAACCCTAATCCATCAACCCCCATACAGTCTTAATCCCTCAATACTCAACCCTTAAACCCTAATCCCTCAACCCCTATACCCTCTTAATCCCTCAACCCTCAACCCTTAACCCTTAAACCCTAATCCCTCAACCCCCATACCCTCTTAATCCCTCAACCCTCAACCCTTAAACCCTAATCCCTCGACCCCTATACCTTCTTAATCCCTCAAACCCTAAACCCTTAACCCTTAAACCCTAATCCATCAAACCCCATACCCTCTTAATCCTCAACCCTTAAACCTCTAATCCTCAACCTCTAAACAATCTTAATCCTCAACCCAACGCTAATCCCTCAACTCTATACCTCTTAATCCCTCAACCTCAAACTCTTATCCTCAACCCTAACCCCAATCTCACTCTATACTCCCTAATCCTCACCTCAACTCTTAAACCTATCTCTCAACCCCTATACCCTCTTAATCTCTCAACCCTCAACCCTTAAACCCCAATCCATCAACCCCTATACCCTCTTAATCCCTCAAACCTCAACCCCTAACCCTTAAACCCTAATCCCTCAACCCTCAACCATTAAACCCTAAGCCCTCGACCCCTATACTTTGTTAATCCCTCAACCCCTAAAACCTTAACCCTTAAACCCTCATCCATCAACCCCCATACCCTCTTAATCCCTAAACCCTTAAACCCTAATCCCTCAACCTCTCTATAATCTTAATCCATCAACCCTTAACCTTGAACCCTCAACCCACCCTGAAACCTGAACCCTTAAACCCTAATCCCTCAACCCCTATACCCTCTTAATCCCTCAACCCTCAACCCTTAACCTTTAAACTGTAATCAGTCAACCCCTCTATAATATTAATCCCTCAAACCTTAACCTTTACCCCTCAACCCTTAAACCCTAATCCCTTGACCCCTATACCATGTCAAGCCTCAACCCTTAACCCTCAACCCTTAAACCCTAATCCCTCAACCCATATACCCTCTTAATCCCTCAACCCTCAACCCTTAACCCTTAAACCCTAATCCCTCAATCCCCATACCCTCTTAATCGGTCAACCCTCAACCCTTCAATCCTAATCCATCAACCCCTATACCCTCTTAATCCCTCAACCCTTAAACCCTAATCCCTAAACCCCCATACCCTATTAATCCCTCAACCCTCAACACTCAACCCTTAACCCTTAATCCCTAAACCCTCTACTTGAGAGAGAGAGAGGGAGAGGTGGTGCAAGGGACATGCTTGAGAGAGAGGGATAGGGAGAGGGAGAGAGAGAGAGAGGGAGTGAGAGAGGGAGGGAGTCACTATGAGAGGGAGAGGGTGTAGGAGGTGGAGACTTGACAAAGAGAGAGAGGAAGATGGGGTAGGATGAAGATACTTGAGACAAAGAAAGAGGGAGAGTGACAAAGTGGGAACAAGAGAGAGAGAGAGAGAGAGAATGACACCCTAGAGAGACCCGAGAGGGAGAAAAAGTGGGAGATAGGGGGTGGGAAGGAGATACCCAAGAGAGTAGGAGAGAGAGGGAGGAGAGATAGAGGGATGGGAGAGATACAAGGAGTGAGAGAGAGAGACTTGAGAGATGGAGAGGAGCACCTAGAGAGGAGCAGAGAGGATCAAGAGAGATGAGGGGTGGGGAGACATGAGACAGAGGGAGAGAGAGAGAGGAGGTGGAGGAGATATTTGGGAGAGAGAGAGGGAGAGAGATAGTGGGAGTGAGAGAGAGAGAGGATGTGGGAGAGAGATAGAGGGAGTGAGTGAGAGAGCCAAAGAGAGGGGGTAGAAGGGAGAGACTTGAGAGACATAGAGGGAGGGAGAGTGGGTGGGGGGAGAGACTTGAGAGAGAGAGAGTGGGAGAGAGATACAAGGAATGAGAGATAGAGGGAATGAGAGATAGAGAGGTACTTGAGAGAGAGAGGGCGAGGTGGTGGGAGGGAGATACTTGAGAGAGATGGAGAGGTAGACGAAGACAAATAGAGGGAGTGAGACAAGGATGGAGTGGAAGAGAGATAGAGCGAGTGACTGTGAGAGGGAGATGGGTTAGGAGGGGGAGACTTGACAAAGAGAGAGAGGGAGAGGGGGAGGACAAAGATACTTGAGAGAGAGAGGGAGAGGGAGAGAGACAAAGTGGGAGAGAGTGAGAGAGAGGGGGATGGAGATACCCAAGAGAGAGTGAGAGAGAGAGGGAGATATATAGAGTGAGTGAGTGAGAGGGAATGGGAGAGAGATAGAGGGAGTGAGTGAGTGGCATATGTAAGAGAGGGAGAGGGGGTAGGAGGGAGAGACTTGATAGAGAGAGACAAAGAGAGAAAGATAACAACCTGAGAGAGGGAGATGGAGTGAGAGATAAAAAGACCAAAGAGGGAGAGAGAGAGGGAGAGTGAGAAAGGGAGTTGGAGTGAGATAGATTTATTTAGGTACCTATGTGGGAGGGAAAGAGACCTGAAAAAGGGGATTGGATTGAGAGAGTAGTCTAGGTCGGGTGGGAGGGAGTGAGACCTGAGAGATAGAGACTTTAGAGGGATAAAGAGTTATCCAGTTACGATAATGAGTTATAGAAGGTATGAAAGGTAAAACCTCAAATATCCATCTGCGATCATAAACTGTGCACTCTAAGCATTATCAAAGTTGTCCACCAAAGAGGGGAAATTCTAGTTCTGTGCAAAGGAGGCAATTTGGTGCTCACCAAATGGCCTGCTTTGGATGTCTTATTTAATAGGATTTGTCAAATCTTCTCATATTTTCCTTCGTGCTCCTCATCTCATTTGCACGTCTTTCAATGCAAGTTTACAAAAAAAACCGTGATAACATTAACCTCTCTCTTAGCTATTTAAGTATATAATTCTTTTTTCATTTTGATTTAGTTAAGGTTTTGATCCATGGCTTGTACTGTAATGCCTTCATTTTTGGTCAAAAACCAACATGTGCTAGGTTTAGGATAGATTTTTACACGTTCATCGGAACATGAAACAAATTACATTTTTTGAAACTAGACTCCATTCTACACATGATGAAAAAAATAAAATCAATTTTTGATTAGTTTGCAGAAAGTTTGAGGGGGAGCACGCTCAAATTGCAGTTTTTCAAGATGTGTCCGCTTTGAAAATTCATAAAATATTATATATTCATTAAAAAAATTATCTGAAAGAAGGAGCATAAACTACATGGTGTTAGCTAATTTCTCACATTTGGGATTTCCAAAATTCTAAAAAAAAATTAATCAAAAAGGGGGGAGCCCTCAGGCGCTATGCTATTTTTTTTGATAAAAACAAGACCTGTTTTGGCCCCCCGCTTTTTGAGACCCTTAATATTCATTAATTTCAAAAAAAAATAGTAGCTTAGAAACTAGACTCGAAGCACTTCATCTTTTTTTCTTTTCGCATCTTGAAATTTTGAGCGTAACTATCTTCATTTTCTCGTGCAAATCAGATTTTGCTGATTTCAAAAAAAAAGTGGCATCTTAAGAGCCAAAATTTTGTCACAGATTGGTGCACTTACCCTAAAATTCATTCTCCATTGTCAACTGTAAAAACACTATTACCAGTATGAATAACCATGCATAAATCCATATCTTGCTGTAATGAACATATGGTCAAACATCAGTACCAACTTATAAAAATTAAGTGCATTTCATGAAACCTGTGAATCAAGAACCAACTGTTCACAATATGTACCACCGAGATTATGTAAATGTGTCATCAAAGCCAGTATAGTTACGAAAGACAAGCAACCATAATAAACATCTAAAAGCCAAACAACCAATGAAACCAACTGCAAATACAGTTAGAGCAACAAACAATGATAAGTAGGTTGTAAGAGAGCAACCATAGAACCAAACTCCCCCTACAAAGAAGCTTCACAAAAAAAATCCTTTCTGATCCGTAAGACTCCATTTCTTTTCTCAAGCTTATTGAAAATGTGCAAATTCTTCAATTAGTGACTCTTTGTTGTCGACTCAATAACTTACTGCATATTTCTCCATGATCATAATAAAACATAGTATGATGATCAAATTTATTGGCAAATGAAACACTTAAGTATATGACTGCCAAACCAGATTTATATGCATCAACAAGAAAGAGATACCATTGCATATTCAACACTTACTTAAGGGCCCAGTAGTAAGATAATTAGGCCAACATATTTTCATTTCAACAAACCTTGTTCTTCAGAATAACATCCTTTACCAGAATAACACAAAGCGGCCAAATCTATACCATACAGTCCACTACATAAGTCTCAAGTCACCAAACTATCAGTATCACATAAAAATCAGCTGCTGCAACACTACTAGGCATATGAGAAATCATCCTCTAACTTAATGATGGTATAGATGGATTATTGCATTAAGACAATTATCATCAACTCATTGTCACTATTATTCCCAGCATAGACAATAAAAAAAATCTGTATCTTGCATTTTGATGATAAATAGGTTATGGAACAACAAAATTCTGCTACCATTTTTTGATATCAAAGGGGTTTATTCAAAAATAATTAATCATCTCCCCTTATCTTCATACTATCTTTCAAACACTTAGTGATGATTCTTGTGTAGCATGCAAAAGGTTTAGTTTCTTTTCTTGCTTTCTTATCCATACTTGTATAGGCTTTGTGTTTTCCTTACTCACGGTATTCTTTTCCTTTTGTTTGAACATGTAGTCCCTAGATGGCTTTATCAAAATTTTCTTACACAATCGTGCTTTGTGTCCAAACCCATTACACCTATAACATAGAGTAGAGTTGTCTAAACCATAGTGACAAGAATTTCTTCTAGGCACATTGTATGAACCTCTCTTGGAATTTTTCACATGATTATGAATTTTATTCATCCAAAAATTTCTTGCTCTATGTCCATAAGCATTACAATAATGAAAATAGCCATGAAATTGAGAGTGGTTATACTTGATAAATGAATATATTGATTTTATTTTTTTCCTAACCCATTTTTCTTTTGTCTGAGCAGCAACAATTTGGTGACCGAGATCAACTTTCAATCTTGGAGTATTCTTAGCAATAAATGACTTTCCATCTATAGTAGAAAAAATTGTTTCACTCTTAGATTCTTTTGTAGAGCTTTGTCCAACTTCATATCCCACTCCTATAGGAACTTTAAATTGCTTTTGTCTGCCAATAATCTCATTCAATAAATTAGTACTGCAATCAAATTTATGATTTTTACCCAATTGAACCTTAAAAGTTTCAAGCTCTTTTCTTAATACAACTACTTCTCCTTCAAGTTTTAGACATTCAATCTTTTAACTTCCAAACCATACCTTACAACATCTGCCATCCTATTACATTATTCAATTTTAATTTCTTGACTGACAATCAAATCATCTTTAAGAGTTAGTTCTCTTAACATGGAATCATTATCTGAACATCTCTTAAATGAGGCAACCTCATTTTATTGCATAATTCATTCTTGTATTTTAACTTGGCTTCTAATCTCTCTTTAGTCTTTTTCTTATCAACTATTTGGACTTTCAGAAATTCAATAGTCTTTTTATCATCATTATGATCTTGTATTATAACTTTATTGACATTGACACTTTCCTGTAAGCATACATTAAGATCCTGATTTTCTTCTCTAATCTTCTTAAGCTCATCTAAGGAAGCAAGTAGTTTTGCCTCCAAATCAACTTCAAACTCATCACCTTCATAATAATTTTCACCAAATTCTTGTTCAAATTCACTTAATAAGTTATCTTCTTCACTAACTACAAGATCACTTTTAATATTCACTGGCAAGGGTAACTCTTGAGACAAAACTTCATTGAACTTGGCAAGGGTTGATTTATCAATTGTTTTCTTGACCCATGTAGCTTTCTTTTGACCTTTGTTCCTTTTGCACTTAGCCATGAAAAATACTCCATGACACACCAAAATAGACTTCCAAGACCACAATCAATCCTAGGTATGAAACCTAATGCAAGACCCTACGCTCTGATACCACTTGTTGGAAATGGATTCACTCTGAGAGGCGGGGGTGGGGATGAATCAGAGTGGAGTGATTTTAACTTTTAACATTGAAAGCATAATGAAAATTTTACCA
This sequence comes from Sequoiadendron giganteum, assembly GCA_007115665.2. Lineage (NCBI taxonomy): Eukaryota > Viridiplantae > Streptophyta > Pinopsida > Cupressales > Cupressaceae > Sequoiadendron > Sequoiadendron giganteum. The sequence continues at coordinate 51,822,843 of CM021109.1, read as the reverse complement.
ATTTAAGCCAAAGTGACATATTTGTTTAAGAAAGAGAACATTAACACTATAGATCATCTTGACATGAAACTTGACTAACATTTACAACCCATATAAAAAGCATCATATAATATTGTTCAATTAAAACTATATGAACAATCTTGTTGTGCTTTATCACTAGAACTATTAAACTTCATAATAAGAAAGTTTGACTTGTTTTGAAAAACTTTTGAGCATTCATATAACGAGCACAAAATGCAAAATTTAATTCACTTTATGAAAGACATTTTGCATCAGATCCACACAATCTAAATTTGCATGACAAAATCAAGTAAATTAACTTGAAAAATTTTAAAAGCCTTAAAGTATCAGAGCATTGACCAACTGAATGAGCACAATAACATAAATGACTAACATAAAGAGTATGAAAGATAAACATAAATCACACAAATGGGAGACATAGAAATTTCCAAGTGGAAAACCCTCCTGGGGTGGAAAAACCACTCGTAAATTGCCTTACTGGCTTAATTTCAAAACCACTACTTACAATGCCTCATAGGCTAATTTATGAGCACCATTTCAAGGAGCACCATCCTCTCATTTAGAGACACCAATCTCAAGGAGCACCGACTCCTCATTTAGAGACACTAGAATCTCAGGGAGCACCAACCCCTTTACTATTTTAGTAAATCATACAATGATACAGAGGATCTCTTTGTTTCCCTCTTTGTTTCATACTTTTCTCATTGTTCTTCATAAAACAATTAACTCTCTCTTTCTGTTTCTATCCTTTTCTCATGATACTCTTCAAAAGAGTTAACACACTATGTTTTCCAATTTTTTAAGCAAAAGGATCCTTCACTATATCTCATACCAAACTATTATATATTGACTTATGTTGTCTCATTGTGTTTTCAGGTTTTTTAGTAATGATAAAGCCGTAATCTCTCCATTTTCTTTTGATTACAAATTTCATCACTACATTCAAAGAAGGTTACAACAGGTGCTCAATTTTCTATTTCAGAGAATAAAAACAAAGATGATTATCAAGTTACCAAACTTCAATAGACCAAAAATGCCATGTGTTGCAGTGTCCATGTGTGAAAGATCAATATGAAGAAATTATTCTGAGAGGAATACCCAAGCATTATGCAAATATAGAAGGAAAACTAAAACCTATCCTCTCAAGCAGCCTACACAAGCAGTGCTAAAAACAAAAACCATTAAAGCATGTATGAGATTAATGAACAATACCCTCAAAGAAACCAATTGCAATAGCAGTGTAACCAAGAAGTCCAATGCAATGTAACCAAAACTTCAGTATGATGCATCCAATAACCATTATGGAAGAATCTAGGTAAGAGACTAAACAGATTCAAAGTCATCATGATTTCCCCAGACAAATATCACTATTTGATAAAAATGATATGATAAATCTATTGTAAATTGTAGTTAAAATTATATGCAAACTTTTTAGTTCTGACCCATAAAAGATTTAACCAATTTTCACCTTCCATTTAGAAGTAACGGTTCTACAAACCAATTGAAAAACTGAATACCTGAGAATATCAAAATAAATGTTGCTTGTAGCAATTTTACCAGACCTGCAAAGTAGCTTAGCAGCCCGAGCTTCTCAGTTATTTGAGCTCTTACCCGATGGAAGGAGACTGACAGGTGAAATGACCATTGTCATGGTCTTCCAATCTTTCCTATATGCTATCAGTAAACCAACAACATGCAAAATAAATGACCGAGAGAGTGATTCCATGGTGGTAGCTAGACTAGGGTTCAAAACCCCTTCGAACAAGAGAAGCTAAATAATGACCTAATCTACCCAAAAGAACCAACACACAATTTTTTGTCCTCAACCGCGCTATCGCACCCACCATTCTGTTCACCCGCGGTATAGCGGTGACTAGCACTGACTTTTACCGCTTCCTTTACTGCTTCCTTACAGCTCAACCATGGTCTCCCTTTGGACTACTCATGGTATAGCGGTAGCTCCTTGCATACCACTAACTGTTTCCACCATGCTGCCGTGGTTACTCTTTTGACATCCCATGGTATAGCGGTAGTTGTCTTGCATGCTGCTAGCCACTTCCACCGCACTACCACAGTTACCTTTCTGACTGCCCGCGATGTAGTGGTAGATGTCTTGCTTGCCGCTAACCATTTTCACCACACTACCGCGGTTTCCCTTCTGACAGCCCGCAGTGTAGTGGTAGCTTTCTTGCTCGCCACTAACGGTTTCCACCACACTACCGTGGTCACTGGCTCAACTACCAGTGGTAGCACGGTAAGATCTTTGAAGTCTACGGTCTTACCAAAGTCAATCATGTCGACTAATATGATGCCATGCATTATTGCTATGAAATGTTGATTTCCATTGACATTTTATGTTTCCAAGACAGTAAATGAAAAGTCACTTCCAATGTGGCAATTAAAAAATAATCAGACTATATACCTATTGTTAGCCTTGAGGCCAGATTAATCATCAATCAATAGACCCGATTCTAGTGCAAAATAGGAGATCAATTTAAATGCCTTTACCGAAGGTCGATTTTCCTCATAAATATTCAATGCCTTTTAATGTCCAATGACAAATACTTTCCAAAGCCTTGTGAAGTGAAATGAAGGATAAAAACATGCTAAGTTCACAATGCCATTCTCCCATGCCAATTGCCATAAACCAAATGCCCATGCCACAATATTTTATGACATATGCCCAAACCATTATCAATTGGTTAAGGAAGCCCAATAGGGTTTTAATAAAACATGAAAACCACCTGCATTTTATAACTCAAGCACCAGGAACTAGAGAGCATTAACTTGTAAGAGGATGGAGCAAGATGACTCTGAATATGATGAACAACCATTAACAATTTCATGAAGCTAGAAACTGATCAAGCCTCTATATATCAATAATGTAGTAAGTATAGCTATGTCAAATGAATATGAAATATCAACTATGCTAATCAAATGCCATAATAAGACCAAACTGAGAAATGCCTCTAAGGCACCAACCCAGGGCAGTTTTGACATCAAGGACAAATACCATAGACGAAGTCAATAGATATGTGGATTTTGATTGGGGAGGGGACATTGAAAGTAGAAGGTCCACCAATGGATATACTTTCATGTTGAATGGTGGTGCAATTAGTTGGATGAGAAAGTGACAAGATATAGTCACTTTTTTCACTACGGAAGGTGAGTACATGGCAGAAACTTACGCCTGCAAAGAAGCAATCTGGTTAAAATATTTGTGTTCTAACACTAGGTTTGATGCAGGGTAGATTACAATTTATTGTGACAGTCAGAGTGCTATTTGTCTGGAAAAATATCCTACTTTCCATGCTAGGATGAAACATATTGATGTGTAGTATCACTTCAAGTACGAGATATGGTGGAGGATGGAAAGGTCTCTTTAGAAAAGGTGGATACTCTAGAAAATGTTGTAAATGCATTGATGAAACTAGTGAGCATAGACAAGTACAAGTGGTGTACCAGTTCGATGGGCCTTGGTGCCCATAAAACTTAGTAGTTTTGTTGTGCTCTGGAGGTGTCACTAAGATCTTGATCAAATGGGAGATTGTTGGAAAAGGTGCCTCAATGCTTACTGACATGGAACTCCTAAAAGAGCAGTATAGGTGAGACCCTTAGAATGTCTTTTAGAAAAGAAGGTGTGTTCTAAAGTCTTGGACGGATCAAATTGTTGTGACCTAGGACCTATCTTACCGACATAAGTCATCGACGTGACCAAAATAGTCAGAGTGAGATTTAAAACTCATTCCGATAGTAGAAGTGTGGGAGATATCGATGTGAACCCGTGGATGTGTTGGTGATGAGAACCATCGACATGACCAGAGCATTCAGTGTTAGATTTCTAACTCGTTTCGATGGAAGATGTCTAGGTGATGAAGATCATCGGGGAGATTTGAGCTGTCGACATGACCTTCTAATCTCTTGTCAATAGTATTACTCTTGCCAATGGATTTTCTCCTGATGAATGATCGGTGTGAATCTTATTGATATGTGTGGTCTTGGTGTTCTTTGGGACATTGGAGAGACATGAACCATCGGTGTGACTTTCCAGTTTGTTGTTGATTGTGTTGGTCTTGTCGATGGTCCTGAGATTGGGTAGACTTTACCATGTCTGGGCGATAGACCAGTAGAAGTTTGTGTTGTGTGTGCGATGGCCTGTGGGCAATCTGGAATCGGTGAGACATAGTCTATTGTCTCATTGATGAGTGATACAGTTGAAGACTTTTTACCAAGTTTTTGTCCTATGTGGTTTGTCTTGCACCAATGAGAGAAGCAGAATGCAAACCAATTGGGAGTTGAACTGCTGTGACCATTTTCTTGTGGGAAATGAACAAATATATTGAGTATGGATGAATAATTCGGTTGAGGTTCTGGTCTAGGCTGGATGGTTGGTTGAATGATTAGTTAGTGAATTTCATTGGATGCTAAATGAAAGCAATGTAACAGTGTAATTCGATACAAGGTTGATAAGGGAAATGTTGTTGTTATAGAATTTTCATCTGAAAAGAAGAGTCTATAACTTGTATGTAATTTGATTACTGTAATACAAGTGATCTTTCTTTGGTGTGGTGGGTTTTTCTCCCATAAGGGTTTTCCCACGTAAATTTGGTGTCAATTGTGTTATGTTTTTATTTCTCAGTTTTGTTACTTCTTTCATGTGTGTCTTAATGAACTGTAATTGTAAACATGAAAAGACATATCTCTCTTCTCCTCCAAGTCTTGGCATTAGGGAAATTTGTTTGGCAATTGAATTTTTCCTAACATCCTCATCCTCAATTTGCCAATCCATGGAACCTTCCACCTTTTATTCCACTTGCTCATATCCCCACCCCTCCATCTTCATGTCATGATCGCCCTCCACCTCATAACCAACACCACACTATATCATCCACCCCATCCCAACATAATACCATAGAGAAGAAAATGAACTATTTGAAAAAATGCCTCAAAGAAATGTGGTTTCCTTGTGATGGAATTCCATGACACATTTGTTTGTAATGGAATTCTATTACCATGAGACTTCATTTATTTGAGGCATTTTTTCAAATAGTTCACTGCATTCTCTATGCTACCACAATTTTTGTACATGTCTACCAAAGTGTTTTATCAAACGGTTCACCACTTTGCTGCTATGAATAAAATCCTAAAATAGGTGCTTTTGAACAAGCTATGGATAGGTAAAATAGTAAGAATGATAGTAAGAAATATACTGTTCAATAAGTACTAAAGTTTTTGTTCATTATCTCATACAGTATAAGCCATGACAATTGTGGACACATAGAAATGACCTAGGCCCTCAAGCTCTTCTTCTAACTCTAATTAGGACATTTTAATTATATCCCTGACTCACTTCCAGCTATTAATTAAATAATTCATAATTATTTAATTAATTCATGTCCCCTTTATTCTTCTTGATTATTGAATAAATAAATTTTAATTATATAGTTAATGCATCACTAATTGTCTAAAGTCTTCCTATAATTAAATAAATTTCTTAATTTATTTATTTTATTATTTTAACCCTTTGTATCTTCCTGATTATTAAATAAATAATTTTATTTATTTATTTAATTATGTCACTAATTAAAGTCCTCTTTCTAAAATTAAATAAATTCTTATTTATTTAATCCACCTTCCACTATAATTAAATAATTATGTTTAATTATCTAATTATTCATTAACCTCTTCTCTCCTAAATTAAATAAATTTTATTTATTTCATTTGGTCCACTCTCCTAAACTTTGAATTAAATCTTTATATTTAATTTAGAAGGTTCTATTTTTCACATTCCTCTAATAATTAAATAATATCTTTATTATTTAATATTCCACCTAAATTAAATAACTTTTATTATTTAATTTCTTCTAAAATCTTATTTATTTAAAATAAGTCCCAACACCTAAATTAAATAATTTTATTATTTAATTCCTCCTCTTTTATTGTGCTCATTTTAATAAATATTATTTATTTAAAATAAGTCTCCCTTTTAAATTCCCTCTTTTAGTAAATAATTTAAATTAAATTATTTACTGTCACATGACCCCACCCCTTTTGAATTAAAACAATTTTTAATTGAAAAAGTCAACATCCCCTCTTGAATTAAATAATTTTAAATTATTATTTGATTCCCCAACGACTTCATTTTCCATGCCCAAAATCCCTTGTCACATGCATTGTCAGCCATTGATTTGATTTTCTAGAAATCAATCTTGACCCTTTATTTTGAATCTGACCTAATGTTGCCCTAACCCTAATTGTGGGTTGCTTTATTGAATCTCGTCCATTGATTCTAGGGCATTTTACTAACTTTCAGTCTTGGCCATTCACACAAAATTGCATTTTCTATAAAATGGCAATTTTGGTCTCATTTTGAACATCTTACATTTTCATTTTATCATCTTGCATTTTAGCATTGTTACCTTTCATTTGTCATAGCATATTTTTAGATTTTATTTGATATAGATAAGACATTGTAGATGCTTACTAGTTGTAGTAGGGCATAGTTTGCATTTAGGTTATTCAGATCCTTCAATATTTGCTTAGGGCTTGTCATTTCTATTGACTTTCTCTTCATAAATATGAGGGCAAACAATCATATTCAACAAATTAAGAAGGTGTAATGGAGGTCAGTCATGGAGGATGAAGATAATCTTATGAGATTGTTCATCTATTCCTTTGCACTCCATTACCTACTTTGGGATTTTATGTTTTCTACATATTATATTGCTAACCATAGATAAATTCTCATTGTTACATTGGTGAACCTGACATTCCTTTTAACACATTTTTGTAGGTTATAGTATAGATTTTTCGTCATTTTTTTTGCAGGTTAGGGTATGAATTTTTCAGATTTTTTTTGCAGGTGTACGAAATGACACATTTGCCAGTTTATGCGATACAAGTGACATTCTGAGCCGCATTTGCCATTGGAAGCGATGCATATGACCTTTCAAGCCACATCTACTCCTTAAAATGACACATTTGCATTCACCAGTCACATTTCATAGCCCAAAAGCTGCATTCGTTACTACCATCCATAGTCAATTTTCTGAGAGCCACATCTGATAACCAGAAAGCCGTATCTACCTTCCCGAGTAGCATCTGATAACCAGAAAGCCACATCTGCATTTGATTTTTTGCGACACATCTGCAAAGTGAAAATTTTATTTCGGATTCATTTTTTGATTTTTACTTTCTTTGTTTGATAACTTAGAGATTTTGGGTTACTAATTTTTGCTTGCAGCTTGTGGCAAGGAGTCTAACGTTTTTTACTTGTTCATTTCATAAATCTTAGAGAAATTTGCATTTTACATTCATGGGTTAAAATGAACATGCATGCATACTCATTGGGCTAAAAAGAACACAACTTGCATTACAATTCATTGGTTTAAAATGAATTTGCATTTTCATAGCATTGGGTTAAAATGAACTCCTAGTTAGCCCACACTACAAACGGTTAAAATGAACCCCATGTCTACTTTTTCTTTCAATTTTTTTGCAACACATTTCGATTTGGGCTTAAAATGAACACCATGCAAGTGTGAGTTAGGATATTCATGTTTTCACTCTTTGTTTTTAAACAAGGATTGATTGAACTATGAATATTCTAATTTGCTTTTGTTGAACCTTAGAAAATTGGGCTTGATTTGGTGGGAAAACATACTCACCCCAAAGTGACTCAAACCAGCAATGAAGCTCTTTAGCCGAGCTACTTCCGACCGGTATATAAATGTGAATCTTAAGGGAAAGCCTAAGATTACGAGTGCAAATATGTTATATGGACCAAGTAGTACTCCCCAAAACCCTGTTGAGCTTAACCTCTTCAGGCTGGAGTGCCTCCATAAAGGAGCTTAATCTTGGCCCCATGTATAACCACTCGAACGGATTTCCAAATTAAATCCTTTGTTTTAGCAAGCCAAAAACCTTATATTCTTTGGTATAGTAATGGTCATTGCGATGACACCCAGACCTACGCAGTTTTGAGTAGAGATGATCAATCTGCCATGGGAGTTTCATGGAGGTTGGAAGCTTGGTTGCCTTGAGAAGTGAGTGCATTGTAAGGGGGAGCCTGTGGGGTCAAGCTTCTGAATTCATCCACTAAGGATATGCGGTTAGTGGGATCCAAAAGTATATTGTCCTTGCAGCCATAAGATTTTGTAAAATGACTTCTATGTGGTTGATTTTTTTTTTTTTACAACACTATGTATTTGACAACTGCTTTGATACAAATAAACATCAAACTTGCTAAAATCTGAAACAAACATTGTCAACTGAAACAAGTCTTTGCAAAATCAGCCTAAAATTTTTTGAACTCATATTCTGCAATGCATTTGACAGATTGAACCGCAACTGCTAAGTATTGAGCTGCATTTTCTCTACTAAGCCGCATCCACTATATTAAGTCGCATTCGCAATTGCCTGAAATGCATTTGATATTTTGTAGCGCATATGCCAAATTGAGACCAGTCCAAAACACTTTCTGCAATGCAATCACCTAGTCACCTAGTTCAGCTGCATTTGCTCAACAGTGAGCCACAGTCATGTTCATGAGTTGCATCTGCTCAACATTGAGTCGCATTTTCCTTAGTGAGTTGCATTTTCTTAACAGTGAGCCACATTTTCCAGAATAAGCTGCATTCATTGTTGACCCGCATTTTGCTTGCCTGCTGAAATACTTCCAGACATGATTCTTGCAACAAAAATGCCATGTCAGACCACATCTACTTAGAATAATGCCACATTTGATGATGAGCCACATTTGCCTCGTTGTAAAAAATTACTAGAATTGTTTCCTGTAATGCAATCACCCTATTATGCCACATTTGATATTGTGAGCCGCATTTGACTTTATGAATCACATTTGCCGGAGTGAGCCGCATGTGCTCTGTCAAACTGCATTTGTCATAGTGAGCCACATGTGAATTGTCGAACCGCATTTTCCAGTCTTGGAAAACAATTTGCTCACTATCAAAATCAAAGTTTAAACTGGTCTTTTTCCAAATTTCATCAAGTCCATCCCTTTTGTTTCTGTCAAAACCAAATACTGATTTGCTCAACTTCCCTCATTATACACATCATTCTTAGGATCATCATAGGTTTCCAATTGCATTTCACTAGTTGCATTGTTAATTTTACCATCTCCTTAGACACTCACTTTGCAGATTTTAGGAATACACTCCTTACCATCTATTGTCAAGACTTTGTCTTCAAAAGTAGGTTATCATTGGACCCAATCAACCTTAGTCATTCAGTCAAAACTTTTGTGAATTATTTCCCACTCAATAGTCTAGTGTGGAAACTTCACTTTGTCCTCTTTTAGTCCTATTATGGTCCATTGATTTTCCAAACCTGAAGCATTGCAAGCACTTTGTTTGGTCAAGTAGTCATCTCCTTAGATTTCTCCATAGTGAGTGCATCTTAGGCTCCTCTTAGCTTGCATATCATTAGTCTCCTCATTTTAGTGTCATACCATTTGCATCCACAAACCTTTAGTCTCCTTTTAATCTCATTTGCATTCCACAACATTCCTTATTTTCAAAAACCAAAAAACATAGTGTCATATTTAGGTCATTATCCCTCATCATCCCAAAGTTGAGCAAAACTTTTTATGGTTGAAACTAGATTACAAAAAAAGAAAAGACTCATGGATTCTTTTGGTCAAGACCCAAATTTTCCCAATTTCACCAATGACATGAATTTATTCCCTAGTAACATGAACACTCTTTCTAATAACATGGGAAATTCCACAATCAATCCTTTTAGCGGGATATCTATTCCACACAATCCCTTTGAACGATTTGTCCGTAGAGACCAAAATGGGGAATTTTTTGAAGAAGACATGCAAGTTGCTGCCCAAAACCCAGAAGTGGCCTCTTTTGTGGAAGAATTCATCCTAAATGACTCATCCAGATATTTAGCCATGCTACTTGACCAAGGGGCTAAGTTACCAAAAGGATTTGACATCAACACTCTTAGAGCAACATCTCCAAATCACCAATCACACAATGCTTCCATGGGAACCTCTTTACAAAACACCATTAACACCATTAATGTTACCTCCCTTGGTGATGATACTACCACAAAAAATGCAACTACCACAACTAATGCAGCCACCACAACCAACACAACATCCATTGGAGGATCATCTATCCAAACCAACGCCACATCACAATCCATCCCCCAACAAACAACCACTATCCCTTCACAAACATTTGGATCAAAAATGGGTGCAACTACCTCAAACCCCTTTGGAACTTCATTTAATTCCATGGATCCATCAAAAAACATGTTAGGAGGTTCCTAAAATACTATGGAAACTAACTCATTGAATCCTTTTGGGAGGAATAAACGAAGAGTTATCATTCAAGGCACCCAGCCTAATTATTCACAAGTTAATACAAACATTCCTTTGAGACAAAGCACCAACACTAATCAAGGCCATAATTTCTTATTTGGTCAAGGAAATCAAGGCACCCAATCTTTTACTCCATTTGGACATCAACATACTCAAAATAAACAAGGCCCACAAATTCAATCCAACATGGCAGGATCTCAAATCCCCACATATGCGACTCTAGTGCATACACAACATCGTAATCACAATCAACACATTCATTTCCAACAACCACCAAATCAGAATAATCACTTTGCTCACCAACAACACATTCCAAACCAACACATCCCATCAAAACAAGGGGGAAATCAATCCATTCCTCTCACCAACATGTGTGACGCTACCAACAACCCCATTGTGGAGGCACTCACACTCTAACTTGTTGCTCTTCAAACAAGGTGGAGACCTTGCAACAGTCCAACAAAAAGTCTTACATGCCACATGACTTGTGTCCATATCCATTCGACACAACCTTGTATATGCCACCCTTTCCTCATGGATATGTGGTACCTCATTTTCCTAAATACAAAGGCAAGACGAACCCCATTGAACACATAAGAGAGTTCACCACTAGTTGCATGGACATTGCATAGGAACAAACCTACCTCATGAGAATTTTTTCCAGAAGCCTCGCAAGTCATGCATTAGAATGGTTCTCACTATTGCCTAAAGGAATCAAAACATGGTACGAATTGGCAAACAAATTTGTCAAAAATTATGCCTATAAAATTGACATGGATATTGACATTGCCTCCTCATGCAGACTTACCCAAGTGGGTGCAGGAGAGAATTTTATCCCATTCTTTCAAAGATGGAGAACCTTAGCAAGTAGATGTCCGATGGAAATACTTGAAAAGGAGAAATTCACCATTTTTGTACAAACTCTCCTAGGACCACTCAGATATGGCTTACAATTCCATTGTTGCACCACCTTTGTTGACCTTGTTGAAAAAGGTGTTCAACTTGAAAAATCCTTAATCATTAAAGGTGAATTGAAATATGGTGGAAAAACCATCAACACCACAACAAAAAATAACCCAAGTAGCTCAAATGACAAAACCAAATACTGGGTTAAGAGCAAACATATCACCAATGACAGTGTGGTTGATGCCAAAACTGTTAATACAACACGTCATGTACTCACCATCAAAGGAGTACAAAATCGAAACGGACCAGTAACTACACTGACAAAAACTGCAAATGCTATCCAAAGAATCCTACTCAAGCTAATCAAGGGCAGTTGCGCCAACCGCGACAATTCCAAAAATGTACATACACCCCTTTGGGTGAACCTATTGAAACTATCTTGAAAAAACTTCTTCAAAACAGTGTCATAACGCTAGAAGAACCTAAACCATATGACCTTATTCAATTCAAGCTGTCAAAGTGGGATGACAATGCATTTTGTGATTTCCACCATGTCAAAGGGCACAAAACATCCTCTTGTCATCAATCACAAAATCTGGTGCAAGACCTCATTGAGAACCACACCATCGAGCTAGGTGGTCAATCCTTCACGTCTAATGTGGATCATACTATACACAAAAACCCATTGCAGGATCATGGTAAGGCTTCCTCATCTGGCACAACGAATACCAACAATCAAGCCAACCGCATCCGTCTCGTCTACACTATTGGTCATCCTACCTATAATTATCCTGGTGGTACCATTATTAACAATCTTCACATTGCTGATGAAGATGAATGTGTTAATACCATTTCCATTAAAAGGGCCCTAGAATGCAATGTGACAACGCATAAGGCAAGGTCACTATCCCAGGTCCTACAACATGTTAGCCTAAGATCACCATACCTGGTCCATCCACTAGATAGTCAACACCCAAACCAAAGTACCTCATTGAGCAACTGAATAAAACACCTACTCAAATATCCATTCTCGAACTACTCATTATTTCACCTACCCATAAGGCCATCTTGGATAAATTCCTACAAAACTCATCCATCCCAACCAATATTGATGTCAACCACTTTGAGAATATGGTCGGATACCTAAATTCACCTCGTCACATCACCTTTTTGGACAGGGACTATTCCTCGCCCAAACCATCGCATAATGATGCCCTTCACATCGAATTTTTTGTCCACAAACACAAGGTTAGATGAGTCCTAGTAGATGGCAGAGCAGGATTGAACATTTGATCCTTAAAATTGGTCAAGGCTCTTGGTTTCTCTGATGCATGTGTATATGCTAGCAAGAGCATCGTCATCAAGGCATAAGATGATGAAGAATGCGCTTCTAAAGGCATCATTATAATTCCTCTCCCAGTAGGACCAATTATCATAGATACAACATGCCAGGTCCTAGATCGTGATATACACTACAACATATTACTTGGTCTACCCTGGATTCATGCTCTAAAGGCCATTTCATCCACATACCACCAATGCCTGAAATTCCCTTTTGATGGTATTGAGATCACTATCCCGAGAAATCCCGATCCATTTCAATACTATACGGATCTGCGAGCCACTGATGAGCATCAAGTACCCATCAATTAGGAGGCCTCCACTTCCACTTCATCCAACTATATTGACCATTCCACACTTACAAAATCATCCATTCCATCAACTTCTACCACACCATCTTCCTCAGCCTCCATCCCAAGTAAAGACCTTCATATCCAGGACCTTGGCTATGGAGAGTTCAAATTAAATATAGCTTACTGTATCACCATAATACCTAAGCCACCAAAAGTCTATGGAAGACCATGTTTCACAGTTGAGCCCAAAATAACTTTCAAAGTTCCACCAAAAATTGTTTTTACATGGTGGGGTGATATGGGTAATGAAGTCATCGTTGACATGGCTAACTGGATCTACAAGGACCTAAAAGAGTTGCCTCCCCTACCGGTGCATCTCTATGGAAAAGGCTATGAGATATGCAAGGCCCTAGGTTTTGATGGAACAAGTGGTCTTGGAAAAGACAGAAATGGAAGGAGGGAACCTATTATAATAAAGGAAAGACCAAGGTACATAGGGCTAGGGTTTGACCAACTCAGAAATGATGATCAACGCACCCATGAACTTGTATGTAAGGATGTAACAGCTACAAAAAGTGTCGAGACAGGCGAATAATCCCTTACCAAAACCGACTCCACTGAATGGGAACCCTAAGTGACTATGACATTGACAAACTATTCCAGGAACCTAGCCAACTCTCATTTGAAGACAGATTCTGACAGGAATATAACATTGACCCTATTGACCGACATTCAAAAAAGAAGGAATGGGTAAGCATCCCTTGGAACCCACAAGAACATAAGGTGTCATCGCCAACACCTGAATCATCCCACCCCATTCCCAAACCCACCCAAGAACCCAACGTGTCTGAACCTATTGTGCATACCGCTGAAATGCCAACCACTAGTCATGATGCTGATAGTTTTATCCCCTATTATGATTTTGAATTAGACTCTACCGACTCTGAGTATGGTCCATCCATTGCGTCTGACACAGAAGTTGAAATTGACAACTTTACCTTGACACTTGAGGCATCAATTTGCACACTTTCTGCATCTTCCTTATCCTTTACCAACACTAACGATGGGATTCCCCTTTTCTACCCACAACTAATTGAATGGGACCAACAAGAACCATCGATGATGGACATGTTTCAGAATGATGAAGCCATAGCAGAATTCATGGGGCTCAGAGAAGGCATACCATGGGGAGATCACAAAATGGGGTTTTTCATTGACCTAGATTATGCAGTTTACTTTGGGGAGACTGTGCAATCCTCCAGTCTCAAAAAGATAGAAAATAAGACAAAAAAAGAAATGTCTTTAGGTGAAAACCGCAAGGCACCTTCTGACACCAAAATAGTAAGAATAAAGGACGTATCCGAAGGTGAAAACCTCTCTAAGGCGCCTAAGGATGGAGGATTGGATTTTCTCCCCATGACATGGGAAAAATCAGCTATTCTCATTGAAGACATAATGGAAGTTAACATAGCCACACCAAAGAATCTGAAAATGATTCTCTTGGTCACATCATTGTCAAAGGAAGAAAAACCCGAATTTCAATAATTTTTCATAGATAGGAAGGTTAACTTTGCATGGTCATATGCTGACATGCCTGACCTTGATCCCAAATTGGTTCTGCATCATCTTCCTCTCATCTCGAGAATCAAGCCAGTGAAACAAAAGTTGCACAAAATGCATCCACAAATTGCACTACTGGTAAAAGCTGAACTAAAGAAGTTACTGGATGCTGGTTTCATATGGTCAATAGACTATGCTGATTGGATATCCAACATTGTCCCAGTCACGAAGCCAAATGGACAAATTCGTATTTGCACGGATTTCAGAGATTTGAATAAGGCTTTCCCTAAGGATGACTTCCCCTTACCAAACATAGACATGATTGTTGATCTCATAGCAGGGTACGAGATACTATCCCTCATGGATGGTTTCTTAGGATATAACCAAATCCAAATTGCAATAGAGGATCAACACAAAATGGCATTCACTTGCCCTTGGGAAACATAATGTTGGAATGTCATGCCTTTTGGCTTAAAGAATGCAGGTGCAACATACCAAAGAGCTATGACAACAATATTTAATGAAATGATGCATATCCTAATGGAGGATTATGTGGATGACCTTTTGGAAAAATCTTTGACATGGAAAGACCATCTCAAGGTCTTGGACAAAATTTTCAGATGGCTAGAGGATTACAAGGTTCGTTTGAACCCGAAGAAATGTGTCTTTGGAGTCACTTTAGGCAAGCTGTTAGGATACATAGTTTCACGACGAGGCATTGAGGTTGATCCCGTGAAGGTAAAGGCAATTCTAGACATGCCTCCTCCAAAAGGAATCGGTGAGCTGAGAACTCTTCAGGGTAGATTGCAGTCAATCCCACGCTTTATTGCACAGTTGGTAGACAAGTGTCAACCGTTTTAATATTTGTTATGCAAAAGTATTCCTTTTGTATGGATAGACAAATGCCACATAGCCTTTGAAAAAAAATTAAAGAATATCTATTGACACCACTAGTGCCACCTATTGAAGGAAAGCCATTGATCCTATATGTCTCTGCAACTACAAATGCACCGGGGGTATTATTGGCATAGAACGACAATGAGGAAAAAGAAAGTGCTATATACTATATTAGTCACACACTAATAGGATATGAGCTGAATTATACAACAATTGAACGTGCATGCCATGCAGTCATCTTTGTGGTGAAAAAATTAAGAAATTACATGCTGAGCCACCAAACACACCTGGTAGCCAAGATTGATCCATTAAAATATCTCCTAAGTCAGGCAGCACTAACAGGCTGTTTAGCAAAGTGGGTCATAATATTGAGCGAATATGACATACAATATGTAGAGTGTAGGGAAATAAAAGGGCAGGTCATAGTAGATCAGCTTGCGGATGCACGCATCTAGGCTACCCATCCATTGGTAGTTGATTTTCCTGATGAGTCTATCTTTCATGTAGAACTTGCATTACCATGGAAGCTATATTTCGATGGGTCCCACACTGGTCATGGCTCGGGAGCTGGCATCTTGTTCATCACACCACAAGGGGATTCAATTCCTAAGTCATTTCAGATCAGCTTCCGTTTTACAAATAACATGGCAGAATATGAAACATTGGTTATAGGCCTCAAGATAGCAATAAAATGGAAAATTCAAACATTGCACATATTTGGGGATTATCAGATAGTCATCAACCAAGTGAACGATGATTATGACACAAAGGATGAAAATTTGCTTCCTTACAAATGAATGGTGGATAGATTTCTAACATATTTCAAAATGGTTACTTTTGAACTAATCCCCAGGACACAGAATAAGGCAGTTGACGCAATGGCTACTATTGGATCTCTCTTAGACATCCCCAAAAATGTGTCACAATTTGAGTTCTTAGTGGAACAAATGTTGATGCTTGCATATGACATCTTGTAGTCAGAAATAGTTTGTGAGATTGTTGGTCCTAGTTCACCTTGGTACCAAGACATCTATGATTATCTTAAATCCCAAATCCTCCCACCCAACCTTTCCAACAACTAAAGAAAGTCCTTTATCCGAAAAGCCGCCCGACACACCATTGTCAGTGACACCCTATACTGCCGTGGCTTTGATAACACCCTTCTTCACTGTCTTGACACTGATGAAGCCCAAAAAAATTTACGAGAAGTACATGAGGGTATATGCGGATCTCATTCGAGTGGTCCAATATTAGCTCAAAAAGTCACCAGATTGGGATACTACTGGCCGACATTAGAAAAAGATTCTCTTTAGTTTGTCAGAACATGTCAAAAATTCCAAGTGCACAATGACCTAATTCATGCACCTGCACAGGAACTGAGACCAATTACTTCTCCATGGCCTTTCACACAATGGGGACTCAACCTCGTGGGCAAGATCCATCCATCATCTTCTAACAGCCATAAATTCATAATCACCTCCATTGAGTATTTTACTAAGTGGATTGAAGCCGTCCGTCTCACTTACATCACCGGTAAACAAATATCCAAGTTTATTCTGAATTACATCATTTTCTGGTATGGTGTTCCACAATCCATCATCATAGATAATGGCAGTCCATTCAAAAATCAGGACGTTAGTGAACTCTATGCGCAATTCCACATCCAACATCATTTCTCCACCCCATATTACCTGCAAGGTAATGACCAAGCTGAGGCATCAAATAAAACAATTCTTCACACTCTGAAGAAGATCGTCAATGACCCTGGCCGAGATTGGCACTTACAACTCAATCTTGCCCTATGGGCTTACCGTCTAGCATTCGTACACCCACTGGAGCCACTCCATTTTCCCTGGTTTATGGATCTAAGGTCATATTGCCCATCGAGGTCGAAATTCCTTCTCTCCAAGTCTCTTTGAAAGGAATGATCGATGATGAAGAGTACAGACAGTCTCGCCTACATGAGCTAGAAATGTTACACGAAAGACGGAAAAATGCCTTAAATCACTTACAGGCATACAAAAATTATCTCTGCCAAAGCTATAACAAAAGAGTCATGGTGAGAAAATTTGAAATCGGTGACTTATTCATAATGCAAAACCCAAGAAATCAAGCTGACCGTGAAAAGCCTCACAAGTTTGTGGCGAATTGGCTAGGTCCTTATATTATTACCACCGCATTTGGTTCTAGAGTTTATCAGTTGGTCACACCTGATGGAGAACAATTGACAGAACCGATCAACAACTTACATTTGAGAAAGTTCTACACATAACATCAGAGAGCTTGGCTAAAAACCTAAAAATACAAAAAAATTGAAAAATACAAAAAAAATCGTCCCTTGATGAAAACCTGGCAATCAGGCGTCTTGGCGACACCAAAAAAATAAAAAAATGGCAAAAATAGTAAAAAGAAATAAATTCATCCAATAGTGAAAACCTGGAAAATAGGCACTCTGGATAGGTACCATGGTGAAATCCTGGCAAACATGCACCATGTGTAGTCGATCATTGCTTTGCCATCTACTATTACTCTAATCGACCCTTGTCCACTTTCCATAATCACAACAACATGACATTCATGATATTTGTCCTAAGTCCCATCAATTTCGGCCATGGTTAACATTTGGTTCACATCATCCCTTGTGTATCCATGCCTTTGGCCTTATGTCCACATATCTCCATATCACTAGACTCGGGAGGTCGCTGATTTTTCTGGGGGAAAAACCTTTATCATGTAACTATAGTGGGTGTCGCACATGATCTGACATTCGTAAAAAGTCCTAAAAAAAAGAGTCATAAAAATATGAAAAAGTCCTGAAAAAATCCTAAAAATCGTATAAAGTCCTGAAAAAAGACCTAAAAATTAAAAAATGTCCTGAGAAAATACAAAAACATCCAAATCAATGCCAAATGCCAAAAACAAAGTCAAAGTAATATCTTGTCAGTCTAGTCAATCACGTCAGTCAAATCTTTGTCCAAGTCCGAACTATGTTGTCTCTGCACATTTGCTACGTAGGCAAGATTCATCTTTGAATCCCCAAGACATTAGGCCAGTCTTTCTAGGTTGGTCAAAATAAAATCATGATTCAAACTTTTGTCCTTTGGACAAGGTCATTGGTCGTGTCGAACTATGAGGTCTCTGAGTGCACGACATAGGCAAGGCCATCAATCGATGAGCCCCCGAGGCTGCACTAGGTCAGTCCATTAGGGTTCATGGCACAATATCTTCACACATGTCCAGCTTTCTTCAAATCATACAAATCTTCCATCAATCCCGAGCAAGCAATGTATCAACAATCTATTTCATCAACGATTCTGATCAATTCAACATATCAACACTGGCATGTAATCAAATTCTATCAAGACAATTTAACCTGGCAAAAATTTGGGTTCTTCTTCAGATGTGTCCTTCTGAAGAGAAACTCTCATCATTTCTTTATGCTTTTGGATGTGTCCTTCCTAAGCATTGTCCTCATCATTTGGAATTTTGATGAATTCTCCTAACTTCGAGAATTGATCTCCTGGATATCAACATCATTCAGGATGTGTCCTTCTTGAATTTGATATTGCTCAACATTTGGCAACCTCGATCTTAAAGCACTTGGCAAATACTTGGCACTTGTCTTTGTCTTTTTCATCATGTTACTTGTTTTTCAACGAGATCCCGACAACAGGATTTAGAGAAACAACAACGTCTCATGACATTGTTTTTTGAAACTCATGTTACTAGTTTCTCAATGATGTCTTGACTATTAGATTTAGAAAAACAGCGACGTATCATGATGGTGGCTTTATTTTTGTTCTTTTGGCAATCATGTTGCTAGTTTCTTGAGGATGTCCTAGAAACAGGATTTAGAGAAGCAACGATGTTTCATGGTTTGTCCTTCCTGTCTTTTTCTGCTTGCAGTTGGTTATGACAAAAAGACTATGGCAATTGTGCTCTTAGTATGAGTCATGATCATCCTTGTCTATGACTATTTGTCTTACGTGATGGTGTGATCTTGCACACCTTGATCTATGTCATATCATGGTGTTTATTGGCCATTATAATAATTTGCCCAATGATGATTAAAGAGCAATAAATATTAAAGTCCTATGGTAAATGTTGAAGGATTTGGTTTAGGAACTAACACGCATCTCATATAAGCATTGCATTCATATCATCATCCATATATTTTTCACTAACCTTTCTTTATCTCTTCGTATTCTAGTCTTGTCATCCATTTTCGAGAGCACACCCATGTTCTTAGGACCCGTCTGTCCTCCCGAGGGGGCATACCGCGATTCTCCTCATCATTCTTCCTCATCCTACTTTGTACTGGGGCATATTTTTGACTTATTTTCTTTGCCACAATGTGACAAGCTGCATTATGACAAAGAGGGGCAAATGTAGACACATAAAAATGACCTAGGCCTGCAAGCTCTTCTTCTAACTCTAATTAGGACATTTTAATTAATATCCCGACTCACTTCCAACTATTAATTAAATAATTCATAATTATTTAATTAATTCATGTCCCCTTTATTCTTCTTGATTATTAAATAAATAAATTTAAATTATTTATTTAATGCGTCACTAATTGTCTAAAGTCTTCCTATAATTAAATAAATTTCTTAATTAATTTATTTAATTATTTTAACCCTTTGTATCTTCTTGATTATTAAATAAATAATTTTATTTATTTATTTAATTATGTCACTAATTAAAGTCCCCCTCTTCCAAAAATTAAATAAATTCTTATTTATTTAATCCACCTTCCACTATAATTAAATAATTATGTTTAATTATCTAATTATTCATTAGCCTCTTCTCTCCTAAATTAAATAAATTTTATTTATTTAATTTGGTCCGCTCTCCAAAACTTTGAATTAAATCTTTATATTTAATTTAACAGGTTCTATTTGTCACATTCCTCTAATAATTAAATAATATCTTTATTATTTAATATTCCACCTAAACTAAATAACTTTTATTATTTAATTTCTTTTAAAATCTTATTTATTTAAAATAAGTCCCAGCACCTAAATTAAATAATTTTATTATTTAATTCCTCCTCTTTTATTGTGCCCATTTTAAATAAATATTATTTATTTAAAATAAGTCTCCCTTTTAAATTCCCTCTTTTAGTAAATAATTTAAATTAAATTATTTACTGTCACATGACCCCACCCCTTTTGAATTAAAACAATTTTTAATTGAAAAAGTCAACATCCCCTCTTGAATTAAATAATTTTAAATTATTATTTGATTCCCCAACGACTTCGTTTTCCATGCCCAAAATCCCTTGTCACATGCATTGTCAGCCATTGATTTGATTTTCTAGAAATCAATCTTGACCCTTTATTTCGAATCTGACCTAATGTTGCCCTAACCCTAATTGTGGGTTGCTTTATTGAATCTCGTCCATTGATTGTAGGGCATTTTACTAACTTTCAATCTTGGCCATTCAAACAAAATTTGCATTTTCTATAAAATGGCAATTTTGGTCTCATTTTGAACATCTTACATTTTCATTTTATCATCTTGCATTTTTAGATCTCTTGCATTTTAGCATTGTTACTTTCATTTGTCATAGCATATTTTTAGATTTCATTTGATATAGCTTAGACATTGTAGATGCTTACTAGTTGCAGTAGGGCATAGTTTGCATTTAGGTTATTCAAATCCTTCAATATTTGCTTAGGGCTTGCCATTTCTATTGACTTGCTCTTCATAAATCTGAGGGCAAACAATCATATTCAAGAAATGAAGAAGGTGTAATGGAGGTCATTCATGGAGGATGAAGACAATCTTATGAGATTGTTCATCTATTCCTTTGCACTCCATTACCTACTTTGGGTTTTTATGTTTTCTGGATATTATATTGCTAACCATAGATAAATTCTCATTGTTACAACAATCACTATTGTAGGTTTTTGTGATTGAATTATTTTTTATTTTATTTCTAGATGTTGCAAGAAAAAAAACCTCGAGATGTTGATAGGGAAATGGATCTTGGTGTTGCTACTACTATAGACTCCTCGATGCCTCTCATGGAGGTATGTGGCAGATTATTAAACTTCAATTTACATTTGTTGTTGTAGCTATTAATTAGTTAAAAATCAAACCATTATTGATTCGTAGTTTAATTTCTCTTTGGATAATTTCTATAGGGTTTCAACACACTAGAACATGGGCATGCAAATATTTCCCTTGAGGAGAGTGATTTCCTAGAGGTGGTTAGTGATTATTTTTTTAAATATATCATTTTTTATAATGTAATTTATATATATTAATGTATTTACTTGTTATTGTAACAAATAATGCTTGATCGAGAACTAAACCTTAGGAGGAGCAACAAGAGCACTCCTCAACCTCATAGTGAACAAGTGTCAGACTTATTGCCATTTGGCCGACAAGCAAAGGTCAAGAGTTTGTTTCGAGATCTTGGAGAGCAATGACTTTTGATTCCAGGGCCCTTTGTTGTATGCCTATATGACATTTTTGGACATATTTTGTATTGCATATATTTGGCATTGTATGCCTATATGGCTATTTTGTATATATTTTATACTTATATCAATATATATTGATGTATGCCTACATGGCTATTTGCTTAATATAAATATTTTTTACTGATAGTGTCCATATTTGCATTATAAATCCATGGTTCAATATATATGAGTTACGTGTATTCAAGTGCATACTTTACAACTTATGTGTATAGTTTTTGACTTATGTGTATTCCAATGTATACTTTGCAACTTACGTGTTTTCATGTGTATACCTTGTATTCATGCATATACTTTGTATTAATGTGTATACTTTGTATTAATGTGTATACTTCAAGGACTACATGTATTTGAGTACTTGTGCTTCACTTATTCACATGTATTCTTGACGTATTCACATGTATACTTATTAATTGGTTAGGCCTGACATTGCTCATTGTTTTCCTTCATGGTTTATCTTGAATATTTATTGATTGATGATAGAAAACTTTATTAGTTGATGCTAAACAACTCCAATATTTCAAAAATGTTTCACCAATGATGTATCATTCTTATGTGCTAATTTAATATGTAATCCAAGGAATAATTTAAAAGGAATAAAGGTAGGAGAAGGAAGATATATATTTGTAGTGTAACCTTTTGTACCTTCTCTATGCAAACCTCTAATGGCTCTTGTATACTTTTCTATTCCATTTTCTGATTTTCATATCCCATTTTCATAGGTGGATTATCACTTCTCTCATTTTTTTTCCTTCTCCTATTCTAGGTCCTCACCTTTGCTTGTGGTGGGCACCCACTAAGATTCAAAGGAGTCATTAGTTTATGGTGGGAACCCACTAAGATTCAATTTCTTCTAGGACATATGAGCTGGTTGAACGTAGTTCAGAGTGATTTGACATGTTTGGGTGTGAAAGAGGACCATTCCTAGTGTAGATGTACCCGTCCAAATGTGTTGGAACAATCTGTTTGGTCAAATGAGTTGTAGAAAAAAAGTTGCACCACTTTGCAACTTTACACTGCTTACATTTCACAACTTTTTCCTCAACTGAAAATTAGTCACCATGTGAAAAAAAATGTGAGATAGAAAAAACCAAGATAGGTTATTGTAGAGGATCCCAACATGATCCCATAGCCTCAGACAAAGAGTTTGTAAGTGTCACAATTTTTGAGTAATAGGCTACCAAAGGTCGCTGCTCTTTTGTAATTTAGACTCTTAAGGGATTACGCCACATGAACATAGCTTAGACTGATTCGACATGTTTAAGTGGAAAAGAGGACCATTCCTAGTGTAAACATACCCATATAGATGTGTTGGAACAATCTGATTGGTCATAGGAGTTACAAAATGAGAGTTGAACCACTTTCTAACTTTACACTGCTTGCATTTGATAACTTTTTCCTCTTCTAAAAAGTCATCACTTCAAGAAAATGACTCCTAGATAGCAAGAAAAAGAGAGGTTATTTTAGAGGGGCCCAACACAATCTTGCAGCCTTAGATAGAGAGTTTATAAGTCTCACGGTTTCTGAGTAATAAGATGTGAAAGATTGCTACCCTTTTGCAATTTGGACTCTTAAGGGATTACGTCGCATGAGTGTAGCTCAGACTGATTCAACATGTTTGAGTGTGAAAGAGGACCATGCCTAGTGTAAATTTTCCCATATAGATGCATTGGAATAGTTCATTTGGTCACGCAAGCTTCCAAATGAAAGTTGCATCACTTTACAACTTTATAGTGTTTGCATTTGACACTTTTTCCATAGAGTGAAAACTGGACACCACGAGAAAATGACTCCGAGATAACAAAAACCGAGAGAGTTTATTAGAAAGGTTCCCAATGAAATCTTGTGGCCTTAGATGGAGATTTTTTAAGCATCATGTTTTTTGAGTAATAGCCTATCAAAGATTACAACTATTTTTCACTTTGGACTCTTAAGGGATCGAGCCGGTTGAATGTAGCTCAGAGTGATTCGACATGTTTGGGTGAAAAAAAGGACCAATCCTAACATAAGTGTACCTATCTAGATGAATTATAATTGTCTATTTGGTCACATGAGTTGTAGAATGAAAGTTGTACCACTTTTCCACTTTACACTACTTACATTTGACACTTTTTCCTTCAAGTGAAAACAAGACACCATGGGAAAATGACTCTGAGATAACAAAAAATGATAGAGGTTATTGTAGAGGGTCCCAAGATGATCTTGTGGCCTCAAAAGGGGAGTTTGTAAGCATCATGGTTTCCAATAAATATCCCATCGAAGATTACATCCATTTTGCACTTTGGACTCTTAAGGGATTGAGCCAGCTGAACGTAGCTCAGAGTGATTCAACATATTTGGGTGTGAAAAAGGACCATGCAAACATGTTGGAATATTATTTTTGGTTACACAAGTTGCAAAATGAAAGTTTCACCACTTTACAACTTTACACTGCTTGCATTTGGCACTTTTTCTATTAAGTGAAAACTAGACACCACGGGAAAACGACTCTGAGATAACAAAAAATGAGAGAGGTTATTGTAGAGATTCCCTACATGATCCCAATGCCTTAGATGTAATGATCATAATTCAACATGGTCTTTGGGAAATAGGTCATCAAATATTTCTTCCCTTTTTCAATTTGGACTATTAAGGGATTACACTGCATGAATTACAAATTTTTGAGGGTAAAAATAAATTTCAAAATTTGAGTAAATATCATTACAAATGTTTGAGGGTAGCAATAAATAGGCACTATCTCTCTCTATATCTCACTCCCTCTATCTCTCTCCCACTCCCTCCCTCCCTCTCTCTCTCTCCCACCCCCTCTCTCTCTCTCACTCACTCCCTCTCTCCCTCTCTCTCTCTCACTCCCTCCCTCCATCTCTCTCTCTCTATATATATCTATCCCAGCCTTTCTCTCTCTCTCTCTCCCTCTCCCTATATCTCTCTCAATTCTCTCCCTCCTACCCACTCTCTTTTTTTAGGTCTCTCTCTCACTCACTCACTCCCTCATCTCTCTCCCCTCTACCTCTAACCCTTACCCTCTACCTCTACCCTTAACCCTCTACCCTCCTCTCCTCCCTCCTCCTCCTCCTCTCTCTAGTCTCTCCTCCTCTCCTCCCCTCTCTCTCTCTCTCCCTCCTCCCTCCTCTCTCTCTCTCACTCCCTCAATATCTCTCCCACTCTCTCTCTCTCTCTCCCCCCTTCTCTCTCTCAAGTCTCTCCCTCCTACCCCTTCTCCCTCTCTTAGGTCTCTTTATCTCTCACTCATTCACTCACTCCCTCTATCTCTCTCCCCTCTAACCTTAACCCTCTACCCTTAAACCTTAAACCATCTACCATTAACCCTCTATCTCTCTCCCACTCTCTCCCCCCCCTCTCTCTCAAGTCTCTCCCTCCTACCCCCTATCCCTCTTAGGTCTCTCTCTCTCACTCACTCCTATCTCTCTCCCCTCTACCCTTAACCCTTAAACCCTCTGCTCTCTACCCTTAACCTTCTACCCTCTATCTCTCTCCCACTCCCTCCCTCTCTATCTCTCTCTCTCTCTCTCACTCCCTCTATCTCTCTCCCACTCCCTCCCTCTTTTTCTCACTCCCTCCATCTTTCTCCCACTACCTCCCTCCCTCCCTCCCTCTCACTCCCCCTCTCTCTCTCTCTCTCCCACACACTCTCTCTCTCCCTCTCTCCCTCCTAGAACCAGTTCTCCTTGACTCTTCAATTGCCATAAGCAATTTGAAACCAATATAATCTTAATGCTTCTGAAAAAATACTACAATAAACCTATTTGGACTTGGATCTTTGTCCGGAGATGATGAGAAAACCACATGTTTTACCTCTACTAAGGTGAATGGTTTCATAAAACCAATATTATCTTCCTCTATAACTAGAGCCAACATAGTTGATAAGAGTTCCCGAGTCTGAATATCCCAATTACCAAAAGATTTTTCATGAGTAGAAGAGGTAGTCAAAAAATGGGAAAAGAATTTAACACCTTATTGTTGAATATCACTCTCCTTGGTAAGCACATTCCTCATGGAGCTGTCTGTGATTGAAAAAATAGAATTTAATGCCCTTTTGGTTTGGGTAGATACATGATTTTTTTTGGTCAAATAGCATAACTCTTTTATTTTGGGTTTTCAAATAGTAGAAATTCCTTGTATATATTGATGATAATAGGAATTTGCTACTAATCTCTTTGGATAAAATGTGTTCAAAAAAGAGAAAAGGAGGGGCTGGTTTGCATAATCTTATAGCAAGGAATATGGCCTTTGGAGAAAAGATGATTTGGAAAATGTAAACAAAGTGAAACTTGAAGTGGTACACCATACTTCAAAAAAAATAATTGGATAACAGTTTTCCTTCAAGAATTCTAACAATTTCAAATCCTCCTAATGGGTCGGCAATTTGGAATTTCATGTTAGCTTGTAGACATGTCATTGTCTCCTATATTTATTGAGAAGTAAATAATGGGGAAGACATTATTTTTTGGTAGGATTCATGGAAAAAATAGCTCGCATTAAACACATATCAAGATCTCCAAGTTGTAGAAGGGATCCTCTCAACATTGTGGGGTACTAAATTAATTGATTATGTCTAGTCAGTGGATGCAATTACAAGCAATACAACTTGGAAATATTTTTTAAATGGAATCTTCCAGCCAATGAGAAAGTGGTGTTGTAGAATATACTAAATAATAGAGTGTTTTTTATCTCAAACAAGTAAGACAAAATTATTTGGGCACCATCTAGACATGTAGGTTACATAGTTAAGCAAGGTTATAAGGCCTTAACTAGCTTAAGGGAGAAAATTCAGAATCAAAGAGCTTATTATTTTTGTTAGAATCCTATGTGCTATCGAAAGTAGGTAATTTTGCAAGGTTAGCCCTAAGAAAAAAGATTCCAACAAGTGATAGATTAAGAAAGATGGGAATAGCGGAGCCATTTAAGTGTGTTCTATGTGGAAATGTTTTAGAATCTGTAGATCATTTATTTCTCCAATGCTCCTATGCTCAAGACTATTGGTATTTTGTTAAAAATGAATTAAATTTCTCTCTTACACTTCCAAACACAATATGGGATATGTTTACTAGTTAGCCTATTTTTTTTTTTTCAAAAAAACACTGTTTTCTTACATTTGGAAAATAGTTTTAACAATTATAATATGAAATATTTGGTGGGAACATAATACATGGAGATTCAAGGCATCTTCCACAATAGTTGATCAGATCCAAGTGTTAATTAAGAAAGAAATATTAGAGGTGGTGAATTCCTATGTCCAAAGTCATAAAAGTGTTTCCTCTATTTTTTACAAATTGGGATAATGTAATATTGAAGGAATGGAAGCACATAGTCTTGCCTTTTAGAGGGTGTTTGTATCAACCCTATAAGCAAAAAGTGGATAGAAGTAAAATAAAATGGTCTCCTCCTCATTCAGATTTCTGTAAAATAAATTTTAATGGAGCTTCACATCGCAATCTAGGGGTTTCAAGGGTAGAGATTTACATTTGTAACTACAAGGGAGAACTACGAGCAACTACAACAATGCATCTTTCATGGGGTACAAATAATTTTTTTGAGGCACAAGCTTTGCTTCATGGTTTGAAGATTGCAATTAAGGTTGGTGTTTGAAGGATTCACATTGAGGGTGACTCATTGTTAATAATTAATGCATGTAAGTAAAAGAACATTCTCAATTGGCTACTTGACTATATTCTATAATAATCATGGTAAATATTTACAAAATTTGAGTTAGTATTTCTTTCACATACTTTTCAATAAGGGAATTTTTTAGCAGATCACATAGAAAACTTAAGCTGTGAGACTAAGGATTTTGAATTTATAAAAGATAGGGACAATATTCTCACATTCTTGAATATAGCATCTATAGTTTGAAAGGATAATTTTTAGCTCTAGTCAAGTATATGATTTATCTAGGGGATGGTTTCGTACCAGTAGTCACTCTAATAATTATTAATGGTAATCATTAATAAGAATTCACACTAAGGTACTCAGGCTAATTCATGTGGAGCTTACTATAAGTGGTAAGATTTGGCAATGGAGCATTTTTGTTAACCAAACAAAGCATATGAGAAATAAATATTTTTTCATGAGAAATGGATATTTATCTGTGATATTTTCCAAGCACCTCCAAAATAATCACCATAGGGGAGTTTTATTTTTTGCTAATTGTTTAGTCTTGGTTACAGGTACTCTAACTATTGTTGTAGGGTATGAGCAATACTACTTAATGATGGCATACAAACTATTTTGATATCAGTGGATCGTGTGATTGGCTTATGTTTTGGCTATTGAAGTGACAAAGGGAAACAATATATAAACACATCGCATCATTCCTTAGCCAACTATGTGATTTGCATTCTTGAGATTCATGTTTGACTCTATTAATGTCACCTTTCAAGGCTCACTTAATCGTAATTCATTTCATCTTTTGATAATTCGACATAAGGAGTCCTTATGGCTCATGAAGCCTCAGATAGTGAAGGTGAGGTTTTCTAGGATTTCCATGCTTTACAACTCTGTCAGTGTTCAAGGATGGATTATTTTCCAAGAAATTAGAGGGTTCTCATGCTAGTGAATGAGTGGGAATATCCATTCTTTGAAGCCATTGAAGACCAAAAAACTTCTTTTGGTTTTTAAGGGCCATTGTCTTTAGTTTTGTAAATGTTGGAAATATTTATTGTCCTTGAGTTGCCATTGCTTTACCTACCTATCAGGAGCCATTTATCCTTGCCCGTTTTTGGGATCTTCATCCCTGCAGCTCCTGACTACTCAAAATTGAATGAAGTAGGATTTTTTGAATTCCCAATTAATGCTGGTAGGTAATTTCAAATTTAAGAGGGAATTTTTGAATGAGAAAAATAGAGGGAATTTTTTTCCCCAGTTAGTAGATGATTCTATTAGTCATTTTTTGCAGCAACAAGTGATTAGCAGCAAAAAGAAAAGTTCTAGTAGCAACATAGAATGTTCTCAGAACATTTCGTAGAGTGTTCGCAGTGAGCAGGATTGCTCCTAATCGTTCAGTGTTTTCCAGGAACAACAGATAGTTCCAGTCGAATACAAATAGATAGGTCTGAGTAGCTCCTGATTGTTTATGATCTGGTTGAGCAGTTGATCGCTCCTAGAAACTTGTAGTAGGTAGTTTGTAGTTTGTTTTCATAATGTTATGTCGTTTCCCTTCTACATTGTAATTTCCAATCATTGAATGGAAAAGGAAAATATTGCATGCCTAGTTCTGTATGTCTCTGTTTGAGTTTTAGTTTGTTATTCCGTATTTTGAGATTTGGGTATTTCCAATTTGACTAGAAATCAGAGTAGCAACTCTGTGTTTTGTTTTGCATTTAAAATCTCTACATGGTATTAGAGCTTTTTGAGCTTTTGAAAATCTCTACATGGTATCAGAGCTTTTGAGCTTCTAAAATTTTTACATGGTATCAGAGCCATAGGTCCCATTTCATCGTGAGTTAGGGTAGTTATTTTGTCTGGGTATTCATGTTTTTTCTATAGGAGACATGGCTGGAGATGAAGGAAAGAGTTGGCAGCATCCACCATCCTTTAATGGACAAGACTATGATGTATGGGCCAAGAAGATGAAGACCATTATGGTTGCAAATGATTTGTGGGATTTTTTGATAAATGGGTTTGTGGATATCATTGACTTAGTTGCATTTGTAGCTCTTCACAAATAACCAAAAGATGCAATTGAAGGAGAAGAGAAAGAAAGATGATAAGGCATTGAGTTTGATTGAAGAAACCTTGACAAAGGCCATTTTTCCATGAATAGAAACAGTTGAGTATGCAAAGGAAGCTTGGGAAATGCTCCAAACTGGCTACAAAGGGACTGAAAAAGTTAGATCCATGAAGCTCCAGATTCTTCGAAGAGAGTTCAAGATTATTGAAAAGAAAGAAAGTGAGACCATCTCAAAGTTTCACACAAGGTTCTCAAGCTTGTTAAATTAGCTGAGAGTGAATGGAGAAATGATGGAGGAGAAGAAGATTTTTGAAAAAAAGCCTTAGGTGTCTACCCATGAGGTATGACACACATGTCAGTTCTATTGAAGAGGGAAAGGACCTCTCTACCTTGAAGATGGATGAGTTGATGGGTTCTCTTCAAACCCATGAGCAACACCTAAAATGGTCTGCTACTTCTTCCCAAGAGCAATTTTTCAAAGCTTAGTCGAATGCAAGAGGTAGGGGGAGAGGTAGAAATGGCTCCCGAAGAGGTAGAGGAAGATCCAAACAAGGAAATGCTGGTGGAGAAATCTCGAGAGGATCAAGCAACCAAGAAGGAGCAAGCATCTCTCAAACCAACTCCTAAAGAGGCATGAAGAATAGTAGTTCGAGTGGGAGAAATGACAAGAGAAATACTGAATGCTACTACCGTCATAAGTTTGGATATTATGCAAGTGAGTGGTGGAAAAAGTATGGTAATCAACAAAACATAATGCAAATGTGGCTGAAGGTAATTAGTCCACAACCTTCATCATGTGCAACATTGGTGAAGAAGGCAACCCTAAAGTCTAGTATTTGGATAACGGTTGTAGAAACCACATGAGTAGTAATGAAAGTCTATTTTATTTCATTGATAAAAATGTTAAATCTAAAATTAGAATGGGGAAAAATGGAATAGTTCTAGTCAAGGGAAAATGATCTATCTTGATCTGCACCAAGCAAGGTGAGAAGAAGGAGGTTCCAAATATGTTTTTGCACCTGGGTTAAAGCATAACCTTATGAGTGTTGGAAAACTGATCCAAAATGGATACAAAGTGTTGATGGAGAAGGGCCAATGTGTCATTTATGACAAGAATGAGAGGACGAAGGTTTTTGCAGTAGTTGCAATGATAAAGAACCGAATGATTCCATTGAGATTGAGATGTGTTTCTCATCTCAGTTCATTGTTGTACCTCTGATAGATGGAAAATGTACAATAGTACAACAAGTAGCCCTCAAGAGTACCATTCAAGACCCCTCCAAGCTATGGCATCTCAGGTATAGACACTTAGGCTTTTTTGGTTTAAGTATTTTGTCCAAGAACAAAATGATCAATGGTTTGCCAAGTATAGTAGAGCCTAATGTTAGGTGTGAGGCTTGCATATTGGGAAAGCAACATAGGCAACCCTTTCAATCAAGGGAAACTCTACAAGAGAAAGAGCACCATTGGATCCGGTGCATACAGATTTGGTAGGCGCTATACAAATCACATCCATTGGTAATAGCAGATTTTTTATGACCTTTATTGATGATTTCAACCGTAGGACATGGGTCTATTTTTTGTAGCATAAATCTAAAGCATTTGATAAGTTTTTGTTGTTTAAGCCCCAAATTGAAAAGGCAGAGTGGAAATTTCATCAAGGTCTTAAGGTCATATCGAGGAGGAGAGTATACCTCTAATCATTTTGTGAATTTTTGCAGGACAAATGGCATCAAGAAGGAGCTTATAGCCAGTTATACTCTGCAGCAAAATGGAGTGGCTGAAAGGAAGAATAGGATAATTGTGGAGATGACAAGGATCATGATGAAAGCAAAGGGACTCCCAACTGAATATTGGGGTGAGGCTATAGAAACAACTGTATATCTAATAAATAGAAGTCCAAGAAAGGCGATCCGTGACGAAGTCCCACAAGAGGCATGGACAAAATTTAGATGGATGGTTGAGCACTTAAGAATGTTTGGTTGTGTAACATATCCTCACGTGCCTAAAGAAAAGAAGAAAAAATTGGATGACAAGGGTGAGAAGTGCATTTTCATGGGTTATTTTTCAGAGTCAAAAGCCTACAGGCTGTATAACCCAGTCAACAAGAAATTTGTTATGAACAAAGATGTGAATTTTTTAGAAGATCAGTCATGGAATGGGACGATTACTTATTATTTCTCTCAATTGCTCTTGATGTCGAAGGAAAGGAAAAAGAAGTGCAACATGATGATTTAGTGGAGCCTATAGTAGCTCCTGATAATTCTGGGCAAGCTCCTAATCGCTTCGGATTACTCTTGATCACTCTTGATTAGAATAGGCAGAAAGGAAAGCAACCACAAACATCTAGAGAATGGGTCGCAAAGAGCTCCTAACGGCTCCCAATCGCTCTGAAACCAGCCTGTTTAGCAGAGCAACAACAATGATGAAAGTTTAGACCCCACTCTCACCTCCCTAATTACAAAGAAGACCAAGATTCTAAGGGAGATTTACCAAGATGAAAGGTATGATGAAGAGTTTGATGAGAACATGGATTTTTCATTGTTTTCTCATAGTGATCTGATTTATTTTGAAGAAGATGTGAAAGAGGATAAATGGTGTGAGGCCATGAATGAGGAGAAAGATGCAATAGAGAGGAACAACACATGGGAGTTAACTAATTTTCCTCCCAACAAGAAAGTTATTGGGGTGAAATGGGTCTACAAGACCAAGTGCAATGCCAAAGGAAGGATAGAGAGGCACAAGGCATGTTTGGTGGTCAATGGGTATAGACAACAATTTGGGACACATTATGATGAGACGTATTCCCATTTTGCAAGGATGGAGACCGTGCGGGAAGTCATAGAAATTCCAGTCCAACACAAATGGAAGGTGTTTCAAATGGATGTGAAGTCTGCCTTCCTTAATGGAGTGTTGAAAGAAGAAGTTTATGTGGAGCAACCATTTAAATATGAAGTTCTAGGAGAAGAACACAAGGTTTATAGGTTGAAGAAAGCTCTTTATGGGCTGAAGCAAGCTCCATGAGCATGTTACAATAGGATTGACTCATATTTGTTAAGTAATGGCTTTAGCAAAAGTGATGGTGAGCCCACTCTTTACATCAAGGAAGCAAATGGTAATATTTTGATTGTTGTCTTGTATGTAGATGATATTTTTTTTACTGGGGATGATGATTTCCTCATTTTTTATTTTAAAGAGGCCATGAAAAGATAATTTTTAATGAAAGATTTAGGTCTTTTAAGATATTTTCTAGGCATAGAAGTAAAAAAAATGCATGATGGTATATTTATTTCTCAAGAAAAGTACTAAAATGAGATCTTGAAGAGATTTAGGATGCTTGAAAGAAAGCCTACCCCAACACCAACAACCATAGGTCTAAATTTGAGCAAAGAACATTGTAGCAGAAATGTGGATCCAACCATGTATAAAAGTTGGGTTGGAAGTTTGATGTATTTGACTGCAACTAGGCCAGATATAATGCATGGAGTGAGTTTGATTTCCAGATTCATGGAGACTCCAAGAGACACCCATTGGCAAGCGGTTAGGAGAATCCTTTGGTATATGAATGGTAGCAAAGGATATGTCATTTTGTACACATCAACAAAAGAGTATGGGCTGGTTGGATACATTGATAGTGATTGGGCAGGAATTTTGGGTGATAGGAAAGAACATCGGGCTATGTTATTCATTTGGGTTTGGGTGCTATTTCATGGGCTTCCAAGAAGCAACCTATAGTTTCCCTATCAATAGTTGAAGTTGAGTATATATCAACAAATGTAGCAGAATGTCAAGCTATTTGGTTAAGAAGAATCTTAGCAGATCTGAGAGAAGAACAAGAGGATGGAACAACATTTTTTTGTGACAATGTTTCATCGATAGATTTGACGAAAGATCCTGTGTTTCATGGAAGAAGCAAGAACATTGAAATCAGGTATCATTTCATTAGAGAATTGGTTGAAAATGGTGAAATTAAAATGGAATTTTGTAGGTCTGAGCAGCAGGTAGTAGACATATTCACCAAGCATTTGAGCAAGGATAGTTCAAGCACCTAAGAAGTACATTGGGCATAGTTATTTTGGATCAGGTTTGATCTTGTTTTTGTTGGCTCAAGACAAAGGGGGAGTGTTGGAAACATTTATTGTCCTTGAGCCTGTCATTGCTTTACCTACCTATCAAGAGCCATTTATCCTTGCCAGTTTTTGGGATCTTCATCTTTGCAGCTCTTGACTGCTCAAAAATGAATGTAGTAGGAATTTTTTAATTCCCAATTAATGTTGGTAGGTAATTTCAAATTTGAGAGGGATTTTTTGAATGAGAAAAATAGAGGGAATATTTTTCCCACTCAGTAGATGGTTGTGTTAGTCAATTTTTGCAACAACAAATGATTAGTAGAAAGAAGAAAAGTTGCAACAGCAATAGGGAATGTTCTCAGAACATTTTGTAGAGTTTTTGCAGTGAGCAGGATATCTCTTGATTGCTCAATGTTTGCCAGGAACATTAGATAGTTCCAGTTGAATAAAAATAGAGAGCCCTATGTAGCTCCTGATTGTTTATGATCTGGTTGAGCAAATAATTACTCCCATAAAGTTGTAATAGGTAGTTTGTATTTTGTTTTCAGAATGTTATGTTGCTTCCCTTCCACATTATAATTTACAGTCATTGAATAGAAAAGGAAAATATTCCATGCCCAATTCTGTATGTCTTCATTTGAGTTTGAGTTTGTTATTCCGCATTTTGAGATTTGGGTATTTCCAGTTTGGCTGGAAATCAAAGCAACAACAATGTGTTTTGTTTTGAATTTAAAATATTTACATTGTATTAGAGCTTTTTGAGCTTTTGAAAATCTCTACATGGTATCAGAGCTTTTGAGCTTCTAAAATTTTTACAGTAAAAGCATCAAGAGAGTAATTGGTGATGAAGTGTTGTATTCACAATCTAGGTGGATCCTGTTTGTGTCCCAATTACTGCCAGTATTTGTTTCTAACTTGTTTGATCTGCTTCAATCCTTTTAGTATCTTGAAGAAATAGCTAACAAAGGTGTTAAGGATAATTTTCTGCAAAACAATGCTTTGTTAAAAGAAACACAATCATATTACCTGTGGAAGGGACAAGGGTATGTCGAGGGATTTTTCTAAGGCATTTCATGTTGCATAGGAATGAATATATTGTAGTATACAAGGGCATAAAAAATGACACTAGGAACATAGTGCTCTCATCACCTGTAGTCGGTTTTGGAGAGGCATGAAAGAGACATTGGTAAGGAATGTTTTGATAAAATCTGAACAAGGGTTAATACTATACTGGTGCTACTTTCTCACAACCATACCAAGTCACCCCCTCCTCCTCTTGCCATGGTTGTTAAAGACAATGCTAGTGATATTCTTCATCGTCGCTATGTTGTTGTGCCAAATCTAAATGTTGCTCCACCTAAGAAGTCAGAAGGAGGTGATATGCAAGAGCGATAGGACAAAAATGAGTTGAAGGTTGAGAAAATGGAGGATAAGTTTTCTTCATTCTAGTTTTTTGAATCCTACAAATTTTAAGAACTAGGGTCAGGGCTTGTAGATTATGTATATGGGTAGTTGTAAATAGTGCAGTTGGGATAATGAAGCTTAGGAAGTATATGGGATTTTTGAATTACGGGCAACATATGGGTTTGAATTTTGGGTAATATATGGGTTTTTACAAGTATTTCTATCAGTAAGTTAAACTTTTAATAATTAGGGTAGTATACGGGCTTTCAAATCTTGGTTTTCAGACCTTATCTTTTAATAAATTATAAAAAGAACTATGTTATCTGGCTAGCAAGAGCCTCTAAAAATTTTGATATGTAAGAATACCTTTATTTATATAATATTAATATATGGGCTATATGCTCTTTGCTTAAAAAAAATTAGGGGTTGAAACACACTTTGGGATCAACTTCAACAATATTCCTTGGAAACTAAACTTATTGATAATAACAAAGAGAAAGCACTAAAATAATTTTTTTGTATGCTTTTGATAGATCCAACTTTAGGACCATTCTCTTTTTATTTTTTCTTATTCATTAAGTGGATAATTTATTGTGAGTTGATGAATGCATCCAAAATCATCTCCTCTTCACAAAGCCTTTCTAATTAGGAGATATCATACAAGTTTGAATGTGGTTAATCAATATTTCAGAAAAATACTGTAAGTAGTGTTACAATGATTGACGGGTTTATAGTCTTGTATGCCTTTTGGGTCTTATTTTTTGTCAATTAGAACAATAAGGATATTGTTCATCTATTGTAGTAGAGAACTATAATTGACATGAATTCCTTGGCTATAGGAAATATATCCTATCCAACTATTTCCTAGAATTATTGGAAGAAGGAATGAGGGAAGACATGAAGACTTAGGGACTTGAAGGGGTCAAAGGAGATTTTTTCTTTTTAACTTTTTCCAAAGAGATAACTTTTGTCAAATATTTTTTTATCATCTTCACTTAGAATTTAGGGGATAAACTCCAACATTTTCTTGACAACCATAAAGTTGTAATCCATATTTTTGGTCTTGTTGAAAGATTGAATTAATCGAGTGCATAAGTTTCCTATTTATTCTTTGGATTCCACTGAAGACTCATCTTTAGTGGTCATTCTAGTTATTTAGTTCCTCTTCCTATGTTTTAGTGTAGATTGGTGGAAGAACCTCATATTCTTGTCACTCAAAGATATCCAATTAATTATTGACATTTTCTTCTAAAGTATTTCTTCTTTAATCACCACCTATTTCCACTCCTCTCTCACAACTTCTCCTTTGTGAAGGTTAACATATTTTCTTTTTATTTTTTCCATTGCATCCTACAATTATTTTAATTTTTAATTTAGGTTATCTTTCTACACAAATATATTTCCAAATAAAGTTTTCCTTCACTTTCTAACATTTTATTTTATTCCTACTAGCTTTGAGGTGAGTTTGGACATGGCCATCTTAGCTAGAGGCTATGTCCACCAATCAAAAATACAATTTATTAAATAAGGATGTCAAGACCATATTATATCATATCCAAAGGGGAAAGGACCTCTCCTCAAAAGATCAATCCAACTTAGAATCAACAAGATATTATTAGAGCCAATCCTCAAGAGGGTTATGAGGGAGATGTTAACAACAATTCTCCAAGTAGTTGATATAAGAAACCTATCAATTTTCTCCTCAATCGAGTGAATCCTCAATATTTTTTTGGAAAAAGTCAACAAGGAACCTTGGAGATCATGTCCATTAGCCCAATTTTTTGAATAAAGTATAGTAGGCCCACTATGTTGCCCGAGTAACCCCCAAACTTGCCAACCTTTTTGAAAGAACCAATGGGGTATTGAAATTTGCTACCACCAACAAAGATTTAACAAAAACACCAATAATATATGTAGCAAGAAGTTTCTAGAGAGTGTTCCTCTCCAATTTTTTATTTGGGGCATAAATTTTTATTGGATTCCATTTTATCTTTTTCTCCTTGCTCAAAAAATTGACTTGAAGATGAATTTTTGATTTGTTGATTTCCTTTGCTTCAATAACTTGTGGGTTCCACAAAGTGATCAGACCCCTTAAGGAACTGACAACATATAAGGAGAAATAATTTTCTCCAAGCCAAACATTTTTAGTCACCATCTCCATAGTTTTTATTCATTTTTAACTCCTAAATCAACACAATATCTAGTTTGTTTTCTTTTATATAAGTTGTTAAAGAAACTTTTTTTGGGGGCTATTAAACCCTCTTATATTCCAAGAGAACAATAATTTCTTATTTATTTTTAGGAGAACATCTTTAGATTATTTTGTTTACCTCTAGCAACTTTGTTGGAAGATCCCTTATATATTTTTTCTTTTTGTGGTTCTTTCCAAATTCTAATTCGATCCTACATCAACTATCTTTCTAAATTCCTTCTTCTTTATTTTTTCTTATTGAATGGGGGCATAACACTTTAGAATTTATTATTATACTATTACTCGAGTCAATCAATGATGAACACATTAACCTACAAAGAGATTCTGAATATATCATCCACCTTCAAGAACTTTTTTTTGAGGTGATACCACCATAGATGGCTCCACATCCAAAGGTGCTCAGTTTACCAACTCCTTCACACATTATTCTTGAATCAGATCATTCAATAAGTTCTTATGCAAGGGAGGCGTAGATACTAAGTATGAAGTGTTTCCTTTTAGCCATTGTGAAGTCTCCAAGGATGGAATCCCTTCATTGGAAGGGGAGGGTCTGAATAGTTGAAGAGTTTTAAAATATCCTAATGGAAAGGGTAGAGCTCCAAGTATTTTCTTGGATTGATTCCAATAGATTTTATCTTCAAGGTGCTAACCACTTCCTCTAGTATACTAGAATCAAGGGTAGGACTAGACTCAAGTTTTCTCTCAATAGATTTTTTGCTTAGGATCCTTTGGTTGTAGCTTTTAGATTAGGTATCTATTCACCAAGTGACCAAATTAGGAATATTTTTGGTAATAAATCCTTAAGTTTTCAAAGAGGATATTTTGAGTCCACTTTCCAAATTTTTATTGGAGGGTAATTGAGTTTGGAAGGGTACTTGAACATTAACACATATCTTATGAAGACCAACCTAGTTTTTTTTGTTTTGTAGCTTTATCCACTAGTAGGTAGTGACCAAAATTATTGGAAATACCCATGAAAAATTCTTCATCCCATAATTCAAGTATCAAACCAAGGGGGTAAATTTAGAGAAATATGATAACACATAGATTAGCGTGGGGATTAAAGCCTACTTTCCACTTGTAGAGAGATAAATTATTCTTACCCATGAATTAGGGACCCTCAATAAGGACCTTCTTGAGATATTCAAAGGAAGTGAATGAGAAAAGGAAAAAGCCCTCAGACATAGAACTTACTGTTACACTTCCTTTCACATTCCATTTAGATTCAATCCATTTTCTTACAAGATCTATACTGAGATGTGCAGAGAAGACCTTACCTATCAAAGCATTTCATTAAAGAGACTATTTTATCCACAACTAAGTTTGAAGGATTGAGCCCCACTTCCTCTTATAGTGAAACACTTTCGAAGATGCTCCTAATGTAGAGTAACCATGATGTACCAAATTTCCTACAATATTGTCTACCCAATTAGCTTTGTTGGGTTTTGAGT
This sequence comes from Sequoiadendron giganteum, assembly GCA_007115665.2. Lineage (NCBI taxonomy): Eukaryota > Viridiplantae > Streptophyta > Pinopsida > Cupressales > Cupressaceae > Sequoiadendron > Sequoiadendron giganteum. The sequence continues at coordinate 51,784,153 of CM021109.1, read as the reverse complement.
GTTCATGAGAGACTCCCTTGTGAGGAATTTTGAAGGACATGAGGGATGCCTCAGAAGGCCCCCATCCCCTAGCACAAACATGGTGATACCTTCTCAACACCAAATTCAAATTATTAATAGCTTGCACTCCTATTTGTCACTCCTACTCCTATTTGTACTTTTCTTAAGGTAGGGATGTACCCCTAGGTGGAATGCAAATGCCCCATTCCACACTTCATGAGTAAGACAAAATACTAAATCTTGGGGGCCCCTCAATTTTGATACAATGTTAAATTCAATAATAAAGAATGGTTAATAAATTACATTTCCCCAAAAACAAAATAAAATCATGATATTATAAATTCATAAAAATTGAAAGATAAAATGACATAATTCTAACATATGCATTTTTAAATGTTAGAATGAAGAGAAAAATTATATATAGACTTTGGAATACATGAGTCAAGATGCTAATTGTTCCAAAAGAACCTTAGTGTTCTAGAGGATTGACTCTACATGCATGAGTATGGTGTTAAGAGAATTCACCTTGATGAGGGAGAGGTGAAACTTAACTATCACCACTCAAAGATTTGAATGAGATAGAGGTGACATTTACTCCCATCAATTATGGAGATAATGCTTGTGCTCGAGTATTTCCTAATCTATAAAAAAATATTAATTTCCTCAATAAATTTAATGTAATGTGCAATAAATGATAATTACATCAACAAGAAGCACTGAAATCAACACCTTGAAAGTGTCCAATGAATTAGCCTATTCTTCAACCATCTATAGTGGAGTTCATTTCAGAGGAATGATAGACCAATGAATCATGATCTATCTTTAAGAATGAATGATAATAGAATCTACATATAATAATATCATGAACCAAATTTACACAAAAATATATCACTTATATTCATTATTACACAAAATAGACTTTAATTGAAAATGAGCGGTTAAATTCTCCACCATTCCATCTTGTACCCTTGTATTCACAAGAGTCCTACTTCGTCAGCCTACCTGCATTCATCTTTATCTAGCTGAGATAGACTTTGGTCGAAACTTCTCTAGGTATATAAATCAATATTAGTTTGGACCTGCTCAGAACTTCTCTGCACAACCCTCACAAGTGATTTGAATTTTTTAAGAACTCACCCAAGACCTAAATTGCAAATTCTCCCCACCACTAAAAACGAAGAGAAGAGAAAATATCTATAGATAGGACAAAGGAAGGCATAACCAATCCAAACAAATATGTTAATAAAACACGGAAATGCCTTGACATCTTCAACTTCGTTCCTCCACACGTTATTCACAGAGTTCAACTGGAAAAGAAGAGAAAATAAAAAACACTACTTGGCCGACCGATATGACCGCGTCCAACTTTGAATTCCAATAGGCTCAATCTGGCTCTAATAAAATAATATCCCATGTCACAAAGAATTTCTGATATATGCCTACTAGAAGCGACGTTATTTATTGTATTTGAGTTTTAGTCCAATTGGGTGGGCTTGTAATGGTGAAAACCTTTTAGATCCAAGAGATTCAGAAGGACAAGTTACAATCTCAAGCATTAAAAGGTAGAGGAAATCTTTCAGGCAAAGAGAACTGGGTAAGGATAAGGAAATCTTATCAGTTTCAATCAGAGGAGGTTGCGTACCTATACCTGGTAATCTAACTGCACAGAGCTGTGGAAGGCAATTTCATTTCTAATGAGATAGAGGGTCCAAGCATAACTAAGGAAGGTATTAGGTGATCTTACTTGTTGTAAGCTATCTTGTAGCCTAAGGACAATCAGGTGTGCGACGTAGGATAAAGTTTGGGGTACAAAGGAATCGCTGTGATCTACCGTCTTGTCTAAGACCTTTTCTTGTTGGAACAGGTTTGTAGTGTGTCAAAAGATCGCCAGAGGTAAATCTGCGAGAGACGGTTAGTCTATGTTCTGAATCCAATCAAGAGAGACACTGATAATTAGTCCAACAGAAACATGGTTAACATAGAAACTTCTCCACTTTTGTTGGTGCCAGAGGAGGAAGAGCCCTTAGAAAGGGCAGATGTGGAGGATGAGCTCACTCGCTCTCTCAGCTGCTTTGGGTGCTGTTTTGGGCAGCGAGAAGATGGACGTGAGAAGTGGTGGGCGCAAGGTGGGTTGTCAAGAAGTATAAAATGGGGGAAAGAATACTCTGAATCTGTAATTGGTGAGGCTGGGAACCATTTCTGTGGAGGAAAGACATGGAGAAATGTGGTTCACAGGTTGAGAAATAAGAATAATGGTAGAAGCAGAAAACGAGGGCAGAGATTTCAATATGATCTGTCCAGTTATGCGCTCAATTTCGACGATGGTTGTAGAGAGAAGACAGATGTTTTCTAAATCCGGAGAAGCCCAATCTGGTTGGCTTTTTATTGTTTACAGTGCCCTAATAAACTGGAACCATTTTGTTGGTAAATCTACATTTACAGGAATGTCTCAGTATTTCCTTTTGTGAAGTACTTTGGCTTTATCATTCTTTATTCTTTGTAAATAGGCGAAGAATAATAAAATTCTATGACAGTTTACGCTGTCATTTTATTTACTCTGTAAGGATTCAACGATATATATATAAAGGGTGTGCGAAAATAGTTTTTGTGAGGAATGAGTTTTTAAAAGTTGTTTAATTTTTTTGATTTTTCTAATTCAGATTTTGGGTGGCACATTATATTTGGTTTGAGAAGCATTCTCACCTTTATTTTTATTAGTTGTATTTATTATAATTATATAATATAATAAATATTTTTAAATATCTGAAAAATATATTTAAATGAAACTTTGTCATTATAGCGAAAAATACTATCTACATAAATTGTTTAGGGTAATTAAATAAATGTATATGACATCATGAAAAACTCATGGTTAGTGGAACTTCTATAGTTATATCATTATCTTCTTGATATTTAAACAATTTTTAGGCATAGGTCTTGAATTAGAATACTTCAATGCAATTTAGATGTTCTAATTTCTTTAGTTTGACTCAACTTGATCTAAACTAGTTTGAGAATTTGGGGGAAACTATCAAATGAAAAGCTAGTTGTATTGTAGTAACATCTCTTTCAACATCAGAGGTAAGGTTATGTTATTGGGTGCCAATGTTTGGTACCCCATGAAAAATTCAAATGGACTATGCCTTATGGAGCTATATGGTACATAATTGTTGTATTGTTTGACATAGGGTAGGATTTCATCCCATATGTTGGGATTTTTTGAATGATCATTTGATTTTCCACCTTAGTTTACACATTTCTCTAAGGGTGAAATGGAATAAAATTTATCAATTCAATGGTTATCATGGTCCATAGAGCTGACTATAATTTATTGAGAAATCTTTTGTCCCTATTACATATGATCTATGGTAGACTAAAATTCACCCAAATATGTCAAAGAAAAGATTGGCAATGTCATGTATAGAAACCCCTTTCTTTCAAGCTACCATGATGGTCATCTAGGATAATTTATCTACAACATTATACACATAGTCATGTCCATGTTTAATTTTAGGAAGGCTTAACATGAAATTAATGGATTCAATGTTCCAAGTCTTGTTGAAAATTCAAAGAGGGGTGTACAATCCTTGTATTCAATTTAGGAGACGTATAATGGTGTAGGGTTGCAAGATTGAATGTACATGGTGACATCATTAAATGTTCTTGGCTATTATTACTTCTATATTATAAAAAATATAGATTATTTGTACCAAATTATCTCATAAAATAATTAAAGTTTTCCTCCTAAATCTTCTTTTTCTATCCCCTAGTAGGGACATGTATGTGTCCCCTATTATAAATAATTCCATTCTACAAGTACTAATTATAAACGTTTTTTGTATTTGTGAGTCTTTTATAGATATTTACTATATTAGGATTATTTCCATATTCCATTGTCCATTATCCATGAGTAATGGGAGGTTAAAAAATAATCAAAACCAAATGGGTCTAAAGAGTTTCATGATCTAGAAGACACCCTTCTAGGGATGAAGATAAGGAGCAAGACAATGGATTGGTGGTATTCTAGCATCTCTATCCAACACACATAAATACCACTCTTTCAAGGTTTGGGGAGTCCTTTTCAAATAAAGAGTGTTTGTTCTGATTGATGGAGGAGTTTCCCATAAAATAATTGGTGGACTTGTGAAGAGAAGAAGGCTAAACACACTTTTTTTTGAAGGCTTCACTATCATTGTGGCAGATGGGTATAACTAACCCTACAAGGAGAAAGTTGGAAAGATGGACATAAAACTTGGAGATCGCAAGGTTTGTGATGACTTTTATGTTATTGGTTTGGGTGAAATTGATGCAATTTTGGGTTTGCAATGGCTACATTCATTAGGTTCTAGTATAAGTTAGAAGCTACCAAATGATGGAACCAAAGTTCAAAGCCAATGGGAAGGATGTGGTTCTAAAGGGAATGGTTAATGGAAGTCCACAAGTAGTTTCATCTAGGAGAATGGAAATGATTTTCTGGAAGAACCAGGTTGCTTGGTGACTTCAAAAGACTCTTCAAAAGCTAAGAATGGTCAAGTTCATATTGATACACATAATATTTTGGATAAGCATATTTTGGTTTTCAATGATATGCCTCCCAGATTGCCATTAGATAGAGGTTTCCATCATATCATAGAACTTGAACCAAGATCAAAACCGGTTATGACCACTCCTTACCATTATTTTTGGATGTATAAGAAGGAGATAGAGAAATAAATAAAGGATCTATTGGATATGGGCTACATTAGACCAAGATCTAGTCCATTCACATCCTCTATGTTGCTAGTAAAGAAGAAGGATGACACCTTGTAGATGTCCATAGACTAGGGTATTGAACAAGAAGACCATTAAGAATCTATACCCTATACCACAAATAGATGAGTTGATTGATGAGCTACATGGTGTAGTGCACTTTTCAATGATTGATTTAAGGTCTAGATACCACTAGATTTGCATGAGGGAAGATGTACATAAGACTAATTTTCGATGTCACTATGGGAATTTTGAGTTCTTGGTTATGCCCTATGGTCTCAATAATGCTTCGAAAAATTTCCAATCATGTATGAATCATGTTTTTGGTAAGAAATTGAGGAAGTTTATGTTGGTTTTCTTTGATGAAATTTTGATCTATTGTAAAACATGGGAAGAACATTTGAAGTATTTAAATGTAGTCTTCATAATTTTAGAACAAACGTATCTCTTTGTAAAGATTTATAGATGTGAGTTTGGGTCAATAGAGATATTGTATTTGGGTCATGTCATTAGTGCTAAAGGAGTTTAGGTTGATCAATAGGAGATCCAAGCCATTCTAGACTATTCGCCACCTAAAAACTTGTCTCAACTAAGAGGATTCTTTGAGTTGTGTAGATATTATAAGAGGTTTGTTAGAGGATTTTTTTATTCTATGGTGCTTCTTGCCAATTTGATGAAAGTACGAACCTTTTGATGGATAGAGGAAGCATAAAGGGCCTTTGAGAAACTAAAAGAGGTAATGAGTTCTTGTCTAGTTCTTGTAATTCCTGATTTCTCACTTGCCATTGTTGTAGAATATGATGCTTCTGATGAAGGGATTTGAGTTGTTCTTTCTTAGAATCAATATGCCACATTGTTTGAAAGTAGAAAGTTGAGGAAAAATGAAAGGCGATATTCCATAAATGACAAAGAGATGTTGGCCATAATGCATTCCTTAGAGAAGTTTGGGTAATACTTGGCATATGGAATATTTGTGGTTAAATCAGATTACAACTTGAAATTCTTCTTGAGCCAACAAAATTTGAATGATAGGTAGCAGAAATGGGTAAGTAAGCTTCAAGCATATGATTTTGATTTTTAATATGTCAAAGGAGAAATGAATATTGTGGCATATGCACTCTCTAGGAGACCTTATTTATTTCATGTGTCCATTAGTTCAACAAACTAGAAGGATTCAATCTAGGAAGAGTATGCCAATTATCCTTTTTCTACCAAAATTATGGAAGGTGTGGAAAAGAATGACTAGTATGTGGTGTCAGAAGGTTAGATTCTATTAAAGAATAGAGTGTTCACGGTTCTAGGATCCAAAGTCAAAGAGAAGATACTGAAAGCCTATCATAATACAACTATGATAGGGCATCCCAGGTTCTACAAAACTTATTGGAAAATCAAATAAAGGTTCTCTTAGAGGGGCCTCAAGGAGGATGTTCTCACACATATAAAGGAATGTATCACATGCTAGCAAAACGAAGGAGAGCAAGAATTTTTGGCTAGATTTCTACAACCTCTTCCCATTTTGGAACATAAATGGGAAATTATTTCCATGGATTGTGTTATCGAATTTCCCAAGGTGTAAGAGAAAGACTGGATTTATGTTGTAGTTGATAGATTGACTAAATAAATTCTCATTTGATTACTATCTATAGTGAATATAAAGCTCCACAAGTTATAGGTGTGTTCTTCGAATAAGTTTTCTAGTTGCATGGGATACCCAAGAAAATTGTTAGAGATAGAGATAATAGGTTCATAAGTATAATTTGGAAGGATTTATTCCATATTATAAGCACCAAGCTCACTCCTATCACAAGCTATCATCTGCAAACTGATGGGCAACATAAAATTGTAAACAAGTGGCTAGAAGGATAATTAAGGAATTATACCACTAGCCAACAGTCAGCTTGGATCAAATGGCTACACTTAGGAGATTATTTCTACAACACAAATTGCCACATTTCTATTGGCATGTCTCCATTTAGTTCACTCCATAGGTATGATAATTCAAATTTAGTCCTCGTAGACAGTAGAGTTTTGGCAATGAGCAATTTGTTAATTCAAAGTCAAGATATTTTGATAACAAGTCTAGAAGCTTATGGGACTATAATAAGGGTTTTGTGAAGTCTGAAGATGGTGTGAAAACCCTTATTGTAATTTCCATATCTAAGATCTGAAAAATGACTTATCATCAAATATGGCAATATGGTGATGCTTTTGATTTGAATCTAAAGTAATCCAAAGAAAGATCAAAAGAGAAAGGGTTGAGAGAAAGCCTAATATAATACCTAAGGACATTCACAACAATAGTTAATGTTTCAAATAGACGAATCCCCCAAAAAACTAATTCCTGCTTAACCAAGATTGAATCTACAATATCACAAAAAATTTACAATCTTCAAATCAATACTTAAATATTTTTTAGATTACATCCATACACATATCCAATTCATGGCACAATATGTATAAACATCCATAATTGAACTAATGCAATAGAGAGGCTCAAACTAACTATACATAATAACTTACAATCAACAAGACACTAATAGTATGAACAAAATATCGATCAATGTCTTCAACACTTCACCATTAATATGAATGAACATAAAACTAACATTTGAGAATAAAAATTAAGAAACCATAACACTTTCAAAGATTGATAAAAAAATTCACCAAATCAATGATCTATCTGCATTAATTTATCTAGAAATTTCTCAATAATCTCTAGTTCTCTCTTCTCCTAAAATAACTCCTAAAAATCTAACCATTTACAAATGAAAATGCATTGGAATTTTATAGATATTACATCACAAATCAATGGCTAGGATTTGATCCATTTCAAGGGCCTCGATTACATCAACATTTAATGTTTGAAATACATTTAATTTTGGCAATACATGCCTCTTTTACATCCAATTAGGTGATTTGGTTACATATTTGACCCATAGAGAAACCAATATACCCCTCCTCAGTTTTGGTGATCAGCTCCTTATTGGAGAAGTGAAAGCAACATCCTTTATAGTCCTCTTTAAAATCACCTTTCCAACTGGTAGGCACAGATTCTCATGTAGCTTTGCATTGAGTATTGATATTTTCCATTTAGTTTCAGTGTAAAATCTCCTTTTTGGTGAATAATGCCTTGCATGAATCCATATGCATGTTCATCTTGACCACTTAATTAAATTACAACTCCCTTCAATATATGGCACAATTTCATATGTTGGTTCTTTAATGAATTGATCCTTTATCCCTTCAAGCATCTTGAGAAGCACCTATGCCATAAAATATCATAATTTAAACCTCCATAAATAATAAATTCCTTATTTAAATATTAAAATCTATCAATTTCTAGTCCATCAAAAAAAATCATTTTTTGAAAATCTTTCCTTTCTAAGAAATTTTCCATTTTAGGAGATTTTCCATTTCAAGAAATTTTCCTTTTTCGAGAAAAGAATTCCATTTTGGGACAATTTCCTTTTTTTTAAAGAAAATTTCCTTTTCAAGAAAGTTTCCATTTCAAGAAAGTTTCCTTTTCAAGAAATTTTCCATTTCAAGAGATGAAATTTTGAGGGGATTTCACTTTTGAGGGCTAGAGCAATGTGTAAGTCGAAGCAATGCAGAAGCTGGAGGCTTTTGGGCCAAAGTTGGTGAGTGAAATTTCCACTTTTGAGGGAATTGGACCACTATGGGCTGGATCAATGTGGAAGCCAGAGGCTTGCGGGCCAAAGCAATGTGAAAGGCAGAGGGTTTGACTTTGGTCGATGACATACCCAAACATAATTTCTGCAAAGCCCAAATACTTAGTATTTTTGGATTTATTTATTTGGGAACATAGGGAAATGATGGTTCGAAGGCGTGCATCACATTACACTTTAAATTTTTAGGAATGATCAATGCGGGAAAAGAGAATGCATTAGCCACTAGGTTGGAAACTAGACAAGTATGTGCCATAAAATGGCATGGATAGAATGACATCGTGCACCCAACTTTCTACAACCAACTTTTTGTAATGTTTCAAAACTTAGTCATTTTTGGATATAATTTATTTAGGCATGTGGAGACTTCAATATTAAAGGCACTAAATGTCCAATACTTAAAGTTTTCACCCATTTCTTGAGTTGCAGAAAACCTGGTTGCAGAAGCCAAAGGTTTGTAGGCTGAAGCAACGTGGAATTTGAAGGGTCCCACACTAGTTGATGAAATACCTGCATAGAATTTATGAAAAACCTTAACATAGTAAATTTGGGTTTTATCAATTCAAGCACATGGTAGAATGGGTAGGAAGAGTGCCTAGACCTAATATTTGATGATTTTTCCCATTTTAAGAAATGCAGAAAATGTGATTGCAGAAGCCGAAGGTTTGTGGGCCGGAGCAACGTGGAAGCCAATGGGTCCACTAGTGCTAGTTGATGACATACCCACACAAAATTTCCATAAAAGGCTAAAACCTAGACTTTAAGTGCAAATTGACTTAGCATGCAGAGAAACCATTAGGCAAAGTGCAAGGCTAAAGGATTATAAGTTAAATTCACTGGTAAATCATCACACCAAAAAGACAAATGACCCCGAAACCCAAAATACAAAGCATAATTATGATCCAAAGGTAAAATTCAAGCAGACCCAACAAGCATAAAATATGACCAACACAATACTCAAAATGCACAACACTCAAGGTTTCCAAGTACTTTTGAGAAAATTTGAATAAAAAGAGGAATAGTTTGTTGCAATGGTGTTCTACGTTGCAGATTAGCATTCTAGTTTGGCTCCGCATTTCTTCTATGTTGAAGATATTCTTGTGTGGTTTTGATATGTTGATTAGAAGGTTTCAGAGGTGTTACATTCATAATTTGGTGTGTCAGATTACTATGCAGAGGAATGTGTGTTCACAAGTATGTGAGTTGTGTACTGTAGAGGTGTCTGGGAGAAATGGTTTTGCTCTGAATTTCTCCATAGAGTGGTTTCAGGTCTTTTGGATCTAGAAGGATGTTTATAGTGTTTGTATCTTTCTTTAGTTGAATTTGTTTGAGGTTTTATGCTTCACAAGTCAGTTTCTTGAGTTGTAGTGTATGACATAATTATTTGAGTGCACTGAGTGTGTACATTCTTCAAGTGAAAGTTGTTAAGATTTTTTTTGGATTCCAGGGTGGTTTTATAATATTCTAGATTGTGTTCAAGCACATGGTGTTTGGTCTGTGAGTCGTCTTTGGATTTGAGGAAGTGTGTACTTAATTTTTTAATGGTGTGAACATAGGTTGGACCAAACTTGGGTGTTTACACCAATTGCATAGTTGGTTTGGTGTTTATGGAAGCATGGTGTGACATGTATGAGTGAATTTAGATCCTAGATAAGGTGTGTTGTGGTTCACCTTCATTCCTTTCCACTGCGAGAATTTTTTGGTGCTAACCTAATTTTAATTTGCACATTTGAGGTGCATAGCCAACCTTGGAGGAATTTTTCAAGGTTGAAGATGGTATAAATATGTGTTGATTTGTTGAGGGATGATAAGATAGAGGTGTGTGATGTGAATGGTCTGAATTGTAGAGTTGTGAGGTGAGAATTTGTGAAGTGCAGTATGAGATTTCTTGTGCTAGATTATTGGATGCAATGAGCAGAAGGTGTCTATAATATTCAGTAAGACTACGGAGGTGTTGGTGATTTTGTGGTAGAAATTTCTATTGCATTGAGATGGATTTCTCATTTTTACAATTTTCTCTATCTTCTTTTCTATTCTAATAGGGAGACTTTCTTTCTTTGGGAAGTGAGACCTTCGTTAGTGATCCCTTTGTAATCGGTATTGATATTACTTTATATTGTGAGCTAATCCTCACCATGGTTTTTCCTTTCTTGGGTTTTCCACTTAAATTTTGTGTTTCATTATGTATGGTGTTGTCTTGATTCCATTTCTTTTATCTTCTTTCATGATAAATCATTCTAATATACTAAGGGTTAATTGATTTGATGTGGATTTGAATGTTTGTGAGAGGTTTTCAAGTTTTAAGGTACAACTGATTCACCCCCCTCTCAATTGTCTTATGCACTTAAAAATTGGTATCAGAGAAAGGTTCCTTGAAAGAAAGCTTAACCATTTTAGGTAGATTTGGGATGGTGCACAAGAAATATGTTCCTCTATTCAATGGATTAGATTATACATTCTTGAAGACAAGGATGGATGGTTTTCTGGTTTCTCTTGGATTTGAAAATTGGAAATTTGTTGAGACTGGATATACTATAATTGAAAATGGTCCAAATAATGATGATGAGATCAAGACCTATGAAAACAATGGTAAAGAAAGGTATGCTCTCTTAAGTGTTCTTGCTAATTTTGAATCGGTGAAAGTTATGAATTTGAAAAATTGCTAGAGAAAATTTTGGTAAAGTTAGAAAGCACTTATGAAGGAGATGATAAGATCAAGAAAGCTAAGATTTAGAATCTAAAGAGCTTGTTTGAGGCCCTATGAATATTTGAAGATGAAAAAATCACAAGCTACTTGCAGAAGGTGGATGAAGTTGTCAATGGAACTAAGGTCTTGGTGGAGAATTGAAAGAAGAAGAAGTGGTAAAGAAGGTACTCATAACTCTTCCTAAATATTATAGTCATAAAGTTTATGGTATTGAAGAATTAAAAAATTTTAACCAATATACCAGAGATCAATTTTATGGTTTTTTAACTTTTTAAATGAGAGAATTTGGTACACGTAATGCAAAAGTTGAGACTCCTTTTAAGGCTAGAAAATTAGAGAAGACCATGTAATCAGACCAAGAGGACCTTGATGATGTGGAAGCTAACTTTGTGAGGAGAATGAAAAAGGGTACTAAAAGGTATAGAGGTAAGTTGCCTTTCAAATGTTTTAGTTGTGGAAAGATAGGTCATTATACTTCAAGATGTCCAAATAGAGATTTGAATGACAAAAATAAGGAGAACAAAGGTAAGATGATTAAGAAAATTTATTATGTTAGAGAAGATTCTAATATATCTGATGATGAATCTAATTATGGGGATGAAGAGGATGGTGAATTCTTGTTCATGGCTTTAAAAGATGAAACTAATTTTGTTCACTCTGAGAGATGTCTGAAGGAAATTTATCCAGAAGAAAGTATTAATATTGAATGCATTTTGGTGTCTTATTTTCATGCTAGATAGGAGAAAAGCTACTAGATCATTGGTAGTGGATACTCTAATCATATGACTAGTGACAAGATTAAGTTTATTAAACTTGAAAAATATGAAGGATGACTTCTTAGGTTTGGTGATGATACATTTGCTAAGATATGTGGAAAAGGTTTAATTAATTTTGATGGAAAGCATAACCCTGATGATGTTATTTATGTTAATGGTTTAAGACATAACCTCTTGAGTGTTGGGAAAATGTGTAGAAAAGGATACAATCTTATGTTTCAGGATGATGGTCATGAGATCGAAAAAGGCACTAGAATTGTGAGTGTTGCTGGAAGAAGGATAGATGGAAATGTCTATTAGCACAAAGGTGTTGATTGTTATTGTTTCATGACTTAAATCAATGAGAGTTGGCTATGACATAGAAGAATGTGTGACAACAATTTTGATAGCCTCGTGAGAATAAGTTCATTTCAAGCTATGAGAGATCTTCCAAAGATTACAAAGTTTACCAATGTTGTTTGTAAGGAATGTCAAGTTAGAAAACAAGCAACAAGAAGTTTCAAAATCAAAGAACAATCTTCTATCAAACTATTGGATTAGTGTATACAGATCTTTGTGGTCCTACTATAGTAAGAAGTCTTCAAGGTGATATGCATTTCATGCTATTAATTGATGATTATTCTAGAATGACATGGGTTACTTTTCTCAAAGAAAAATCAAAAGTTGTAGATAAGTTTAAAGCATTCAAAGTCATGGTTGAGAATGAAATGGATATGAAAATAAAGTTCTTGAGGTCTAATAGAGGTGGATAGTTAACCTGCAATGAATTCAATATGTTTTGTGAGGATCATGTAATAAAGAGGTATTTATTTTCCCCTAGGAATCCTTAGAAAAATGGAGTAGTTGAAAGAAAGAATATGACTATTCAAGAAGCTACAAAGACAATGATGAAAGAAGAAAATATATTGGAAGTCTAATAGAGAGAAGAAATTCCTACTGATGTTCAGATACTTAATTGAGTTCAAGCAAGAGAAAATAGTACAAAGACTCCCTATGAGTTATGGTATGGAAGGATTCCTACTATCAAATAATTCAGAGTGTTTGGAAGAAAATGCTATATCAGAAGAGATGAAGAAAACTTAGGAAATTTTGATGCAAGGTCTAATGAAAGTATTTTCCTTGGATATTCTACTAAAAGCAAAGCTTACCGGTGTTATAACAAGAGGCTAAGAAATATTGTTGAGAGTGCAAGTTTCAAGGTTGATGAATACTTATAGAATAATTCAGTGGTGATAGATTGATATGAATTAGATGAGTCTTCTTATAGAGAAGAAGAAAAAGCTAAGGAAAAAGAAACACAAATTGAAGAGGAAGAAATTTCAAAAAAGATTCCTAAAAAATCCTAAGTATATGTAGAAGAATCATTTTGAAGAATGGATCATTGGTGATAAGAGAAAAGGTGTACTCACAAGAAGGAAAATTGTTGAAAAATAGGTAAATATATGTTTACTTTCTGAATTTGAACCTAAAATAGTGATTGAAGCATGCAAGGATGAGTATTGGATCAAGGATATGGAAGAAGAAATAATGATTATTGAGAAGAATCAGACTTGGGAACTTGTCCCAAAACCAACAAATAGCAATGCAATTGGAACTAAGTGGGTATAATGGAACAAACTCAATGGGAATGGTGAAGTGGTAAGAAACAAGACAAGGCTTGTGTGTAAAAATTACTCATAAGTAGAAGGAATAGAAATCGAGGAAATTTTTTATTTGGTGGCAAGAATGAAAGCTATCAGGATGCTTTTGCCTTTCGTAGCAAATAAGGATTTAAAATTTTATCAAATAGATGTGAAGTCTGATTTCTTGAATGGTGAATTGGAAGAAGTATACATAGAGCAACCAGAAGGATTTCAACTATCAGATAAACTAGATATTGTTTGTAGATTGAAGAAGGAATTATATGGGTAAAAGAAAGATCCTAGAGGTTGGTATGAAAGGTTAGATAGGTACTTGTTACATCAATGATTCAATAAAGGTACTATACATAGTAATCTTTACTTCAAAGTTGAAAAAGAACAAATCTTGATTGTGATTGTGTGTGTTGATGACATAATTTTTGGAGGAAACGAAGCTATGTGTAAGAAATTTGTAGAGGATATGCATAAAGTATTTGAGATATTTGTGTTTGGGGAGATGAATTTCTTCCTCAGGGGCTACAAACCAATTAGAAAGATAAAGGTATTTTCATTTCACAATCAGAGTATATCAAGGAAATGTTGAAGAAGTATGGAAGATTCTAAACTAGTATGTACCCCTATGGTTACTGGTTGCAAGCTAAGCAAGAATGATGAATCTCCTAAGGCTGATTAGAGAAAGTATAGATCAAATATTGGAGGACTGAGCTATATATAATTGCTAATAGACTAGATGTCATGCATGTAGTTTGTCTTGTGGCTAAATTTCGAGAAGATCTTAGAGAGTCACATGTTATAGTTGTGAAGATGATATTCAAATACTTGAAGGGAACTTTGGATCATGGCTTGTGGTCTCGAAAGGATATGGAATTTACACTGAGTGCTTACATAGGTGTATATTGGGTTGGTTGTGTAGATTATAGGAAAATTAAAAGTGGTGGTGCATTATTTCTTGGATTCAGATTGGTGTCATGGCTAAGCAAGAAACAAGATTCAGTGTCTTTATCTACTACAAAAGTAGAATACATTGTAGCAGCATCTTGTCACACACAAGTTTTATGAATGAAGCAAAAATTAATGGATATAAAAATGGTATTTGATTAACCGATGTCTATCTTCTATGATAATTCAAGTGTTATCAATATAAAAAATAATTTGCTGATGCATTCAAGGACAAAGCATATCTCAATCCGGCATCACTTTTTGGGAGAGAAGGTTGTAGATGATGAAGTGAAGCTTGAATATGTTCCTACGAAGGATCAAATTCTTGACATATTCACTAAAGCTCTTCCTAAGGATACTATTGAGTATCTCTGAGAAAAGTTGGGGGTTATTGCTTCTCCTTATTTGAATTAGATGTATAAGGAGATGCATCAGTCTTGTGGATCTCAAGATTCATTCTTTGATATGGATTGATGTTGGTGGCTACCTCTCAAGGGGAGTAGGTAGTGGCATTATTGATTGTTGTAGTAAGGATGAGTGAGAGTTGTCATTTTGTAGTGGTTGCTGATTTATGTAGTTTGGTGTGTGCTCTTAAGGTTGAGTATGTAGAGCAGTGGTGAAAGGAGGATAATGAATGATGTAAATATTTTTTCCCTTTTCCATTGATGTCAAAGGGGGAGAGAGTAATGTGAAAAATTCAAAGGGAGAGAAAGTCATGTGAAGAAAATGCTAAGGGAGAATGTAAAATAAAAGAGAACATGAGTTGGTATAGAGCAAGAGTATTGATGACCAAAGTTGTAGTGTTTATTGTTGATGGGTTTTCACATGATGTGTTGCAATCAATGAAAAAGGGGGAGATTGTTGAAATTATGTGCATTTGGTGTTGTCATTGGTGTCTACTATATGAGGAGTTTTTTTCAACAATGATAAGTTGGTGTTGATTTGATGTTGTCTATGATGATGCTTTCATTATTTGCATTATGTTTTCATTAATAATCTACTAGTGTTAACCTCTAGTGTTGCTTTGATAAGCCTCTACATATTGATGTATGGTTGAGTTGGCTTGGTGATGATGAGAAAATTTTGAAGATTTTGAGAATGTGTCTCTTGTGCTTGTTTTCCAAGTTCTTTTGAGAAAATTTGAATAAAAAGAGGAAACAGTGTGTTGTAGTAGTGTTCTATTTTATGAAGTAGTGTTCTGGTTTGACTTTACATTTCTTCTATGTTGAAGATCTGATTGTGTGTTTTTATATGTTGATCATAGGTGCTCAGAGGTGTTGCATTCATAATTTGGTGTGCTGGATCGTTGTGTAGAGGAAGGTTTGTTCACTAGTATGTGAATTGTGTATTGCGAAGGTGTTTGGGAGAAATTTTTTTGCTCCGCATCTCTCTATAGAGTGGTTTCAGGTCTTGGATATCTGGAAGGATGCTAATAGTGTTTGCATATTTCTTCAGTTGAAGTTGTTTGAGTTTTGGTGCCTCAAAATTCAATTTCTTGAGTTGCAATGTATGAAAAAATTATTTGAGTGTACAGAGTGTGTACATTCTTCAAGTGAAAGTTGTTGTGAAGGATTTTTTTGGATTCTAGTGTGTTTGTGGAATATTCTAGACTGTGTTGAAGCATGGTGTGTGGTCCATGAGTTGTATTTGAATTTGAGGAAGCATGTACTTAATTGTATAATGGTGTTAACATAGGTTCATTTGACCTTGGGTGTTTACACAAATTATGGAGTTGCTTTGGTGTTTCTAGAAGCATGGAATGGTATGTATGAGTAGATTTAGGTCCTAACTAAGGTGTGTTGTGGTCCACCTTCATTCCTTTCCATCGTGGGAATGTTTTGGTGCTTCCCTAATTTGAATTTACATGGTTGAGGTGCATATTTGACCTTGGATAATATTTTCAAGGTTGAATATGGTATATGTATATGTGTTGAGTTGTTGAGGGATGATAAGATAGAGGTGTGTAATTTGAATGATGCAAATTGCAGAGTTGTGAGATGCAAATTTATTTAGTGCAGTGTGAGCTTTCATGTGTTAGATTACTATATGTAGTGAGAAGGTGTCTATAATATTTACTAAGAATTTGAAGGTGTTGGTGATGTTGTGGCAGATTTTTTTTTTGCATTGAGATAAATTTCTAACTATAACAATTTTCTCTATCTTCTTTTCTATTCAGAAAATGAGCCTTTCTTTCTTTTGGGTAGCGAGCCCTTTGTAATCAATGTTGATATTACTTTCCTAATGGTTTTTCCCTTCTTGGTTTTTCCATGTAAATTTGATTTTTCATTGTGTATGGTGTTGTCTTGATTCTTTTTTTGTTATCTTCTTTCATGATAAATCATTCTAACAAATTAAGGGTTAATGGATTTGATGTGGATTTGAATATTTGTGAGGGGTTTTGAAGTCTTAAGATACAACTAATTCACCTTCATCTCAGTTGTGCATTCAAAATATAGAGCATCCAAAATTACATTGCTTGAGGACAAGTAATTTTGGGAAAGGAGGATTTTTCATGTCCCTTTTTTCAAAAAATAGTTACAGAGTAGAATCCAAAAATCTTATCACATTTCATCATAGGACACCTGCTTGGCTTGTAGTATGGAACATAACATCTAAAATGATTCCCAAACATCATATCCATAGCTCATAGGAAAATTATGATACACTAGAAAGATATCACCATCAAAAGGCCGTTAGTCTAGGATTTCTTTACCATAGCATAATTTTTTCCAAGAATGCCTCTATATTCCTCCATAAAAGCACATTTCAGCTTGTGATTTGGAACATAGAATCTATGATAAAACTTGCACATCATATTGAAATCTAAAGGGAAATGGACCAGGTAATTGAAATATATTGCTATCAAAAGCTAATTGTGTTGGGAAACTTACACCTACTTCAACATAAATAATGGATAACACACCTCTAGATCATGTGGAATCATTTAAGAAGTTTCAAGAAGAAGGTAGGGGCTAGGGAAGTGTGTGGATAGGTCTACATGGTGACATGCTAATTCCATAAGAACCTACTTTGGCATTAAGGATGATCTAGTGTATTGTTTGAAATTTAAATTTTAGGATTTGGCACCATTTTGGTTCAAGGCCGACTTGTTCCTTGAGGAAGATTATTAGCATATAAATATAGGGAGTGAATTATTGTAATGGGAATTTAATTAGTATGTCTCTCTTTTGTATTTCAGAGCACTCATGTTCTAATTCCTTCTATGGATGAAAACCCATAGGAGTTTGTGATCATTGGATGAAAACCCAACGATCACTAGGGTCAAAGGACAAAAACCCTTTGGTTCTTGAGGGAATTATCATTCAAGGATTTCATCTGAGCTTTAAGGAATATGTAAGAAAGATAATAATAATATTATTGAACCATGGTAGTATTATAAATAATTCTAGATTAGTCTTAGTGATTTATATTTGATATATCATATATGTGGGTGAAATTCCAAAGTGTATCATTATATCAAAGTGATTTGTGTGTGCATATGTTGTTGTTCATTGAACTCAATATGCAAATAAGTCTTTATGTTAAAATTTTATGTTAGGGACATTACAGTGGTATCAAATCATGTTTTTTCTAGCCTGTAGGGTTTTCCTAATGATTGATGTTGAGTGAAAGGGACATTAGGTATTAGATGAGAGAATTGAAGAAATTGGATCAAGAAGAAAATTTATAAAAGTCAAAAAGATGAGAAAATAAGGAAAAATTACATAAATTCATGAGAATATAAGAGGGTTAAGGGATATATCTCCAACCCCAGTGGAGACAAGAGATGTATTAAAAATTGTGGTAGACAAGATGTTGAGTGGAAATTCAAATCATAATGGTCAAAAGGGGGAGACCTCATTAAGAAACAATGATAGTACTAGTGCAATGCATACCACTTTATCAAAAACCCTAAGGAATATATTCTTGCTATAAATTGAAAAAGAGAGGAGTGAACCTATGAACACCAGTGTCTTCAATCTAGAAACTATTTGTAGATGGCATGGCGAGTACCAATCTTCATCAAAATAAATCAAATCGTAGATGTCTTATGCATAGATACATATGAAGAGTACCTCTAAAATTTAGATGTATTCCACTGTATTCAGTTGCCAACCCAAACCTCAGACATTCATACAAAGTAGACATATATATAGCGAGATAAATATATACATGTATAGATCTACACACATACATATATATGTATAGATTACTTGTGTTCTTATGGACAACATGAGGAGAGTAATTTAAACACAGTTAAGATTAATACAAACATGGTTTTTACATATATGAACCAAAATCTAAGGGTTTTTAAGAAAAATCGCATACAGTTTTAGGGTTTCATGATAATAATTCCTTAATCAAACAAGTACATGAATTTTTGCAGACATGGGGTCAAAAGGATGTGACAAAGAAAGGAGTACTTAGGTAAAATATATTCACGTGTACCAATATGTTGAAAATGAAAGGATATATAGGTTGACGTTACCTAAAACCATGGAGAGTATGACATCTCTAGAATATCACACTTGATGGATATGGCATGATAAGAAATGATAAAATTGGTGAGAAAAGGTGTTTATAATTACAGCATAATCAAACAACCAAGAAACCCTTCAAGGGTACAAAAAAATATGCAAGGAAAAGGTTTAGGAGTGGCATTATTTGCATTTTGAAAGGAGAAATCTAGACTTTAGAGATATAGAGTTTCATGGCTATTGTAGCTAATATTTTTGTCACCTCTTGTACCTCTAGGGTTTTTCACCTAAAGGGAGAGAGAAAAAGATCAATGCTACATTCAAGAACAAACCCTAGAGATCCCAATGCAATAGAGATTGGAATCTAATAAGGAAGATTGTTCATAAGGCTGGAAGTTGATAAAGAAGATAAACTATGGATGCAAAACTAAAGAAATGTAAAGTGTTTGAAAACACATTATGATATGCAAAAATACCTAGAAAGATGAATAAAAATGCAAATAAAATAGAACAACAAAGTAAAAAATAAAGAATGCACTTGGAAATGTGTTGAATATTGGATTGAAGGCTAGATATGATGCTGATTATAGAATTTTAGCCTATTGGGGGGTGATCCCATAATATTGGGTTACACTTTTTGGCCAAATTTGACATTGGAATCAACATTTTTCACCAGATCTTCAATTTCTTATACCTTTAGAAGCTAAACCATTAAGAATTTTAAGATGAAGAAAACTAGTGATTTATGAGATTTCATGTGTAGATTCCAATTATATTTTTAAAAAAAAAATTAAAAAAAATTATGAATCCTTTTATCTAATTTTTATTAACTTTTTTTTTTTACTAAACAACATTTTCAAAAAGTGATGTTTACTTTCAGTTGCATAACTTTTTTTCTAGAAAGGATACAATTATAATTTTTTAAATAAATTTTTTCCACACCAATATCTAGGGCATGGACATTTTTTCCTAAATTTTTGTTGCATACATATTTTTTAATTAATTTTCTAAGTCAGAGTAATTATAATTTGGATATATTATACTTTCAGTTGCATAACTTTTTTTGTATGCATTTGACTGAACTCATTTTTGTTTTGTTGGAATAAGGACATCAATATCTAGTGGACATGTATTTTTTAGAATTTTTTTTCTCTCTTTTCCTATTTTTCTGTATGTGTGAAACAAAGACCTTGATGTTCATTGAAAAACCTACATTCACAAGAGATAAAAAATAAATATATTAATCAAATTAAATATATTTAAAATTATACTTTTTGGGAAGCTTATAATAAGGACTACATGCTGAAAAAAGATAAATTTTAAATGAATTCATTTGATCCCCCAAAAGGTAAATAAAAAGTGGATTTTTATCAGGATTTTGATAGGTGTAGAGGAGACTCCATTATAGGCATAGTTTAAAAGTAGCGAGTTTATATCCAAGGGGGTTTGATTTAAGGGGGTCTGATCAAACCCTCTTCAATTAAAATCCTTTCAATGGAACCTTTTTTAAGGTTTAAATGATTATATATTTTTTTAAATATGTGATTTCAGCAAAAATCAGGATGTCCCAAAAAGTGTAACCCATTATTGTGGCAGCAACCTGGGACTAATCCGCCATTATGGGTTACCTGGTCCTAGATCTAGAAAACTACACCGGAGCCCATTTTAGCTAAATGGGTATCCAAATCTATAGGAAAATATGAAAAAATGTGTAGTGGAAATAAGTCCTCATTGTTGGCAAGTTAGTCCACTTAGGCATTTCTAAAAATCCGAAAGTGGAAACAAGAACTCTCGATCCGCACTTTTTGCTCCTCCAGGTATCTAGATCTGAAACTGTGATTTTAGGCATTGTAAATGAATTTTGGTGGATGTTTTTCCCTAGCCAAAAAGGAGAGGTATTCAACAAACTTGCAACCTATTCTTCAAAGATATCTTAGCCTTGAAGGTACCTAAATTTGAAAACACACAAGGGAAGAGAAGAGAGATGTTGAATGTTAGGGCATGGGGGTTTGCCTTGGTCAAACCCCTTTTTAGGTAATTAGACTAAAATGAAGAAATAATGTAATGAAGCATGAAATTATGGAGTTAGTACCTTTCCATAATGATAATCTTGAGTTGTTACAACAATGGTTGAAGAATCTACCGTTGAAGACTTCTTGATGACATAGAATTCCAAAACCCTAGCTTGTTTGAGAAGAATGGTGAATGAATAATTGAGAAGATTGATTGATTGAATGAATAGGAAAATAGTTAGATAAATAGGTAGATAGATTGGGTGAAAATGACGGAAAAATGCTTTATTTATACACAATTATAACCTAATTCCCAAAAATACCACATCATAGGCCGACCTTAGGTCTTAGAGAATAAAAACCCACTAGAATTAAATGATATCAAATGATGTTGATCAGGTATATTCTAAAAAGGACACTTAAATAAGGCCTATAAGTGAATGATAGCGCCAATTAAAGCATAAGAAAGGTGTAATTATTGATGACAAGCCTAGAAAAGTGTGAGGGTTCGTTACAAATCCTTACAAAACTTTGAAATAAGGCTTGGTAAGTGATAAAATGAGGTTGTTTAGGTGAAACGTATTAGAAGGGTCTTAGAAAACTATGAAAGTGGGTTACAACACTTCACAACACTTTTTCAAGACACCATAGAATTCTTATTGATTTGCAAGAGTCCAAGACGTAATATGAATGTGTTGGCCACATTACAACATTAAATCTATGCAAAACTAGGCCAAAATCCACAAGAAAGGCCCAAATGAGCATGAAAATGTCCAAGGATACATTTTTCTATATTACATTTAGCCCCCACTTTAGTGAGAGGATGAACTTGCTTCAAAATCACACTAAAGTATCCATTCAAGAGGAGGGGTCCAATCGTATCAATGTGGATGAAAAAGGATGACTAAGATCAAAGGAGGTAGTGCAAGACCCTAGAATCAAGATCCTAAGTCAAACCAACATAAGAACAAGAGGACACACACAAGGTGAATGATTTGTAGCAAAACAAGATACATGATCATGCAATGACAAGAACTAAAGTAAGAGAAGGATGAAAGTAAAAAGGTGGATCAAGCTTTGAACGTTTGTACAGCTAGTTGTGGATCAGATCTAGGTTGTTTGTCCAAAAATGCATACTCACTTTGAGGTGACAAAACTCTTGGTTGTTTGTTGGGTGAGAAGTCCAAGAAGGTGAGAGACATACACTCATGGCTGGTATGTACTTACACACACATAGGTGGCTATGGGGAAATTCAAGCTGTTGGTTGGGCTTCCCGCTTAACCATATCAAAGTTATACCTCCTGATAAATTTGATAAGGCGCCACAAAATAAAATGACTTTTGTAAATTATTTTTGAAATGTTAAAATGGTGTAAGTTATGTTCAAAGGGATTTTTCTTAGTTCATGCAAGGTCTCATCTTAGGGAACATCATGTTTAATTTCTCCAAGAGAGGAAAAGTGAAAATGGTCTCACCTTATTTCCAAGAGAGGACAAGTGCACGGTCTCATCTTGAGAAATATTTTACCTAATGTTTCCAAGAGAGGAAATCACAAGAAAAACAAAATCGCACAATGAAATGTGAGTGTCGATGTATGCCCCCACTTTAAAGCGGTTGCTAACACCAATATTGTGAGAAATTTTGTTAAAGTATAAGAAGATATGAGATCTTATTCAGAAAGCCCTATGCCAAGTCATATGCTTCTAATAAACCATGTCATGCAATAGGTAGTATGTCACATGCAAGTAAACTTAAGACATGCCGTCCACATCCCAAGATTGCTCTTGTATGTTCATGAAAGGTTAACAACCAGCCAAAATAGATAACGAAAAGTGATATATGAGGACAAGGCTACCTAACCCCTCGCCCCCACTTAGCGCAGGACAAGGATGAGCCAAAATAATTGATGAAATGCATGGTAGAGTGAAAATCAATATCAATTAGAGGAATGAGGTGCCCCCACATAAGGAAGAATACCAAACTCCTTAAGATGTATTTTACTACTCAAAGCCTTACATTCATTTGTAGAATGACCATGGACTCTATGATAGGTGCAAAAAGAATTCTTGTAATAGAATTTCTTTTGAGTTTTTGGCAAAAGGGATATTAAGTGATCTTGGAGGAGTCTTGACAAGATACCTTCTTGATCAAGGGTAGAAGGCATTTGTTTACCTTGTGACAAAGATGTGTATTTCTTATCACATGATATCATACATATGCGAGGCCCTATATATAGTGAGATTTTGTATGCTCTGTTAGAGGAGTGTGTAAAATTCAAATCATTAGTGTTTTGTGAGATGAAATTGACATTAAGTGAAGATTTCTTTGTTTATTTCAATTCTTGCGAAGGAGAAAAACCACTAGTGTTAAAGTTGGTATAGAAGAATTATTTTTGATGTTGTCGATATTGATTGAAGGCTTGGTGATTTCTATCAAAGGAAAATAACCAATACCATGAGTCACTGCTTGTGTGTTAGGCTCTATAGGGTTACAAATACCTTGTTCACTAGCACCACTTCCTTTTCCACTATATCCACATTGTCTCATAAGCTCATAACCTTTTCCATAAATATTTTTCATTTCTTTTATATCTGGTGGTTGTTGGTGAATACTTTCATAAAATTTTATTCTATAATTGGTTGTCTTGCTATCTAAAGTGGTTGAGGTGGATGGTGTCGATGGGTCTGACAAGTTTTGTGTTGATAATAATTCTTTTCCCTTTTCAAAATCTTTGTTTATGATCTTGTATTCACCCATTAATGTAGGTGTGAATTCTAAAGAACCCCAATCATCATCTAATAACTTCATGATTTGTTCAATATGTTGTTCTTTGTTTGCTTATTGTACGGGTTCCACTTGTGTGGTTGGTGTGATTGTTGCTAAAGGATTCTCTTTGTTTTTCTAAATGTTCAAGCAACTGTTTGGTTCAGGGTCAGCATCAAGTGTGTGTACTTGGGTGTTGTAGATGTATTTCATTTTACAATAAAGAGTAGAAGGCACCCCATTCATTGCATGAATCCACAATCTACCTAAGAGAAGACTATATGAAAGTTCATGAGGCATAACATGGATCAGTTTTCCAATGTGACCTTCCCAACTATAAGAGGTAAAGTAACCACATCGAGCGCTTGATTTGTGATGTTGTCAAATCCCCTAATAGATAAAGAGTCAAGCTGAATGTTTGATTGATCAATGCCAAGCCTATCCAGAAGGCTCACACTACACGCATTAAGGGAAAATCTAGTATCTACAAGAGTTCTCTTGATCCATTTTCTTTTGTATTGATATATGATTATGAAAGCTTCATGTTGTTTTTGCACTTGCAAAGGAGGGATCTCACTTTGGTGAAAAACAATATCAACATTGATTCCTTGAATTATAGATGATATGTCATTTGGTTGCACATTAGAAGGGATAGGAACTTGTTGTAGGGCTGTTTGAAGCATAGTGTGATAGCTAGGTGAATTCTAAATTAAATCCAATAGGGATATCTTTAAACGAGTATTCTTAAGTTGGTCAACAAGATCATACTCCCTAGGAGATAATTGAGGAGCACTAGGAAAGATGGGATTAGCCAAAGGTAATGGTGTTGTGGTTGGTTGTTGTGGTTGTAGATTATTTCTAGTGTTATATGTATGAGCAACATTATTATGACTCGATTGCTGCAAAACATTGTTCTTAGGTGGGTAAAGGATAATTTCGGGTTTTTTTTGAGTTTTCGGTTTGTGTGAAGGAGGGTAAAGGATGAGTTGAGGTTGAATAATATTAATGTCCCTTAGTGAAGGAGAGTCTAACATGGGCTCTTCATCTTCTTCTAACGGCATAATATTACTATTGTCAATGTTATCCTTGTATTGCATCATGATATCCTCCCTAGGTGGAGAGTTTTTAGGGGAACTACAAACCACATGTTCTTGACATTCGAGGGTTGGTTCTTCTAAAATGACTTCATCACAAGTAGGGGAATGATCAATGATGGGATTATAAATAGTGGGATCATTAGGAGAAGGTTCTATTTGATTGTCCTTTGTCTCTAAGGTCTCATTCTCTTGTTCCATACTATCTACCCTAGTAAGAGAGCTTGTAATATGTTTGTCAAAGGTTTAATTTTGTAAAGTGGCTTCATCACAAATGGGGGAGGTATCAAAAGAAGTACCACTATTATTGTCAAATAGATTGTTCCAAATGGTAGGATCATTAGGAAAGGGAGAATCAAGAGTCTCATGACTCTGAAGAGGTGTATCTTCTAACACCAACTTATCCTCTTTGCATCGAGGAGGGATATTAAGAGATGGATAATTTTGATTGGCATGGTTATAGAGACTAGGTAAGGTCTAGAATTTTTTTGATAATCTCGTCTTCTTGTTGTTTAATGTCTTCCAAAGGGGAATGAGGAGAGGGATAATCAAGACCCTCAATGCTTGTATCTTCTTTCACCAATATACCTGTGTCACTAATAGGAGAGGTATCGGGAGAAGAACAAGTATGATTGTTATGATTTTCAACAATAACATCCTCATCAATGGGAAATGTGATGTTAGGGATTGTGTCAATGGTTTGGTGATTAAAATTTTTCTTAATAAAATCATTGTTGTAATCTAAATCGAACTCATAAGAGGGGATGTTGTATGTATGCAATCCATTTGAAACCAAATAAAAGCCACATCTTTTGAAAGTAAACATGCTATCATGGAAAAGTAAAGGAAGTGAAATGCAACGACCTAAAGTAAAATGTTTAAATGCAATTTGCAGATGTGAAACGAGGTAATTTTCTAATTACATTATGTAACAATCAGAAAAGGAAATGTTGTAGATGCAAAATTGAATATGAGCAATGCATGAAATGAACTAATTTAAGTTAGATCTATTGAAATGTATGTTATAGAAACTCATCCAACTAATACAGATAGGTAAAGGAAGAAAACATAAGCTTAAAAATAGGCTTTTCAACTCTATAAAAGGTAGTTTGAGGTGTGAAAATGGACTAAGTCACCCAAGGTGGCGAATTAGTCCAACTGGGGAGTTTTTTCATAATTTAATTTTTTTTTGGATGGATTTTTATGTTTTCTGTGTTGTATGATGCAGACCTAAGATGCAAATGTATAATTTCTAAAATTTGTAATGATTTAAGATGTAAAAATGCAACCTATATGCACTTTCACTAATGCAAAAATTTAGAAACCCTAGAATGAAAATTAAACAATTCAATATGCAATGCAATTTTAATATAAGATATTCCTAGGATGTAAATGCACTCCAAATTAGAAATATGATGCTCTAAATGGAGGTTCACCAATAGGCAAGCCTATACTTAAATGATTAGAAATGAACATGAAACAAAATAGAAAACTGGACAATTGAATGTGTGCACTTGGAAACTTGTAGAGGTTGGGATGAGGATTATAAATTATTTTGATTCTAGAATTTTAGCCTACTAGGACTAATCCGCCATTCTAGGCAACCTAGTCCCAAATTTGGAAAACTGCATCGGAGCCCATTTCAGCCAAATGGGTATCCAAATCTATAGGAAACTTTGAAAAAAATGTGTAGCGAGAGTAAGTCATCACTGTTGGTGACTTATTCCACTTTGCCTTTTTTGAATATCTGAAAATGGAAATGGAAGCTCTCGATCTATAGTTTCTACTCCTCTAGGTACCCAGATCTGAAACTATGATTTTTGGCATTGTAAATGACTTTTGGTGGATATTTTCCCCTAGGCAACAAGGAGAGGTCTTCAACAAACTTGCAACCTATTCAAACTTAGGGGTTTTCCTTAGTCAAACCCCTTTTTAGGTAATTAAATAAAAATGAATAAATAATGTAACCAATCATGAAATGATGGAGTTAGTACCTTTCCATAATGATAATCCTGAGTTGCTACAACAATGGTTGAAGAATCTACCCTTGAATACTTCTTGATGACTTAGAATGCCAAAACCCTAGCTTGCTTGAGAAGAATGATGAATGAATGATTGAGAATATTGATTGATTGAATGAAGAGGCAACTATTTAGATAGATGGGGTGAAAATGAGGGGAAAAGCATTTATTTATACATAATTATACCCTAATTCCCAAAAATACCACATCAAAGGCCAACCTTAGGTCTTAGAGAATAAAAACCTGTCAGAATTTTGAAATAATTTTGATTTTTGAGCCAAATGGGAGTAAGTCACCCAAGGTGGTGACTTGGTCCCACTTTGGTATTTTTATTGGGTGTCAGGGATTAAATAATATTAAATGATGTTGATCAGGTTTATTCTCAAAAAGACACTTAAATAATGCCCATAAGTGCATAATGGGGCCAATTAAAGCATAAGAAAGGTGTAATTATTGATTTCAAGCCTAGAAAAGTGTGAGGGTTCATTACAACTCCTTACAACACTTTGAAATAAGGCTTGGTAAGTGATAAAAGGAGGTTATTTAGGTGAAATTTATTAGAAGGGTCTTAGAAAAGTGTGAAAGTGGGTTACAAAACTTCACAACACATTTGCAAGACACGATAGAATTATTAATGATTTGCAAGGTTCCAAGACCTAATGTGAATGTGTTGGCCACATTACAACATTAAATTTAGGCAAAACTAGGCCAAATTCCACAAGAAAGATCCAAATGAGTGTGAAAATGTCCAAGGATACATTTTTCTACATTACAGCTATAAAAACAAAATGTAAATATATATATATATATACATACATATATGTATCTAGATATATGTATTCATATGCATTTATATGTATTTATATGTATGTATATATGTGTGTGTGTGTATGTGTAGATATATATGTTTCTATGAATATTTGTTGCTATAATGAAAATGTAAGTTGTGAAGTAAAGAATAAAGGATACAAAGTTTATCCTATATATGTATGGTTCTCTATTGTATGTGCAATGGAAACTAGAAAAAATCACACATTTAATTGCCATTTACATAGGTTTTTTATGGTGAAATGATTGAATTTTGCATTATATTTGGATTTGATGTTTATTGGTGGAGCCTTACACCATTTAATATTTGTGCAGGCACCTACTTTGAATGGAGTTAATACATGTACATGACATAGAGAGTGAACTCAAGAATATGCATTTGAAAACCCATTAAGTTGATAGGAGTTTCTTATTATGTCACTTGAAGAACCAATAAATGTGCATATATATTTGTCAATCTAATATGTAATGAGTTTGACACCCTTTGAAAGCGCGGGTATTTATAATAATAAAATATTTTTATAAATTGTAAATGTGGGTTTTTGTGTGTAACTTGTCTTGTATTGTAAATGCAATTTTTTGGGGGGGGTAAACTAAATAAGGATGTGGCGGTTATGGGAGCATGGGTGGTAACTAGGCCCCTTCCCCTAGATCTAAAATGACTACATCATGTGATGTGAACAAAACTATCATTCCATCATCATAATGATACATATAATGAAGTACAAAATAAGGGTATTAGAAATATATAAAACCGAGAAAACATCATTGATATACCCATTTTCTAATTGTATTATTCTTGATCTCAAAATTAAAATATATGAAAATTATCTTAATACAATGTAATAGTTAATTCTATAAAAAAGTGAAAAATAAGGTCATGTGAATGTGACATATCATATCAAAAAAAATAAAAATGTGACATATCATAATAATCACTTTAATTGATTATATAATAATGTGAAGATGAATAATTAAAAGAAACAATGAAATGTATTCCCACCTACATATGGAATATGGTTTGGATATAAAGACTTTATGTCATTGCATTGCTAAGTCTAGAGCCTCTAACCTTTACCAAAATCTAGATTCACCATGTCCAAGATAACAATAAAATTTATAAGGATTACTCATATTCTACTTAATCTTGGAGAAATAATAACTAGACTTGGAAGAATTATGGGGAGATGTTTACTTGTGAAAATTATTATACTTCACTTGAACAAGATTATGTTTTATACTTATCCTTATTCAAACATTTTCGTTTAGATGATTAATCCACCAATTCTTAGGTCTTAGAGATAGGAAGATCATCTAGCTAAATAGCATTAAAATATGATCTACTAAAATTATCACAAAATAACATAAAAGTGGGTATCTTAAAATAAGTTTTCTAGGCTTCCATTATGGAAACTTGAAAGGGACTATTTTTCTTAGACAAAAGTAAGAAGACACATTATAAGTTATCTAATATATCTTATTTATAACCATTTAATTATAATAATAATAACTTGAACTTATAAATTAAGTCCTCAATTAAAAAATAATCATTAGGAAAGAATGATTTCATATCTACCTCTAAGTGTGTAATAGGTGAAACTCAATAATGGTGTAAAAAAGTTAATAAGTTTATCCCATACCTTCTTTGGTGTTGGCCACTCTATAGTAAGAAATAACAAATAATATAATATATGTAGTCTAATTAAATCCATGGATTCATATATTCTTTCTATATAATTTTTTTTCAAACTCTACAGTGATTTTTTCAAGCCTTCTAGTGAATAGTTAGCATAGTCCTTCAGATTGTAGTAATAATATGATTTTAATTTTTATGTGTGATGATTGTGTGGAGTGAGAAACTTAATAGTCCTATATTGTACTATGATAGTAATAAAATATCAGAGAGAAAAAAAAATGGGAACTTAAATCATGCCTTACACTCCACTCAATTGTATTATTTTTGTAAATATAATCCTTAAGAAAAAATGAGCACTTATGTGTGATTTTTATAGAGGATATGATCAAATCCACTATTTATAACACATGGTGGATTTTTTATTTATTTTTTAGATTCTTCTCAAACATAAAATTATATGTTACAAATAGATTCCCTTAAAAAAATATTTCAATTTTTTTAATGCCAAAATTTGACTTCATGAACAACTATGTTCGTTAGAAAAATAGTAGTAAAATGGATTCAAATAAAAATTATTAAATATGGTATAGAATATATAAAATAACCTAGGGCACTATAAAATTTTAGAAATAAATTTATAATTCCTATAATATATAAAAAATATGATATCATAATTGAATTCTATTGCCTATAAACTAAGTCCCCTTTGTGAGGATAAGAATACCTCTATGACCTATATGATGACACCACTAATAAGGATTGCTAGTAGTAAATATTTATGCAATGGAGTATACAAAATATTTGGGTAGAATGGTAATGTATTATCCCAACTATGTAGTAAAGGAATCAAGTTGAGGATTTTTAACTTTGTATAGGTATCAAATCTAGGTAGAGGTGGAGTTATGTCCTTTGGATAGTGCCTCAAAAAGTGTTTCATAGGATCTATGTACCTAATCTCTAGGAATTACCAAGGGATAGGCATTACCTCTAGGTGTTATACTACAAGACACCAAGAATATATTGAGGGGAACACGCTTTGTATGACATCCTATAGAGAGAAAAAAATAATGATCATAGGTGTACCCTATACCTTACACCCTATAAAAATACATTAAAAATTTTAAAATATATAAATTTCAAAGCTATATTAAATGATGCTAGAAATTATGTAAATGAATAATATATGACCATGAATGTGTTAGATGATACCTACAAATAATACAAAAAATGCATATGAGGGTAGGGGCTTTATTGATTACACAAAAAGATGGACTATATAGATATTTTATGGAAAAAATACTGAAGTTGAAAAAACATCGAATCTACAATAGGTTATATTGCTTCACCACTTCCTCTTTTTTCATCCTCTAACTCTTCTTCTTAGTGTGATTATATTATTACTCTATATTTATTCATGATTTCCATTCCCCTTCTATTCACTCATAATTTCTTTGTGGTCATTTATTCACAAGAAATAACATCTCTTACTCTCCTATTACTATTACATATTTACCTATCTTTCACTTTATTGATACCCTCTTTGTTGGTGTGAATAAATGTCTTGCACCTAGTTAATTCAATTACGAGGGACTTATTGGACATATTCAAATATTAAGTTTACTTAGGTCCTAAGATTCTTTCTATAAGACTTAGTTGTCATGTCTAGATATTGTCTTTTTAAATTTTATGTCAAGTTAGTTGTTGCATGTCATAGGATTAAGACACTTGTCATGATTGTGTCTAATCCTATGTCTAACCCTTGGCTATATAACTAAGGGTTTCTCATATATTGTATTGAGGAATTCTTGGATAATCAATTCCATTGCAATCTTGAGCATTGTATATTGATCTCTTTGTTCTTTCCATTTGGCCTTTAGATCTTGGGTATCTCTATAGCCAACTCTAACATGGTATGAAAGAAGGTTCAGTGTCTTTGGTTAGCCTTTTCTTAGAGATCTTTATAGATCTTGAAAAGTTGAGTATGCTCTTCTCTTGCATCGTATGATTTGGAGAATCGTAAAAAATTGATAGAGATACCAAATTTGGGGGATTCCTCTTTGTGGCTTTGCATTACGGGTTTATTTTGGAGCTTGTTGGTGCAAATATGAGTGCACCATTGAGTTCAGGGCATTTAAGAAAGTTATTTTTTCCTTTTATTTCATCCAAATCGAACATGTTACACCAGATCTATGAGGGTTTGAAGCTGGAGAGTGGTTGCTAGACCTGAGAGATAGCTATAATTTTGGAGCATTTTGGGTCAAATCCGACCATGCCATCATGTCTAGAAGGCCAAAAAACTCTAAGATCAATTTTAAAATCATCAAAATCTGAGCACTTCACCCAAGGCTCAAGGAAACAATTCTCCTATTTGATCGTATGGTCACTACAGATTGAGCGTTCATATGAATTTTTTGAAAAATTAATTACCAATCAATTTTTTTTAAAAATTTTTATAAGAAAAAATATATAATCGACTATATTGAAATTATGATATTTCTATCAAGATTCAACCATGTAGTTTCTGATTCAAGCTCATTGACCCATGATTCATGAGTAGTGGTTCACAAGAACCCAAAAATGCAAAAAAATTCAGAAACACCCATTTTCTGTAGATTGCAGGTACTCCACAGTACAATGGAGGACCTGGGAGTATCGTGTGGCATAGACCCCATAGGTTCTGGCACACACCCCTGCCCAAAAATTTAAATTAGATACCAGATTTAGCAAAAATTGGAAATCACAAATAAAAGCTGGTGGCGCTAAATAAAAAAGTAGTGTATATAAGCAGAATATTTCGGTTTTTAAAAGATTCTACCAGCCAACGGAATATTCATAGGAATATTTCATCTCATAGAATATTCTGACACATGGGAATATTTCATCTACGATGGCTAGAAGGCCATTAAATTTAAGCTAGTGGTTTTATGACGTTAACAATACACTACCAACTTTTTTGAAAATTTTGGCCCCCTAACCATTTGCATTTTTCTTTTGAAGGGTGATTTTCAAACACTCATAACTTGAGCTCAGGACTTCTTTTTTATGAGCATTTTTTTTGATTTGGGGAAAAATTTCATAATCGTTGTAGTGGTGTAGTTTATTTTTTATTTTGGTTCTTGGACTTTCTAGATATTTCAGATTCTAATCGGTTTTTCTTAGCCATTCTCATTTTGGGAACTTCCAGGGATCTGTTCTTACTACTACGGTAACATTTTTGGGTGAATTTATTTTTTGAAAGTGCATAATTTTTTGTGTACTTTGTAGTGGTGTGATCAGATTGATCTCATTCTATATAAAATGCTCACTTTGATCTTGTGGCCATTTTTGGCATGGGTATGTGCAGGATCATGATGGGCCAAAAAGTGGCAATATGTAAGTGATATGATGGCCCATGCGGCTGCCAATTTTTTCTACTCAAAATTGATGAAACGAAAAGGGTTAGTAAAGGAGATTCTTAGTTTTTCACCAATATAAATTATGCTTTCCTTTGAATTTAATAAATAATTATTATTCATTTTCTATTTGAATTATGACTAAAGTCCTGATTGATAGGCTGCTTGAAAAACATCTATAGCTTTCAAATAGTATCACATTTTTTGAATATGAAACATACATCACATTCTATGTTTCACATACTATAGGATTAAGAAAAAAAATTGAATTTCATGAAGTTTTGACCAAGTTAAGGTGGTTGGACATACGAGTTTTCACATTTTAAAACATTTGTAAGAAAAAATTCACAATTAATTATTTAATTAAAAAAAAATTACAAAAAAATGTGCATCACATTAGGACATGAGTCCTCTACTTATATCTAAAATCTTATAAAAAAATATTATCATTTTATTGTAATTAGGGTGATCAGACATACACCTACTTATTTTTTCCCTGAAATTTAAGTACTACTACATTGAAATTTCAATTTTTCACCAAATAGATTTAAAATTAAATAAAATAAACCTAGTAGTTTAGAAACTACATTCAATTTTCGACAGATTCTATTCTAACATATTTTTGAAATAATATAGATAACTTATTCAAATTTTTATGTCAAGTTGCCTAACTTTGATTTTTTGAATTTTCATTGCCACTTAAGGGCCTATTTTTTCCATGATGATCCTGCACATACCCGCATCTATAAGAACTAAGATCAATTCTATTTTATTGTTTTTGGCATCTAGCAACAATAAACACAATAAATATAAAGTTCCAAATCATATATTTCTAGTGGGATTCTCGATTGAGTGATTTGGGGGGTCTCTTTGTCCATTCTTTTGATTTGTTTGCTTGTTCTCTTCTTTTCCATGGACCATTCTAAGGTTCCTTTGCTTGCATCATATAATTATTGAACATGGCATCAAAATGTATAGAGTATTATAATGAATGAAGGCCATTCTCTATATGTTGAAAATAAGGTACCTGAACCTACAAATACAGATGAAAATATAAAATGAATGATTGAACATACTAAAGCTCTTGGATGTCTTCATAAAATTGTTTCTCAATATTTGTTATTTCAAATTGAATCATGCAAGAATTATCATGAAGCTTAGAAAAAGTTGAAAACTATGTATGGTATTATAGATGAAGTAATAGGCTATCAACTTGATAATGAACTAGTGAGCCTTGATCCTAAGAGCTTTGAAAAAATATAGGACTACATCACTAAGGTTAATGGTCTAAGAGAGAAATGTAAAGCATGTGGAATTGATAAGAAGAAAATTCAGTTGGTCTACAATACATTGAACAATCTTGGTCTTGATTATGTTTCTTTTTTTCTAGCTTTTATATTCATAGGTTGATTGTGGGGTTTGCATATACTATACCTTCATTTGCATCATTTTCTGAGATGTTAATACATGAGAAACAAAAGCTTATATTGATGGGTATCATCAGGTCATCTAAATCCCAGGCATTGTTGGCTAGTCGAGTGAAAGAATCAGATAAGAAACAAAAGAAATCAAAGAACAATCCACTTTCAGATCAAGAAAATAATAAATCCTCTTCCAAAGAGAATTCATCTAAGAAGGATAAGCCAACTTAATCATATTACAAGAAACTTGGACATGATGAACATTCTTGTTATAAGAAGGATATTGATTAATTGAAACATATTATAAATAAGAATCTTGTTGATCTACCTTCTAGAATTTTTTAGCCAACTTCTTCTTCTTCAAAACAGACTAATAAGGACAAAGGTCATGCTGGTTTGGCTTCTACATCAAGAAATAAGGGGAAAGTTCTTTATTCTTCTATAGGTCTTAGATCAGGAAGATGGCTTCTAGATTCATGAGCATATCATATGCCATCTTCATAATATATATTCTTTTCTTTTGAGTCATGTTCTATGTCTCCTATTTTTATGGGAAATAATACATACATGAGTGTAAATGGGAAGGTAACTATTGATATTAGGGAGGGAACTTTCAATGATGTTGTGTGTACCTCATTTGTCAAACAATATTCTTTCCATCTATCAAATAACACATGGTGGAGATGGGAGGACTATGGAATCCACTCCTGATTAAGTTATCTTTAGAGACCTAGAGAGTAGAGAGATTATTTCTATTGGGATGGTTGATCGTTCATCTCAGTTGTATATCTTTGCAGATTTCTTTTTCTGATGGTGACATTGTTCCTTTGGTTGTTGATCACACTTCTAGTGTGAACCATGATTCAGAGGAGACATTTGGTTTCTTGAACTTGGGAGTACTCACATTGGATCACATTCTTGAGCCATACATTTCATCTCCTCCATCTACTCTTGTAGTTGATGATACTTGTATTTCTACAGATATGGCTTCTTGTGATTCAATGCAACATGATTTAAATAGTCTTCAAAGTACATCTACTTAAGATTCCTGCTTAATAGACATTGGTGGGTTGTTTATTCTCTCATATTTCAGATTTTGGAGACTCAATTGATTGAATACATCTTCTCTTTAATGGAGATGATTCTTCTTCAGTTGTTGCAAGGGAACACTCCAACCCTCTTGTTCATTATCCACATGATCATTCTTCATAGTTTGACATGAGTGTGAATAATTTTGGACAAAATTTGGAGGAGGCTTATTTGTATTTAGAGGGGGCATATTTATCTTTGGAGTGTGTTCTACATTCCTCTCTAGGAGATTTTGGATTGACATCTTCAATTGTTTGGCATAGAATGCCTATTTGGAGTGTTAGCTTTCAGATTTGACATGGAGACACTTGAGGATAGTTTAGAGACATCACATATCATTCTTCTTCCCACATATTCCTTTGAGGAATGGGAAGATATCTTGCATATCATCTTGGTTTTGTTTCTTCCTAATGGGAAGAATGTTGTTTGGCGAGTTGGATATTTTCGAGCTTCTACCATTGCAAGAGACTCACTATTGAGGGGGGTTGCATGGTCTCTCTTCTTCTTCTCTCTTATGGGGGTATTTTTCCTCACATGAGGTTTTTTCCTTCTCATTTTTCAATGAGAATATTTTGTATTTCATCTCTCTTTTGGGAAGGATTTTTGTCCCACTAGGTTTTCTCATTTTCTCTGTTTGTGAGAGATTGCATTTGCATATGTATGTATGGGTATCTAACATGGCCTAGTAGTTAGGGACCATATTGGAATCATTGGAATAATAATATTCTCTCTAAGTTGAACTTAATGGGGGTTTTGGTGTGAATAAATGTCTTGTGCCTAGTTAATTCACTTACTAGGGACTTAGGGGACATATTCACATGTTAAGTTTACTTAGGTCTTAGGATTATTTCTAGAAGACTTAGTTGTCACATAGTCTAGAACTTTTATTTTTGAATTTTATGTCAAGTTAGTTGTCTAATGTGATAGGATTAAGACACTTTTCATGATCAAGTGTCTAATCCTATGTCTCACCTTGGCTATATAACCAAGGGTTTTTCATACATTGTTTTGAGGAATTCTTGGATAATCAATTCCATTGCAATCTTGAGCATTGCATATTGATCTCTTTGTGATTTCCATATGGCCTCTAGATCTTGGGTATCTCCATAGCCAACTATAACACTCTTAATGCAATTCTTCTTTCATCACTTCTTTCCTCATAAATTATTCTCCTCTATTAGCACCTCTAGATGTATTTCCTCACTCAACTTTTCACTCTTAATATCATATAATTTCTCCACCTTCTAGCCAAATTTTTCCCTTACTATTTCTCTCTTCTTCTTACCTTCATTTATGCCACCATATAACCCTTGTCTTCCTCCATTTCTCTATGATCATCTTAATCACTCAACTTCCCCATCATAAACACCATCTTTGCCTCTCTTTCTACTTTTTAATCCTATAACTAATTCTTATTCAATGCTTCCATTATCTATTATTGATGATATTAAACCTATATCTTATACATGTTTACCAACATCAATAGGGTTAACCCATGATATCATTTCGAACCTTTTGGTCAAAGTAAGACATTGAAAATGACATTTTTCACCAAATTTTTACATTATGAAATCGATAGCAACTAAACCATTAATAATTTGGAGATGATGTGAACTAGTGATTTGTGAGAATTTTTGTGTAAATTCTAAATATATATTTAAAAATATTAGAAATAAATTATGAATTTGTTTACGTAACTTTTATTAACTTGTTTTTATAGTAAACAACATTTTAAAAAAGTGATGTTTATGTTGTAACACATGACCTTTTAAATTGAAAGGAAAAAATTATAATTTTTAAAATGTAGATTTTGAACATAAATATTTAGTATGCCTGGAATTTTTTCATAATATAAAAATAAAAAAATAAAAAAATGGCAAGCCGCTAAACAATTTATTGATATAAAGGAAATTACACGTCCAAGATCTGCAATTCAAAGCAAAAGAGTACATGAAAAAATTCCTAAAAATTAGAATTAGGGAGACCAAGGCACAAAGAAAACAAATTTCACCCAAAAAAATGGAGACCGAAGTCAAGCAGAAAAAATAAAGTCACCACTAAATACATGTAATTGGCATGAGCCATGAGAAAATTTGGTGAGACGATGTAGTCCAAGAAGCTATGAGAGACCAAAAACCCTACCAGCACAGTAATGAATAATATCGCAACATATAGGGCTCGAGAGAGGAAATAACATGTGATAGTAAAATCGAACAAAATTAGCCCAAATTCCAAAATGAAGAAGTGTAACAAAAAATCACACCCTGCTTTTAGTCGACGACTCCAAATTAGTAGGCATAGGAAAATAGTGGGCGGAGTGTGGCTCCACCAAAGAATGCCTAATGAGAAACTTCACTGCATCAAATAAATCATGCACCATGTTTGCAATGGTATTACCCAGGTGTGGTCTAAGCCTATGCAAGAACTGAAAAAATTCATGGGAACAATCATCTAGAAGGCCATGGGTCATTGCACTAAGAAGATCCGAGAGAGAAGGATCAGATAGAAGATGTTTCTTACAAAGAATCCCGCCCAGCAAGTTATTGCCATTGAGGATATCATACTCGTCAAGTACAGGTTGAAGAGCTGACAGGGGACAAACATGCGGAAGAAGATAACTACTCGCGAGGAATTTTACCGTTTCCCCACACCACAACACATCCATTAAAGTGGATACAAACCTTTAGGCTACCTCATTCGAAAGAGCCATAGCATGGAATTCCCACCAGTCTTGCCTGAGGACCGTGATAATAGCCTCTTTAGTTTGTTTACATTCTAGAATGTAGGATCTTCATAATTTCCCAGTAGTGAAGGCAATTAAATCCCTTATCTCATGAAAACATGCAAGAACATAATCCCTGAAGGAGGACTCCATAGCAGGCATTAGAACATAAAAAATTCATAGTATGAGGCACCATAATGGAGAATTAATACACAAAATACCCAACCACATGCTTTCTAGTCAAAATTGATCCAATCAACTGTTCAAATA
Organism: Sequoiadendron giganteum; assembly: GCA_007115665.2. Classification (NCBI taxonomy): domain Eukaryota; kingdom Viridiplantae; phylum Streptophyta; class Pinopsida; order Cupressales; family Cupressaceae; genus Sequoiadendron; species Sequoiadendron giganteum. The sequence goes on along the minus strand of CM021109.1, from coordinate 51,745,930 downwards.
GAGAACAAAAGCCATCATTCAAAATTATGCAAAAAATGAGAAATAATCCTATCTCAAAAATGTTTTAAAAGGAATTTGTTCATCTATAACCTTATTTTCTAGTAAATCTGCCTGACCATTTTCCTCTCTAAAACAATGTTGAATTTGGAATGAAGATAATTTTGAAGGAAGAGGCTAAATTTGGTTTAGAAAATAATTCAAATACCAGGAAGGGGAGGAACAATTTGAAATTGTAGAGACCACCACCATTGAATCCCATTCGATCAAAATTTGGGGTATAGATAACTTTATTGCTATTACTAGGCTCAATCTAAGAGTGTTGAACTCAACCATGTTATTAGTGCCATTAGGAAGAATAGAATACACTACACCAATAAAGTTTCCTTGCCAATCTCTAAGTACTGACATTGCACCAGACTTCCAAGGCTTTCCCCTAGAGGCATCGTCAAAGTTTAATTTAATAAAGTCTCTAGGAGGAGGAAGCCATTTTACAAACCTTCTATTCACACTAGAGCTCTGGAGTTGAACTAGGATTGGGAAGTTTAATTAGATTCCAATTATTTAAGATGAAGGAATCCCTAGAGGAGAACACCTTACTTTTTTTATCGTTTCTGAAGATGCTTGACATCGCAACCTCAAAGATGAAGATCTCAATCTTCTAAATGATTTTCCTTGCTTCCAATTTTTTTTTCCTGAATATGTGATTATTTCTTTCCAACCATAAATTCTAGATAACAATAGGGGGGGAGATTTCCGAGATACATGCAAAACTTGAGTTAGGATACAATTTTTTCCAGCTTATGAAATGACTTAGGATCAAGTTTTGGAGGGGAGCAGTCCAACCCCACTAGTAGAAAAATAACAATAAATGACTAAAAAAACTACTAAAAATTGCATATAAATGACTAAAATTGGTCATGTGACCATTAGTAGTTTATTTTTGGTTATTTATAACGTTACCAAATTTATGACTAAACCATTTTTATTCATTTATTTGGTCATTTTGATTGATTGATTTGGTAGTATATTTAGTCATATTTATTCACTGAGCTTGGTCGCATGACCATTATTAGATTATTTTTAGTCATTTATAACATGACCAAATTTATGACTAAACCAATTTTAGTCATTTATTGGCTGGTTTGATTGATCAATTTGGTAGTATATTTTTAGTCATTGATTTAATCATATTTATTCACTAATTTTTGTCAATTGGTAGTATATTTATTCACTATTTTTTGCCAATTGGTAGTATATTTAGTCATATTTATTCACCGATTTCTATCAATTGGTAGTATATTTAGTCAATTGGTAGTTTATTTAACTGTTTTTGTTCACTGATTTCTACCTAAAAGTGTTGGAAGTGAGACAATGCTTTTGAGGTTTAAACATAAAACACACAAAAAAATCAATTTTTTATTTGTACATAATGAAACAACTATTAAGAAGGAAAACTACTAAAATTTTATTGAGAAAAGGTGTTCTTACAGAAGATACAAGACTTAAATATGCATATTTCCTTTGAAACATGTGTTACAATGTGCGTTTCTCAGTGTTGTGACTGAGAAAAATGAGTTACAATGCTTTATTGTTTTCTTATACAGCTCCAAAACATGAAATAACTACTTGAAAAATGACGGCTAAGGGTTCTATGAAATAATCCTCTACAAAATTCACACCATAAATACTTAGTATGGATTGAGAACTATGTTCTACATATACCTTGACTATTAAGATTTACCGAACATGATAGTGGACAACAATAACATGCTTTTACAAAGTCATGTTCACATTTGAGACTTTCAACTCTTGACAATCCAACTTTAAGCATAACACTTCTTCATACTCAGAGAAAAAATAAATAGGTTCATACATTGTTTATGCTTTAGAAGAGATTATATGTTCTACCATTTCATAATTGCTCATATAGAGTGAGTAACTATCATACATAGGCATATATAAACCATTTATGTTCAGTGTTTTAAAATATGTCAATCTGAAACATATTTTCTGAAACTTATGATGCTAAGCAAAGATCAAGATACTACATATCCTAAAGAATTCAATGAGGTAAAAGACACCAAACCACTAGCAATCAGTGAGGTAATAAGCATTAGCAAATTGGTAAACCCAAACCTATATACTCCACTTTGCAATCATTATGCAAGAGAAGATATTCACTGAGAAACATTATATATTATTCATTGGAAATTTACATGGACTTTGTGATCAAACCCCACACTTCACACTACATTGGAAAGAAACTACTGATATATATAGTAGATTCATGATGTAAGAGAACTATATGGCATTGAAAGGAATTCACTATCAACATTATGGCATTGGAAGGAATTCATTGTTAGAAGCATCATAAGAAAGAAGTATACCACTATCACAAGCTCAAGAAATTTGTTGAGTTACCAAGCAACCACTATGAACACAAACTATCTGTAGAATAGAGACCATACAAGATGTCACTGGCCATTGAAAGAGGAATATTGCATGATGAGGTAACTGTACTATCCAGTTCATCAAGGTGTACTATCAAAAAGGAAATTTTAATATTATCACATCAAAGTTTATCTCAAGAACACTATCTACTAGCAACTACTAACACAAGAGTTATAAGTCATTGTCATAAACCAAAAAACCAATATCACTATCATCTCACATCAACATTGTCAATTCAAGAAAATAAAGACAACTATCATTGCCAAGAAACCATTCATTGTCTCTATCTTAGTTGGAAACTCAGGAACCAATACATCCACAATATCACAAAAAAAAATCATCAAAAGAACAGTGATAGAAAGGAAAATTTATGAGGGCTATATTGCCCAAACCAAAAAAAACACAACAAAAGATACCAACACAAAAAATGTGAGATAGCAAATAACCCACTTTCAATTATTTTTAGAAAATGAAATTATAGATTCAAAACTTACATACTACAGGCTCATGGGCTTGATTCATTACAACAAAATGAACTCTGAAAGAAAAACTATTATTCAGAGCCACAATCTATACTAATGGACCCACCCTTACAACCCCCCACTTAACCATTTTATTTTACCCCAATAACTACCCTAGAATGTTTTAGAAAGTGCAACTTTCCATTTTGTTTTGGTGCCCAAAGTCTCGCCATTTGATTTCTGGCCTGGGAAGAAATTTTAATGAAATTCACTTTTTAGAGGGGGAACTTCACGGGACCTTAACTTTTGATTCAAGTGTCTAATTTTCTATTATTTAATATCGTTGGAAATCCCTCAAAGAGATCTACAATGTGCAAACCACTATAAGTCACTTTGACCACTTTTCAAGTTGTTTTGTGGCCTCTAAAGTTATATTTCAATTTGAAGTTGCATTGGAGAAATTTCCTGAGATGGAAAATTTAATTTCTCACAAACCATTCAGGGTATTGAGGTTATTATTTTGCGTTCGAAAATGTTTTTCACCTCTTCTCCTTCAGGTAAATTTTTAGGTCCATACAAGCCCGTTTAGGCCAACTTACTAAAAATAGTAAGTGACTATTTTTTGCTATTTTTGACTCCTGAATGTCTTTTGCCCCATAAGTGCCATCATGGAACTCATAACAGGTAAAGAAAATAATTTTTTGGGTGATGCAAGATTTCCCTACACCGTTGGATGCTCCTACATCCAACACCCAGGGTAATTTGAAAAGTGACCCTGTCACTTCTTAGGAGTTAGAGGGAAGCCAAGATGGATAACCTTAGCCTTAGCCAACCATGATAAATCTTCAATAGGCCTTCCTTTCCATTTGACCAAATATTTTTCATACTGCCTATTCCTTATACTTCTTCCCTCATGACTATCCAGGATTTCTTCTATCTCCTCCTTTTCTGAAGTAGGTACAGGAATATTCAAATGTGCTTCCATTGTTTCTTTATTAATTCCCCCTTCATGATATTCTATTAAATTTGAAATGTTAAACAAAGGTGAAATATGAATTTCATCAGGCAACTCTACCTCATATGCATTTCCTAAATCATGCTTCTTCAGGATCTTGCATGGTCCGAACTTCTTCATCTTTAACTTGTTGTATGTACCAACTAGAAACCTCTACTTTCACAAATGAACCATGACTCCACCTCCTATATGGAACTCCTTATGCCTCCTTTTTTGATCTACGTTGGCCTCATATTGTGAGTTCATCTTACTGATATGTTTCTTCACTTCTTCATGCAAATTATTCAGGTCCTTCACAAAATTTTCAGCTTCAGCAATACTCTTCTCCCCCTTATCCATCTTTCTAAATTCAGAAGTAGTTCTTGGACTACTTACATACATAATTTGGAATGGTGATTTACCAGTGCTCCTATTGACAAAATTGTTGTAAGAAAATTATGCCTATGGTATAATCAAATCCCATCCCTTAGGCTTATCTCCTACTAAGCATCTTAATAGGTTACCCAAACTCCTATTCACCACCTCCATTTGTCCATCATTCTGTGGATGGTGTGCATAACTGAACTTAAAATATATTTTCAACTTCTTCCATAATGTCCTCTACAAATATCCAATAAATTTAGTATCTCTGTCTCAAACTATACTCTTTGGTAGACCATGTAGTTTCACCACCTCTCTGAAAAACAACTTTGCAATATGAATAGCATCATTGGTCTTATGAAATGGAATGAAATATTCCATCTTTGAAAATCTATCCACCACCAAAAATATGGAATCATTCCCTCTCCATGTCCTTGGAAATCCAAGAACAAAATCCATACTAATATCCTCCCATGGCCTCTCAGGTATAGGTAATGGCTGATACAATCCATTATTTTGACTTGTCCATTTTTCCATTTGACATAATCTACAAATTTGTACAAACTTCTTCACATATTGTTGTAATTATGGCCAATAATAATTCTCACTAATAAGATAAGTGGTCTTATCTCGACCTAAATTTCCAGCCAATCCTCCACTATGCTTCTCCTTAATTAGATTCTCTCTCATAGAACTCCTTGGAATGCACAATTGGTTTCCTATAAACAACATCCCCTCTTGGATTAATAAATCCAACCATCTTGTCCTATCCAATGTAATAGGTTCCAAAAAATTCTTCCAAGCTTCTACGAAGTTTGTATCTTTAGGATACAAACTCTTGAGTTCATTGAACCCATCAACCTCTATATTTGTCTCTATCAACAAATTTTGCCTTCTACTTAAGGAATCTGCAACCCTGTTTGACCTTCCACTCTTGTGCTTCAAAAAAAAAGTATAACTCTGCAAAAAATCAACCCATTTTAAGTGTCTTTGATTTAACTTTCCTTGACTATTGAGATACTGCAAATCCTGGTGATTAGTATATAAAACAAATTATTTTGGCAACAAATAATGTCTCCATTTCTTCAAAGCCTGACCTATTGCATAAAAATCCTGATCATGGACAAAATATTTCTTCTTAGCATCATTCAACTTCTCACTAAAATAGGGAACCAACTTACCTTCTTGACTTAAAACAAATCCTATGGTAGTGATACTAGCAACACAATCTACTTGAAAGACCTTATTGAAATCTGGAAGTTCCAAAATAGGTTTCTTTGTAAATTTCTTCTTCAACATATCAAAACTTTTGGCTGCTCCTATAGTCCACTTAAACTCTTTTCTATCCCCTCTCATTGCTTCAATTAGAGGTGCACAAATACTACTGAAATTCTTAATAAATTTTCTATTGAAACTTGCTAGACCATGAAATGATCATACCTTTGTAACACTCCACAGGGTAGGCCATTCAATGATAGCTCTCACCTTCTCTGGATCAATTTTAAGACCCTCTGCTAAGACAACACATCCTAGATACATCAACTCTCTCTTTACAAAACTATATTTATACAAATTAATCAATACCTTTTGCTCCCTTAGCTTCTCAAAAACTCTTTGGATATGCATCAAGTGCTCCTCCAATGTCTTATTGGAAATCAAAATATCGTACAAATAAAGAATAACAATTTTTTCTAAAAATTCTTTGAATACCTTATTCATAAGCCACATAAATGTGCTAAGTGCATTGGTTAGCCCAAAAGGCATGACTAACCACTCGTACAAGCCCTCATTGATTTTTAAGGTTATCTTCCATTCATATCCTTCTCTAATCTAGATCTGGTGATATCCACTCTTCAAATCTGTCTTCGTGAAGTAATTAGCTCCACTCAAAAAATCCATAATGTCATCCATTCTCAGCAAGGGAAATCTATACTTGATGGTGATCTTATTGATGGCTCTAGAATTTGTACACATCTGCCATTCCCCATCCTTCTTTGGTGCTAGTACTATAGGTATTGCACATGGACTCAAAATCTCTCTGATCAATCCCTTCCACAATAACTCTTGCACTTGTCTATTCAACTCTTTACTCTCTGTTGGAGTCATACGATGAGCTTCCTTATTTAGAACACTGGCTCCTGGAATCAAGTCCATCTGATGATTAATCTTTCTTATTGGAGGCAAACCTTTAGGTACATTATCAAAAATAATAGCTTGAAACTCATTCAACAAATTTGAAACCTCTACATGTAGGATGATGCCACAATAGTGGTGAACACTTTTATGGAGGAAGGGAAAAGTCATTTTTTCCCTCTATACAAAGTGAAGGGGTTCGGCCAAACCAAATTGTTCGCTCAAACCCCTTTGAGATGTGAGTGAAAATATTAAAATAAAGGGGTTCGGTCGAACCCCCTTAAATAAGGATTTTTTTTGAAAAAACCCCATCATTTTCTTGGACCCCATGATTTTTTTTTCTTATTTTAATGTAAATAGGTTCAGCCGAACCCCTTAAAGTAGGTTTGGTCGAACCTAGGTTCGGCCGAACACCCTTTCTCCCCTATCACCTTAAAAAAATGATTTTTTTTGTAAAAGATTGTCGTTCGAAGCTCAATTTGAAAATGAAAATGCAGAAAAATTCAGAAACCCAACTAGATAATGATAGTCCTCAGAATGAGCTATCTGTCGAATATAATTTTAATATGATTTGCTTTTATTATGTATTTTATTTTTTAGTTTTATTAAACATAGGTTTTTCACTGAAAATCAAAATCTCTTGTCTGCACATGTGGAAAAATAGCAGATTATCAAAATAAATTTTTTAAAAATGTGCTAAGGCTGGGTATTGATGTCCTTGATCCATTAAAAAAATAAAAATTGAATTTTGATTCATACAAAAAAAATTATGTTGTATACAGTCCGCCTATGTCTAAATTGCAATTGGTTTGACTTTGAAACTTGATTAAGGAAAAAATATTCAATAAAAAACTATAAGACCAAATGGAAGTGCTAGATACCATAGCTACAAATCGAAATTCGAAAAAATTAGAATTTTTATCCTTCATACAAAAAAAGTTATGTTGTATATGGTGAGCATCACTTTTTAAAAATGTTGTTTTCTGAAAAAAATCAATTTTTGTGGGAGATGGAAAAAAAAGTGCAATCTGATTCCAAAAATTTTGAAAAAAATATTTTTAGAATCTAGAGACAAAATGTGATGAGACTCTAGTTTGCATCATTTTCAAATTCCTCACGGTTTAGCCACTACAAGAGCCTGAAAGTGAAGATTTAGTTAAAAATAATAATTGCAGTGCCCAGTTTGCCCAAAAATTGTAAACCACTATTGTGGGATCACCCTGTACCTTATTAGTATCTTCTTTATTAACTCTAGGGATCAATGCAAAATATATGTGCTCATGCCTCATACTTTCTAGGAACTTTCTCCCATCAACCAAACAAATTCTTTCATTACTGCATACCTTTTCTTTTGCCTCTTTCAAGGGCTTCAAATTATGATGAACCCCATCCTTTGTCAAAGAATAGGTGTTGGCATGTCCATCATGTACTGCTCTTTGATCAAATTGCCATAGTTTACCTAACAACATATGACAAACATCTAGAGGCATAATATCACGCAATACCTCATCATGATAATTTCCAAACTTGAACTTTGCCAGACATTGTTCATTTACCAAGGGTTTATAGTCCTTCTGCAACCAAGAAGTTTGGTATGGGTTTGGATGCATTCTTCTCTCCAACCACAACTTACTAACCATTTCCTTTGAAACAAGGTTATCATTACTACCTCCATCAATAATGACATTGAAAACTTTACCTTCACACTTACATCTAATGAAAAAAAAATCTTCCTTTGAGTTGGTTCCTTCACCTCACCCAACAAGGCTCTTCTAGTAACAATAATCTCCCCTCTTTCTACATCCTCAAAATTTGAAGACTCAACATATTCATCTACATGTGCAACTCATACATTACCCTTAGGTCTTCTATTTTTCCTTCCTTGGTGTTGAAAACACTCATAGGCTCTATGTCCTTCTTCTCCACATTGGAAATAGGTTCCACAAAAACCTCCTCTTCCTAGTCCTCACCCAGATCTTCCTCTTCCTCTTTGGTCTCCACTATTCTAATCACGAGGACAGTAGATGTTATCTCCTTTCTAGTTTTGACTGCTACTAGATCCTTCACCCTTCTTTTGATCTTAATTTCGATTTCCATATGATTGTCCACTAGTCTTTCCACCACAATCTCCACCTCTTTGCTTGCTTCCAAACCTTCTATTCAACTAATCTTCTACTTTCAAAGAAAATTGATATGCATCTTCAATGGTAGAAATTCTTACAAGACTTAGCTCTTCTTGAATGCTCAGCTTCAACCCATTTATGTAACAGGCAATTTTCTCCTTGTTGGCCTTAGAATGACCCGTTTTGATCAAGACTTGGTAGAATTCTTCTGTATACTCCTTAGTAGATTTTTATGCTTGTTTCAACCCTTGCATCTTCAAAAAATCCAAATCATATTCCCCAAGAATGAATTATCTCTTCAATTTTTCCACCATCTGATCCCATCTTGTTATTTGCTCTTTTCATCTTCTATTTATTTCCAACTGGACTTCTTTCCACCATATGCTAGCATGGGATTTCAATTTGGACTTGGAAAATCTGACCCAATTTGGGTCTTCTATTTCCTCATACTCAAAAGACTCTTCCATTTCATTGATCTAATCGATCAGCTCCTCTAGTTTTAGGTTTCTAGAAAAAATAGAAACTTATATTTTTAGCCTCTTTCCAATATTGGAAATGGCCCTAATCAGTCTAACTTCTCCAAGATCCATTACATCCTGTCCTTCCTCTTTGAATGGCTCCTCATCTTCAATCTCACCCTCACTCTCATATCTTCTTCTGATATTAGCTTCTCTTACAACACTTGAACTTGTCTCTGGAGGGCTCTAAAACTCTCTTCGATTACCCCAACATTTATTCCACCATGGTTTCTTCATGGAGGCATCTTTTCTCACAAACCCACAACCACAAGTCCTAGTGTAAATTTCCTCACATTCGATGATCTATCTACACACTCAAGAACTCCTACTCTAATACTACTTGATGAGGGATACATTGCCTAAACCACACAAAACACAACAATAGATACCAATACAAAAGATGTAAGATAAAAAATACCCCACTTTCAATTATTTTCATAAAATGAAATTACAAATTCAAAACTTACATGCTACAACCTCATGGGCTTGATTCATTACAACAAAATCAACTCTGAAAGAAAAACTATTATTTGAAGCCACAATATGCACTAACGGAGCCACCTTCTACAACCCCCCACTTAACCCTTTTATTTTACCCCAATAAGAACCCTAGAATGTTATATAAAGTACAACTTTCCCTTTTGTTTTGGCATGAAAATTCTTGCCATTTGATTTTTGGCCTAGGAAGAAATTTTAATGAAATTCACTTTTTAGAGGGGTAACTTTGCGGGGCCATAAATTTTGATTTGGGTGTCTGATTTTCTATTATTGCATATCATTGGAAAGCTCGCTAAGAAATCTATAACACGCGAAACACCATAGGTTGCTTCAACCACTTTTCAAGTTGTTTCGAGGCCTCTAAAGTTTTTTATTTGAATTTGAAGTTGCATTGGAGAAATTTTTCGGGACGAAAAATTTAATTTCTCCAAAACCGTTCAGGGTATTGAGGCGATTCCTTTATGAACATAAATGTTTTTTTTAGCTTTGCTCCTTCGATTACATTTTCTAGTCCATACGAGCTCGTTTAGGCTGATTTACTAAAAATAGTAAGTGACCGTTTTTTGCTATTTTTGACTCTTGACTGTCTTATGCGCCATAAGTGCCATCATGGAACTCAAAACAACTAAAGAAAATGAAGAAAATATTTTTTTTGGGTGATGCAAGATTGCCCTACACCACTAGATGCTCCTGCATCAAAACTGGAATTTACACTAGAAAAGAGGCATATCATTAGCAAAGATAGAACAAAGAATTCATGTTGCAAGACCATCAAGATAATCCACTCTACTCCACATAAAATTCCACTGTGCTATACAAAATTTCATAGAACTACCAGTAGACACTTGTAACTAAGCATTTGAGTAGAAGGGATATAAGGACAAGAAACATATAGAAGCAATATCTAAAATCATGAAATGGCACCGTCAAGTTAGAAGGCTTACTGTCACACCATCAAAGAAATTTTTCCATTAGAAACATGAGGCATAATACACATGGATCTATATATTGTATTTGTAATCATTGACATTACAAACCAACTACAAACAAATACACTTATGTTTGAAACCAATGAGGAAAGCATTCATTTCTGAAACCAAGTAACCATTGTTAGAAGAAAATGAAGTAAATATGTCATTTTTCATTGTGCATTGATAATATAATTGTCTCAAAATACCATATCTATTCACCTTTGATCATATCAAAAAATGACACGTCCCAACCTTACATCCCTTTTAATCATACAATCACACCTCTTGCAACTTTCTGAAGCATAAATAGCAATACTCAGTTCCATTGAATATTTGAATGATTAAGAAATAACTCTGTCATACTTATATGTATAAGTACTTTACCTTGCATCAACTTTTATCAACACCTTTGAAAATTACCTTGCATCAAAAACACCATTACCTTTGACACCAATGATTTCCAAACAATGATCAAAGAATGATGAAGATGCATACCACTATCACAAGAAATCATTGTCATTAGCAAACCACTTTTTCATTGTCACAAGAAAGAAGTATAAGACCATAACTGTCATAGTTAGAGAATTGAAAAATGTCACTGTTATACCAAATATTGTCATTGATCATTGATGGAATACTATATTGGGCATACCTTTCACTGTGCATTCACTATGATACTCCATCACTCCATTCACTATAATTGGATTGTAATTATAGGTGGGAGGAACAAAAGACCTTTGGGAAGAACTTAAATTAGAACTTAAAAACACTGAATTTTAAAAATTAAGTCAACCATTAACTTATCTCAGATGTAAAGAAAATATTTTAAATAGCCAAACATGTGATAAAAGTAACACTTTTTGGCACCACAATTATCAATCATATTATTTAATGCATAACTTCTTAAGTATGTGATGTATTCATTTTGAGCTAGGGTTTTAGACGGTTGCATGGGAAAGTCCTTGAACCATACACTAAAACCTCCTAGAAACCATTGGTATTTCCATTATAGAATTATTTTTTATTTATTTCCTAAGATCTATTATGAGTCTTGATTTTAGCCTAGTTAGGGGAGTAGAATCTCTTGTTATTTGCTAAAATTACCACAGACTTTGATATTCTATGCTGGCACTTTCATATAGTTTCTCTTAGTCATAAGACATTTGGACTAATTTCATTTCTGCTGGTTTTAATGACATTTACCTATTATGTGGACCATCTACATTTATTTTTCATTTGATTGATGAATTTTCTTTAAGGTGGTTATGATTATGAAATTATTATGTGTACTAATATTACTCTGCATACATGATTGAAATACTAAGTTGATAAATGCAGCTGCCAGCCGGTCAGGTTGAGGAGTCACATGAAGGTCAATTGAAGATGACAACAAAAGATTCCCATGTAAGCCACATGTAGCCACCTTGCACCCATCTTTAATGGCATGGAGCATCACAAGCATTACTATAGTGGTTGAGTCCACGTTTGGGCATGCATGTCTGAATGGATTCCCTTGCATGCATAACTGCTCTTTCCACTTTCTTCTCATTTTCCCTAAATGACATCCTCTCAGTTAGTGGAATTTGATGGACCTATTTAGTTGATAAATAAGGCTTGAATCCTACTTCCTTGAGCTAGCGATAGCGAGTTAGTGATTTGATTGCCAATTTCTTGTACAAGTTGATTATCAGCCATATTTCTAGAATTGCATTTTCTGATGAATGAAATGAGATTCTAAGTTGAGTATCTGAGTTTTATATTAGTTTAGAGGATACTCATCCAAGGGGGCCCACTTGGTGAGTAATGTGTTCCTTTATTTTAGTTAGATTAGTGTTAGTTTTTATTTAGTACTTAGTTAATATTTTGGCGTTGACTGTTCCTACAACCACTAGAACTCTTTTTTGTGACTGTTCCTGCAGCCAAGGCGGGCAAAGTAGTTTTCTGTTGGATGCTTATATTTTCCTTCCTATTATCCATAATCAGTTTAGATTTAATTGAGTGGTGTTCAATATTTGCTTTGTTTCCTTTCCTATAATTTACTTTCAGCATTAAGTCTTTCTTAGTTGTAGAATGAAGATGACTACTCTAGAATTCCTAGTGCACATACTATGCTGACCCATTTGAAGTTCACGTCCCTAGGTTGAAAATTTAAATATACCTTCATGGTGGTTAAGATAGCTATTCAAGACAAATATCCAATGTCTGAATCATGGTTGTAAGGACTTGGTTATTGAAATAATTATTGCAGGCGGACATTTTTGGAGCCATTTTTGGGGATGGTGTCAAACTATAAAGTCCTTTGGAGTCATTGATAGTTTTTCTATTGTAGTATTTTTGGAAGTTTCTCTTAGTGATAGAAGTTATGATCCACTATTTTTTCCCACCTATTCTTTGTGTGAGTTGGTTGATACTGAGTTGATAGTGCATGCATAGAAGAAGAAGAGATTTTTATGGGAGATTCCTTCCTAATAATCTTGAGCCATTTCAGCTAGTAAAGCTTTCAAATCTGCCTAGAAATGAAGAAGAAGGATCATAGCCGTTTGCTGATATATTCTCAAACTTGACCAGTTTTGAAGTTTCCCTTGAAGATCAAAATCCTGTTGAAGAACCCTTTATTCTGGAATTTCATCAAGAAAGCATGGCTAATGCAAAAGGAGATAGGCCTAACAGGTAGAACCAACCAAATTTTCCTTTTCCTATTGTTGAATAGAATGAAGTAGATAACCTCAAAAATATCCCTGCTTTAGTCCTTCCTAAATTCTATGGGCTTGTCACAGAATATCCTAACAACTTCTTGTTTGAGTTTGATATACTCTGTAGAAGCTATGACTATAAAATTGATGCCCACAGACTCAAGCTATTTCCTACTACTCTGAAATAATTTGCATTGAGATGGTTTATGAACCTTGGCATAAATACTGTGAAAATTTGGGAAGATATGAAGACAAAATTTCTTGAGAAATATAAGGAATATTGTAGGGGTAGTGACATGAGAGGAGGTGACATTTTCATAATGCAGAAAAAAGAAGATGAGAGCTTGGAAGACTTCATTTCAAGGTTTCTATTTTTCCTATAGAAATCTCCACATCATACACTTACTGAGGACTCACAAAATTTGTTTTTCTTGAGAGGAATTAATGAAAGTTGCATTGATGCCTTGGACCTAATGGAAGGAGGAGATATCAATCAAGTCCCTTGTGATGATATCAAGAAGATATGTAAGAATTATTCTATGGAAGCTTCAAAGAAAGGAAGAGCCTACCAATCCTCTATGGGTAAGACATCCAGCAGTGGAGTCTCAAGGATGGAGATTACTAATTTGTTGGCAGATTTCAAGTAGGATATAATCAACAATCTAGCTACTCGGCTTGATACACATTAGGCTAAGAAGAAACATGAGGAGGTAGAGGCAATACTGACAGAATATTGCCCTCATTGTAAATAGAAGAAGAGGGACTACAAATGTAAGGTGATATCCAACATTGACAACAAAAAAATTCCACCCGAATTCAAACCAATCCAAATTGAGGAAGACCAAGTCTACTTTGTTGCATAGAAGAGGCCATGGGCTTCAAGAAAAGGTATTCTACCAGATCCACTATCTTTTGCTAGATCATATTTTAATTCTTATTCTGGTAACCAGTGGCAGCCACCCTATCCATCCAATTATGGAGGATACCCACCCCAGTCTTGGAATAACCCATCTAGTACTTGGTCCAATTATCAACATTACTGACCTTAGTTGCAGCATCCTCAGGGGAATTGGAAATAGTTTCAGGGGAATTGGAAACAATTTCAATGACCTTGGCAACAACCTCTAGGAAACTAAAAACAAACATCTTAATGGAGAGGTGGCCAGCAAAGGCCAAACCAAACCACAAGCTATATGCAACCATCTTCTCAAACCCAACAACCTACTATAATGCCCCCTCCTACTAATCCAAGTACAAATGTACCTAAATCTACCCAATTACTAGCCCAACCCACACCCAACCTAAATAATAAATCACAACAACAGCCTCTATATTCTGCTGATCCAAATCAAATTCCTGCATATGCTCTGAGTTTAAGTGGCATATGTCTACATTGAGGAACAACTTTGTCAACTCCTTCCACCCCCATTATCACTGAGCTCCCTTTGGAAGAGAAAGAAGAATCTTTGGCTGATCCCATTCAACCTTTTGCAACTAAAAATCCTGAACCAACTCCAACAAAGCAAAAAGCACAAGAACCATCATTTCCTTAGAGATTAGAAGTTGCCAAGTAAAAAGAACATAAGGAGGAAACTAGTTTTGATATCCTAGATTAGCTAAAGCATATATGTGTCCAAATACCACTGTTCCAGACCATAAAAGATGTCCCTATCTATGGCAAGGCAATCAAGGAAGCATGCCTCAAGAAACCGGGCAGGAAAAAGAAGGACCCCACTACAATCCATGTAGTAGGGTAGCTTGCTAACATCATGGTTGGAAAACTAATTATTCCAAACTACAGTGACCCAGGTAGCCCTTTAGTTGAAGTTGTTATAAATGGGATGAACATAAATAATGCTTTGATTGAATTAGGTGCAACAATCAATGTGATGACTAAAGATATCCTACAACAACTGAATATTGCAAATATGAGGTCCACTCCTAGAGTACTATAGCTTGCTGATAGTTCCATTATCACACCTAATGGCATAGTAGAAGACCTTGTGGTGATCCTAGACTCTTGGGAGTATCCAGGTGACTTTATGGTTCTTTCCCCTAAGGCCACACTAGGAGGATATCCACTCATCCTTGGTCAGCCCTGGCTAGCAACTGAAGACACTTATATTGGATGATGCTCAGGTGACATGACCATTTCTGATGGTACGAGCACTGAAAATCTTGTTTTGTAACCTCTTGCTCAACCATCCCACAATGAAGAAAAATTAGTATGGCCAGATATTGGTGAAGAAGACAAATATGTCAACTCTATGGCACAACTTATGATGATTGGAAGAAGTCCTTTCCTGCAAATTCAAGATGGAGATGAGGTGTAATCTAACTTATCATTTACAACTAGTGTCAGATAGAGGAAGCATCATCCACTCACATATCTAGTTCCACAGAAATTGAACAAAGACTTATGTTCATTCTGCATGATCTTCCTGCAACAACTCTTCCAGTAGATAGACTTCCTACAACCACTCTTCCTGCAATAATTGTCTCTCTAGATAGACTTCCTGCAACCACTCTTTTGGTAGACACAATTATTGTAGCGACATGTATGTTTGACACAATGCTACTGTGTGAACTTAAGATACCTTGTATTAATGAGGTAGCTATGATAGAACTAGTCACACAAGTATAGGTTTCTGATGGACAATATCTAAACATAAATATTACATTGAATAAGGGACAACAGTTGATATTGGAAAACTTGTTGTAAGCTCATGAAAAATAATTTTCCTAGGATTATCATGACATGAAGGGATTAGATCCAAAGCTCTGCACTCATAGAATATATATCAAAGATGAGTGTACACCTGTCAAGTAGCCACAATGAAGAATGAACCCTGCCTTGAGAGAAATTATCAAAATAGAACTGCAAAAGTTGCTAGAAGTGGGATTTATCTACCCTATTTCAAACAGTTAGTGGGTGTCTCCGTTGGTGATTATGCCCAAAAAGGGAGGGAAATGGTGAGTTTTTTTTTACTATAGGGAACTCAATACTGCCACTAAGAAAGATCATTTTCCCTTGCCTTTTATAGACCAATTCCTAGACTCCCTTGCAAGAAAGCAATACTTCTCTTTTCTTGATGGATTCAGTGGATACAATTAGATTCAAATTGCACCAGAAGACCAAGAAAATACTACATTTACATGTCCTTGGGGGAAATATTCCTATTCTCTACTTCCCTTTGGGTTGTGCAATGCACCTACCACTTTCGAATGAGCAGTCCTTAGTATATTATGAGATATCTCCCTTGACAGCATGAAGATCTATATGGACAATTTTACTACCTATGGTTCCACCTTTGATGAAGCATTGGATAATTTGAAGAAAGTTATGGAGAGATGTGAAGATCAAAATTTGTGATTAAATAGTGAAAAGTGCTTCATGATGATGCAGGAAGGTGTAGTTCTTGGCCACTACATTTCCCACCTTGGCATTCAAGTTAATCCTACAAAAATTGAGGTAATAAAAAATCTGCCTATACTTGCAAAACAAAAGGATATTAGGAGTTTCCTAGGTCATGCAAGATACTATAGATGTTTCATTAAGGATTTTAACAACATAGCAGCCCCACTGTATAGTCTTTTGACTAAAGATGCTGAGTTCAATGGACATAAAGCTGTGATAAAGCATTTTTTTATTTAAAAACAACTCTAACTCATGCTCTTGTACTTAAGGGACCAAATTGGGAAATCCCTTTCCACATCCATACTAATGCTTCAGATTATGCAATAGGAGAAGTCCTAGGACAAAAAGCAGAATCTATTGAAAATTCCATTTATTTTATTAGTAAAAACTTGCAAGGAGTTGAATTCAATTACACAGTCACAAAGAAAGAAATGTTTGCAGTAATTTATGCCTTGAACAAATTTAGGCACTATATAACCGATTATTAGATTTTTGTACACACTGATCATCCAGCCATTAGATACCTCATGAAAAAACCCCTAATCTTAGGAAGATTAGCTAGATGGTTGTTATTAATGCAATAATTTGACATAACTATTGTCGACAAACTAGGGAAGGAAAACATGGTTGCAGATTTTCTTTCAATTCTGACCACATCAGACGATATTCAAGCCATAGATGACTCCTTTCCAGATGAGCATCTATTATCCATTAGTGTGTAGACACCCTAGTGTGCTGACATAGCCACTTACCTTGTGACGGGGAGAGTTCCTCCTCACTTCTCCCTAAAAGAGAGAAAACTGTTGATTGAAAAATCATTCCCTTTTTCTTGGATAGATAGATGCCTATTTTATACTGGACTAGATCACATTATGAGATAGTGTGTGAGGGAAGATGAGACCTATGAAATTTTGCATGCATGCCATGATGAACCTTGTGGAGGACACTTTATAGCTAAAAGGACAATAATGAAAATCCTGAACATAGGATACTATTGGCCTATATTATACAAAGATGTAGGAAGGTATACAAGGAGAAGTGATAAATTCCAAAGAATGGGTAGGCCAAGAAAGTTTGACAAGATTCCACTCTATCCACAAGTGGTAGTCACTCCATTTGGCAAGTGGGGTCTTGGCTTTGTGTGACCAATTTATCCTCCATCGAATGGTAATTCCTATATTTTAGTGTGCACTAATTATGTAACAAAGTGGATCGAATTCAAATCCATGAAGCATGCAAGAGACAAAAAGGTTACAAAATTTCTTTATGAAGAAATTTTCACAAGATATGGGGTACCAAGAGAAATAGTAACTGATCAAGGCACTCAGTTTAGTTACAACATTGGTTAATGAATATAACATCAGGCACATGAAATCCACTCCTTATCACCCTCGAAAAAATGGACAAGATGAGGTGACAAACAGAGAGATTGAGGCCATCCTCATCAAAATAGTTCATATCCATCAAAATGACTGGGCAAATAGATTATCAGAAGAAGTCTGGGCTTATAGGACAACCTGGAAGACAACTGCAGGCTTCACCCTATTTGAACTGCTATATGGAAAAACAACCATGATGCCTATAGAATTTGAGCACATGGCTCTTAGAACTACTATGGAGCTGGGGATGGATATTTCAACGACATAGAAATAAAAGATTATGCAGGTGAATAAATTGGATGAGATGAGGAAATCTGCATTGCATCATACTGAACTTGTGCAAAATCAAAGAGTTAAATGGCATGACAAACTTATCAAAGAGAAAAAAATTCAACCAGGTGATTGTGCATTACTTTATGATTCACAGTACAAGGATAATGCAAGTAAATTACAGAATAGGTGGCTAGGGACATATGAAGTTGCCGAGGTATTTACCAATGGATTTGTGTAGCTCATGACCATTGACCCTGTGAAATTAAAACTATTGGTGAATGGGCACCGTCTCAGATTATATCAAAGTCCAACTTCCAAGGAAGAGTTCCTGTAGTAGTTTATCCAACACATAGCGCCTAAGCACGGTTCCCAAAGACAAAGGTAGTTGTCCTAGTGTCCCTCCTTCTGACTAAATGAGGTACATACTTGTCTTTTGTAGAAATCCATTTCTTGACCCATCCGTACCACCTTTCTCTCTCTTCCATCATTTATTTTCAACTCGCACCATTCCACCTCATCGTCATTAATTGCTTAATTATTGCTCAATAATGTAAGTGGTACTTTCTCCCTGATAGTTGCAATGAATTATCTACAATCATGTTTGTACACACTTAGGTAGGTGCACATTAATTGCATTCTTAATTATGCTTTTGAGTATTTCATTTAATGCCTATATGATAATATGGGCGTTCACATAATTTTCTTTAATCCCCCATCAAATCAATATTGCCATCCTACTTGTGTGGACACATGTCCAAATTTGGGTTGGGGGGAGGGGTAATAAAGATGCAAAAATATTGCCACATGTCGGTACATGATTGTCTGCGTCAAAAAATCTTGTTGAGTTGATTCAAAATTTAAAATGAAAGATGGCTCACATGTGTGATGTGACACTAAATTGTTGTCACCATTTCCTCTAATTATGATTCCCTTTTATTACCATTTATTGCTATTATTAACTCTATCATAATTTCAAAATGCAAGTGGTAATTGCTAAAAATAAAGTAAAGGAAATTCAATCGATAGTTCACCCAACAAGCAGGAAAAAAAGAATTTGAGGATTACAGAGGTAATTTTGTAGAGTGAGAAGTTGAGTTTAAACAATGGGAGGTAGACTCATTCGGAATGAGCCCTCAGCTCATGATTCCATGTTACAAGATGCAAAGTGCTTAGCCAAGTTTTAGAATTGTGGTTGGTTAGATTATTTTTTGAAGTTGAATGGTTTTAACAAGGGTATTGCATTGGAGTTCACTCATGCATTCTCAAATGGAAAGGCCATGGTGAAAGGACTGGAGGTCATAGCGACTGAAGAATGAATTGTTGAATTTTCAGGGTTGCCAGCTGACGGAAAACCTTACCCTATTTCTAAGGATGCCAAGATATCCAGGGCCATATTTACAATGCATGGTGACCCTCCACTCACAATTGACAAGCAAGGTGCCAAGAGACTCTCTACCAGAGCCATGGAAGCATTTTTCCATGCATATCATCAAATACATCACTTGCGAAGGTCGAATGTTGAACTTGCATTTATTACACTTCAAATTGTTGAGTCATATGTGGCACAGGAGAAAGATGAATGTGACAAATTTACTATACAACCTTCTCTCTATTATGGTAGAAAAAACACAAAAAGGTAGGGAAAACTCTGTATCCCACCATTGTCTCATTAAATTGTTGGTTATGAGATCTTTGCATAATACAAACCCTAGAATAGCCTGGGATGATTTTGTCAACATTGACCAGTATAGACCTAAGCCCTCTCAGCTTGGGGTTTCATCTCAGTCACATAGGTCTAGTAAAAAATTGACCACGGGCGAAGGCACCCCTGGTGCTTCGACCTCTGGTGCTGGTGTGGATTCCCCCATTGTAGAAAAGACTATTAATGTTAGTTCCTCTGATAATGAGAATGAAAAAGAAAATTGTTCATCAAAATTTGATGATGATGATGATGTTCCCCTAAAAACTATAATAAAAAAAAAAGCACAAAAGAGAGGCAAAAGAAATAAAACAAAAAAACAAAATTTACGCAAAAAGAGGCACCAAGCCCTAAGAAAAGGAAGGCTAGGACTATTCATCTTGAAGCCAAAGGAAAACAAAAAATCCCTCTCAAGAAATTGAATTCGGTCGATCATGAGCTTGGTGGGACATCATGTGAAAGAACAGATGCTCCAATGGAGTAGGATAATCTATGAGATGAATATGTGTTTGAAAAGGTTGAAAAATGACCCTACAGATCTTGTTGTTATTGCAAAATAAGTTGAGACTCAAGAACATGAAGAAAGTCAGGAGTTCCTGCAGAAAGACCGATATTGGGAATTCCTATAGCAAAGTCAAGAAATAGATCAGGAGTTCCTACAACCACCACTTGAAGAAGAATAAGAGGCCCTTTAGTAGAACGAGAAAAGAGGAATCATACCTCAATAGCCTAAATCAGTGGAAATTAGTGAGCCTATATAGATTTTTCTCTATGAGAAACAACCATCTACGAAAATCCTTGTAGAAATCCATAACCCTCTTGATTTTTAAGTACATACAACTATTTTAAATTTATGGGAATAAATACAGAGAAGAGAGGAGGAATGGAAGCAGGAGAAGAAACAATCGAAAAAGGAAATCCAGGAGAGAGATGAGATGATCGAAGAGAAGAATGAGGAAATTTTCTTCCTGAAGGAAAGGGTAAGTGGCATTGCAACTTTGGTGCCACAAATTTTGGAATGTAGAACCCCTCCAAGGGTTTATTCTTTGCACTTGAAGGATAAATACCTTTCCTTTAGAATGTTAAGAATCTTCTCAGGTCTGAATCCCTCCATTGAAACTCTCGCTGAATTTTTTAGTGGCAGCAAAATTGCTTCCTCTGAAATGAAAAATTTGTTATGTGAATTTTATTTACACAATGTTTTTGTCCCAAAAGACCAAGACTGGAACCCACTGCCTTATGTTGGAGACATAAAATTGAGAGAATTTATGTCCTGGGTATAAAATGAGATCAGTTGGGGTGAACAACACAATGCTTACAAGAAGAAAGAATCCAGTATTCCTTTAGCCATCAAGGTCCAATCAAAGAAACCCAAAGACATTTATACAAATTTGAATAGATTTATCTTTAGGCTGAGCTATGGTAATAAACTAGATTGAAATTTTTTACAGTGAGTATGAAGTAAAAATTGCAGCAAAAGAAGATACTATGAGGGGATATCTATCCCAGAGATGAAACCTATTGATTGATGAGCTAAAGCAGGATGAGCCACATTCCATCCACAACTATGCTACTGCACTGAAGAGAATTGGGAGATACATCCAACTTGGGAGAACCAAGGGGCAAGAATGGATTCCACTAGCTTTTCAGCTGCCTACCCTCCTATGTCATGTACCTAATTTTAGATTCTATAGGTATGAAATTGCAGAGGAAAAAAAATGATGGAGGAGGCTTGATAAGTTGGGAGGATTTTACTCGAATCCTGATTCACCAACAACAGACATCAACATTGGACAACTATCAGTTGTAGACTTTAGGGGCTTAACAAAGCATAAGCATAACTCTTCCCCTACTAGAGGACCAACAAAATGTTAAGTTGGGGGGAGTGATGAGTCTTGATTTTGGCCTAGTTGGGGTGGGTAGAATCTCTTTTTATTTGCTAAAATTACCACAAACTTTGATATTATATGCCGACACTTTCATATAGTTTCTCTCAGTCATAAGACATTTGGACTAATTTCATTTTTTCTAGTTTTAATGACATTTACCTATTATGTGGACCATCTTAGTTTATTTTGCATGTGATTGATGAATTTTATTTAAGGTGGTTATGATTATGTAATTATTATGTGTAATGTCATTACTTTGTAGACATGATTGAAATACTAAGTTGAGAAATGCAGCCGCCAGTTGGTCAGGTTGAGGAGTCACATGAAGGTCAACTAAAGACAACGGTGGAAGATTCTCGTGTCAAATACATGTAACCACCTTGCACCAATCTTTAATGGAATTGAGCATCATGGGAATTACTACAGTGGTCAAGTCCATATTTGGGCATGCATGTCTGAATGGATTCCCCTGCATGTGTAATCGCTCTTTCAACTTTCTTCTCATTTTCTCTAAATGACATTCTCTTAGTTAGTGGGAGGTGATGGCCCTATTTAGCTGATACATAAGGCTTGAATCCTCCTTCCTCGAGCTAGCGATAGTGAGTTAGTGAGTTGATCGCCAAGTTCTTGTACAAGCTGATTATCAACCATATTTTTGTAATTGCATTTTTTGATGAATGAAATGAGATTCTGAGTTGAGTATCTGAGTTTTATATTAGTTTAGAGGATACTCATCCAAGGGGGGCCACTTGATGAGTAATCCATTTCTTTAGTTTAGTTATATTAGTGTTAGTTTTTTTTTTAGTACTTATTTAAGATTCTGGCATTGACTGTTCCTGCAGCCACTAGAACTTTGTTTTGCAACTATTCCTACATTCGAGGTGGGTAGAGTAGTTTTTTGTTGGATGCTTAGATTTTCCTTCCTATTATGCATAATTAGTTTAGATTTGATTGAGTGGTGTTCAACATTTTCTTTGTTTCCTTTCTTGTAATTTACTTTCAGTATTAAGTCTTTCTTAGTTGTAGAATGAAGATGACTACTCTAGAATTCCTAGTGCACATACTATTTGACCCATTTCAAGTTCATGTTCCTGAGTTGACAATTTAAATGTACCTTCATGGTTGTTAAGATAGCTATTTAGGACAGATATCCAATCTTTGAATCATGGTTGTAAGGGCTTAGTTATTGAAATCATTATTGTGGAACGACAATTTGTAAACAAAGATAGATTGGATGAAGAGTATTTGAGCATAGGTAGTAGGAATGGGATGATGAAAAAGGCCAAGGATAGTCACAGTCAAGTAACAAGAATGAAAATGAAGGATATACAATACAAAGTTCAAAGGACATTAAAGAGTATATGGTTCTTGATTAAGGATAGTCTAAGGAAAGTTTCAAGAGGAAACTCATTATCAAAATAAGGTATTATACCTTGAAATTTGAAGGGACAGTCATATGTTTACAAGTGAATATCAAGGAAAAGGATGAAATTTTTTTGAAGGGAATAAAGTTTCACATTTTATGGAGAAGGCACCCACATACCCTTGTTTCCTCTTTCCAAAACTTAGCTAATACTACGGCAAGGTTTCCATCTTGGAATGGTCATTACAGACCTAAAGAGATTCAAAATGGGAAGTGGTAGTTATGGAAGCAGAGAATAGTCACATTAAGAGTGCAAACTTGGGTTTAAATAGTTGACAATGAGCAAGGGTAAAGATGAGACATATTCATGAATAAAGACTTCAAGACAAAGATAATCAAAAGGTAAAGAGTGTGAGGAATATATAAGGGTAGACCTTAAGAAGATAGTCACTTTTCTATTAGGACACCCACCTTGTATATTGAGGATAGTCATTTCACCAAAGATAGCCATATCATATCTCAGACCTAGGGGAATATTGTGAAGATAAGACAGTCCTATGTGATGAGTTTAATTATCAAAGACCCGGAAGTCCTTGTCATGTGCATTAAAAAGAGACTTCAAGGATCAAAGAGATGCATTAAAAAATACTTCAAAGAAGGTTGTGACAATTATGAAAATTTATTTCTCCAAGGTGATAGTCTTGAAGATGCATGAAAAGATAACTACAAGCTTGTTGTGATAATGTTGGTGTTCATTGTTGAAGAGGGAAGATTTGAAGGACAGTCTTAATGACTATAGTAAAAATAGAGGATCATCATCATACATGAGGACAAAGAATGTAGATCCTATGGATAGACTTTAGAGAATGAAGATCTTATGGAAAGATAACTATGAGCAAGGTACATGGGAAAAGGTCAAAAAATCATGATGAGAATTGTGAATCCTGAACAACATATGACAATCCTACCAAGCATCGATGATGAGTGACAATTCATAGTCCAAAGATAGACCATGTTAAGGGAAGTATGATCACATGCCAAAAATCACCATGAAATGATAAGGAACAACTACATTCACCTTACAATAGAAAATCCCACCATGATATGAAAGGAGGACTGTCCTAATGAAGTCATCATGGAAATGCAGATTCCAAAGGACATCCATGTAAGGAGATAGCTCTTACAATGAGTTAATAATTGGTGTCATGATATCCCTTACAATGAATTGTATACTTGCAATGCATAAGGGACAACTTACCATTAAGAAGGGAAAGGACATGAAAAAAGTTAATGAGGATAGTCAAAACCTTAAATAAATAGAAGGCAATGATTACAAAGTTTTTGAAGAAGAAGGCAGTAACATTTGCTAATAGGACAATGTTTCAAGATGACAATCCTATTCTAAGCATTGGCAACCATAAACACTTCTGTATGAGGACAATCTCCATATCAATGACATGGAAAATTATCAATTAGCATCATTGATAGTCAAGAAAAAGGCCAATATCAAATATTTTAAAGGAAAAATAAAGTGACAGATGTAAATGATTCCATGATAATTTATGAATCTCATTAAGACATAAATGGTTGTGTTTTAGGACAATAGATGAGTCAGTGACAGTAAATAATTGTAATAATTTCTTTATGACTCTAATATTCATGAATGATAATCACCATACATTAGAAAAGCTCGTGGTAAAGATAAAGAAAGCATATCACCATGTAATTGAGGCCTATTAAAAGGTACAGGTCTGAGACAAGATGAAAAATGATATCAAATATAAGATTTGTGGTGGCATGAGGTAACAATATTAGGATAGTGATATCACCATGATAAGTACACACACCCCTATGATAGTCAATAGAAGCATAAAGAGGACAAATTTTGCAATACAAGAGACCAACACTTTTCAGAAAAGATAGTCACCAATGCTCATGAATGAAGGACAATTGTTACCAATCAGTGAACAGTCAAGGCATGAAGGGGACAATCTAATAAAGGAGAGTCTTTACTTTCATTCAAAACATCTAATGACAGTCACCAAGAGAGTCACCATGAATCAAATAAATGGAAAATTCAAACAATGTTACAATACATGACAAAGGGGCACTCAAATGTGAGGATTAGTTTCAAAAAAAGAAGACAATAAATTATTCATCAGAAAATCTCTCAAGAACAAGTTTTGATTAGAATAAATAATAGAAAAAATATGAGAATGACAAACACTTTACCATAATAAGGGCAGTCCATTGATGAAAGGGTAGGGTATACCAAGATGACAATCATCATTTCAAACCTCATGGCAGCCAAAAGGAATCATGACAGTCTCTTTTGAACATAACAGTCACAAATCAAAGGCTCCAAATATGATGACATCAGGCTTGTAAAGGAAGGTAGTCAGATGAGCAAGGGTTTTTAAAAAAAGCAGACCATAATCTATAAGAGGACACAAACAAGTTACAGTCCTTTAGTGACTTAGGACAGTCCTTTAGTTGCATCATTAGTGTAAAGTAACTGTATCTTGTCCTCATGGTAGTGAAATATCATTTAAAATTTGAAAGGTTATTGTCACTTGGATATCATCAAAGTTCACAATGACATTCACATCTATATTCTTAGGAAAAACAACCTCATTAATAAACACAACCACTACAAAATCACTAACCCTAACAGTGACTTGATTCCCATCCCTTGTTAGAGAGACTAGATCCTCATTTTGATGCACAGTTAGATTGATCTCCATTTTTATGGCAACTACCTCCTTAATGAACCTAACACAGTGGCTTTCATGGAAATGCAACAAGCCAACATCCCTGAAACAAAACCATTGTCTCTTTTTTGCACTCTTGAAACCCTAGATACCAAAGCATAATGATTTGAAACACTTCCCAAAGGCTAGATTGCAAGGGTTTTGAATCTAAAAACTTCTATTGCATAATGTTTCCTCCATAATACATAAAATAGATCTCTAAAAAGCAACATTTCAAATCGAAAATGCATATCAAACACAAAAGAAAACCCTAACCTATGGGAATACGAGAAAGAGCCTTCAAATGGACGAAGAAGACATTGATATGCAAGAGCATGAAGAGAGAACACTCCCTTATTTTCCTTTTGCAACTCATAAATGAAACAAAGCAACCCCAAGAAGATGGAAAAATGCAAAAAAGAGGCAAAGGAAACAACCAACCATACAAATGAAAATTGAAAATGCTTAGAAATGTTGCCCCATGATCTTAGTTGAATGAAACTCAGATGGAAACCCTTCAAACTTCCTCTTCAAAGCAACATATAGTAGACAAGGTGTCCTTCTTGGAATGGTTAAAGCAGCAAGT
Source organism: Sequoiadendron giganteum (assembly GCA_007115665.2). NCBI lineage: Eukaryota > Viridiplantae > Streptophyta > Pinopsida > Cupressales > Cupressaceae > Sequoiadendron > Sequoiadendron giganteum. The sequence goes on along the minus strand of CM021109.1, from coordinate 51,719,350 downwards.
AAGGGTTTTCCTCTCAAAACTAAAATTTTCCTCACGAGCCCGTATTGTTTCAGTCCTTTTACCAAAAAAAAAATTCCCACACAAGTTTCCCTCCTTTCTTGGAAAAATAAAAAAATTAACTTTATCACTTTCTCATTTGATGAAAAAGGCCATTAAAGGATAAAAATTCCTTTATATAATGTTTTACCATAAAATATCATTTATTTTCCAATTTTTTTATATAATACAAAAAATTAATATAAAAGTATAATACAAAATATAATTAATATATTATATTTATTTAATATAATAGTAATATAGATTAAGTTATATATAATATAATTATATTTATTTATTTATTTTTGGGAAAAAGGCAATATGCCTATATATATTTATATATATTCATAAGGAATTTACAAAAGTGCTTGATATATAATTACTCTTATCAATGAGATTCATCCCTTATCACCACCTATTCTGAATAAAATATAATTATATTTAAACTGAAGCCATTAACCCAAAAAATCCAACATATTACAAAATGTTTCTGTCAAAATATTAACTATAAAACCCCATATTATCAAGTAAACATACTTCAAGAACCCAGAATACTAACTCTAAAAGTCCATATTGTCAGTAAAATCAAACTTCAAGATAAATTATTCTTCCATTTGATCCACTAGCACCTCATTTTCTTCCAGCAAATAGATCGTCAATCAGTAGTTTTCTTATCAAGTTGTCACTGAAACAACTTCAAACATCCCAACAATATGAGACTATCCTACTGATGATCATATTATTATTCAAATAGTACACAATGCATCAGCCTATCGATAGGAACTAATTTCATTATACTAAATATGCTATCGAATCCACCATCGCCCCGTCGGTGAAACCCCAAAACAACTCCCACCGAACCGAAGAAGTTCCGTCGAAGAAAAATCTGCACATTGAAGGATGCATCTGACCATCATGGAGACTCGAGAAAGAGTCCCACCGATGAAGCATACTCCCGCTGAATGGTACCACCAAACTCACAAGTTTTCGGGCCATCGTGGAGACTACCAACCAAGTCCAGGCGACAAGCAATCATCCCGTCAACAACAACCACCATCGGGCCATCGGTAGGAAAGGCGACCGCATTCTACCGATGAAAGAACCTCACGCTGATGCACTCCATCCCTGCCAACACCATCAATGTGTCACTGGGATGTGGGGAATGTTACCCTGGTTTATTAATGTCTCGTTGATAGGAGATCCTCACGCCGAATGAAACCCAAATCTCTAAGTGAATGAAGATCAGAATTGAAGAACTTCTAGTCAGGGGTTGTGGAGTTATAGAAACCCATGACTTGATGACATATATCTATTAGTCTCGCCAATGTAATTCCATTTCTACATCGCTAAATCGGGCGTTTATGGAACTTACGAACCCCGCAACATTGGTTAGGAAAACTTAGAACCCCACGACTCCTCACAACCTTGGCCCAGTCAATGAGATACCATAGCCAAGCTAGCTCCAGCTACCGCTTTCCACTTGTTAGTTCAGATCCAACCACAAACATCATTCCATTGGGGAGACCAAGTTGAACATCCCAACGAAGACCACCAGTCCTATCGACGAAGGAACATTATCGTCCTATCGTTGGGACACGACTCACAGTCCCACCGATAGAGTAAACTCTTGCCAATAGAACAAGCCGTAACCACCAAAGTGATGGATTGTCGTGGCGACAAACTTTGGAGTCTCGCCAACCAAGCAATGTCACGACGATGAAGACTGATCGGATCATCATTGGAGCAGAGAACAAGGTCTCACCGATAGAGCGCAGTCCTACCGATGAAAATACGAAAATACGAAAATAACACTATGCAAGGGAGCCACCTGTGGGAATTGTGCATGAGAGACTAGAGGAATGAAGACATGATGAGAAAACTAAGGAGCATAGACAATTATTGGTTCAGTATGGGAATTCTTGAGCAGAGTCAAGAGTGCATTGGTTCGTATCTTGATAACATCCACCAAATCTTCACCAATCGCCACCTTGTGTCTATCCAAAGCAAACTGTAGATAACAAAAGCTCCTCATTTCCAAATTACTCCATTCTTCTTTTACTACAAAGTCTTTTTGTGTAGCCCGTTGGGCCTGAGCAAAATAATATTGATTCCTATAGCCATTATTTGCAGAACGAGATAGATTCTTGTCTTTTTCTAAAAAATGACCGTTGGGAAACCATTGTTGCTCAACGATATTATAAATTAAATTCAAATCAATAATCTCAATCTCCCCCTGAGAGGCAAGAATACACCATAGCCAAGGAAAACATAAATTCAATTAAAATAGATTAAAATAAATTCAAATCTTAATCTCCTCTTTGTCTTCTGAAGAAAACTGATGTTGCAGAAAGATAAGGACTCTTATGATTATGTCATTCAACTTTGATTAGACTCCCATTATTTAATGAATGCCTCCCTTGTAAGCCTATAACTAAATTACTGAAATTTATTTTTCACCCCAGAGACTTAACATCCAGCTCGTGTTTTCCAAACTCAGAGCATATTGCCTAAACTTTCACGATTTATGATTTCTTGTAAATCAGGAAAGGCTTTTAGTTCATCATTAGTTCCCATTATAGTTAACTCTATTTTCTAACAGCCCATATTTTCTAAATAGTTTGCAAGCTTGTTCCCCTCATGATATGTGTGTGAGATCTGGAATTGTTTAAACTTGTCCATTAGTTTCCACACCTTTTCTAAAATATACCTTAGATGCCAATTATGACATTGCCTTTCCTTGCACATGTTTATAATTATATTTAATAATGTATATATAGGTTATATTATTATTATTATTTTTAGCAAAAGTGGTCATGCCACTATAATATATTAATATAATAAAATATTTACAAAATCCTGGTTCAGGGGGCATATCGATAGGAAAGAACCAGGAAGAAAACCTTTGGTTATAGCCCGAGCACTACAAAAATATTATTACAACAGATCGAATACAAAATTATCCCACATGTGGGAAAATACTTTGAATTTTCAACCTAGCTATAGTGTCGTCACCTTAGCCTTGCTACAAAAGACGTAGAAACCAGCCCAATACATGGCTATGAAGAGATTTCCAAAATGCTGCAAAAGACAAAAATTGTAACCCTTGCACACTGCTATCCATCTACTCCTCCATTTGATCGATGCAGGAAGAAGACTGGTCATGTGCCACATCCCCCAAGAATTGTTGCTCGGGAATGAGAGGAGGGACCAACTCCTATGCACGTGCTTCGAGACCAATTTGAGACTCTGCTTCCAAAAAATTCTCTACCATGGAACCCTGATGCATGGGATTGTCACATGGAACAGTTGTTGCTTCTTGTTCCTCTCTACGCACCAAGGTAACTACATAATTAATTTATGCTTTCCTGCAAACGGTCGAAAAATGGTGGTGTCGATTTAAAATCCCTTAAGAAGGAGATTGCATAAAATTTCTCCTTAACTTCAGCCTCTAGGGAAGCAAAATCCTTTTGTCATTTTTGGATAACACTGACAACAGGACATATTCGCTAACAATTTGAAGCCCTAGCCAAATGGCTTCAAAAATGTCTTCAAAACCTTCTCTCCCTTTGATATATTCCCGTGGAAAAAGCCACCAACATAGTCCTCCCTATAAAATAGATTATACTTGTGAACTAGATTTAACAAGTCTATTTTATCACAAAACTGAGGGTTTATGAATTTATCAACAATTTGCTCCAAACCCCTCAAAGATTGCAAAAAATCCTTGCAGTTTGATAAAAAATCGAAAGCACGTGAGATGGGAACAAGGCTAGACAAGCTCTTGAGTGGATGATGTCCTCACCCAACAGAGAGCGAATTTCATCCTCCTCCCACATGCTTCCTGTTTTAAAAATCAGGTTTAAATTTGTTTGAGAGGGATTTGCTTTGAATGACCTCTCCCAAACTTGGATGGGGTAATTTATACGGAAATTCCAGGGATGAAGCACCATGTTCGCTACTCTATTTTTTTATTTCCACTAAAAAATTACTTGCCACTTGAGTAGGTAAGGCTTTAGAGTGATACTTCTTTGTAGAACATGCTAAGAAAAATGAAATACCAAATTTAAAGCCACCAAAGGCCTTTGTGCATAAGGCGAGAAATAAAGACAACTACTTCGCATTATGATTGAAATTAATGAATTAAAGAATTTAATGGTTCCATTCATGCAAAGAGAGCAACTCATTTTGTGGTGTTTAAAGAAAGTACCATCATGCTAATTTTGGACAGTACCCAAATGATACCATCAAGCCATACACCAAGAATTCGGTATGCAGTCTCCAATAGATAGGACAGTGGGAATTTAATTTCCAACTATACATCTTCTCCAATAAAACCATTGGAGATCACGCACAAAATATTAGAGCGCCTAATGATATATTCTAAGTACCAAACCAAATGCAGTTGCCACTCAGAATCAATGCTTATATGTGAATGCAAAAGGGATGAGAGCCGACATATAATCATTATAGAAGTACCATTTATAGCAGGGAGATCAAGACGTCATCGACTCCTTGGCATATTCCAATCTTATTATGACAACCATTCCGCACGGTATGCTGAATTACTTAGTGGAGGTGAAAAACATCTTGCTTGATCCAATGCAATAAATTTGGATAAATATTGAGCAACAAAAAATTATAAGAAACATTTATTTCCTGCCCAACACTGCCCATGGTAGGTAAAGCGTCTACAAAATTATTACCTTCCCTAAACATGTGAGATAACAAATAATTGTCAAATTTATGGAGAAGAACCCAAAAATTTTGGAGGATGTATTTGATATTCTAGTTATAAATATTTTTTGATTTGATCACATTGACAATCAATAAAGAATCACCTTCAGTATGAAGGTTTCCTATACCCATTTCTAGGGCCATTTCAAGGCCCAATAATAGTGCATTGGCTTCTACTACATTGTTTGTTGCTCTATGAAGATATTTTGATCTCAAACTTAAAACTTTACCTTGATGATCACGAAAGAAGATCCCCCCCCCAGACTCTCCTGGGTTTCCCTTTGAGGCACCATCAAAATTTAATTTTATAAATCCTACTTTTGACGTTGACCATTTTACTTGACTTTTATCAACCTTCATATGATTTACTTGTAACAAGCTACTTGGAAAGGGCAACTTAATCTACTGCCAATTCTGCAAAATAGAATTATCCCAATTAGAAAAGGAAGAACTGATGTCCTTCAATTCTCTAACATTGGAATTGACAACTTCATAAATTGCCTTTTCAATCCTTTCAATAACCGAATCTATGGAATGGGATATTTTCCTGAAGATTCTTATATTCCTTTCCCACCATAAATTCCAAATAACAATCACTGGAATTACTCTCCAAATACAAGCAAAAAGGAGGATTTGTATAGCAATGGCAAGGATTGAAAAAGATCCCAAAGGGTGTTTGGGAGGGCAATGCACAAGTTGAGCTTATTGAGAATGGCACCCCAACACTATTGAGCAAACATACAAGTAAAAAATAAATGATCAACATGTTCAAATTCCTCATAGCACAAAGGGCACTTGGAGGGATCCGCAATTCGCAGCATGGATAAATGATCACTGGTTAGAATGTGTTTCCTCAAAGCTATACATGCAGAACTTCCTGCCTTGGGGAGAATTATATTTTCCCAGTAGAAGGAAAAGGCTCTTTGGGGAATAAGATTCCTATAAAATTGATTTAATACCATACAACCTTGGTTGACCGTGTAATTTCCTTCTTTGGAGGGAGCCCACAAAAGCTTATCCGATTTATCAGAAATATATACTGACCTTGAATCCAAGATATTTTGAAGAATAGTGGAAGAATTTCTTAGTAGAGAGGAATGCAAAATTCTCTTCCAAATGACCCTGCCTGATATAGGTGCTACCGTGTGTAGATAATTTAGCAAATTATCTCTCCAGGATTTGTTTGATCTTAAATTTTCCATTATTGGGGACAATTATGGAATGCTCTGAAGTGGAAGGTTGCCATTCCATGAATCCAACCAGAATTTTACAATCTGACCATTAATAACCTCCCAAGATGTGTAGGAGCAAATTAAATTTCTACATGAAATTATGAAATTCAATATGGTCGACCCTTTTGGAGGATCAACAATCGTAAAGATCCTTGTAGGATTATTACTATCAAGATACTTACCTTGCAAAATCTAACACCACTTGGCTTGTGGGTTGACATAAATTTTCCAAGCTAATTTTCCTCCAAAGGCTTTATTACGGATTGAAAGATTAGTTATGCCAGCTCCACCTTGTGATTTCCCACAAGCCATGGTTGCAAGATCACAACCAATAAGAAGGTGGTTAGTGAATTCAAATGCATTACCACACATAACACAAGGAAATAGGGGGAATATCCCAAATCTGTCCAACCTCATTCCAATCTAAATTCTATCTTTGAGAGCCAACCACATAAAAGCACTAGCTTTGGGAAGGATGTCAGGACCCCAACAAAGGCTATAAGGCTAGGAGGTGGACCTTGTAGATGAGGACGATGAGTTAGAACCTTCCTTGATAGTATACTTTCCATATTTGGACCTTGTCCAAACAATTTCATCTGGTGTATCTAAAACAAAAATCTATCTTTTCATCAACTCAACCTTGAGGGATTCCTTTAAGTGTGGAGGAGCTGAAAGGAAGTTGAAGTTCTTCCATTTTACCTTGTGAAGTGGATCCCCAGGGTTAAAAATAGAGTAGTCTTTCACCTTGTCACCCAAAAGAGCTTTGAGGTCAGTCACAATTTTCCCCAATTACCCATACATCTGAGGGGTTGGTTCCCATTCCAAGCGTCTTGCTAGAATAGGGCCTTTTTTTCCGTTATTTATCAGTGAGGTGACACGGGGAAGAAGGACAAATCTATAGGAAGCAATGAAATTCCATAATTTTTGATATAGTGGGGAGATCCTTTTGGGTGAAGATCCTTTCCCTTTCGAGGGAGTCTAAGTATTTATATCTCATTACTTGACACCATTTCGTGTCAGGTTTCAAATAGATTTTCCAAACTAGTTTAGCACCTAATGCTTTGTTTTGCAAGAATAGGTCTCTCAAACCCGCCCCCAGGAGTTTAGATTTTCACATTGAATTCCAAGTGACTAAGGGAAATTTTTTCTTTTGTGTTATGTTTTCAGCCCATAGAAAATCCCTGAAATTTTTCTATAAATCCATGCCTTTATCACATGGGAGTTTCACGACCGACAACAAATATGTTGGAAGGGAATGCAAGATAGATTTCAACAATACTAATTTTCCTGCAAGAGAAAGCCACCTTGACTTCCAAAGTAGGATCTTGTTGGAAGCAGAAGATATAACTATCGTAGAATTCATGCTTTGATTTCCCTGAAAAAGAAAGGGATTCCCAATTATTTGCATGGGAGGGAGTCACATTGAAACCCCTAAAATTTTGAAATTTATGATTTGACCATGGGATTAACATTGAAAAATATATTTTTTGATTTCTTTGTATTAAAAGATTGGCCTGAGAAGGTGTAGTAATTTGTAATTACCCTCTTAATCTCAATGAATTCATCCATGGATGCATGTCCAAAAAGCAGGGTATCATCTACAAATAAAGAGTGGGAGATTGACATCAGGAAAGGTCTGATAGATATACCTTTCTAATGATTGTTGGATTGTGAAGCAATTGTTGATCTACTTAAACCCTCAACCATTAGGATAAAGAGGGAGGGGAAGAGTGGGTCATCTTGACTTAGCCCTTGTGTTGGATAGAATTTTCCAAAAGGGGAACCATTAACCATTATTGAAATTCTAGCACCTGAAAGACAAGAGGAGATCCATTTGCACCATTTATTGGAATAACTAAATTTTTTGAGAATGACCAATAAGAAGTCCCATTCTACCTTATCGTAAGATTTTTCCATGTATAGCTTTAGGAAAATAGCAAGGGTTCTATAACTCATAATTGAATGCAATATCTCATGTTCCAGGATGGCCCCTTTTTGAGTGTCTTTACCTAGTAAAAATGTATCTTGTTTATCTGAAATGATGAAAGGGAGCAATTTTGCTAGTCTTGCTGCTATCACTTTGGTGAAAATTTTCTAGATGGTGTTACACAAAGCGATAGGTCTAAAATCCTTGAAAGATAAGAGATCTAATCTTTTCAAAATAAGAGAAATCAGGATGGAATTGAAATATCTTAACACACTTTTATTTATTCTTGACTCTTTCAAGGTAAGGAGTATGTCCCTCCCAAAAAAATCCTAACACTTTTGGAAGAACATAACAATGAAACCATCAGGGCCTGGAGCCTGATCTTTAGCCATAGAGAAAACTGCACTTTTAACCTCCTCTAGAGTGAATTGTGACATAAAAAAATTGTTATGCTCTTCATTAACCAAAGTGGGAATGTTATTTAGAAGTGAAATATTAACTAGATCCTTATCTTGCTTTCTTGGAGCCAAGAGGTTCTTAAAAAGGGTAGAAAATTCATCTCCAATGTCCTGTTTAGATTCCAAAGTGTTCCTAGAAAAAAAATGGATAGAAGTAATTTTATTCGATTGTCCTCTTATTTTAGTAGATGCATGAAAAAACTTTGTGTTTTTATCTCCCTCCTTTAACCAAGATACCCTCGATTTTTGATTCCAGCACCATTCTTCCCTTGTCAGAATTTCTTCCAGTTCAACTTTTAAACTTTTTTTCTTAATGTATAAGGATGAGTCCATGCCCTTTTTAATTTCTATTTCATAAATGTTAGATCATTCTTGTTCCACCCTAGTTTTTCTAAGAATATATTCGTAAAATGATTGGCATTCCTATCTTGGATTTTATATTTTTGTGATATAAGAGGGATTCAATGCTCATGGGTCTCTTTATTCTCAAGAGATCACCAGGGAATGAATTGTCCTTATAAACCTCAATTTGAACGAATCGATAAAACTATAAAGGAAAGAAAGAAAGTAATCTTAGACCCCGAGGGAGCAAGACTTTGAGATTTCTACATCTATTTGGAGAGCTCTCACCCAAAGGACATCAACATAGTTTCAAGACACCAACACGACACACTATCATCTAAAAGACACACTGGCATCCTGAGCTGTGAGAAACTCAGGAGCTCAAGTGGGTAAAACTGAATCTCACTTCTAAGCTCAAGTCAAAAGTGTATGAGGCCAAATAATCAACAAAAAGCTAGAATCCAAAGGAAAAAACAAAGGAACTTGAAATGAGATTACCTTCTACCGTATGTTTGAATCTTTACTCCAAGCTTCACTTCATAACCTGCACAAAAAATATCAAAGGGAAAAGGTTGGGGGCTGTATAGGGTCTTCCTCAGTTAGACCCCTATTTTGGCATTCCCACCTCCACAGACAACCAAGTTTGGAAAAGAGTGTAAAGGTAGTAAAAAAAGTGCATGGTAAAAGAAAAACCTGCTTCAAAGTAGAGCCTGCACCACAAAGTAGTAAATGAGCTAGTAGGAAAGAGTGATAGGGAGAGAGAGTGTTATCCAAGGGTCAAGACCCTCTTTTGGAGTACATGAGTACACCAGTATATGCTTACTTGAGATCTGGTAGCTACTTGAGAGCTTGTAGTTGCTGGAGCAACCTCAATCTATCATGAATTCACCTATAGAAGTGCTTCTATTCAAGGATAGAGCTTACCTAGGACTAGACCAAGTAGTGGTAGTGCTTCAACTGATATCTTCCAACCCCCAAAATGAGAGCCAAAAGGGGTTTTTAATGCATGCAAGGGCAACACAGAGCTGTTTCATCCGAGACCTAACTGCTAGGACATGTATCACAAGGGTCACAGAATTCTACATTCGCCCTTTCAAACTCATAAAATTTCTAGGACAGTAGTGCGCCGTGTAGATGTCCACATGTTGCACATGTGTCCAAAGCCTAGATTCTTGAGAAATGACTTGTTAGACTTCTGCCATTTCGCCATGTGTCCACATGGAGTCAGAATTGTGAAATTCTGACTCATGAGATTTTTCCATTAATGTGTCTAAGGTGTCATAAATGCTAGGCAAGATGCAAAAATGTCGAATTTCCCCTAGGCGGAATTCTGTGAAATTAAATTTTTCCCCCACTTTAGTGGGCTCAATTTTGATAAAAATCAGCCTCACTAAAGTAAAGAAGAAAAAATTCACCTGAGTTTTGAGTTTTATGAAAATACAAGCAAAAAAGAGCGACCATAGAGGTCAATGAGGTTGATCTAACCAATATTGAGGTTGGCCCTAGCCTTAGAGCTCAACAAACAACAACAAAACACTCACGAATTTTTTTGAGAATTGTATCCTTCAAAACATAAAATTCTGAGTCAGTTTCAAAAAATCAGAAGAAACTACCACAAAGAGAAGAATGATCAAGAAAAGTTGTTGATTTGGAGGAAAAATATGATCAAGAGGTGACTATATTCCCCCTCCTTAGTTTTCCCCTAGCATGGTGGGTAAGGTCAGGAGAAACCGAGGGGCCACGAACTCTAGGAAAAAGGGGCCTCGGGGGGCCTATATATACCTAGGTGGGCCCCTAAAATGGTCATTTTCATTATTCACTGTGAGAAAATTATTGACTTTTGTGAGAGAAAATTTAGTGAAATATTGAGCAAGAGAGAGTATGAGGTGCTAATATTGGAGCAGTTGCATGACGATATCATCGGGGGCCATGAGGTGGACCAAGTAGGCCTCTAAGCCTTGTTCTTTGTGTATTTTAGTTAATTTTTTGCATATTTCCACTGGTCAAGGTGCACAGGCATCCAAAATTCATGCTTGAAACCTTGATGTGCGATGTCATTTGTGAAATGTGTTGTGGTCCCAGTTCTGTGATGTCATCTTGAGGATGCGATGGCATCCTCCAAGCGACCATGGTGGTCCGAGACACATACACGATGCGTAGATGTTTGTGCAGCATGCATATGTCCTTCATCATTTTCCTTATCCTGATGATGGTCCTGACTTAGAATTGTTTTCTTTTTTGTAGGAGTACCCAGAGATCCATGAGCATCAGAGAGGGTGAGCATTCTAACTCATCCATGAATAGAGGGACCTCCTCTCACAAGATGAGATCACACATCTGGAGTGGGTCGGTCTCTAGCACGTTTTTACTATGCCAAAGATATGATGCCATGAGAGGATTCTCACCACTCTGATGGAGCAGTGGGAGGACACTACTTCATCTTTCCAGCTACCCTATGGAGAGATGACTATCACCCTCAAGGATTTATATCGGATCCTCAGGATACCCATACGTGGATGACAGGTGGCCATAGATGACACCCGATCGACGTGGGAGAGGAGTGAGGGCCACCTCTACCTCATAGGGAGGACGAATGGCAGTGAAGAAATAGGTCACATCTAAACACACTGGTATGACTAGGAAAGAACTATGGTGCCATTGCTATGACAGGTGATGGTTGTTATAATTGCCTTCCACATTACCATAGATGGGCAAGGCTCACACCTTCATGGGGGCCTCGTCCCTTCCATTAGAGAGATGGTAGAGCATCAAACTATTTTTCCCTGGGGGCATAGCATGTTAGCACACCTTTACCAAGAGCTCAGGCGGTATGTGCACTATGAGTATCGTAGTCTCACAACATGCACACTTTTGCGGATGTGGGATTTTTCCCACATCATGTGCACTCGCTAGTCAGTTTTCCCCAACGATGGCCATATGATTTTCCCATAGACCACTGGTACGAAATGACAGGCTAGTGGCATTTATGATATTTATAGTTTTGGAGGCTACAGTTTGATACTATTGTTGTGGGAGAGGTTTGTTGGAGACCCTACTGATATTTTAGGTGGGTCGATGACAACAAGTTCTTGAGGAACCTACAGTGGGACCATTTTTGGATTGGTCGCTGTGAGTTTGTGATTGTTCCTTATTAATAGAGTCGGGTCATGCGACAACATGTCCGTGTTCGGACCATACCCATAGACATGCCCACATACACCAGGGCACACTGGAGTGTAGCGAGGGTGGGAGATCACCCTCACCCCACCATCATAGACATTTTTCCCTCAGATGATGATGAGCCTGACCAAGATCTATTGGCCATGGTGGTGGTAGATAATGTTGAGGTTGTAGTGGATTTTGTGCGGTGGTGGGAGAGGCACCATCCTTCTCTAGTTTTCGATGAGGGTGCACCGAGAGGCGACCCTAGTTCATAGAAGGATGTGGCTCACTAGCCCTCGTAGGACATGAGGAGAGGCCACCAATAGGGCAGTACAGAGGAGGAGCTGACACAAGAGAAGGAGGTGGCATCTGTGAGGCTGAGGTGGTGGAGGAGATCAGATCCCACCGTGACTACCCCCGTCTCATCAGTGCCACCTATTTCCACTGTTCCAACAACAACTCTAGCATCTCCAGGGTTGACCACTGATACCAACGATGTAGGACCTAGTGTTGACCCACACCCCAATCCCACCTGGCAGTAAGGGGATCTAGGTATACATAGTACATTAGTTTCATTTTCATCCCTTTGATCTTTCTATTTATGATATATTTATGTATGCCATGTGATACTAATTCTCATTTCTCTCTCTATGATTGTAGAGGATGCATAGGGATGGGATGGGCTTATAGCTTAGTGTATTTTAGAGGTGGTTCTTTCCATTTCGATCCATGGGATAGTTATCAAGGCCTATCGGCTGGTATCAATAGGGAGGCATGCCCCCACTTTTGAGCTGATAGCGTGCTTGAGGACCGCATACGAGGAGTGGGGTGCAAAGGTCATACAATTGAATGTAGAGCTAAAAACCGTGTGGGGACAACATGATCAGTTGTCGGGGGAGCTTTGGATGGTGCTCACTGAGTGAGATGTGGCACTGAGGAGGGATAATTCTACTGAGGCGGAACGTGATACCCTTTAGAGCCGCATCAATGAGATTGATGCATAGCTAGTGGCTGTGATTTCGATAGATGTCCAGTGGCTACATCAGGAGTTGATCCAGGGGAAGATAAATATTTGTTCACTATAGGGGGAGCTGAGAGGGATGCAGGCAGGCCTATTTGTATCACACTCACACCGATCATGTTCATAGACTACTATGCAAGCTCCTCCTAGAGTACCAGAGTGGTCGCTAGAGCCAGAGGGATCAGTGAGCCATGCACCTCAGGGATATGATTTCTTATTTTGTATATCATTTTTGTAGTTGGATACATATACACATATATCCTTGTAGATATTTTTGTGTAGACATATATTCAACAACCACTCATTTTTATAGCAATGGCACAATACATGTACATGACATTTGATTCATATATTGGACATATACATATTCATCGGTTTCAGTATCATGGCTTTTTTTATGCACATGTTTTCCATTTTCATTTATGCTCATGCTATGGATGTTATTTTCTTATATAAATGTACATTTTCATTAGATGCTAATCATGATGTAATAAACACATTTGGTTACATGTTAATTAAATACAATGATGATCTAATTACTTTAAAATATGTAATGTGATGTATGGATACATAGAATAGTCAAACACATGTATCTATGTCTTGTTTCACATACATGCACATGGTCATGTTATAAACACAACAATTCATGATGTGAGGATGAGAAAAGTTGGCATATGTAGTATTGCTGCCTTTTAGGGAGAATACCACACATGTGACACATGTGACACATTAGAACACTATGCATAGTACCAAAAAAGATGCATCACATTAATAGATTATTTTAAATGTGTTCCATCCATAGGCACCTAAACCATACACAAGGATCATGATGTAAGGACCTAACCAATTAGGACTAAAATTTCCTTTCTAATCAGGTGGCACATTTACATTTTTTTTATTTTCACATAGAACAAGGTCTCCTAGCTTAAAGGTCCTAGGAAGCACACACTGATTATACTGTCTTGATAATGACCACTAATAATATTTAATATGATTGAGTGTCTATAAACGATGCTCGTCGAGAATCTCTAACTGATGCAAACGGTTAATCCGGTAAGTTTCATTGTCAATAAACCCGTTAAGGGAAACTCGTAAAGACAAAATTTTCAACTCTAAAGGCATGATAGCTTCAATGCCATACACAAGGTTATAAGGCATTGTTCTTGTCTCCGTATAGACACTCATGTGATAAGCCCACAAAGCATATGTTAATTGAATATGCCAATCCTTACCGTGTTTATTAACTATTTTGCGAAGAATGAGTTCAAGAGTTTTATTAAAGGCTTCCACTTGACCATTGGATTGTGGATAATATGGTGTAGAAAACCTGTGTTGAATGTGAAATTTCTCCAAGAACCACTTTACTTCCTTATTCTTGAATGGTGTACCATTATCAGAAACAAGTGTAGCCGACAATCCAATATGAGAAATGATATTGTTCATGAGAAAGCTATAGATAGTTTCATCATTCATAGATCAGAGTGGAATAGCTTCGACCCACTTTGTGAAATAATCTATAGTGGTAATGATAAAAGTATGTCCCTTGGAAGAACGAGGTGATATTTTCTTGATGATATCCAACCCCCACTTTGCAAATGGCCAAGTAGAAGTTTGATTTTGTAACTCCTAAGAGGGAGCATGGATAAGACAACTGTGTTGTTAAAATTGAAGGCACTTCTTGACAAATTTGAAGGAATATTGTTCCATCATTTTCCAATAGTACCCCATGTGTATCAGTTTTATCACTAGGGATTTACCACCAAAATTTCCACCCACAGAACCCAAGTGGTCTTCTTTAAGGGCAAGGGGTATTTCCACTTTAGTGAGATACCTTAACAACAAGCTGTTATAAGATTTTCAATAAAGAACATCAGATAATATGACATAACATGCTAAAATATTTCATATACGAGTGTGATCATTTTTCATTGCATCACCAGGAAAGTTTCGAGTCTTTAAGTAACTATAAATACTAGAGAATGACTCTCCTAAATCCGCATGAAAAAAATCCAAAGACTCGAGTTCAGGTTGATAAGAAACCATCGGGGTTCGTACGACCTGAACCATAAAGTGATATTCTTTCGTATCCTCTTTTGAAGGTACCAAGCAAGTAGTGCTTGCCATGGAATTTACATGTCTATTTTCTCTCCTAGGGATATTGTTTATTGTGAAAGAGGAAAACTAATTAAGAAAGGACAAAGTTAGGTCTTGATATCAAAAAGATCTTCTTTGTTTAGCTTGATAAGTTCCCATGATCTGATTCACAATAAGTTCGGAGTCACCTAGTATATGGAGGTGTTTGATTTTTAGCACAATCGCGACACACAAGCCAACAATAAGAGCTTTGTACTTAGTGATGTTATTGGTACAAGGAAAATATAATCGAAAGGATAAAGGGACCGGTTTTCCTTTGGGGGATATTAGGACCACACCCACTCCATAACCAGTCTCACACCTTGATCCATCAAAGCACATCTTCCACTTGAGATCATAGTTAATTGTAAAAATATTCTCATTAGGAAACAGATCCAACCTAGGGAAGGAGCGAGATGAGGGAGTATCCACTAATTGATCAAAAATTGCTTGACCCTTTATCGATTTATGAGTGATAAAATTTATATCGAACTCAGAAAGAAACAAAACCCACTTCGCTAATCTACAAGCAAGGACAACGCTAGAGAACAAATGTCTCAAAAGATCAGTTTTTATGATGACGTCCATTTCAACATGGAGGAGGTAGTGCCTTAACTTCTACATAGCAAATATGAGAGAAAGGCATTTCTTCTCCATGGATAAATAATGAGCTTCATAATCGACAAGGACATGGCTAATGTAGTAGACCACTCTCTCTCTTCTTGCATCATCATACTGAGCTAGAAAATCTGCCAAAGCATATGGTGATGCAGCAAGGTAAAGTAGGAAAGGTCTATCTTGCCTAGCCAACATCAATATAGGGGGTATTCCTTGATTGAGTCAAAGGATTTCTGACACTCTTCATCCCATATGAAACAAATATCCTTTTTCAATAAGTGAGTGAGAGGGAGGGTATGATCAACCAATTAAGATATGAATCTATGAATCACTTGAATCTTCCCCTGCAAAATTTACAACTTGGTAATGTTCCTCGGTGGAGGCATGCTAATAATAACATCAATCTTATTCGTGTCAACTTTGATCTGATGATAAGAGAATATAAACCCAAGAAGCTTGTCAGCATCTATGCCGAAGAAACACTTATGGGGTTGAGTCTCATCTTGTAAATTGGAAGCCTCTTGAAGATAAGATGAAGGTTTTTCACATGATCTTGATGGTTTATAGACTTCGCCAAGATGTCATCTACATAGTCCTCTAAGATTTTATGAATGAAATCATGAAATATTGGGGTCATCACTTGCTGGTAAGTTGCTCCTGCATTTTTTAAACCAAAGGGCATGACCACATAATAGAAGGTACCCAAAGGGGTATTGAACGTTGTCTTATATTGATCATCCGAGTTAATACAGATCTGATTATAACCCAAGAAGCCATCCATAAAAGATAAAAAAACATGGCCTACTGTCGAGTCCACAATCATATCTATATTAGGTAACGAAAAATCATCCTTAAGAGAAGCCTTATTAAGATCTCAAAATTCAATGCATATGTGAATACAGTCATCAGGTTTGTAGAGACTATATTAAAAATCCTTGGGGATTAGTCAATTGGATGGATAAAGCCTACTTTCAGCAATTTTTCCTACTCAGTCTTGACCATCAAAGCTACCCTAGCTTTCAAATTTTCTGCTTAACTAGCTTGGCATCGGGGGATAGGATGATATTATGGAGCACTACTAATTCATCAATACCAGGCATATCCTCATACATCCAAGCAAAGATATTAGGGTGAGTACGTAGGATATTAGAGTGCTCATTTGCTTTGTTGGAAGAGAGACACTTCCTAATCTTGATTACTTTTTCTATAGTTTTAGGATCCACATGGACTTTGATAGTCTATCCTTTAAGGAGTAGACTTCAGTCCTCAAGATGAGATATTGACACCACATCACTGACATTAGATAGAGGGTCTTCCTCATCGATGCTCAAAATGGATTCTCCAAAGTATGCTTGTTTGTGTAGGCGATATGGGAATTGTTTCTTGTGATGATATAGAGGCAACAGGAAGTAAGCTCCTAGAAATTCCCCTAATGCTTCATCTGAAGAGAAGACATCTAAAGGAACCTTCTCGTACTTTCCCCTTTCTTCTACCAACTCGGGATGGACCAAACTTAATGGTTCGGCTGAAATCATATTAACACTCCACCAAGGTTTTTGTTTAGATTGTTCAACAAAGCATCCCAAACCTAGATAGCATTGTCATTTCTTAAACTGGATAGGGACTTGGATTCCTTTCTTGATAAGTCCCAGGCCTTTCTACCCACAGACATACCGAGAAGCGAGTTCAAACCCAAACCCATAGTGAGTCTGTAGAACTTTAGGAGGGGGCGGCTCCACGGAGAGTGTCTCATTCCACCAATGGATGTGGAAAGTTTATATGGGAGTGGTCCCACTTCCCTTACTCAGTTCACAAACATTAACCTCATTTATAGGAGCAAGGTCACTCTCACAGATAGGAGGAGTAGTCTCTTGGATAGGATCACACTTCTCCTCCCCAATGAGAGGGTCACCTACCTTTAGGTCAGAAAAACCTAGGAACTCAATACCAGAGGGGTTCAAATTATACTCCACTATGAAGAAATCAGAGAAATTCAAGGAACCCCAATCATCACCTAGAAGAGAATTCAGTTGACAATATAAAGGATAAGGTGGGGGAGACTTAGGGTCTTCTGCTTTAGGTAGTTCATCTTCATCGATACATGCTCAAGGAACAACCTTCATAGAGGGTATCGATGAAGAACAGGCCATAGCATCAGTGGTTAAGGAGGGAATACAGTTCTTGAGAGTGGATGCAACTAAATTATGACTAGTAGTGACCAACATACAAAGGTGCACAACATCTAGATTTTATTTAACCATAAACACCCAATTATTAGCAATGAATTTTAAAGGTTACTATGCCCATAGCGTGTTCATCGAAGGTCTCCCTAAGAGAATATTGTACAGTAATGAGCCAGGAATCACATAAACCAACGTAGGTAAGGTAACAGAGCCTAACTACAAAGGTAGTATTATCGTACCTAGAGCTTGGCGGCCAACGTTATCGAACCCACGAATATACAAGGAAGAAGCTACTAAAGAAGATGAATCACCTTTAATTTTAGGCAATAGGTTTATTCCGAAAATGTTGAGAGTTGAATCAATTTCAATGAGGGTATGCCTATTACCAATGTTGTTAACATTAACTATAATCATTAAAGGCTCTACTTTCTTATGCACATCTAGAGGTAGGAGTTCTTACAGGTGGAATGTAATATTCAAAAAATCCACTTGAATATGTGCCATCAATGCATCAACATCCATAGGCCTAGCAAAGGCAAGAAAGAGAATCTTCTGTAAAGCTTCTTACAACATCTCTTGATAAACCAAAGTGGTTTGAAGGAAGTCCCAAAATGAGATCTTAGCTGGAGTAACACAAAGTTTCTCAACAAGATCTTAATCACTTGGTGCTTTGATTTTTGGTTTAGGAGCTAAAGGAAGGTTAGGTTGAGACGGTGGTAAAGAAGTAGGAATTTGAGTTGGTTGCGATGTACGAAAAAAAGCTTGTTGTTCTATGTTTTGTTTGTTTCTCCTTGTATTATACGTATGCTCGACAACATTATAAGGAGTAGAGTCAATAGCTTTCATGAACCTCAAATATAAGTTTGATAGATCGCTACGACATGAAATCCCATAGATGGAATAGTCCTATCTAGGGGACGACACAGTGGGGTTCACTTAAATGATGAGTTTCTTAGGGCTTGGAGGAGCCACAAAAACTAAAACCACATTTATGAACTCCTCAGCTAGCGAGGAAGGAGTTTTTTTAGAAGATTTATAGATAGGGGAGAGTGCTTCTAGGAAATCATCTAGCGCATCTTCCAACATATCAAAATATTTTTTGGAAAGGGGTTATTATAAATATGTGACATTATGAAAATGGATCTGACGTTAACGTTGGGTTCACCAAAATGTGAGATAAGAGGGTTTTTTTGCTCAAGGGTCTCTTTGTTCTCAAGAGATCACTAGGGAATGAACTGCCCTTATACACCTCAATTTGAACAAATCAATAAAACTGTAAAGGAAAGCAGGAAAGTAATCTTAGACCCCGAGGGAGCAAGACTTCAAGATTTCTACCTCTAGATAGAGAGCTATCAGCCAAAGGACATCAATGCAATTTCAGGATGCTAGCGCAGTGCACTATCATCTAAAATAAGTGTTGGCATCCTGAGCTACGAGAAAATCAAGAGCTCAAGAAGGTAAAATTGAATGTCACTTCTAAGCTCGGGTCAAAAGCGTATGAGGCCAAATAATCAACAAAAAGCTAGAATCTAAAGGAAAACACAAAGGAACTTGAACCGATATTACCTTCTACCGTATGTTTGAATGTTTACTCCAAGATTCACTTCGTGACCTGCACACAAAAGATCAAAGGGAAAATTTTGGGGGCTGTATAAGGTCTGCCTTAGTCAAACCCCCATTTTGGTGTTCTCACCTCCATAGACAACCAAGTTTGGAAAAGAGTGTAAAGGAAGTAAACAAAGTGCATGGTGAAAGAAAAACCCACTTTAGAGTAGAGCCCACACCACAAATTAGTAAATGAGCTAGTAAGAAAGAGTGATAGGGAGAGAGAGTGTTACCCACAGGTCAAGAACCTCTTCCAAAGCACATGAGCGCACCACTATATGCTTACTTGAGAGCTGGTAGCTTCTTGAGAGCTTGTAGCTATTGGAGGGACCTCAGTCTAGCATGGCTTTGCTTATATAAGTGTTGCTATTCAAGGATAGAGCTTACCTAAGACTAGAGAAAGTAGTTATAGTGCTTCAACTCATAGCTTCCAACCCCCAAAATGAGATCCAAAAGGGGTTTTTCATGCATGCAAGGGCAACACAAAGCCATTTCATCCAAGACCTAACTACTGGGATGCTAGCACACCACGTGGACGCCCACGCATCACATAGGCATCCAAAGCCTAGATTCTCACAAAACGACTTGTCAAACTTCTGCCATTTCGCCATGTGTTCACATGGAGTAAGAATCATGAAATTCTAACTCATGGGATTTTTCCATTAATGTGTTTAAGGTGTCATAAATGCTAGGCAATATGCAAAAATGTGGAATTTCCCCTAGCTGCAATTCTGTGACATTACAATTTCATATATTTCAACTTTTTCCAAAGTTGGAACATTCTCAATCCCTCAATAAATGGGCTATTGGTCCACCAAGATTTGAGGAGTGGTAAAAATTCTACATCCTGAAACCACATTTCTTCAAATTTCAAACTATTCTTCTTTTTTGGTCTATCTTAAAATATAGATAACATTATCGAAAAATGATTTGATCCAGCCAAGGATTGAATTATTTTTTGTTGTATATATTTTTTCTAATGAATTTTTATAGTCAAAGTAATTATAATTTGGACATAGTTGTATGTCATAATGCGTAACTTGTTTTGTATGTATTGATTTTTTTAAAAAAATTCTAAAACAAGGACATTAATACCTAGTGCAAACATATTTTTTTGAATTTTTTTCTCTATATTTGTAATTTTTTATGTGTTAAATAAATAGCTTGATGTTTGGTGAAAAACATAAATTCATTAGAAATAAAATATAAATATAATAGAAAAATTTAAATTATTTAAAATTATACTTTTTGTAAAAATTATAATAAGGGTTACATGCTTATAAAACATAATTTCTAAATGATTTTATTTGATCCCTCAAAAGGTAAATAAAAAGTGTTTTTTATCAAAATTTTGATAGGTGCAAATGAGAGTCCAATGTGATTATGATTTAAGACTAGAGGGGTTCTATCCAAGGGGGTTTGATCTAAGGGGGTATTATCTAACCCTCTTCATTTAAATACCTTTAGATGGAACCCCTCAAGGCTTAAATCAATAATTTTTCTAAAAGATCCTTGATTTTATGAAAAAATAAGATGTCCCATGTTTGGGACCCATTATTATGGGATGACCCAATCCCTCAATCATTAGTAGGCTCCAGACACTATTCCCACTCTCATGTGTGTGATATTTTAGAGATGAATGAGAAAAATGCCTGTAGTGAATGTAGTTCCTAGGAATATTATGATTGTAACAATGGCCCTAGAGAATATTTAGAGTGATCCATGTTGCATGTTGACCATAGAGATAAAGTGAAAGGAATCAATTGATTTAATTTTGTATACTTAAAAAAAAAAAAAAATTTAATATTTCTTGATTTCAAAACCTTATATTTTACTAGTGGTCCCTATTTAACAAGTTCACATTAACTCTAACTAAAGATAAAATGCTTATACTAAGAGGGGGGGGTGAATCAGTATAAGAACAATTTTAAACATTTAAAAAATTTAATAATAAAAAAGTGATAGTGTAAATGAACCATAACCAAAATGAACACTAGATTTACATGAAAAATCTTTTCAGGAAAAACCATAGAAAAAATGTTCGCTTTTATTAATAAGTAGGCACCAACCTATAGAAGAAACCAATATTTGATTAAAAAAGTGAGCACCAACTCATAGTTGAGCACCAACCTAGTACATCAAAAAATGATAGGAACAAACCTTCACACTAATAGGTATAATATATTTTTAATGGAAGATGAATATTTGCAAACCCCTTCTTTAAATCAACTTCTTCAAAAACTAAAATTTATCTCCACGCTTATCTTCTTGTCCAATTCTACCCCTTACACCTTTCAAAAACTCTACATTAGTTCCTTTCAAATCTGCTTCTTTTATGAATCTACCATGAAAATTGCTTCACACATCTGATTTTTTTCCAATTTCTTAAACAAAAAATAAATTTGACTATTACAAGAGAATTCGTACACCATATTATTTTCCCTGTTTTTTTTTTATTATTACAAAACATAGAATTAATCCTCTTTTTATAAAAATAAAACTATAAGGAAATTTTAATTTAGCATGCATCAATGGTTATCTTTTTGTATGCCATATTTTTTCTTTTTACATGCCTTGGTCTATCCATAAGTGGTGCTTTCTTTTTGCATGCTTTGTTCTATCCATAAGTGGCACTTTCTTTTTGCATTCTTTCCTTCTTCCTTTTTGTATGCTTTGTTTCATGCAATTATCCAACTCCACTTTTCATGCAATTGTTCAACTCCATGTTTCAAGCAATTAACCACCTCCTTGCAAGATTTGTTTCTTACATAAGTGGAACATGCTTTGTTTCATGCATAAGTGACACCAATGGGGAATATACTATTGCATGTCCTTTAGTCCTTTATATATTGTTATATGTTTTATTGTTGCATGTTTCCTTTGACATCAATTATAGTATTTTAATAATCTACCCTTTGTCATTGATGACAACTTAAAACTTTCTAAACTACTCTCCCTATCTCATTGCTCCTGCTATCTTGAACTATCCCCCTTTGAAATCAATGGAAAAAGAATTATCAACTATTCTGAAAATTCTTTTTCATGGATCTGAATGATATGGCAATAATCAGGTCTCTCTAAAACTAGACTTCTCCTCAATGATTGGAGGAGAGTGATATCACTCCCAAATTCTTCCCCAAGTACTCAAAGGTTCCTTTTGAAGTGTCTTGGTGAAGAGATATACAATTTTTTCTTTAGTGGAAACATACTTCAACTTCACCTATTGATCAACAACTTGATCTCTTAAAAAATGATACTTAATCAAAATGTTCTTTATTTTGGAGTGCATGATTGGATTCTGGAAATATTAATCACACTCATATTGTCATAAAAAATAGAGATGGGATGTTCATACTCTACCTTGAGTTCCTTCAAAGTATGCTTCATCCATAAAACCCATGTGAAACAAGGAACTACTTAAATGTATTATGCTTCGACTATAGAAAAAGAACTAGATACTTGTTTCTTACTCAACCATGAAACAAGATAATCTCCTATAAATAATGTACCCCCACTTGTGTCTTTTCTATCATAAATGTTATCGAACCAATATACATCAATGTATGTTGTGAGGATGAAATTTTCACCTTCTAGATACCACAATCTAAAATCCATAGTGCCCTTAAGATATTTGGGTATCCTTTTTACTGCATTCACATGTGTGTCTTTTGGTGCAGCCTAAAATTGAGCCACATACCCAATCACTTGCATAATATTAGGTCGTGTAGCTATTACATACAATAAAATTCAAATCACATATCTGTATAATTTTTTATTAGCTTTGGGAGATTCATCATTATGTTGGAATATGGCTTCTAGTGTTGTCATTGATGGCAACCTAAGTCATTGATCTAGTCAACATTTTAGTACTTGTTCATATCAACATACATAATGGAGAACAAGGTATCTGGTTAAAAGTAAAGATGTTGATTTGTTTACTTCACTGGACTAATATTTTGAGTTATGGATCTCAAAGAAAGGTATGGTAATGTTCACACTATCTTATTCAAGAAGTATCGAGGTGCACATTTACTGGTGTATGATCTAGGAGATCCGGTGCATTGATTTTTTGGTTATCTGTGCTAGAAGGCCGACTTGAAGAATATAGTCGTTGCAGATGTTTAAGGAGTAATTGGTTAAATGTTTTGGTGTAAGAACATATTTGTTTGGGTCCTCAATATGCTATGACTGACTATGGATGGTACGCATAAATAATTAGTTGTGGATTTAGCCGACAATTGGAAAGTATTTTCTATTTTAATAAAGCCGACATATGGATGATCAAATCTTTGATAGCAGATATATATAAGAGATGGGTTGTATCATTTTGGAGAATTGAATGTGTGTGATACAAACTATATTAGTGTGTGGTGCAAAATTTAGAAGGATAATGGTGTGAATTTATCTATGTATGGTTTTATGATGCAAATTGGAGAGTAGAGCAGAGTAGAGCAGAGTGAAGTGCAAAATCAGACAGAAGGTCTAGAATCTGATCTATGAGGCTAACCAAAATTGTAACCTGGCATAAGTAGATGCTATTACTTTGGTTCAAACCTTTAGATGGTCTTAATCTAAACATTTTGTAAGGCAGTGAGACTTTCTATTTTGAGTAGTGAGCTCTAGAAAGTGAGCCTGAATGCAAGTGCATTCCCATTTTGTAAAACTTATATGTGAGTACTCAGATTGTGGATTGACCTCAACCATGGTTTTTCGCCTAATAGGGTTTCCACATAAAAATACTTGTGTTATGGTGTTGTGGATGATTACTTTGTGTGTTTGCATCTTTCCTTTGGTTTAATGTTGAAATGGTTTGAATATCAGATTAATAAAGTTCAGATTTGTAGAACACTGATTCAACCCCCCTCTCAGTGTTCCCTTGAGTCCAACAATTGGTATCAGAGCTTAGTTCTTTGGAAGAAGTTTAGTAGATTGAGGTGGATCTTGGAATGTAATGGACTCTAATAGTATTCAACAGTAGCTTTTGGTGGCACTTGATGATCTTGATTAGTCTAAAGTAGAAGTCCAAGAATTGAAAGAAAATCTTAAGGATGCTGAGAAATTCATTCAGTCATTGAAGGATCAGATTGTTAAATCTAGGGATCACTACAACAAATCCCTGTGATTAGCTCCCTTTTTTTCTTCCACCCACTATTTTAATGTATTTTTCTCTAATTTTTTGAAAAATTTAGTGCTATTTATTAGGCTAGCACCATTTTTGGCATTTTTTTAGCCGATCAAGACAAGTAGGCACTAAATCAGGCACTCATAAGCACCGAATTTAGCACCAGATTTAGCGCCAGATTTAGCACCAGATTTAGTGCCAGATTTAGCACCAAATTTAGCATCGGGTTTGGCACCGAATTTAGAACCGAATTTAGTGTCGGATTTAGCAACGCCGGTTTTAGATAGTGGCATATCGGTAAGAGATATTAACTTGTCTCATCGATACCGACAACCAACATCGGAGGAACATAAGATCTAATGTTGATGAGACATTGAGATATCAGTAAGACAAATAAGATTGTCTCATCGACACTCTTCAAGTAATGATCAAAAGCATACACCACTATACCACTGGGAAAGGTGAGCAACATATGTGGTAGAGTGGTATACACTACAACCCCACTACTAGAAGGCTTCCACGGGGTGGTGGTATACCGCACTACCACCAGATAGTCAGAATCCTCTTGTGGTATGGCGGTATAAACCGCACTACTGCTAGGCAATAAGAAATATCCTGCGTTATGGAGGTATTAGGTAGTCTAATTTAGTGCCAAATTTAGCGCCAAATTTAGACAATGGCATATCGGTAAGAGATATTAACTTGTCTCATCAACACCGACAACCAACATCAGAGGAACATAAGATCTAATGTCGATGAGAAATTGAGTATCGGTAAGAAAAATAATATTGTCTCATTGACACTCTTCAAGTAATGATCAAAAGCATACACCACTATACCATCGGGAAGGTAAGCAACATATGCGATAGAGTGGTATACACCACAACCCTACTACTAGAAGGCTTCCGCGGGGTGGCGGTATATCGTGCTACCGCTAGACAGTTAGAATCCTCTCGTGGTATGGCAGTATACACCGCACTACCGCCAAGCAATAAGAAATCTCTCATGGTATGGCGGTATACCGTGCTACCAGACCTCTCTCACAATCATCCAATGGTACAAAGGTAAAATCATGAACTTAACACTTATGAATTTAATAGATAATAGTAATTTTTTATTATAAAATATATGTATTTTGTTTTCTAAATTTGTTTGAATATTAAAATATTTAATGATTAAATATATTTGAGATTTTTCACATCAATATTTTTGCTGCCATGATGAGTTAGAACAAAATACCCAAGCCCTAATTTTTAACTCTCATTTTCACTTGGTTTTTTCGGGCTCCCTTGCCCTACACATACTGCCATCATTAGAGTTTGAAACCTTGAGCTTTCTGAAGGAGTATCTGTCAATTTTCTCACTGATTTTGAGATTTTTCTTCATAGAATTTTCTGTTGAGGCTGAATCAAGTAAAGCTTTCATGGTTCATCATTTGTTTCCACTTATCTGAATGCGTTTTCAAAGAAATTCCTTCTCAGATTCTCATGCATTTTTCTCTTGCTTTACTCTTTCGATGCCTTGCTTGTCTTATGGCTGACATCAAAGCACTTCTGGAGCTTACATTTCTTCGAACAACAAGAAGTTGAGTAAGTTTCTATGCACCATTTCTTTGTATCTTACCTCTTTTTTTGTCAAAACAAGCTTGATTTGGACTCAATAGATATGAATGAATGGGTGTTTCATTTCTACCATGAATTCTTATTTTTTAACCCTTCTATCTTGGCTCGGCTTCTTTGGACTTAACTCACTAGCAAAAGAAATCAAACAAATCATACTCTCCTTATTTGGTTTGATCAAACGATAAAATATATTTTTTATTTATGCATTTTTTCTCTTTCCTGGTGATAGCTTGCTCGTGGCCTCTCTAGAATATTTTTTCTATTTCCAAAAAAAATAGAGTGTAAACTTTTCTTTATTATATTTTTGAGCCTCCTTCATGGCTCCATGATTATGGTTGTGGGTTCTATTCAATGGCATTCTGGGTTTATCTTTGATTTGGGGTTTTTCGAAAACCCGTGACTCCTATTGTAGATATGAGCTCTCATAAAAATGAGTGCAAGCCTTTCAGCATGATCTTTCACTTCTCAGAAAGAAAAATAAATCCTTCCACATTTAGGGCTCGACCTAGAAACCCTAAACCATTGGTTTGTAATATTCTGCATATCCTTCTCCTTTCTTGCAAGTATTTTACATTTTCATTTTTCAACTTCACAAGACAATTGCACTATTTTTCTGTATGTTCATTTTTCTCCAACAAGACAAAAATGAAGATGATTGATGTAGTTCATGGTGGGATTCAAAGGTCTTCAAAGACACAAACACATATTTTTGCAAGATCACTTGTGTAATCCTCTAAGAAGCTTCCCAGGCTACTAATTTGTAATTAGTTTGCAAGGGATTGTTTGCTCTTTATTTTCCAATTTCCTATTTTATAGGGAGTTATGTTCTATTTATTTCCAATCATAAGGTGCATTTCAGTGAACTTGACCATTTTGAATTATTTAAATGTAGACACCATATGGTCGATGTTGAATGCCATTGCTGCTCCAAGGCACTTTGACTTCTTCCTTAGATAGTGAGATTCCCTCAAGACATGAGTGTGGTTATCATGGCTCTAAACACTCATTTCAACATAAAGAATCCATCAATGTGTAGCAGAATTTGTAAAGCACTTGTCTCTAATTATGAATGTTTTAGATTGTTACATATAGTCATGGTCAAATTCTCATGATAGATTCCTTTGGAACTTGTGATAGGTATGCATTTGAGGAAAAAATTGAGTTTATCAAGGAATTGATACTTGAAGGAGAACATGTACTTTAACAAATTAGCTCATATAATGATGTTTTGAATTGTATATCAGATAACTTCTTTTGATTTAAATAGTAATAAGATATATGTTTCTTGCTTTGGTTGATTGGACTAAACTTTAGAGAACAATGGAAAATGTTTTAGAGTTTTATGTGTATTTTTATAAGACTTTTTAACTTTACAACATAGATTATGTATTATTTACTTTTGATTTTTTGTTATTTTCCTCATTATTGATGTTTTATCCTAAATTAGGCTGAGGGTGATGATTGAAAAAACTATGTCACACAAAATCTAGGTGGGATGCATTTTCTTAATGCCTGAAATGAGTGTAGCATTTAGCTATAGAAGGCATTAGAACTAATTTTGCACCATAAATTGTTTAATGTACACATATTATATGAATCAACTACTTTTAATTTTCATTTTACTCCACTGAAATTCAATAAATCCTCATTTGCAATCATCAAGCCACTAGAAGGAACATTGTTTCCTTTTATTTTATTCCTGACATAGAAGCACCTCAAATTTTTCATGTTATTTTCAAAATTGTTGGTTATTTGATGCTAGCTTAACTTTTTCTTTCAATAGTTGTATAGGATGAAAATAATAGCCATATCAAATGCCTTTTTCCCAAGTCCTACTCTCTCAAGGTTAACAATCTCAATCTAACTAATAATAATTACTAAGAAACCTAATTCCACCAACTCTACCAAATAGTTTATTGTAGGAACAATAAAAGCAAACACTTTGAAAGGAACTCCATGAAAACCAAGCTCTCTAAATGGTATATCAAACTATAGTTCAAAATATTTTAGATGAGGCTACTCCCATACCTCTATTACTGGCTTGAAAAATCCTTGAAACTCTACATTGATTTTAATTTTCTTGTCCCTCTCTTGTTTTTCTTCCTCAATTTCATCAGGATCATACATTGACCTACTTGCCCCTCCTAAATTTTGGACCACAACCATTACCTCCACATAAAACTGGACATACTTGGTCTTCTTGGTTCACACCATGATATGGTTATGCAAATGAAAATGAAGCAAAGTAATCATCTCCTTCTCCATTGGTTGGAAGAATGCATGCTTAATGTTTTGATACATGATATCAGATCTCTCTTCTACTCTCATGGTTGAATATCAAAATCTATTATGGAGGGCCTCCAAATTTCTAGTCATCTTTCTTTCTCTTCCACCAAATGTTGGCATATTTTACTAATATTTATTAGAATTGTTGCATGTTTAACATCATTGGAATGACATATTGGCTATAACGTTTTTGAAATTTTATTATGGTATGTTCACTTTGATATGATGTAGTATGATTATGGTTTTGTTTTAGATGTTTCCATATTAGATATATAACAAAAAAATAAATTATTGCATGAAATAAATAATAACTTTTCATTTTAAATGATTTTCTTTTGTAGAAAACGAGTCCTCTAGAAGATCAAGATGATCCTTATGATATAGATCCAAAATATGTTGATTTTGGTAGAGATCACATGGTAGAGGATGATGATGATGTAGATACAAAAGACACTGAGGCCGATGATGATGAGGTAGTTGCTAGTAGTATCCAGTGGCATTCATTATCATATAGACTGCATCATGGATCATTACTAATATATCGTCATGATGCCTCTTTTCATGGCTACTATAATATGTATCATTTTCACGGCTTGTAGTACAATATTATTGAGTTGTATCATTTTGACATGTATCATTTTGAGCTATATAGTTTATCATTTTTACTTATATCATTTGTACATGTATCATTTTGACTTATGTTGACTATTGAACATGTATCATTTTGACATGTTATTAATCTAGTGGCATATTTGATTCACTTGTTCTAATCACTTATTTTGATCTACTTATAGAGATATTTGAATCACTTTTTTTAATTATAAATGATGATCATGTTATAATAATTATCTCTTTATTTAATCATTTGAGTTATTTAAGAGGCATCATATATTTAACTAATTAAATTAAAATAAAACATATTAAATTAATAAATGGAAGCAAAACAAGAAGAATTTTTAGAAGAAAACAAGGAAGCAACAATGGAAGCCAAACTAGAAGCAAACTAGAAGAAATCTTGGAAGCAAAACTTGGTGTTATCTATGAAGCAAAAATAGAAGCAATTCAGGTAGCAAACAAAGAAGTAATAATGGAATAAATTTTAGAAGCAACAAAAGATTCAATAATAAAATCCATATTAGAAACAACAAAAGCCACAAAAATGGAAGCAAAGCTAGATGCAAGAAGCAACGTTATATCAGAAGAAAAATTGGAAGCAAAGCTAGAAGTAAAATTGGAAGCAAAATTTGAAGCAAAACAAGAAGAAAAATTGGAAGCAAACCTGGAAGAAAAAACCGAAGCAAAAATTGAAGGAAAATCCGAAGAAAACCTGGAAGCAAACGTGGAAGGGTATGTGTAGGATCATGATGGGCCAAAAAAGTGGTGATATGTAAGTGATATGATGGCCCATGTGGTTGATGAACTTTTTTTAACCCAAAATTGATGAAACGGAAAGGGTTTTTAAAATAAATTCTTAGCTTTCCACCAATATAAATTATGCTTTACTTTGAATTTAATAAATAATTATTATTCATTTTCTATTTGAATTATGACTAAAGTCCTAATTGATAGGGTGATTGAAAAATATCTATAACTTTCAAACGGTATCACATTTTTTGAATCCAAAAGATGCGTCGCATTCTGTTCTTTGCATACTATATGATTTAAAATAAAAATGAATTTCATGAAGTTTTGACGAAGTTAAGGTTGTTAGACATATGAGTTTTTATATTTTTTAAAAATTTTAATAAAAAATCATATTTAATTATTTACTTGGAAAAAAATTACAAAAAAATATACATCGCATCGGGACATGAGTCCTCTACTTATATCTAAAATCTTATAAAAAATTATTATCATTTTATTGTGGTTAGGGTGGTCAGACAGACACATACTTTTTATTTTTTCCCTGAAATTTAAGTACTACTACATTGAAATTTCAAATTTTCACAAAATAGATTTTTTATTATTTTTAAATAAACCTAGCAATTTAGAAACTACATTCAATTTGCTACATATTCTATTCTTACATATTTTTGAAATAATATAGATAACTTATTCAAAGTTTTACATCAAGTTGCCTAACTCTGATTTTCTGAATTTTCATCGCCACTTAAGGGCCTATTTTTTCCATGATGATCCTATACATACCTGGTAGCAACACAAGAAAAAAAACCAAAAGAAAAATTGGAAGAAAAACTGGAAGCAACAAAAGTCGATGCTAAACCTGACACTAAATCTGGCTCTAAATATGTTGCTAAAGTGAGCATACCAGTTTGTGTCGAGTTTTATGCTAGCAGAAGTTCCCAATTCATGAAATCAAATGCACTAAAATTCGATGTAATTTTAGGCACTAATTTCTTGTTTTGTTGTAGTGGGAAAATATGAAGGATCTATATGATCAAATTAAGAAGAAAGAAAGCAAAAACATGGATGATTCTCACCTGAATCAAACTTTGAAGGAAATAACTCAAGAATGTGAAAATATTGTTAGAGACAATGCTACTCTAAAGCATGAAATGGAATCGATGGTGATGAAGTTGACTAAGGAAATTGAAGAAAGGAAGAAGAATGAGGAGAATATTGCTCAGTCCTTAAAAGAAAGATTTGATCAATGCAAAAGAATAAATGGAGAATTCATTCAGTTAGAAATGAATTACAACAATCCAGAAATAATGAAGAAGAACTTGAAAAACATATTATTATTCTCAGGGATGAACTTACTACTGCAAATGAATACAAAGAGAAGTTTAAGATTAGTCTTGTTAAGCTTGATGAGCTGACTCAAGGACATAAGAATGCTAAAGAAAAACGAGGTCTTGGATATGAGAATGGAGAAAGTTCTGGTTCTAGACAAAGAAATTTCAGGTAAGGAAATCAAATGAACAAAGATGGAAGGTATCCGGTAAGACAACCTAATGCTCAAAAGTTTAATGGATATTACTTTGCTTACAATAAATTTGGTCATATGGCTACTCAATGTAGAAGTAAAATGAAATCAAGTGACTCATCCTTCTCTGGTTAGTGTTTCAATTGCAATAAGTTTGGTCATAAATCAATTCAATTCAGAAATGTGTCAAACTACTCTGTCAGTAGAAGAAATTTTGAATGTTATACCTTTGGAAAATTTGGGCATATTGCTAATCAATGCAGATCTAGAAGAAATCAATGGAATGATTAGTCTGGACAAGGAAATATTGTGTGCTACAATTGCAACAGATATGGTCACATTGCAAGATTCTGTAGAAACAAAAATATGGATAGAAGAGGTCTGGTATACAAAGGAAAAAATACGCAGAAATATGATAATGAAAAAGGAAAAATGATTGTGGATGAAATAAGAGATTAGATGAAGAAGACATGGGTAAGGAAGAATTAATTTGATACTGGAAATGGTTCTGCACTAGAACCTACTTTTGATAATTCCTCTAGAAATTGATATCAGGCCATTGGCCCAAAGGGAGTTTTTCAAGAAAATCCTTTTTCCCCTATCCATAAGCTAGTACTGAATCACGAAAATATTGTCAAAAGTTGTATTAATGATCTACAGATGCTCTAGAAAGCACTCACAAGGAAATTCAAGCAATTGAATATGCGTAGAAGTATTTTTCTTACGTTGTCTGAAAACGTAGGGTATCCAGAACACCTAAAGCAAAGGCATTTATTACAATTGTGCAAGCTATATAAGGCAACCATATAATTTTGCATATGGTTGTATGGAAGGAAAAATGGAACAAATCAAAGGGTCAATCAATTAAGATGAATACAACAGTGAGAAAAATAGATCCATAAGAAATGTGTTGTTGACCAATGAATTGAAATGGGTGAGAGAAGCCAAACACAAGAATTTGGACATTTGGAATGAGTTTCCCTATTTCAAGAATGTAGAAATCATTAAGTTTATTTTGGGTAGATTGAATGACGATATTTTAATTTTGGACAACCCCAACCCAATTTTGAAAGAATTAATTAAAAAATTTAACTAGATTATGCAAAGTTGGGGATATACCAAGAAATAAATCCATCCGGAATAAAGAAGTCAAAACCCTAACAAGAGTTATTGGAGACCAAAGGGAATTGATAACCTCGATGATCAAAAAATCATTGACAAGGTACATTGCGCATAGAATATCCTACAAAAAATTCTTCAGAAATAGAGAAGGATCTACTTCGGTAGGTGTGGTCTACATCTCACATAAAATGATAATGGAATGCCAAGACTTTGACCTGTGCAGACTGCTAAAGGATCAACTAATGAAGAATGTGTAATTAACAAAAGAGAAAGATTACCCTTTTAGGCTCGGTACTTTGGTCATATGTCTACTAATGTACTTTGTGAATTATTTACCGATGAACAAGAATGTGGTGTGGAAAGTAAATGAACCTCTGTGCAAAAAAATCTACACACACTCTAAAAGTTTGGCTAATTGTGATCAAGCATATGAAAGTTTCTTTAAGAGTTTGCTAGGAAAGTTTGGCTCAATTGGTACTTCTCTTCTGGTAAGGGTGCTTGAAGTTGGTTCCTCTTCTGGTGAGATGAAGAGAAAGACGAAAAGAGAGAAATAAATTGTTGTATGTACTCCTCTGAAATGAAAGATTCCAAATATTGAAGGGAAAGGAAAGGAATGGGATATTGTGGATATACTAGATGAGGAATCCGATGAGGAAACTGAGGACACATAGGGAGAAGAACTGGGATTAGCCAAACTAGAACAAGAAAAGTTAATGATAGAAGCAAGTGAAGAAGAAGATGACTTGTCAAAAGAGAAGCTATTGTAGCTATTCATAAGGAAGGTGGAATGCAAAAAATTTATCAATTATGGTCCATTAGACCCTCATATGACCAAGATATGATTCTAAGTGTACTAAGTGCTCATGTTGTGCATAGTTAGATCAAATTGGAGAGTTTGGAGAATATTTTACCTAAAGAAATGATTGAATGCATTAACGAAACTATGGACTCTGAGTCTCAAAATAAAGAAGAAGGAGAAGTAGTCTTACATTTGAAGGAGCAGTTTAGGATATCACTTACCAATTTGAAAAATAAAATGAATGAGCTGAGGCAATGCATAAGTGCTGAAAATAACATCTACAAGTATTGCATTTGTTGGCCTCATGCAGTGGGGAAATACGAAGAGAAGTTAGAGCAAATTGAAACATAATTAAATGGGATTGGAAAAGGTTTTGATATGTTTCAAGATCAGGATAGTACAATCAAGAAAAGAATTCAAGAGCTACAGTCCGAGCACACAAAAGTTTAGTTCACTAAAAATACACTCATGGACACTTTTTGGAAAGTGAAGGACCTAACTGAATGCAGAATAGAACAAATGGTTGAGATACTTAGAAAAGGTGTGAAATTAGAGGATGTGATCATAATTTCAGAATCCCTCACCAAGATTTTCAACAAGACATCTAAGAATAACAACATGATCATAATCATTGGGATCACAATAGAAGCTTGGAAGAAATTTCTTTCGGAGATGAAAGAAAATCACAAGATAATTTTCTAACTCAAGTAGCAGTTGTTCTTTTTCAAATTTTAAAAATATTTTTGAAGAATTTTTTTTTTTGATCATATTTCAAAAGGGGAGATTGAACACAAGTTTTTTAATTGATGTCAAAGGGGGAGAGAGAGTAGTGAAAAATGCCTCATCAATCTCAAGGGGAGCTATGTTTTGAAATTTTGAAGTTTGGCAGCATACTCATATTGGCTTTGACACTTAGTCATTTTTCACTAAGTGTTTACATCAATGCCAAAGGGGGAGATTTTTGGAATATGGCTTCTAGTGTTATCATTGATGGAAACCTAAGTCATGATCTGGTCCACAGTTTAGTACTTGTACATACTAGCAGACAAAATGGAGAACAAGGTATCTGGTTAAAACTAAAGATGCCAATTTGTGTACTTCACGAGATTAATATTTTGAGTTGCGGATCTCAGAGAAAGGTATGGTGATGTTCACACTATCTTATTCAAGAAGTATCAAGGTGCACATTTATTGGTGTACGATCTATGAGATCCGGTGCATTTATTCTCTGGTTATCTGTGCTAAAAGGACGACTTGGCGAATATAGCCATTGTGGATGTTTAAGGAGTAATTGGTTAATTTTTTTTGTGTTAGAACATGTTTATCTGGGTCCTCACTATGTTGTGACTAACTATGGATGGTACACATAAAGAATTAGTTGTTGATTTAGCCGCCAATTGGAAATTATTTTATGTTTGATTAAAGCCGACATATGGATGATCAAATCTTTGATAGCAGATATATATAAGAGATGGGTTGTATCATTTTGGAGAATAAAATGTGTGTGATACAAAGTATATTAGTGTGTGGTGTGAAATTCAAAAGGATAATGGTGCAAATTTATCTATGTATGGTTTTATGATGTGAATTGTAGAGTAGAGTAGAGCAGAGCAGAGTGAAGTATAGAATCGGACAAAAGGTCCAAAATTTGATCTATGAGCCTAACTGAAACTATAACCTAAAACAATTAGATGCTATTAATTTAGTTTAAACCTTTAGATGGTCTTAATTTCAACATTTTGTAAGGGAGCGAGCCTTTCTATTTTGAGCAGTGAGCTCTAGGTAGTGAGCTTGAATGCAAGTGCATTCCCATTTTGTAAAAATTATATTTGAGGACTCAAATTGTGGATTGACCTCCACCGTGGTTTTCCCCTAATAGGATTTCCACATAAAAATCCTTGTATTATTGTGTTGTGGATGATTACTTTGCGTGTTTGCATCTTTCCTTTGGTTTAATGTTGAAATGGTTTAAATATCGGATTAATTAAGTTAAGATTTGTAGAACACTGATTCAACCCCATCCCCTCTCAGTTTTCCCTCGAGTCCAACAGATTCTTGGTCAACTTGCATCCTATAACCATGGGGGTACTCACAAGATTGCAGTTGTCAATCATGAATTTTTTCAAAATATCCTTAATGTTCTTGGTTTGAGAAATAAATATGCCTTTAGCTAATTGAAAAATTTTCAAACCAAGAAAGAAAGATAACTCACCAATCATAGAAATTTCAAACTCCTTCTTCATGTTAATGGAAAATTCTTGACACATCTTTTCACTATTACCTCCAAAAAAAATATCATCAACATAAAAAATAAACAATCAATATGTAATTACCTTCCTTCATGACATAGATATTGTTGTTTGCAATACCTCTTTTGAAGCCTTTTTATTATAGATATTTGTCCAATCTTGTATACCAAGCTATAGGGGCTTGTTTTAGCCATTAGAGTGTCTTCCTTAGCTTGCAAACATAGTTCTGATTTTATGAAATAATAAATCCATTATTTTGTTCAATGTAAACTTATTTCTTCAAGTTTCCATTCAATATAGCAAGATCCAAGAACATTATTTTGGCTTCCATCCATTTTACATCCATTTGATAGACATTGAAAATTTTAAATCTAGCAAGATCCAAGAACATTATTATGGATTCCATCCTAGAAATTGGAGCAAAAGTCTCTTCAAAATTAATACCCTTAATTTGAGTGTGTCCCTTGCATACAAGTCTTTCCTTATTCCTTACAACTTGACCATCTTTATTTAACTTATTTATTAACACCCATTTATTACTGATTACATTCTTATCATTG
This sequence comes from Sequoiadendron giganteum, assembly GCA_007115665.2. Classification (NCBI taxonomy): domain Eukaryota; kingdom Viridiplantae; phylum Streptophyta; class Pinopsida; order Cupressales; family Cupressaceae; genus Sequoiadendron; species Sequoiadendron giganteum. The sequence goes on along the minus strand of CM021109.1, from coordinate 51,683,252 downwards.
GGTCTTGGAACAACTTGGGTATGTGCAGGATCATCATGGAAAAAACAAGCCCTTAAGTGGCAAAAAATTCAAAAAAATCATAGTTAAGAAACTTGACATAAAAATTTGAATAAGTTATCTATATTATTTCAAAAATATGTAAGAATATAATTTGTAAAAAATTAAATTTAGTTTCTAAATTACTAGGTTTATTTACAAAAAAATAAAATCTGTTTGGTGAAAATTTTAAATTTCAATACAGTAGTACTTAAATTTGAAGGAAAAAATAAGAAGTAGGTGTCTGTCTGACCACCCTAACCACATTAAAATGATAATATTTTTTTATAAGATTTTACATTTAAGTAGCTGACTCATGTCCCAATGTGATGCATATTTTTTTGTAATTTTTTTCCAAGTAAATAATTAATTATAAAAAATTTATGACAACTTTTAAAAAATATAAAGACTCTTATGTTTGACCATCTTTAACTTGGTCAAAACTTCATGAAATTCAATATTTTATTTTTTAATATTATAGTATGTGAAGCATAGAATGTGACACATGTTTTGGATTCAAAAAATATGATACCGTTTGAGAGCTATAGATGTTTTTCAATCAACCTAAACATTAGGACTTTAGTCGTAATTCAATAGAAAATGAATAATAATAATTTATTAAATTCAAAATAAAGAATAATTTAGATTGGTGGAAAGTTGAGAATCTCCTTTAAAAACCCTTTTCGTTTAATCAATTTTGGGTAAAAAAAAATTCACCAGCCACATACCCATCATATTGCCACTTTTTGGCCCATCATGATCCTGCACATACCCACTTCCCAAGTTTCATTCTTCTCCATTTGATCAAGCTCCTCTTCCATGGCCTCTATCCAATACTTATTTTTAGCTACTTCTTTGAAGCTCTTAAGTTCAATCTTGGACAACAAGGATATGTCTTCATCTTGTGAATAATTTACCATCCTTCTTATTGTTCTTGGCCTACCATTTTCTATTATCAAATATTTTGGATGATCCCTTTGTATAAACTTAGATGGTGTCTTTGTTGGTGCTTTTAATGGTGTATTCTACTCAACTATTTCAACTTATTTTATTATTTATTTTATTTGTCTTCATGGCACTCCTCTACATTTTGATTATCAACCTCATGTATCTTTTCTTTAGGATTTATTTCTTCATCAACTTTCATTTTTTCTCTTTCAACAAATTTTTGGAACCTTTTATTATAAAATCTATGGGCTTTAATTTTTGAAGAGTATCTAAGAAAAATTCCTTCATCTAATTTTAGATCAAAGTTTCCTAGATTATTTTCATCTCTTCTAATATATCATGGACTGCCAAAAAATTTAAATTACTTCACAAATATTGTCGTACATTCCCATAATTTATGTGGAGTCTTGCTACCATTTACTGTAATTAGACCACAGTTCTGAATTGAACCGTAAATAAAATAAGATGTGTGATTTCCTATTCTATCTAGGTCATTTGATTATATCATAGGAGTCCTAATTGGATTGACTAACAACCTCACAAGGTGAGTCAATTCACAATGAGGAGGACCTAGGAGGGGGTTTTTTCAGCTTTAGAGGGGTTCACCACCAAGAAAATGCTTGGAAAAGACAAATGAACATTGAACCTACAAAACCTAATAATGCAAGTTAAATGAGGTATGCAAATAATGAAATTATGTAACAAAGAGATATGATATGTGTACTTGGGAAGTTTGGAGATGTTGTGAGGATTCTGGAAATGCAAAGAAGCTGCCAAAAAGTGCCTTGGAGGACTAATATGCTCTGGGTGGCGTATTAGTTCCATTGTTGTTTTTTGGGGAAAATACAAAATCTTCAGATGTCAGAACTGGATCTGAAGGAATCTATAAAAAATATGCCTCAGAGGACTGAGATGCCCAAGGTGGCGTATTAGTCCCATTCCGAGTTTCTGGAATTTCTGAGTGTGGTTTCAAAGCTTGAGATCTACGCTTCCTTCTTCACCAAGTTTCTAGATCTGAACTTGTAAATAAAACTGCAAAACAAAGGAATTTGGATTGATTGTTTATGGGGGTTTACCCTGGTCAAACCCATTGTTTGGTAATTAAACCTTGATGAGAAAGCATAAATATGAAAAATGGAAATGTCTATGTATCATAATCTTAAATGTGTCTAAGATTATGCAAACTAGGATATGAAGAGACCCTATTCAAATGTGTTAGTATAAGATCCCTAAGATGCAAATGTAAATGACCTATAAAGGAGATCTCTAATCACCCTAACAAGTAACAAACATGAAATGTACCTTCCTTAGGCAGAAAATAGAGTAGTAATGGAAGATGGAATCAATCAAAAAACAAGTCCTTAGGCTTGGATAAATGGCTAGTTGCATCTCCAACCTAGAATCTCACATTATCCACAATAGGCACCCATTTCTAATGCTTGGCAATGCTAGATCTTGACTTGGAAATAAACTTGAAAAACCTACAAAAACACAATGGAAGGCTACTCCAAGACTCTAAAAATTCCTTCAACTTGCTCAACTTATGTCTCTTATCTCAACTCATGTCAAATTCTATCAAATTCTTATGAAAAATTGGTGTGAATCTTACTTTTATAGGCATGTCTACCTAATAACCTGATTATTAGATCTCAAAGACCGACAAAAGGTCAAATAAATTCAAATATTTTCATTTTCAGCTCTTAATTATTTAAAATAAAGCCCTCAAGACTAAGACGCCCTAGGTGGCATCTTGGTCCCACTAGGTGGGACTAAGACGCCACCAATGGGGGCGTGGTCCCACAAGGCTTAATTTTTTGGTTCAAAAGGTGGGTTACCAAGATTGATGGTTGCTTATGGATTTTGATCAGGTTTAAAATTGAAATATGCTTTGGGATGCACAAAAATGGGTCTTAGGGGTCCATAATAAGTGACCTAAAGGGAAATTAATGCAACTGAAAACCGTCTTCTTATGGCACACTTTTCACATAAATTTTCAAATTAACTTGAAGTGAATTCTCCTCCTTTATCTGATCAAAGACATTTGATCTTAAATTTCTAGTATGATTCTCCACTAATGATTTTAATTCCTTAAATTTTTTGAGAGCTTCAATTTTTTCCTTCAAGAAAGCAACCTGATTCATTCTAGAAAAATCATCAATTTATAGATAAAATATATTTCACCTTGCATTATCCATATTTTGGTTGGCCCATATAAATTTTTATGAATCATATCTAGAGGATTTTATGTATAATACTCCTTGGACTTGAATTTTTCTCTAGTTTTTTTTCTCGAAATGATATTCTTTATAAATTATGTTTGAAGGTTTTGAGAGCTTTGACATATTTCTCCTTGCTTTCTTACTAATGATCTTAATAAGGTTGTCAAAACTTAGGTACCCCAATCTCTTATGCCACAAAAAAAATTCCTATTCTTGACTCATACAACAATTTTCACTTTGGATGTGATTAAGAATGTAGAGATTGTTTCTTGCTCTACTAGCTTCAACCATAAATATACCTGCTTTACTTATTGAACACATCCTTCAAAATAGAAAGTAAGAGTATGTTCTTGGTCGCATATCTATCTCACACTAATAATATTATATTTTAAATCTTCAACATATAAAAAAAATCAATTTATTTTCTATCATTTAGAACAAGAGTGCCTTTACCTGAAATCTTAGCTGAAGCACTGTCTCCAAACCTTACTATTCCACCATTCGTTCTCTTTAAGGTGAGAAATTTTCTTCTATCCCACATAATATTTCTTGAGTAGCCACTATCAATGTACCATTGATCACCTTCATTTTGTGCATGTAGGGTTGTTTGAATAATCATATAATTTTCTTTGTCTTTTGCTTTCTTCTTTCTATAAATTTTTGAATTTTTTTCCTTTTCTTTGACCTTTTACTCTTTCTTCTCATTTTTTTTAATAGGCTCTAAAAAATTAGTTCTACAAACCTCTTAAGTATGAAAAAAATGATTTCATTTGTAGCATATGACATTAAAATTTATTAAAGTGGAAAAAATTTAGATTCCTATTCATGAAACCTTGATTTTTGTACTTGTTCAATGGAGGATTGTTTCTGGGATATTCTTCATAATCCCTAGCTCTATGACTAAAATTATTTCACGTTGTGGAAAATAACCTAAAGGGGCTCTATGACATGCTCTACAAAACGCTCTATGAAACACTCTATGACATGCTCTATGACACACTCTATGACACACTCTATGACATGATATGGAAAAATACCTCCTACTTATCAATTGATGAGATAAATGGGCTCTATAATGAATGGTTCATAAGGCACAACACTTGATGAAGGTTTTTCAAATGGAGTTGCAAGCTAAGTGAGCCTTGGGGAAAATTCCATGGTTAAGCATGCTTGAGTTGGAGCAATACTAGGATGGGTGACCTCCAGGGACAACCCAGTGCTTCACCTTTGTGAGCACCACCTAGATGCAATGAGTGCTAAGTGGACCATTCATTATCATGAGAGATGGGTTTTTGTGAACCAGTACTTATGAAACATGGGTCAATGAGTTTGACTCAAAAAATACATGGTTGAATCTTGATAGCAACATCATAAAATTATTTCTTCCATGTAACCTACAATCCATAGCCTTATGAGACAAATAATTGCATGAACAAAAATAGCCATAAAAAGAGTTATGAAACCTGGTTATTTGAGCTTACCTAAATGGAAGAGATTTTTTGAAGACATTGTTGAACAAAGGTTGTCATTGATGTCAAAGAACATCAAAATATATAATTAGAGATGGCACTATCCTTTCAAGAGTTGTTCTATCCTATCTTTCTATATTCATAATTGTATCATCATATCATTTTGAGTTGTAGAGATTTAAAAAAATACATGTTACTCGCTATATAGAAGTGTATGTGGTTTGAAAGCATGTCAACTGCATATCAAGAATATCATGCATTCATCTATTCACTATGATAGAAGTGATCAAAAAATCTATAATGGAATGTTTCATTTCAGTTTCTTAGGGAAAATATATTTCTATACCGATACAATTATGGTCATAATTTCTTTTAGAGGGCTAGTTTGGCTCTGTGTTTTAAGAGGAGAGTACATGTCTATAGTTGTTCTATCATATTCTTGAGTTTTCAGAGGATGTTTAGCATGCAAAAAATTTGAAGTGACAAAAGGTTTTTTGTGCCGATTTGTCAACTAATTGGTATTTATGACCTCTTTGATAATAGCTAGTAGTGTATAATATTCAATTCTAGCATGTGGTGTTACGATATGAATTGGTTAAGGTTCCTATGGTAGCGGACGACATCATGTTGTTTTTGTAGAATTTTTTTTTTTATTCTAGACCAACCTGTTACATGTTTCATGAAATTTGAATTTAGGTCCACCCTATGTCGACCTATTTTTTTGCAGACCCCTCACCAGTATGTAAGAGTGTTAATGAAATTTCATGTATATATTCCTCTATTACATTGATGCATAATGTGAATAAGAAACTATATGAATCATAATGGTTTGAAGCATAAATTGAAGAGAAGGTGGTGAAAATAGAAGATGATTCAAGGAGAATGGCATCAAAAGTGTGTGCTAGTATCATAAGATCATAAGTAGTTTCAAAGAGTGTGTGTATCCAATTCAAAAGTGTATGATATGTATTTAGCTACTATTGAAGGTCCATAATCCTTATCTATGTAATCTGGTAGGAATGGTGTTCTACCTATTGTACTGATTAGTGTTGCGGATTGGTGTCTCTAGTAGGTTGGTGCTTATAAATATAATAAGGGGTTGATGTCTCTGGTAGGTTGGTTACTAATTCATATTGTAAAATTTACTTGTATATTCATGCTTTGTGAGGCTAGATTTGGACAATATATCCAAGTAGTTGATCTCATTGTGGTTTTTCGCATCTTGGGTTACTTGATTATCAATATTTTCTTTGATTCAAGTTTCATGTCTAATATATGTGTTGATTTTAAGAGTTTTAAATTTATTCGATCTATTGATTCACCCCCCCCCCCTCTCTATATATTGTGTGTCCTTCAATTGGTATCAAAGCTAAATTACTTTGAAGAAGCCTAACAACTTAAGGTAGTTTTGGGATGGAACACTTAATTTCTTAGGAATGATTGTCTACTAATAAAGAACCACTATTTGACGTATCCAATTATGCATTCTGGAAAGTTGAGATGGAGTCCTACTTGATGTCTGTAGGACTTAATATTTGGATGCTAGTTATAGAGGGCTATGAAATTCCTAAAACCCCTTCAAGGATCAAGCCATGAAGAAGGTTTGTGAAAATAATACTATGGAAAGGAATTCTATTTTATTTGGATTGACTAACTTTGAATTTGTGAAAGTGATGCGGTGAAAAATAGTGAAAGAAGTATGGAGAAAATTGCATACTGGATCTATGAAGATGATGACAAAGTCAAAGAGGAAAAGTTAAAAAATCATAGATCTCAGTTTGAAAGTTTGAAGATGAGGGAAGATTAAAATATTTCCACATTCCTACTTTGGGTTGCTTAAGTTGTCAACTGTATCAGAAGTCTTGATTAGGAATTGAAAGAAAGAAATGTTGTTAAAAAAGTACTCAGATCTCTTCTTAGAAGGTTTGATTCTAAATTTTCTACTATTGAAGAAGCTAAATATCTAAATATTTTAAAGATGAATAAACTACATTGAATCCTAAATTCTTTTGAACTAAGGTTTGAAAGTGAGAATTCTATGAGGAAAGTAGCAAAATTCAAAGTATCTCATAATCAAGTTGATCGAGATTCTAATATAAGATCAGATCTAGAGGAACAAAAATTTGTTAGAAAACTTCAAAAGGGGTTTCGATAAGTATAAAGGAAAGTTACCTTTCAAATGTTATAATTGCAGTGAAGTAGGACATTTTATAGCTAAGTTTCCTTATAAGGATTCTAACAATGTTAAGAAAAAGTATGGAAAGAAATAATTTCAGAAAGAGAATAAAGGTCAAACAAAAAAAAAGAGTTCTTATACCAATGAGGAAGGCTACTCTACTGATGAAAAAGATGAAGATTTCTCTAGAGATGAAAAAATAAGGTTGTATTCATGGCCATGGAAACTATTGAAGAAGATGCTGAAATGGATTCCAAGAACAATGAGGATGAGGTAGGTCTAGTGGAATAATTTCTTTGTCCTAATAAATAGATTAAGAGGCTAAAGAAGATAATTTAAAAAGAGCTAAAGGTGGAGGAAAAGGTATCTCTGGATCTAGAGAAAGAAAAGAAGAAGATTTTTGATCTAAAGACTCAAACTAAAGAAGCCAAAAGGGTTGAAGAAGTTATGAATAAAGAATTATTGTCAAGAGACAAGGACTATGAGAAGCTTGAAGCATAAGTTGTGTAAATAAAGAAAGATCTTGAGAAGGTGAAACATTAGCTACAACTAAAGTTTGGAAAAAGTACTTAGACTCTAGACCAGATATTGGGATGTTCGATATCTCTGCATGTCAAAACCAAAATTGGATTTGGTGACCATAAGAATAAAGTGATAGAATATCCAATAAATCCTACTAAAGGGAGTCAAGAAGCAACTAGTTTTAGAAGGAAACAATATAAAATGTTTATTTCAAGTAATAAAAGCAAGACACATGATGATGGTTTTATCGTAGTTTAGAAGAAGAAAAAAGGATCCAGAAGACAAGGATACAACACCAGTTTTAATTATTATTTTTCTAGTTATTATTTTAACTACAATAATTTTGGTCATAAGGCTGTGAACTATAGAAAATTTTGGTAAGAAGAAATAATTTTTTTAGAAGTAATGCATTTGCAGCTCTATACAATTTTAATAGTTTTTCTACAAATACAAAAAAATTGGACACATTGCTAGGAACTGTGACCAAAGACATAGTATAGGTTAACTACACCCGATCCATACAAATTAGAGGCATATTTAATCCACTAAGCATCAATCCCAATAAGATCATTCAATGTAAATGAAGACAAAGAAGCCATTAATCTAACATGCTAAAAAAAATGAAAGATTGAAAAACATCTACTCTAAGACAATGAAACTTATCCTATTGGGGGAGTGGTGTTGCATTGATGTGGAATGGTGACCCTTTCCCAATCCCTTGGATAATGAGCTTCTTTCAATTAGTTTTATTGAATAAAATTTGATGAAACTGATGATAAATATATGTGAAACATGATGAAAGCTAATTTAACATGATAAAAGCTAAGATGATTGATGTAAGTGTATGCAAAACTATTCTAAATGTATGCAAGATTTGAAAGATTAAAACCCTAGTTTCAAAATATACTAAATTAATGCAACTAAGTTACCATGGAAGCCATTAATGGATGCTTTAAGCTATTATGATTAAGAATTTAAACTAAATAAATTAAATATGGATGCAAATGAGAGTGATTTTAATAGCATAAGTTTACTATTAAAAGATGAATCCATTTGTGTCCAAATAGTGATATATTTATAGGAGAGAAAATAAGAAAGAAATGGATGAGATTGATTTGATCTATCAATGGTCATAAATGAAAGGAGGGTGAAACATAGATTGAAGATTCCAATCCATAGTCAAAGTTGAAAGTTGACAAGGATCAACTAATAAAATCAATGGTCCAAACTAGCTTTCAACAAACACACTTCCTAAGAATTAGGAAGAGGCTAAGATATATTTTGGAGTAATGAGTGCATAAAAGGGGATATTCCATATGAATATTCTCTTTTTGGAGAGATGTGAAAAAGAGGGAATATTCCAAGAATATTCGCTTGCAAGTGGGAGGATGAGGATATTTAGCAATTTAGTTAATTAAAACTAAATTTGAATGAGAAATCAAGGGCTTAGATTGAAAAGATCAATCAATGGTCAAGATGGAAAGAAGATAGAGGCATGGATCATGCATTCCCATCAAAAGTTGAAGATTCAAGTTGATATTAAATCAAGGGCTCTTAATCATTTAAAGAACACTTTCAAAGCTTGATCAAGAAGTTTGTTGAAAGTTTGTTTCAAAGAAGAATATTCCTTTTTTTGAATGAGTGAAAAGGAATAATATTCTCAAAAGAATATTCTTAAGCAAGTGGATGAAGAAAATTAACATTTATCAAATTAAAACAAAGTTTTAATGTGCAAAGGGGAGGGATATTCATAAGAATATTCCTTTTTGGAGGAATTTGCAAAAGAGAGAATATTGTAAGAATATTCCCTTGCAAGTGGGAAAGTGAGGATAATTAGTAATTTAGTTAATGAAAACTAAATTTAAATTTGCAAGAAGAGGAATGTGAGGATATTCATTAAATTATTGATTTATTTAATTAAAAGGGGATGCAAATATGATATTTAATTAAATAGTTTAGGTTGTTTAGTTAAATAAGAGGACATAGGGTTAACATTAAATAATTTGAATTATTTAATTAAATTGGATGAAATGTTAGTGTGGGAGGGTATGAATTAACCCAATTAGGTGAATTAGATTAATAGATGAAAATTAAGCAATTAATGAAATAATTAGGCTTATTTAATCAAACTCGCAAAAAGAAGATGGATTTTAGGATGAAATGATGTTAATATATCAAAGTTAAGTGTGCAGTATCATTCAAGACATTTTTAAGTGTACATTTTTCCCCTCTTTGAAGCGAGGTACTTGTTACGTTGGTTCAAAGTGATGAGATCCAATAATGTCCCATTTTATGTCATATTGTAGCCTATTTCATATACCTTCATATCCACTTCCACATTCCATTTCTATTCCATAACATACTATTTCACCATTCTATGTTGCATATGATTAAATATGTATAAGTGGTATTTAATATGTTTTGGGTAAAATATGGAATCTAATGATCGATTGTCTTTACTAATAAGCATCTTGATTTCAATCCTTGGAAAATAAAGCTTGCAGAATGCCGATCACAAGAATTTCTTGTCACCTTTTATGCATAATATCTTCTTATCACTTTCTGGTCAAAAACTTATGTACATTACTCTTTGACCTGCAATTTATTTCTGTCATGAAATTATCCTCTAAGGTGGCATCGGTTTCCTATTTAGAACTAATTGTGCATTGTTTTATATAATGGTGACCTTCCTTTGGTTCTTTGTGGAACTTCCTGTGTAGTGCCCCTCCGTGTTTCACCCTAACCGTGTTGCTCAATTTTAATATAGTTCGTCTCTTTTGTCATTGTGTTTTGTTGTTCATTTTTCTTCAAGGTTAGGTACTGCTTGGATTTATGTTCGTTTGAGTTAATTGTTGGTCAGTGCTTGATTGATCATTATTTTAAAATAAAGGATTATTGAAGATAAAAGTATTTGATAATTTTAAATAAATGTTTTAATATAATTTGTAATTTTATTAATGTTGGTTTGGTTTAAATAAATTAAAATCTATGGTTTAATACAAAAATATTTAAATAAATATATTAATTAGTGCATTGTGCAAGTAAATAAAAATGAAAGGGATTAGAATTATAAATTAATGTTTTAAGTGTTTGATTAATTGTGTGCAAACATAAGATATGGTTAATTTTTTTTATAAAAGATAAAGATATTGAGAGGGAGTTGTGAGTAGTGGGAAAATTAAAATAAAATTATTTAATTTTAAGAGTGCATGGAGGAACCAACATTAAAAGAGTGGTAAATAAATTAGTTAGAGTTAACAAAGAGAGGGGATTTTTGTTATTTGTTGGGAAAAAAATAATCTTTGGGGTTCTTGCCGTGAAAATCTTTTGGTTCTTGAAATATTTTCTTGGGGGTTTTGAAGCTCTGGAAATTGGGGATTTCTGCAATGTGTGTTGAATGTTGAAGAAGTTGAAGCTAAAGTTTGAGGAGCGTGATCTCGGCAACAATCCTCAAGCTGAACTACTCATTCAAATCAGATTCCATTGCTCACTGCTTCTTACTTCTGCTTAATTTTCAATTTGAAATAATTATAAATGAAATCCCTGAAAGAGTTAGGATTCTTTCTACAAATTACCTTGAGAGTATTTTTGTAAGCTATTGTTAAATTGATTTTCTGAAGGCTTTTATAAACCCACTATGAGTATATTTCTGGCAACCATTGCATTTCTTCTGAGCCTCTCAAACTTCTTTTCTTGTTAGTCTATCTGATGGTAATCTGTACATACCTGGAATTCCTTCTTTAACGGTATCAACAACTGTTTGAGGGATTTGTCTAGCCAATCAAACACATTGTAACCATTTCCTGGTGGTAGATATATGATTCCATTTTCTTCCTTACCGTAGCATTAAGTAAATATCTTGAATCTGAAATTACTTTGCTACCTTCTGCCGCCAAGCCAACCTTCCCAACTTGGCATACCACTTTCATGTTGATAAATGCGATCAGTCTCCTGCGCAAAACATGTCCCATTTAATGGATTTCAATCCACTACATCAGGGTAACTTTATATCTCTCTAATCATGCGTTAATTCTGCCGCATTCAGCTATCTTAATCTATGTTGGTATTCATTTGGTGATTATGGTGAATAGATCTTCATTCTATCCAAAATCTCATATCTGTTTTTATATCAATAGTTAAATTATATTAAAGTCGAAACTCCATTAATTTGTTCCTTTTATATTTTGTGTAATTACTCGCTACGTGTCCTTTGATTGTTCAACTGTATATTATTATTTTCACCTCTGATATGACATTCCAAAAATTGCGCCACCTTGAGATGCCAAGGTTGTATCGCTGCAGATGTATATACACGGGTATATGATAGTCCTATAATAATTTTGGTTGATGATAAGTCTCTTTCCACCCATTTATTGTTATCTTCCAATAGAGTTTGATAGGAGTTGTTGGTATGCATTCTGCAATTGAATATTGAAGTAAAACATCATTCTTCTTTAGCCGCTTAGATACATTTCATTGGTAAATTGACCTTTGTAATTCAATAGATGGGGACGCTTAAGATACTTTAATGCATGCACTCCTCTCCTCTTAAGTTGGATGTTGAACCAGTAACCACTACCAGTTATTTTCTTAAATATCAGTTCATCTGTAGCCAACGATACTTTGTATTAAAATAAAGAAGATTCCTCAGCATGAGAGACTTATGATGCTGAAAATGCGTAGAATGAGACTGAGTCAAGAGATGGAATATGGAAATAGAAGGTCATATATTATGTCGGTTCCTCATTTTACTCTGTTAACGACGTTATAGTAGAGTTCAACAATGTTTTCTGAATGGTCACCAAACTTTATGTTTGAGTCTTAAATTTCAATGGAGGTTAGTTAATGAGAAATTAATTATCTACAAAGCAATACATATAGATATATTGGATTTGTAAATAAATTGTATATATCGTTTTTAATTAGTTCACAATGAGTTTGATGTCTTACATTCAAATACTTTCATACACTTGTGTGTATATATATATACTAGCACTTGCACCCCAATGAGGTGCAATACTTACACCGATAGGCTAATATACACTGGTATTTTATCATGTACATCTAGAAGCGGTGTATTTTTTTTTTGTGGTGATGAGCTTCTGCAAGCTGTAGGATTTGTCCTCAAGGCCTGCAGAACGAAAGCAATGGGGTGGTTAGGTGTGTAGATAAGGCATTGATGCAATCAAATTGTAGCACCAATTTTAAGCTTAGAAGTGTGAATTGTGTAATGATTTGCAAGTGCTCGGAAGAGAGTTTTGCAAGAGAGAAATTTGTAACAATGGTATTGATGAACCATGGGAATTTGGGAGAGACAATAGATAGATAGGAATGAGAGGTGCGTACCTTGATTTAGGAGAGACATAGTTGTTGTAAGTGGGCCTCCTCTCGTTTCCTTATGATTGCGAATTGATTGGTTTGCATTTTGGATTATCTTTCAAAAGAGAATGGTGGTTGAATGCGAAGATCATTTAACGATTGAACTCTAGATATGGCTGTAAATGTTAGTCCTTGCCTATCTATTATACCAATATCAATTGTTGCTTTTTGCAGTGTTAGGCCTTGAGCTTTGTGTATGGTAATAGCCCATGCCATTGTGAGAGGTATTTGCCTTCTATTGCCTAGGGAAATAGGTATTATCGGTATGCTCTTGGGGTCAAGCTCATTCCATGGTGGCCCGCTATAGATGTCGAACCTTATTACAACATACATGGGAACATCTGGTGGTTTGGAACTTGGACTGTAAATGATTTCAACAACTTCGCCAAGAGCTCCATTCACTAGTCTTGCCTGTGTCCATATGTTGGATGTGAGCATTATGCGTTGCCCTTTACAAAGCAATACTTCTTTTTCAAGTTGTTCATCGTTAGTTGCAGTATCCATTCCACATCGAGTGCTTGTTGCAACATGGATTGCAATTGGATGATTCAATGATTTTAACATTCTTTTGTTGTGTAGTCTAACTAAATCATTGGTAGCAAACAAGTGCATTGAATTGTCAAAATCTTTTTTTTCTCTTGATGTGAGCTACTTGTCTGTGCGTGTCATTAAAAGGTACCAATCTTCTTCTGTTGCTTCTGCATTACATATGTTTTGCAATAGTTGATGAAATCTTTGTTGTGCTGAAGTCTCACCTTGTTGACGAAAGACTCTTTGTAAGGTGACAACAGTTGTAAATTGGTTCCATAGTGTTTTGCAGTTGAGTGGGATGTGTACAGAGGTTTGTCCATTATGGGTGGCAATTGGGCAAGGTCACCGATCAATATTATAGAAACTCCACCAAAGTGTACATGTTGTCAGTGTGGGAAAGCCTCACGTAGTCTTGTGTCTATTTTCAATAGCAAATTTGGACCTATGAAGATCATCTCATCAATCAAAATGTATCTTATATGTTTCATATCTTCTTGAAATGTTGTTAATGGCTATCCTTGTAGTGGGTTCATGTCTTTAATAGGGATTCAGAGCGTTGAATGTATAGTTGATGCATGAATGTTAAATGCAGCCACCCCTGTAGGAGCTAATGTGAGCAACTGCCTTTTTTTTTTTGGGCTCATACTTGTGAGTGCTTTTCTTACGCGAGCAATCAGGTACGATTTTCCTATCCCTATTGTTCCTTGAACAACCATGTGTAATGGTTTTTCTGAAGGGTGTTGACTATGGTCAATGATAATTGTGAGTGCTAGTTTTTGTTGCGCTGATAGTTTATAGTTAGGGACATCCAAGTTCCCTGCCATAGTCTGTTCTTGGCTACATGTCTTTTTCATGGGTATGAACTGGGTGGCAATTTCATGAAGATCTTGGGCTATCACTAGTTGATCCCATTTATTGTTGCTATCAAACTCATGCCTACCAAGCATCTAAAGTTCATTTAGACTTACATTGTTTGAGGGACCCATTTTTGAAAACAATTCTCATTCGTTAAGTTCTGTTGTATCCCTTTTGGCCATCTCTGTATCGCTCTCATCTTCTTCTTCAGTGGTTGCTTCTATTTCAATTGTGCGATTGACATGCCATACATCATATTTGGTTGCATACATTTGCTTCCAATTTGCAATTGTTGTATCCTTAGAAAGCCCTACCTCACTTTCTATTCTTCAAAAATGTTTGTATAATAGTAGCTCGCTCCAACAAAAAGTTTCAAAGTTGTCTGAGTCCTCCTTTGGGATGCTATAGAACTTTGGCAAAACATTAACAATCACTTTTACCTCTCTCTCTTTCCATTTGCATCCTTTGCACCTTGGAGAATAGGAGAAAGATCTTGCAGATTAAAGTAGTGTTATTGTTTCCATTTCTTTAGGCCGATTAATGTAGGAATACAGGTAGGTCATACGGAGGTGGATTTCATCTATTACAAACAACGAGCGATAATTTTTGAAGCATATGACATGTTTCTTGGGCTCCTATATCACGCTCTGCAACAAGCTCTGTCATGAATTTTTGAAATGCTGTGACAACCAAGTCATTTGTTCTCCAGCATGTAGATATTCTTGTTAACATATCAGTATAAGACTTTGATGCTCTCTCTTCTTTTAATGCATACTTGGCAATGTATTTTAGTACAAGTGCTCATGAGATAACTGGTTGGCAATCTATATTGGCTCTCCATATCAAAAGCATTTATGGATTGTGTATGTTTAGCCTATCATCATTTCTTGCAGGTGCATATTCTTTCTTCCCATTATCATCACATGATAAGGTAGATACTATATGTTCTTTCCATGGAGCTATGTATTGACACTGTAGTTGTTTCCCCTTTTTGCATAAGCATGTTCCCTCTCTGCATTTTGTGTGCCTCTGGACATGGTTGATTATCTCCTCATAGTCATGAGATGGATTTGTAGATAATATCTGAGATGTGTCTAGCATGCATGGGTCATCATGTTGGGGATGGTAGACTATGTTGATTCTAAGTGAAGCAAGGCAAGGGTTCCAAGCACTTACATACTTTTCGAAGAATTTCCTTTCCTGTTCAACTTCTGTGTTGTTCTCCCAATCAATTTTATCCATGTCTAGTGAATTTTCAAGCCAGAGGAATCCATGCACATGTGTAGTGCCTCGATGTTGCCATTCATGTCTATACCAATAATCTTTCACACCAAGAAGTTTTTGGATGAACTCTTCACATAATACTGTAAATCGTTGGTGCAGATATAATGATGTGGTGTGGGGATTATTGATTACATTGTCCAAGCATTGTTTGTTTGTTTGCATTTCAACTATTGTGTCATTTGAGAGCAATCGTTGCAGGTCTGGCCACTTTGTGTTTGCTGCACTCAATGTGAAAATTAGAGTGGGAGACCCTATCTGGTTGATCATATTCATTAGCTCATAACGACACTTGTTCTAATATGGTCTTGTGCCTCGAATTGAAGATCTAAAGTGCATGAGCTCTTCAGTTAATTGTGTGTCATTGAGGCTTTTCAAGTGTGCACGAAGGTTTTCAATAGTCGTCGGGATGTTTTCTTTTGCATTTTTTTTAATGAAAACTACTGCAAGCCCTTGGCCACAGTGTTGCAACATAAGATTGAACATAAAATATTGAAACCTTAGATGCCTCCCAAACCTTTGGTCATGGAACCTCATCAAGTATAGTGCATACTCATACATTTGGACTTCCCATATCCATGGTTGCATTTGTAGTGCAACCCCATTGGGGAAGAGCATTGGAAATGCCATATCAAGCAAGCCTTTGGTATTGTATTCATTTATTGGTGATGAGTTCATCTCAGGCCAATCTATAGTGGTATTTGTGTTGTCCTCAAGCTCTAGTGCTTGCTTAATAATTTCTAGCTCATGACGTCTATTTGGCAACTTAGCCATAAATGATGATGTGTGTACTATGCTCTCCTCAATTTCATCTTCATCGATGGTGTTCCCACTATTTGGCACCCCTGTACATTCACTAGTAGAAATGGTGTGCAACATCCTTGAAATGTCTATGCTAACTTCAGGAATTTGAGCCAAGCCATCAACACTTATGGCAACACCATTATAGTATGGGTCATATTTTAGTTTGTATTGCAATGCATCTCTAATGTGACTTCTACTTACATAACAATCATAGAAATTGCCTGTGGTGTGTAGCCTTCGAACTATGAGCACATCCAAGTCTTCTATCCTTCAAGGCAAAACTTTTGCAATGTTTTTGATATCTTGTGGGAAGCTAATTGTGTGACCGCTATATTTATACTACCCTCCAGGAGCATGGGTTACTTGCAATACTGGGTTCACTCTAGCAATGAGCATTTCCTCCTCT
Organism: Sequoiadendron giganteum; assembly: GCA_007115665.2. Lineage (NCBI taxonomy): Eukaryota > Viridiplantae > Streptophyta > Pinopsida > Cupressales > Cupressaceae > Sequoiadendron > Sequoiadendron giganteum. The sequence continues at coordinate 51,666,626 of CM021109.1, read as the reverse complement.
TGGGTAAGTCCTTTTAGCACAGCATGTTGTTCTCCTAGGTCCATGTTGTTGAGTGAGGAGAATCGATGTGTACCTCTCTCACTTAAACATCTTTTGCAAGTAACATCAGTGTTCGATGAATGAAGAAGCATGCTTGGGTAGTTTTCCTTGCATATAATGCATGTTTTCCTATTGGAAAGTGCATCTATCTTTTGTCGAAATCTTTTCATTATTTTTATGAAGGTAGCAGTTTTGTTGAATGATACATTTGATCTTCTATGTCTTCTTGTGTTTGTATATGTTGAGATTGACATGCTTGTTTCTCTAAATGTTTAATGTGTTTCTTTTTGCTGTTATTTCCTCTCTATGATGAGCATAGTAATTGTGGTTTCTCTCACGATCGTGTAGCCTTTGTGCTTCTCTTTGGTGGGGGTCGATTTGGCTGGAGTGAAACTTTTTCATCTAGCTTCGGCTGGCTATCACTTCTTTATGTCGAGCATAGTAATCCTGGTTTCTTTTTCGCGTTTGTTGTCTTCTAATCTCTAGTTGCTGCAAGCAAGCTTGGCTTGTTTCGGGGCATTGGTCTGCTATCTGTACTGTGGGAATGTAAGGCCGAATTAGTAATAAGAGAAGCATAAACACACTTGAACAACTATATGTGGCATCAACACAACATATGTAAAGCGCACAATACTAAAAGAAGTACATTTTGGATATTTATACATCTAAACAAACACAAACACACCCATACCTATATATAATGGACAATTATCCTAATTTAATGTTCTCCACACAGTTCAATAAAATTGCAGGAAGGTATATTAAGGTAAAAGAATACAATTTCTTAGTTAAGCAACCCAATTAAATATATCTATAAAAAAAAAAATCAAAAATCAAAAATTACATATTCAACTCATAGTTTTTAGAACTAATATCTATCAAAGTGTAGTATTAAGATAGTTGTAGATTACATCATGTCAAAATAACCAAGTCCTGCAATGTCAGAATAAGTAGATTCCATATATATATAGACATAAGAAAACACATTCATGTTGCTACTTTTATTTTATTGAGATTTTACTATTATAGTTATACTTCAAACACACAATATTGAAGGGAGCAGAATTCTTTTTTGGACAAGACACATGTGGTTGGATACTTGAATACATTTTTTCACTTGAAGAAAACCATCAACTATAATGCTATCTTATAATAGAATATATTGATCCTATGGTTTTTGATTAAGGAAAAGTAGGTTTTGAAGGGACCTGAAACCCTGTACAAACAAATTTTGAAAGGATCTGGAACCGTCAACCATAAATTTTTCCTAACATAAAGACTATGAGAGCATAGAGAACCATGGGTAAAAAAGGCATCAGAAGCCAATAAACCACAACCAAAAAGAAAGTTGCAAGGAAAACAACCTGCAGCCAACCAAAAACCAGACCCCAAACAGGAACCATCAAGATTTACATTTAGAGCTACTCTTGTGGGAGTGGAGAGTCATGTCAAAAGAAGGCTTAGAAGATTTAGCTTCCTTGCCCTTTACAGAAATCCAACCCTCTTCCACTTGCGCCACCCCATTAACATGGTAATCTTACACAACATAAGCAACCCCACCATTTGAGATGCCCGGAGAGGATGCCCCTACACCCTATGATTCCAAATCAACCACCATAGAAAGACTGCTATGTTGCTCAGATTTCTTCTCAACCATATAATGTTGTTGGTCATTCTTGTCACTACAAATTTGTTTGATATTAGAAAGCAAGATATTGCTCTCTGTAGTGAAGTCAACCTACTCGACCTTTGTGATAGTTGTATTCAAACATTCTTCATTATTGTATGTTTCATTTCTAAATGTCAAAGTAAACAAGTATTTTTTGTTCAACACGTCTCTTATTACCTGCTGATTATCCCTTTCTATGTCATCCACAAACTGTAGAGAGTATAGCTTCTCTACATATATTTCCATGAGTTTTGTTGCTCCTTCATCGAATGCAACTGCCCATAGCATATCTATGTGGTCCTACAACCTTATTTGTAGTATGTACCTATAATTACAAGAGGTACATGCTATGTGACACTTTGAGCAAAACCACTTTTCATCTTTAGTTTGCACCAATCTTTTGTTGCACTGTTTTCCCCCCGCTACATTAGAGCATTCTGGATAGCAAAATGATTCAGATTTGATGAACAACAATGTTGCATTTATTGTACATTGGAGATGATGCACTCTATGCAAAATTTGTTCTCAAAAATCCATAATTGTTATTCTTGTGGCAGGCATGGATGGATAGCTAAACTTTGTTGAAGGTGATAGAATATTAGCCCCACTTCATTCAAACCAAGTTTGTAGTTGTTCTTTCTCTTGTATATCAAGGTCTATAAATAAATTTGTATTGCTTGATGTGCTCAAGACCTTTTTTTTGTACTCACAAACTCATCCATTTTTAATAGCGGGAATATTTGTTTCTTGTAGGTGATACTTTTATTGAAGACGAGCACCTTCCTTCTCTGCTATTGTGCCCCATAGAGTGATATCTATTGTTGCCTCAGACATGTCTAACAAGGATATCATGCACCTTAGGACCTTTTTCCCATCTCTTCTCCTAATTTTCAAGCTTGGATTGACACAAGTGACAACTCTAATAACATCAACAGTTGAATTTTTACTCTTCTTTGCAAGTTCACTGATAGGTGTAAAGGAGAATAAGTGTTTTGGAATAGAATGGTCATCTTCACAAAGAGTGACCTTTGACTCTTTTGACAAGGAAATTTCTAGCCCACTGTTTAACTTGTTGTAAAAGCTTATTAGCAGCCTTTACTGCACCAACAGATAACGTATAGGTTTTTCCAATAGTAATATTTTCATAATGAAGATCAACAACTTCATTGAAACAAGTCACACATGTTTCAACCCCTTCTATGTCAATTATGTCGAAGGTGAAAATTTTACCTGTACCTTTCTGGGTATTGTATTGGTGAATATCCTTTTTGGCAGTCACACGACCTTTGATAGTCCATCTTGGTTGAAAAGGGTTCAAAACTTTAATAGGTGTAACTATGACTGGTGCTTCCATTCCACCCCTAGAAGGATTCACACCAAATAATCTTCTCTTAGGATTTGATACTCTAGTAGTGCTAATTGTCTCAAGTTTCACATGTGGATTTGAGGAATTTTCCATTACCTATTCTATATGGTGCTCTTGTTCCATATAAAGTGAAGTAGGTTCACCGATTATATCCTGGTTTGTAGAAACAATCTCAAGGTTCACAATGACAATCCACCTATACATGTGCAACACAAGAATAAGAATTATCAATATAAGGAACAAGCTAAAAAGTGCACTATATTTTCTTTTCAAAAATTGATGATTCCTTTACTCACCGAGACCCACTCGATTTGGGACAATTATATTTTGTCAACCGTATTATTGTTCCAACTAAAATTTCACCTGAGGCTATGTAATGATTGTATTTTTGTGGTAATGATGCTTTTAGTTTGTAGCCGCCATCAGATATTTCTACCTTGTAGCAGTTGTTGCGTTCATGGCCATGTCTAAAGTTGGAAATAGATAAAATCTGCATATTAGGTTCACACCCTTGATTCCCATCATGGATAAGTTTAATTGCATTTGTGGTTAATATTGTAGCCATGGTCCATGGAAGTTGACTAACCCTACAAAATTATATCATGTGTAAGATAGTGTTTGAATAGGATTGGCATATGTTTTTGTTTCACAAAACATATACCTCAACATATTGTTGAGAATAAGAATACACAAGTGTTGAAGTATGTAATAGTAAAAAAATATGAAATTTTGAGGAGCAATATTTTCCTTGAATATGTACTATAAGTTATATTCAATAAAATCAGTGCTATTTAGAACAATTTGCACAATGGCCTTACAATGAAAACATAATATATAACAACTAAGGTTTCAAATACAAGGTCCGCCACTAAAACCTTTCTACTCTACATATTACTATTTTGGCATCTTCATTTGGTTTCCAAAAAACATCTAATGTGTATAATACTAGTGATATTGGTCAACATCACAGTATAATAACTAACTTCCAACAAGTTAGTTGAATTTCTAAGACCATATATCACTCAATAAAACTTGGAAATCACGTTTTAGCTCTAGTGCATTGGCCACTCCAAAATATTCATGATACTTTAACCCATAAAGGAAACCATAATATAGCTCAAGGGCTTCGCTTGTTGCATAAAATTTCCAAACTAATTCTTGCACCAATTCAACTCCATGTTCCTACATATCACATACACCTTGCCTTGTTCACAGACCTTCCTCAAAATTCTCAACATTAAGCGCAATGTTGTACATAGGCAAACATTGCAAGGGTGAATTTTTACAATGATGTTCAAATATAACATCATTTTTAGCAACATTGCAATATACATTTGTTAAACTTAAGGTTATAGTTCAAAATAATATTGAAAATAAGGGGACACAAGTATTACAATAAGTTCTATTCATTAAAATCAAAACTATAAAGATCAATATGTACAATGACATTACAATATAAACATAATATATAACAACTAAGGTTTGAAATATAAGGTTGAACACTAAATCCATTTCACTCTACATATAGCTATTTTGGCATCTTTCGACATCACAAAAAAGTAACTTCCAAGATGTTATTTGAACTCCCACTAAATCTATTTTTCTCTACATATAACTATTTTGGCTTCTTCATTTGGCTTCACAAAAGCATCTAATTTGTATCATGCTAGTAATCTTGATCAAAAATCACAAAAAAAGTAGCTAACTTCCAAGAATTTAGTTGAACTTCTTGGACCATATATTATTCAATAAAGCTTGGAATTCACACTTTAGTTCAAATGCATTGGCCACTCCATAATATTCACAGTACTTTAATTCACGCAGGAAACCATAATATAGCTCAAGAGCTTCATAGGTCACATGGAATTTTCACACAACTTCTTGCACCAATTCAACTTCATGATCCTACACATTGCATACATCTTGGCTTGTTTGCATGGCTTCTTCAAAAATTTCATGACAACTTGTCAAGATATTGTTTGAAAAAGCTTCAACATTGTTGTGAGGAAAACCTAACCAATCCACAGATGTCGAGTCAATTGTTGATAGAGGTAACTCATGGGTTTGTGGTGAGGGTGTATTGGACTCAGAATCACTGCTTGAAATAGTAATAACATCTTAAGGTTCTCGTGCATTAGCCATATCCTGAAACTATAATTCAAAATAGCAACAATAATATTAAAAATAGTTGTCATTAACAAGGGCATAGGTATTCAATAAGACCCAAACTACAAGCATATTACACACACCATTATGTCCTATTTTTCATTCCATAATCAACCCTATGAGGTGTGCCATCTTATTCGAGTGTGTCAATTTTTTTTGTAATAATGTGCAAGGATCCATGATATAGAAAATAAAGCTTACATTGCCAACCACAAAAGTTGTCGAATCTAATTCTTGTAAATCTCACCTTTCATAAATTCTCAAGTTTGTTTCATTCAATATTTTATGTTCAATTATTATTTTATTATGTTAATTATTATTACTAATTTCCTACACATTTTAAGGAATAAGAATTACAAAGACATTTTGATTTAGAAATGTCTAAAAATTATTATATAATTTCAATTGCTTGTTGAAAAATAAGATATTCTAAAAAGATTTTTTTATTTAATTTTTTGTCACTTCAAATCCATATTATTCAGATATAATATCATGCTATTTTAACTATTTTCACATACTCACTGACCCCAAATCTAAATAATATATATAATGTTTTATTATATTTATTTAATTTTAATCTTTATTAACTCTTAAATAAATTCCACATTATATCTAATAAATGAAATCTTTATGGTAATAATACTAATATAATAAACAATTTTTTTTTTCCTTTCGCTTATGAAAACAAGTTTGTATAATTGTATTATTCTTTTACTTTTTAAAATATTTATTTCATTATTTGATTTATCAAGATTCTTTAAATATAATTAAATGAATTCATTAAATGGGAGAAGAATATAATTAAAATATACATTTATTCATCAAATTATTTAGATTAAGAAATAATATTTAAATTATATTCTTCTCCCATTCAATGACTTCATTTAATTATATTTAAATAATCTTGATAAATCAAATAATGAAATTAATATTTTTTTATTCTTTTCCCAAAATATCTCTTTTGTTTAACAAATCAATAAAAGTAGTTCATCAATCAAATATACATCAATATTTATCAAGATTCTTTAAAATATTAATTTCATTATTTGATTTTTCAAGATTCTTTAAATATAATTAAATGATTTCATTAAATGGAAAAAGAATATAATTTAAATATACATTTATTCATCAAATTATTTCGATTAAGAAATAATATTTTTTTATTCCTATAATCTCTCTTTTGTTTAATTATAAAAAAAAGATGCAATATCAAATTTTTAATTATAAAAAAAAAAAAATTAATTTTTATTATTTTATTTATTATATAAATTAAGTAGATGTTTTATTTATTTATTTAATTTAATTTTAATTATTTTATTTATTATATAAATTAAGTAGATGTTGTATTTATTTATTTATTTTAATTTTAATTAGATGTTTTATGTAACTATCAAAATTTATTTTTTCCTCTAAAATATATCCAAAATTTAACGCATTCTTATCTTTCATTACTTGACAAAATACATATATTTAAATCCTAAAATAAAACAAAATAAAATTTATATTTATTTTTATTAGTTATTTAAGTAATTGTGATCAATTGATATTCTTCTCATTATACCTAAATGAAAAATAAATTATTCGTTAGTTTATTAAAATCAATATTTTAATAAAATGTTTTGTTTACTTTTTTTTAGAATAAAGTTAAAAATCACTTACCAATGGATGACATACCATTATTCTTTATTGTCTGTGGTTGTTGGCATTGCTAGAAACATCTACATCTCTTAGAACAAATCAAATCTTGATTATCTCAATAAAAAGTAAAATAAAATAATTGTTGACCGAGTAATATGTTCACCCAAAACTAAAAGCTAACAAAGAGCTCATATAGATCTGTCAAAATAAATTATAAATGTGATACTAATACTAAAACAAATGGTTTAAAATCTAAGCTTATAAGGAAAACTTACGAATCTATTCTTTTTCTTTTTTTAAACTGAGGGACTCTAAAAAGTTTTGCTTTAATATGTAAATCTATTCATAACTTAAAGATCTTATGGATGGTATATTTTAATATGCAAAGCTATTTATAAACAAGATTTTCGGCTCCTTTTAAATTTCAAATGCTAGTAGAACATAATAGTTTGGAATTTTATGAGACTTTATTCCAGAGTGTTATGGTCATTATTAATGAGTATTATATTATTAATCGAAGCCTCATTTTAGCTTTTCAGCTACAGCTCGCTGGAGAAACGACGGGGCAATACGAGGCTGAAGGAGTTTGGTGGAAGAGCTGATGAATGATTGAGATTCATTTAATTGTCTCGCATTGGAATGGATGCATAGGCACATCAATTTTCTACTCTAAGTTGTTGCTATCCCTTATAATGCCCTAAACCATTCATGGAACTTTCCATATGTTGATGACCCAATTTCTACACCAGCACAATGTTTCTCAGCCGTAAATCCACTTATTTTTTAACTCGAAGGGGGTGTGTTTTTAGGATAGCTATTTTTATCTTCATTTCCCATTTCAAACGTGGCACAAGAAAATTTCAATTCTATTCTTACCAATCGATTCATATAATCAACAATACATAATTATAAAGAAAAAAATGGTGCTTCTATGATATTAACACTTGTTTTAGAAACCAAACGTGGCATTTGCAATGCATTACAACTCTACCCTAATTTTCTACGCATAAATTCCTTGATAATACAAACCTAATACTCACTTAGCATCCACTTTTTTTCTTTTTAGTTGGGCAAAGAGGGGCATATGACAACAACCATTTTGAAGAGGTGTGGTCTACAACAATTGATTCCAAAAGTTATAAAAAATGAAGAGCAACGCATCATAAATCCATAACGGTGGTGCAAGATTTATCTACTTTCTTCTTTTTCTATTGTAGATAGTTGTTCAAGTTTCGATGGAGCTCTCCTTTCATCTATGATAAGCTAGCTAAAATTTTACATTCCTATTGACCTCATTTGGCTATTTATGAATATCAATATTGTTTTACTCCTTTCTTTCTTCTCAACTAATCTTTGAACTCGGGTGTCTTAATAATTGCTGGTTAGCATTGAAAAATTCAGAGTCCCATTTGAAACTAATTTTTACAACAGTTAGTAAATAATAAAATAAATCTTGAAATAAAAATTAGAAATATTGAAGAGAAGAGATGCAGAAAGAGTAAAAACAAGATTAAGAGTAGTAGACCTGTATGCAAAAAGGGAAAATGTAGACAAGGCACGTGAGTTTTTTGACAGAATTTTGCCTGCTTCTTCACCACAAAGACTTTAAACTTACAACAAATCTTATTCAGCTAGGAGCTATTTGAAGTTGCTTCACATTTTTTCCATACAGTGAAGGTTTGGTTGGCTATTATTTATTGTAGAGCAAACACGGAGACCCAAGAAATGATGTGAAATAATGTAGACACACTCGAGCCATACCTGGTGACATAAGCCAACCTTTGAAATCTGTGTTTGATGGACTGGCAAGAGTCAAATTTAGGGTTTAGTGTGTTTGATAGATTGGAAGACATCATGTTTCAAGTCTTTTCATTGGAGATATGCAGATCAAATGTTAGAAGATATTTTGAAATATCATTGCACTCTGAAATTTAAAATATAATACTGGTGCGAGGACAGTCACAAAGATTTAAAAATGCATTTAAAATCTATAATCCTACCTACCCACTCATTCTTCTCCAATCCATTCAATGAAAATATTTATTGTGGCAGTGCGAGAAAATGGCAGTTGTCATATTCACATGAACCAAAATAATTATTTAGCATGTGTCAATTTGTACAGTGAGTAGAATTTTTACTTTGAATTAAATAAAGTACCAAATGCATCGGCGGTTGGATAACATCGGCTAAAAATTACTTTTCCTCCCCGACAACGTCAGACTAGGGGAGATCCCAGTGGGATGTCCCCACATAAATAGCCTATCGGCTAATTATTTATGTAATTTTCTGCATTCAAAGATTCGTTGTTCAAATATCTTACATTATGTTTTATTTTTTATATTCAATCATGATAGATGTGGATATATTTTTATATAAATATTTCTATATATATATATGCATATATAATATATATAAATATATAATTATATATATGTCTATTTTTATGGTTAAAAAATTGTATTTAGTTGGTGGGGTTAATTTGTATTTGTCAATATTAGAGGAGAACATTTCGCAAGAGGGGTGAATTATAGTATAAGTGAACATTGATATGACTTCAAAATTAGTAGAATGGATGAATTGATAAACTTTTAAAGGGTGTGTTTCTTTTGTAGCGTTATATTGAATGCTGAACTATTTTGTAAATAGGATTTAGTTGAATAATAATGGATCTTGTTATGGAAACATAATACAATAATGTCTCTTAATAGTAATGTTGTTAGTTATTTAGTTGGAACATGGTGCTTGTCTTTGAGATTGAAATTTTTGGAGTATTATTGTTTCCCTAAAGTAGAGTCTTTTGTGTCTATGAATTGGGGGTCTTCCAGAGGCTAGGAGGAGTTTTCTTTTTGATGGATTTTATGTTTATTCATGTTGAGATAGTGTTTTTTCACATTGAATGTGTTAATGAAGACCATTAGCCTTGCACTGTATATTCACCTATGTGGTTGGAACTTGTGTGAGGGAAGGGTTTTGCCTCGCCTTATTGTATGTGTTAATGATATTTTGTGATTGTATAAGTTGGATTTTATCTTTTGATTTCATTGGGTCTCCTAGTTGTTAATAGGGGGAGCGGCTCTCAATGGGGTTCTGATGCACAAAGTGGCAAGTCCAGGGTAACTAATTGAGAGTTTAATGAAGTGGTAGATTAAAATAAACTAGGGGTTGGGTAGCTAATGTTAATCAAGATAATTCCTCACTCATGGTTGAAGTGCTTGTTTAGGTTGGAGATGAGTGGGAAGGCCTGGAATGGCAAGATCAATTGCTTGGTTTGACTGGAAGGTATGTTGATCCTGTATAGTTTATATGGGGGTCCGATGGTTGGTAGACGTGGCCAGCATAATTCGGTAGCCTAGGGTAGCCCATAGAAAAATATGTGATGAAACTCCTCCCTATAGAAACCTTGTATACCTTGTTTGTTCTTCCCTTGTTTTTCTTGTAGCTCTGGAAGTAGTTGTTTTTTATGTCTTGATTGTTAGTTTGGTGTGTTGGAGTCATGTTAGCCCTTTTATGTCATGCTACTGTCTTCTGGTTTGTCTTGGTGGTGGGACCTTAGCGTTATCTCCTATCATGGGGGGTGGCCCTTAGGGTTCCACATGGTTGGGTGGAATGTGCTATGCACTCCATTGGGTTCCCTCAGTTTGTTTGCATTCATAGTGATTACTTCTAGATATGAAGACTTCTACACTTGTTCCAATTCATGTGGATTATATTCCTTGTACTTGTATTGTATCATGTAATATGCCTCTAATGTACTCTCCTCATATGTGTTCGAGGAGATATTGTTATTCAAGATGTAATGATGTAATATTGTAATTGATTTTAAAAATTATTTTGTAATGATGAATGTAATTGATGCTATTGTATATGTTATTTAAATGGATTGATTCTAAATGATATCTATTGAGAACATGCTATGGGTATATCATATTGATTGAATCAATTAAATGTGTTAATTAAATGAAATCCTTATTGTTAGATGGAATTGGATAGTATAATCATTTACTATTCCTATTAGTTTGGTTGATGGGATTCTACTAGTGTAGTCATGAACCTTAGAGGACTTAGATTAGAATACAAGTTATTTTTTCATTTGTAATCTTGTGTATATTGTACTTTTACAAAAAAAAATTGTACTATTTTTATGTGATGTAGTGTGTTGTCCTCTAGGGTTTTATGGTAGGGCATTACATCCTGCATGTATTCTTCATCCATGTGAATCTATTTCATGTTGATATCTTTGTAATCTAATAATTCCACGTCAATGTGGCCACTTCAACACCATTGTATCCCGTGTGGAAACTCGTGATGGAGGATGCACTGCTAGGTTTATGGTGGATGTGCTTTCTTGAGGAAACTACAAATATTAGTTGGTAAAAGGGGACATGTTTGGTAGTTGGAGAAAAACCCATGATGGAGATATGTTGTTAAATCATTGGAGAAAAATCTGGAAAATCTTCCCGTATTCTATTTTCCCTTTCTACTATAACAAAGTTGTTTTTAGTGACACGTATTTTGTTTCTTCTAGTTTATTGGCCATAGGGAAAAACAAATTATCTATTCCTATATGTAAATATTATAGGTTGCGTATATATAAGCAACATAGGTAGACATTTGTATGGTGATTTTTTTGTATTAGCTCTAAGAAATAAAATATCATTCTTCTGAATAGTCCAACGTAGAAGTTCTGTAAGCTTAATCTCTATCAATGGGAGGAAGGGCACCCACTCTTTAGCCATCGATGGGCTATAAATATTTAATTTTTTGTAGAGTATGCATATGCATGTTATGATTCTAGTTAATTACATTTTGCATTGTTACGTCTTTTGTGTCTGATATGTATTAATAAAGTCTATATATTAATGATCTGCATTTTATTTCTATACTACAAAATTAATTGCTTTGGTTTTCATTTTTGATATTTGCTGATTAAATTGTTGTTTCAGAATTTACTGTCATAATTTCTATAGTTTTTGTTGCCAGGAAGTGATAGTTCTTGTCACCATAATTATTTTGATTTGTTGCAAGTTTATTTTAATAGGTTGCATTCATAACCACTTGTCTCATGACTCGCAGCCCTTGTTTAGATTTCCACAATACCTTTCATAAGCTTATGATCCCCGGATTGACACGTATAGACCAAATTGAAATTCATTATAAAACATTAAATCCTTCTTATTCTTTACCCTAGTGTTGGCCTATCACAAAGACTAACACTTTTCAAATTAAAACTACTACTTTGATAAAAATAAAAATAAAATTTAGATGCCCCACTATTTCCCAAGCGAAAGGAATTAAGCTAGTTCCCTTCTCCCTTGAGAGATTGACTAAATTTTTTGAATTTTGGGTATATCTCATGACAAAGGTGCAAGATCAGTTCAGCTCAAAGAGACTAAAAATCTTAGATGTCTGATATAGACAGATTTGATGATGTATAGAAAGTCATCAGCCATGGGTAGCCTCATGTATATTTTGATAGATCACACATTTTTGACACTTGGATATAAACATTAGTAAAGATAGAAGAATAAGAAGAATAAGATGGATGGATTGATTATTGATTTCAAGATTGATTCAGAAGTCCAATAATCCTATGATTCATTGAGACTTTATTAGATATGGTGATGAGTGATGATTTTTCTCATATACGAGATTGGGACTTTCCATCATTCCTTATGTTTGATGTAACAATAGACATGATGCATCAAGGTATTGATAACCAAGATGGTGTTGTATATAGTCTAATGGAATTTGACGAGCTACAAATAGATAGGATAGTTCTTGTTCACACCTTGACATATGAAAACCTTATTGGAATGCACTTTAAAAGTTTAGAATATCTCAGACCAAAGCATATGTAATAGTCAACATTTTACTCTAAATGACCTCCCTACACAAAAATAAGAAACTATGTGCCAAGATTATTTTACAAGAATACCCCTCAAGCTCAACAAATGAAATATAATGATTGATTCTCCATTCCCTTCTCTCTAAATCATTTAGACATCACGAAGAGGTCCTTGGAATGGGTCAACAACATAAATCATAAGACAAGGTCAAAAACAAACATTCAATGTTATTTATATCTCTTTCCAAAGGTGTAATATGTGTTGAGGATAAATATCCAAAGTGATTGCCAATGATAATTCCATTTCTAGGAAGGATGCATCCTAGGACATGTTATCAAATGTTGGCAGGTTGATAGGTTGTTTGAAAGGTCGTTGATATAAATTTCGATTGACATGTTTGTGTAATGCAGATTTTCTGCAAAATAGAATAGTTAGTTACATTCACATGCATATATTATTAAAATCCACTAATGAATAAAATGCATAGGAGAAAACAAGAAAGGAGAATAATGAAACAGTCTCACCCAATCTTTCCTCCTCCATGGCTGACTTCCATTGCACCTTCTAACTTTGTTGTGATAATGAGTGCCCTCATATTTTGTGTAAGAAAATTCTAAAATGCCTAGCCCTAAACAAAGATTTGATGGATTTCCTAAGTATTGTTGCAAAAGAAACTTAATTCTAAATGCAAGCAATTAAGATGAAAAATGTAAGATTCAAGAAAGATTAAGCAAAGATAAATTTCAAGATTTCCAAGATTAATCAAGATGTCGAAATGAGAACAAAATTGGTATTTTATAGAAAATGCAATTTTGGATGGACGGATGAGATGAGAGATTGAGAAAATTCCCTAGAATCAATGGTCAAGATTCAAAATGGCAACTCTCAATTAGGGTTAGGGTAAAAATCCCAAATGTGCGGACAAGATTTAATTTAAGAAATTAAATCAAGGATGGAGAATAAACGTGACAGTGAGATGAAAATTAGTAAAATCAAGAAGATAAAGATTGAACAAGAGGATGTGATTTCGAAAATCAATAATTTTAGCAATTACTTGATTTGTAGAAGAATATTACCATTTTGAATTAAAATTAATTCAAAATTTGGATTTAGTGAGATAGTAAATAATTGATTTTAAGATTATTTACTAGAAGAAGTGAAAGTTAGTCATGTGAGTTTATTTTAAATAAATTACTTTATTTAAAATGAGGAAATGTTGACTAAGGCAATTAAATAATTAGAAATAATTATTTAATTTAGAAGAGGTGATTGATTAATCAAATAAATCAATAAATCTATTTAATTAAAGAGGACTTGGGAATTAGTGACATATTAAATAAATAAATTAAAACATATTTATTTAATAATCAAGAAGACATAAGTGATAAAGATTAATTAAATAAATTAAGAAATTTATTTAATTTTGTGAAGACTTTAGATAATTAATGACGCATTAAATAAATAAATGAATAAGATCTATCAATTTAATAATCATGAAGAATAAAAGATAATGAATAAATTAAATAATTATGAATTATTTAATTAATAGTTGAAGTTGGGTTAGAAACATATTTAAATTGTCATAATTATGTTAGGACGAAAAGTGGTAAAATAGAGCTTGTAGGCCTAGGTCATTTTTATGTATCATATTTGCCCCTCTTTGTCATAATGTAGTTTATCGTGTTATGGCAAAGAAAACAATTCCAGAATATTCCCCAGTGAAGGTATGAAGTGCCTATGCCCCCTTGGGAAAATTTTTGAAAGTGTCCCAATTAATCAATTTAATGACCAGAAAAACAAAGGCATGATTGGTTTAAAAAATAGAGGACGTTGAACCAACGAAAATGCTAGTCAAAGGATGTCAAAAGAGGCTCTAGTACAAACTCATCAAGTCAAACCCTAATGCTCTGATCTCTAGAAATTTTGAATAGTAAATGTGAAAATGACAGACCACCGTGGCTATCGCATGCGGACCTTTCGATGACCTGAGGGCGCAGAGGCATTGGTAAGTACCCTATCCAAACACCAGGTCTAACAACACAATTGATATTAGATACCGCAATTATTCTCCAAAACTACGCAATCATTGTAAGTCCGTGCAATTGCTAGATGAAATGACGCATCCGTAATATTGTGACGCAATTGTGAGATGCAAAGCCACATTTGATTTAGTGTGATGAAATTGCAGTCAACACAATGCAATTGTAGTTGACCAGAGTTGACCAAAATTGACTTTGTGTAGACTCTTTTTTCATATGCATTTTTGGTTTCCTAGATAGTAATAATGTGCCATTGTGCTGACCCATGTGTGCTAATTCTTGTTTATACATGTGCAAAGATGATTAGTGCCCATATATAGTAGAGAGTTCAGACTAGTCATGTATGCTTTTAGAGATTGACTGAGTGATAGGGAGAGACAACGGTTGATGAGACTGGGGTTATACTATGTCACCTATATGCCCATCATTCAAGCAAATAGGGGGTTATTGATAGAACCTTTTGAGAGGTGGCACTTGGAGACCTATTCATTTCAGCTATCTGCAGGAGAGGCCATGATTACCCTGGAGGATGTTTATCGCATTCTACGCATCCGAATCAGTGGGGAGAGGGTGGTATATGATCCAAATCGAGGGCGATAGGCCCTAGCAGAGATGTATGAGGATGCCAGTGGTGCTAGTCTAGGCATTCATGGATATGATATTGGATGGGATTTTGTGGCTGACCATTTTCCATGGTGGGATGCCATGCTTGTGGCATTGATTGCAGGACTTCTGATACCAAATCATTGTGGACATGGATTTTTGATTAGATGGGGAGAGGTACTAGTCCGTATTTGTGGACATAGGACAATTTTTTCCTAGGGGCCCTACTTATTGGCCATGCTATATCATCAACTCCATGAGGTAGTTTATCATGAGGGCTAGACTATCAGTTGTGGGACTACACTTCTTGTGATCTGGGCATGGGAGCACATTCCCATTTTTTGACTACCAGTACAACTTCAGCATCTGGGTGACGAGATTCCCTATGTCTATCTTTATGCGGGTTCAGTTAGCCAGACTCATGTGGGAGATACTGGGTATTGGCATCATCGAATTGATACTTTGATCAGTTTTGTCTTGAGGCCTTACAGAGATTGTGCCCAATGGCTAGATGAGGATGGCCATTTATCATTATGTAGATAGTTTTGATATTTGATTGGCCACATGGTTTAGAGCCAACGATTATAGAGATGTACCTTCCCCAGCGGGTACTACAATAGTTCAAGGAGAAGGAGGATGTGCCAGTAGGCATCGTAGAGTATGCATAGTCCTCTAAAGAGACCATATGGGGGCCACCCATAGTAGTGACAGTAGCAAACCAGTAGGTAGATGGCCTAGTTCCATAGCAGTGGTTATGGAAAGGGGGTCCAGCTGATGCTGGGACATTTGCTGAGTTTGACACCTAGTGGCAGATACATAGGCCGATTTCATTGACAGATCCAAATGGTCTGCCTCCTATAGATCGCAAATCAATTATCCCACAGGTATAGAGGGGAGGTTGGGGTGGTAGAGATGGAGGCAAAGACGATAGGGGGACCAGAGGGAGAGATGAAAGTAGAGGCAGGGGTGAGGTACATAATGGGGTGGCGGGGGAGGATATGATGGCGAAGATGGGAGGGGTGCAAGGAGGAGGAGGGATGACAGAGGGTGGAGGTAGCCTAGGAGAGTCAGGCAGAGAGTGGATGGCATACCATTGTCATCCATCTGGGAGGAGGGTGAGGAGAGAGAGCAACCAGTTGGGTAGGAGGCAGAGGTGGGAGTAGAGGAGGAGGTCAGAGGTGAAGAGGAGGTGGAGGTCAAAGGTGGAGAGGAGGTGGAGGGCAGAGCAGAGGAGGTGGAGGGAAGGGCAGAGGGAGAGATGCCAACAAAGGAGGATCCATTTTTCGAGCACCATCCTCTTGAGATTGACGTGGAGGAGGTCCAAGGAGAGGAGGAGAGGGAGGAGGAGAGGGAGGAGGAGGAGGCCCAGAGGAGGCTATAGGAGCGGATGATCGTTGGGAATGAGGAGGGGGACAAGTCACCGATTTTTCTTGCAGATGCCACTATTGACAAGAGGATCACAGATCTTTAGAGCAGACTTGATGCGGCCTTGTCTCAGAACAAGGCCTTGGCAGTGGAGTTAGAGGTCACCAGAGGGGAGAGAGATCACGCTGTTATTCGACGACAGGAGGCAGACTGATGGGTGACAGAGTTTGTAGAGTTATGTGTAGGGTCGACAGGGGATAGGGCTAAGGAGCTAGCCAAGATGGCCGAGAGAAGGTTGTTCCCCTAGAGAGACAGGACCAAGGATTGTCTCGATCATACAACAGGACTGGCAGTGGCACTTGGACCCACAACAATAGTTGATCACACAATGGTAGTCATACTAGTGTTGGGGGATCCTTTTCATCAAGGCAAGCATCAGGTCATAGGTAACATAGTTCCCATAGGAATTCTTCAGGCCATAGCCATAGGTCAGAGCATGGGCATAGATTAGTGTCATCAGGACACTAGGCAGAGCAGATCCAACCTCATGTTACCGATCCCTCGGGATCCCAGAGTCAGACTCCAGACACTGCTCCCATCCAGGTCACTTTTCACTTGATGATTCAGCTGCAGCCGCCTCATGAGTAACCTCCACAAGATGGATGGGGCACATCATAGGACTTGCATTTTGTTATTTTTATTTATAAATTTTCATATATTGACATTCGAGCCTATGAGCTCTACTTTTTGGGATATCCCATGACTCTATCCTGTGACATGATATTTTTTTGAGATTATATATATGTGATGCATTTTTGATGTGGCCGATATGATTCTATGCCATGTGATGGTGTTCTATGCTTTATTAAATGCTATATGATTATTTTATGATGCTATGAGATGTATGGATACCATGTTTTATTCTCATGAATGCAATTATGGATGTGATTATGTATGTATGCATTGTGTAATGTATAATGATGTGATTCCTATATGTTAATGAAAATAATATTTATGATGCCTATGTGTTGATGCAAATAATGGTTTTCTGATGTGAGATGGATGGATGTAATGTTATGTAATGTGAATTATGGTATTTGATTTATGTAGATGTGAAATGTGAATATGAAATGCTCGTATGATCATGTATGCAACTTTATTTTTGTATGTCATAGGATATCATCAAAGAACGAGAGAAGAGAAGACGAAGATGGATGTTATTGCAAAGAAAAAAATGCATGTTAGTGTGGAGAAGATATGCATGTTAGTGCAGAAACAAAAAACCCTTCAAAACTTTTCTATAATGCTATCCTAGTTTTTGCTCTTAATCATCATTGGGCGAAAATGTCATGATGGCCAACAAACACTATGATATGAAATAGATCAATGTGTGCAAGGTCAAACCACCACGTAGATCAACAGTCACAGACAAGGATGATCATGACTCATACAAGGAACACAATTTCCCCTAGTCATTTTGTCATAACCAACCGTAGATAGGCAAGACTAGTCATGAGACATCGTTGCTTTTGTATATCCCCGATGTTAGGACATCCTCAAAAAACTAGCCACATGACAATAAAAAACAGTCAAGAAAAATCAACGTACTATGTAATTGCTTCTCTAAATCCTAAAGTCGGGACATCCTTGAGAAACTAGTAGCAGGGCGATCATAAAAAGACAAGGATGATCATCATGATATGTCGTGGCTCCTATGATGTAAGGAACTAATATCATGATAACCATAAAAAAGATAGATAAATTTTTCCAAGTGTTTTAATGTTAAGGTTGGCGAGGTCAAGGTTGCCAAAAGTTGAGTGATATCAGATTCAAGAAGGACACATCCTGAATGACGTTGATATTTAGGAGATCAATTCTTGGAGCTAGGAGAATCCATCAAAGTTCCAAATGATGATGAAGATGCTTAGGAAGGACACATCCAAAATCATGAAGAAATTATGAAAGTTGCTTTTCAGAAGGACACATCTGAAGAAGAACCCAAAGTTTGATAGGTTGATTTGCCTTGATAGAATTTTAATACATGTCATTGCTGACATGTTGATTTGATTGAAATGTTGATGAAATAGATTTTCCCGGTAGATTGTTCGCTTAGGATTGAGAGACGATTTGATTTGGAGATAGCTGGATGCATTTGAAAATGTGGTGCCATGAACCCTAATGGATTGAACTAGTGCAACCTCGGGGGCTCATCGATTGATGGCCTTGCCTACATCATGCACTCAGAGACCTCGTAGTTCGACATGACCAATGACCTTGTCCAAAGGATAGAAGTTTGAACCATGATTTTATTTTGACAAACCTAGAAAGACTGACCTAATGTCTCGAGGATTCAAAGATGAATCTTGCCTATGTAGAAAATTAAAAGAGACAACGTAGTTCGGACATGGACAAAATATTGATTGGCATGATTGATTGAATTGACAAGACAAGTATTGACTTTGACTCTATTTTTGGGATTTTGACATTGATTTGGATGTTTTTATCTTTTTTTGTATTTTCTAAGGACATTTAAAATTTAGGACTTTTTACAAACAAAAAAAAAATTGGACTTTTTTAGGACTTTTTCAGATTTTTAGGACTTTTTTCACAACTTTTTACGAATGCAGGATCACGTGCGACAGCCACTGCAATTACATGATAAAGGTCTTTCCCCCAAATAGATCGGGGATTACCCAAGTCAAATGATATGGAAATAGGTAGACACGGTGAAGAAGGCAAGGATATGCAAGGTGTGATGTCAACCAAATGCTAACCATGGCCGAAATCGATAGGACTTAGGACGAATTTCATGAATGTGTCAGGCCATTGTGATAATGGAAAGTGGATAAGGGTCGACTAAAGTAACAGTAGATGGCGAAGCAATGATCGACTACACATGGTGCCTATTTGTAAGGTTTTCACCATAGTACCTATCTAAAGCGCCTATTTTCCAGGTTTTCACTTTTGGACGAATTCATTTTTTTTACTATTTTTGTCATTTTTATTTTTTTTGGTGTCACCAAGGTGCCTGTTTGCTAGGTTTTCAGCAAGGGATGATTTTTTCTATTTTTCAATGTTCTTGTATTTTTAGGTTTTTAACCAAGCTCTCTGATGCTATGTGTAAAAATTTCTTCGATGTAGGTTATTGATGGGTTTCGTCAACTGTTCTCCATCAGGTGTGGCCAATTGATAAGCTCCAAAACCGAATGCTACAATAATGATATAAGGACCAAGCCAATTAGGCTCAAACTTTCTAGGCTTTTCATGATCAACCTAATTTCTTGGGTTCTACATGAGGACCAAGTCAACAATTTCAATTTTTCTCACCATCACTCTTTCGTTATAGCTCCGGTAGAGACAATTTTAATATTCCTGCCAGTGATTCAAGGCATTTTATCATATTTCTTGTAACATTTCTAGCTCATGTAGGTGAGACTATCTGTACTCTTCATCATCAATCATTCCCTTCAAGGAGACTTAGAGAGAAGGAATTTTGACCTCAATGGGCAATATGGCCTCAGATCCCTAAACAAGGGAAAATTGATTGGCTCCAGTGGGTGTATTAATGCTGGTTCGGTAGGCCCATAAGGCAAGATTAAGTTGTAAATGCCAATCTTGGCTAGCATCATTAATAGTCCTCTTAAGAATGAGAAAAATTGTTTTATTTGGCACCTCAGCTTGACCATTACCTTGTGGATAATATGGGGTGGAGAAATGATGTTGGATGTGGAATCGCTCACAGA
The DNA here is from genome assembly GCA_007115665.2 of Sequoiadendron giganteum. Classification (NCBI taxonomy): domain Eukaryota; kingdom Viridiplantae; phylum Streptophyta; class Pinopsida; order Cupressales; family Cupressaceae; genus Sequoiadendron; species Sequoiadendron giganteum. Next base: position 51,646,152 of record CM021109.1, on the reverse strand, counting down.
GTTCACGAACGTCCTAATTTTTGAATGGACTCTCGTTATCTATGATGATGGACTACGAAACACCATACCGACAAATGATGTAATTTAGGATAAAATTGAATATTTGCTTACTGGTGATGTAAGTGAGGGGGATGGCTTCAATCCACCTAGTAAAGTACTTAGTGGTGGTGATTATGAATTAATGGTCGTTAGAGGAGGATGGATGGATCTTATCTAGGAGTTCAAGTCCCCATTGTGTGAAGGGCCATTAAGAAGTGATCGGTCTCAGCTCCTGTGCAGGTTTGTGGATTAGGTCATTGTGCACATGGCATCTCTAACATGTTCTGACAAATTGAAGAGCATCTTTTTCTAGTGTTGGCCAATAGTATCTAAGTCTAGTGACGTTCCTATCTAACATTGGACCACTCAAATGACATCCACATATTTCCTCATGTACTTCTTGTAAATTTTTTTGGGCTTCATCAGTGTCAACACAATGAAGAAGGGTGTTATCAAAGCCATGATGGTTTAGGGTGTCACTAACAATGGTGTGTCATGTGGCTTTTTGGATAAAGGACTTTTGTTGGTTACTGGAAAGGTTGGGTGGTAGGGTTTGGGACTTAAGATAATCATAGATGTCTTGGTACCAAGGTGAACTGGGACCAAGAATCTCGCAAACCATTTTTGACTCCGGGATGTCATATGTAGGCATCAACAGTTGTTCCACCAAGAACTCAAATTGTGACACATTTTTGGAGATGTCTAAGAGAGATCCAATAGTAGCCATTGCATTGGCTGCCTTATTCTGTGTCCTTGGGATTTTCTCAAAAGCAATCATTTTGAAATATGTCATGAAGCTATCCACCATTGGCTTGTAAGGGAGAAAATTTTCATCTTTTGTGTCATAATCATCATTCACTTGGTTGATAACTAATTGAGAATCCCCAAATACTAGTAATGTCTGAATTTTTTCATTTGATTGCCATTTTGAGTCATGTGACCAGTGCTTCGTACTCTGCAATGGTATTAGTATAAGGGAAGGCGATCCAAAATGCATTAGGAATGGAATCCCCTTGTGGTGTGATGAACAAGATGCCAACTCCTGAGTCATGACCAGTGTGGGACCCATCAAAATATAGTTTCCAAGGTAATATAGGTTTTGCATGAAAGTTAGACTCGTCGGGAAAATCAATTATCAGTGGATGAGTGCCTTGGATTGGTGCATCTACAAGTTGATTTGCTATTACCTGTCCTTTTATTTCCTTGTGCTCAACATATTGTATGTCATATTCACTCAAAATCATGACCCATTTTTCTAACAGCCTGTCAATGTCGCTGACTTAGAAGATATTTTAGTGGATCAATTTAAGCTACCAAGTGTGTTTGGTGATTCAACATGTAGTGTCTCAGTTTTTGTGCTGCAAAGACAATGACTAGGCATGCACGTGCAATGGTTGTATATTTTAATTCATATCCTATCACTATGTAGCTGATATAGTATATGGCTCTTTCTTTTTCCTCATAGTCATTTTGTGCTAATAATTCCCCTAGTGCATTTGTAGTTGTGGAGAAATACAGGATCAATGGCTTGCCTTCAATGGGCGACATCAGGACTAGTGGTGTCAATAGATATTCTTTTATTTGTTCGAAGTTTGTGTGGAATTTTTCTATCCATACAAAGGGGGTACTTTTGTCTAATAGATATTGAAATGGTTGACACTTGTCTGCCAATTGTGTGATAAAGCATCAGATGGATTTTAGTTTGCCTTGAAGTGTTCTCAACTCACTGATTCCTTTTGGTGGAGGCATGTCTAGAATTGATTTCACCTTAGTAGGATCGACTTCTATGACTCTTCATGAAACTATGTAGCCCAATAGCTTGCCCGAAGTAACCCCAAAGACACATTTTTTGGGTTCAAACAAACCTTGTAATATTCTAGCTATCTAAAATTTTTGTCCAGGACCCTAAGATGGTCTTTCTGTGTCAAATATTTTTCCAAAAGGTCATCCACATAATCCTCCATTAGGATATGCATCATGTCATGAAATGTTGTTGTAATGGCTCTCTGGTATGTGGTGCCTGCATTATTTAGGCCAAAATGCATGGCATTCCAACAGTATGTTCCCCATGGGCATGTAAATGTCATTTTGTTCTGATCCTCAGCTACAATGTGGATTTGGTTATAGCCTGAGAAACCATCCATTAGAGACAACATCTCATACCCTGTTGTGAGATCAAAAATCATGTCTATATTCGGCAATGGGAAATCATCTTTTGGACAAGGCTTATTTAAATCTCTAAAATCCATACAAATACAAATTTTTCCATTTGGCTTTGTGACAGGGACAATGTTGGATATCCAATTGGCATAGTCTATTGATCTGATGAATCCAACATCCAGTAACTTCTTTAGTTCAACCTTTACAAGTAGTGCAATCTATGGATGCATTTTTCATATTTTTTTCTTGACTGGTTTGATTCTCAAGATTAGAGGAAGATGATCAAATACCAATTCTAGATCAAGGCCTAGCATGTCAGCATATGACCAGGCGAAGTTAACTTTCCTATTTGTGAAGAACTATTGAAATTCGGGTTTTTCTTCCTCTAACAATGATGCGGCCAAGAGAACCATTTTGGGATTCTCGTGTGTGACTATGTTAACTTCCATTGTGTCTTTGATAAGCATAGCTGATTTTTCCTATGTGATGGGAAGAAATTCCAATCCTCCATCCTTAAGCACCTCAGAGAGGTTTTCAATTTCGGATACGTCCTTTTTTTTTACTATTTTGTTATCAGAAGGTGCCTTACGGTTTTCACCTAAAGATATTTATTTTTTTGTTTTATTCTTTGTACTTTTGCAATTGGAGGATTGCATAGTCTCCACGAAGTAAGTTACACAATCTAGGTCAATAGACAATCCTGCTTTGTGATCACCCCATAGTATGCCTTCTCGGAGTCCCATGAACTCTACAATAGCCTCATCATTGTGAAATATATCCATTAATTATGGTTCTTGTTGGTCCTAGTCAATCAGTTGCGGGTAAACAAGGGAAATCCCATCATCAGTGCTAGTAAAATATGGGGAAGATGCAGAAAGTGTGCAAATTGAAGCCTCAAGTGTGAAGGAAAAGTTTTCAATTTCAAATTTTGTGTCAGATGCAATTGATGGACCATATTCAGATTCAAATGAGTCGAATTCATAGTCATAATAGGGGATAAAATTATGAGCATCATGACTAGTGGCTAGAATTTTAGAGGCATGCACAATAGGTTTAGACATGTTAGGTTCTTGGGTGGGCTCGAGAATGCGGTGGGATGATTTGGCTATTGCCAATGAAAATTTATGTTCTTCTCGATCCCAAGGAATACTTACCCATTCATTATCTTTAGAATGATGGTCAATATGATCAATGTTGTATTCTTGTCAGAATCTTTCTTCAAAGGGGGGTTGGCCAGGTTCCAAGAATAGTTCATCAATGTCATAATCACTTAGGGTTTTCTCAGATCCCCATTGCCATTCATTAGATTCAATTTTGGTAAGGGATTCTTTGTGTGTCTCGACACTTTTTTTAGCCGTTACGTCCTTACTTGAAAGTTCATAGGTATGTCGATCGTCAGTTATGAGTTGGTCAAACCCTAGGCCCATGTACCTTGGTCTTGCAAAGATAATAATAGGTTCTCTCCTTCCATTGTTGGCTTTTCCAAGGCCACTTGTATCATCATATCCTAGTGCCTTGCATATGTCATAGCCTTTTCCATAGAGATGCAGTGGTAGTGGAGATAATCCCTCTACATCTTTGTAGATCCAGTTGGGTATGTCAATAATGACTTCATTACCCATATCTCCCCATAGGGTGAATATTGTTTTTGGTGGAAAATTGAAAGTTGTTTTAGGCTCGAGTGCAAAAAACAGTCTACCATAGACTTTTGGCGGCTTAGGTATTGTGGTGATACAATAAGCCATATTCAGTTTGAATTATCTACAACAAGGTCCTGGATCTTTAGGTCAAAGAGGCCGAGGAGGATCGTGTGGCAGAAGTTGATGGAATGGAAATGGATGATTTGGTAAGTGCATATGGGTCAATATATTTTGAGGAGGTGGGCATTGAGGCTTCCTGATTAATGGGTACCTGGTGCTTAGCAATGGCTCTCAGATCGGTACAATATTGAAATGGATTATTATCTCCTTAGATTGTAATTTCAATACCATCAAAAGGGAACTTTAGGCATTGGTGGTATGTGGAAGGAATGGCCTTTAAGGCATGTATCCATGGGCAACCAAGTAAGATATTATAATGTATGTCATGATCCAGGACCTGACATGTGGTATCTATAATAACTAGTCCCACATGAATTGGAATTGTGATGACGCCTTTAGAAGCATGTTCTTCATCATCATATGCCTTGATGAGAATGCTCTTGGTAGCATCTACACATGCATCAGCGAAGCCAAGAGATTTAACCAATTTTAAAGAGAAGATGTTCAATCCCACTCCGCCATCTACTAAGACTTGTCTAACCTTATGTTTGTGGACAAAAACCTCGATATGAAGGGCATCATTATGAGATGGTTTTTGTGAGGAATAATCAGTGTCTGAAAAGGTAATGTGGTGTGGCAAAGTCAAATAGCCGATAATGCTTTCAAAATGATTGACATCAATGTTGTTTGGGATGGAAAACTCCTACAGGAATTTATCCAAGATGGCCTTATGTGCAGGTGAGATGCAAAGCAATTCTAGGATGGAGATTTGAGCGGGTGTTTTTTTCAATTGCTCAATAAGGTTGAACTTTGGTTTTGGGTTTGACTATCTGGCAGACGGGCCAGGTATGGTAACTTTAGGCTGACGAGTTGAGGGACCTGTGATAGTGACCTTTCCTTTATGCACGGTGACATTGCATTCTGGGGCCTTTTTAATGGTAATAGTATTGACACACTCATCCACATCAGCAACGTTAAGATTTTTAATGATGGTTCCACTAGAACAATTGTAGGCAAGACAAACTTTATTGTAGGTAGTACAAATGTGATTGGCTTGATTATTGTTATTCTTTGTGCTAGATGAGGAGGGATTATCGAAACCATGATTCTGCAGTGGATTTTTGTGGATCGTATGATCTGCATTAGACATGAACGGTTGACCTCCTAACTCAATGGTGCGGTTTTCAATAAGGTCTTGCACAAGATTTTGTAACTGACAACAAGAAGAAGTTTTGTGCCCTTTGACATGATGGTAATCAAAAAATGTGTTATCATCCCACCATGATGGCTTGAACTGCCCAAGGTCATACGGTTTGGGTTCTTCCAAATTTATGACACCATTTTGGATAAGTTTGTTTAAGACAATTTCGATAGGCTCCCCCCCCCCCAAGGGAGTGTATGTGCATTTTTGAAACTGTCATGGTTGATGCAGCTGCCTTTGATTAGATTGAGCAATATTATTTTGAATAGCATTGGCAGCTGGTGTGGATGTGGTCACACGTGCATTTTGATTTTGAACTCCTTTGATGGTGAGTATATGACCTATTACATTAACAGTTTTTGCATCAACCACATCGTCATTGGTGATGTGTTTGTTATCAACCCAATATTTGGTTTTGTCATTGGGATTACTTGGGTTATTGTTGGTGGTGGTGTTGATTGTTTTGCCACCATATTTCAATTTTCCTTTGGCGATCAAGGATTTTTCAAGTTGGACACATTTTTCAACAAGGTCAACAAAGGTGGTAAAACAATGGACTTGTAAGCCATACCTTAGCAGTCCTAGGAGATTTTGTACAAACATGTGAAATTTCTCCTTTTCAGGTATTTCTACTGGACATCTACTTGCTAAGGTTCTCCATTTTTGGAAAAATGGGATAAAATTTTCTCCTGCATCCTCTTGGGTAAGTCTGCATAAGGAGGCAATGTCAATATCCATGTTAATGTTATAGGCATAGTTTTCAACAAACTTGTTTTCCAATTCATCCCTTGTTTTGATTCCCTTAGGCAATAACGAGAACCATTCTAGTGCATGGCCTACAAGACTTATAGAGAAGAGTCTCATGAGATAAGTTTCTTCATATGCAATGTCCATGCAACTGGTGGTGAATTCTCTTATGTGTTCAATTGGGTTTTCCTTTCCTTTGTATTTAGGGAAATGCAGCACCACATATCCATGAGGAAATAGTGGCATATACAAGGTTGTGTCAAACGGATATGGGAATAAGTCATGTGACATGTAAGACTTTTTTTTTTACTGTTGCAAGGTCTCCACTTGTGTTTGAAGAGCAGCAATTTGGAGTGTGAGTGCCTCCACAATTTGGTTGTTGGTAGAATCACACATGTTGGTGATAGGTATGGATTGGTTGCCCACCTGTTGTGATGAGATGTGTTGGTTTGGGATGTGTTGTTGGTGAGATAAATGAGTGTTCTGATTTGGTTGTTGGTGGACATGAATGTTTTGATGAGGGATGTGTTGTTGGTGGACATGAATGTTTTGATGAGGGATGTGTTGTTGTGTCCATTTTGGATTGAATTTTGGAGCCTTGCTGGTTTTGAGTATGTTGATGTCCAAATTGAGTGGAAAATTGGGTGCCTTGATTTCCTTGCCCAAATAGATAATTGTGGCCTTGAGGAATGTTGGTATTAACCTATGAGGAATTTGGGACATTAGGTTGGGTGCCTTGAATGACAAATCTTCATTTATTCCTCCCAAAAGGGTTTGATGAGTTAATTTTCGTAGCATTTGAGGAACCTACTAACAGGATTGTTGATGTACCCATGGAACTAGATGAAGTTCCAAAGAGGTTTGAGGTGGTTGCACCCATTGTTGATCTGAATGTTTGTGAAGGAATAGTGGATGATTATTGGGGGATGGATTGTGATGTGGTGTTGTTTTGGGTAGATGATCCCCCAATAGATGTTGTGTTGAATGTGGTGGATGTATTGGTTGTGGTGGTAGTATGACCAGGGGAGGTAGCATTAATGGTGTTAATGATATTTTGTGAAGTGGCTCCCATGGAATTATTGTGTGATTGGGAATCAGGAGATGTTTCTCTAATAGAGTTGAGGTCAAATCATTTTGGTAACCTAGCCCCTTGGTCAAGGAGCATGGCTAGATATCTGGTTGAGTCATTTTGAATGAGTTCTTCCACAAAAGAAGCCACTTCTGGGTTTTGGGCAACATCTTGTATGTCTTCTTCAATGGTTTCCCCATTTTCGTCTCTACGGACAAATTATTCAAAAGGATTTTGTGAAGAGGGTGGTAATGACATCTCACTTAATGGATTGATAGAAAAATTTCCCATGTCATTAGAAAGACTGTTCATGTCATTAGGGAATGAATTCATGTCATTGGTGAAATTGAGAAAATTGGGGTCTTGACCAAAAGAATCCATGAGTCTTTTCTTTCTCTGTAATCTAGTTTCAACCATAAAAATTCTTGCTCAACTTTGGAATGAGGAGGGTGAATGACCTAAATATGACACTATGTTTTTGGTTTTTTTGGAATGTTATGAGATGAAAATGAGACCAAAAGGAGACTAAAGGTTTGTGAATGCAAATGGTATGACACTAAAATGACGAGAATAATGGTATGCAAGCTAAAAGGATCCTAAGATGCACTCATTATTGTTAAATCTAAGGAGATGTAAACTTGACCACTCAAAGTTTGGCAATGATTCAGGGTTGGAATATCAATGGACTGTAAAAGGACTAAAGGAGGACAAAGTGAAATTTCCACACTAGACTGTTGAGTCGGAAATAACTCACCAAAGATATTGACTAAAAGACAAAGGGTGATATGAGTCCAATGATAACCTACTTTTGGATGCAAAGGTTTGACAATGGATGGTAAGGAAACTACTCCTGAAATCTACAAAATGAGTGTCTAAGGAGATGTTAGAGTTAATAATGCAACTAGTCAAATGCAAATGGAAACCTATGGTGACTTTAAGAATGAAATGATGAGGGAAGTTGAGTAGTTCAATGTTTGGTTTGATAGAAATAGTAGAAAAAGACTTGAGGGAATCTGGAAAAAGACAAGTTTGAACCTCAGTTTTGACAGTGAAAAGTTATTTTTGAATCCTAGCAAATGTGTTGTAGCGAATGCGTTATGACATAGTATATGTGTCACAGTAAGGCTATTGTGGTGTTTGAACTGACAAATGTGGATCGAAATGGCGATTGCGACTCGGTATCAGTCAAATGTGGTTTAGAAATGCGATTACGGCATATGAATAGGAAAATGCAGTGTGATATGGTGATTGTGGTGTTTGAAGTTTCGAATGTAGCGCAATAGAGCGATTGCGACTCAAAAATGATCAATTGCGGTTTGAAAAGACGATTGCAGCTCAACAGTGCAATTGCGGCTCAGAATGTAACGAATGATTTTTTCCAGAGTGAGTGCATTGTAGAAAGCAATTTTGGAAAAAGTTTCAGCAAATTTACTAGTTTGTCTCAGATTTTAGCAGGTTTGATGTTCAGTTGTTGAAGTTTTCTGAAAACAAGTTGGAAAACACATGGTGTTGCAAAAAAAAATGAAAATCAACCACCTTGAAAATATTGACAAACATCCTAGGGCTGCATGGACAATATTCTTATGGATCCCACGAACCGCATATCCTTAGCAAATGAATTCAGAAGGTTGGCCCCACGGGATCCCCCTTATAGTGTACTCACTTCTCAAAGCAACCAAGCTTCCAACCTCCTTGAAACTCCCATGGAAAATTGATCATTTCTAATAAGAACTGCACAGGTGTTGGTGCCTTGGCAATGACCATTGTTGCACCACAGAATAGAAGGTTTGTGGTTTTCTAAAACAAAGGATTTACTTCGGGTACCTATTCAGAAGGCCACGCGAGAGGCATTATCATCCCAGTCTACAGATGCTATGCTCTATAGGTTTCGATGCACCACAAGGGTACTAGGGAGTCAATTGCTAGTCCACAAGAAGTTATGTAATGCTAAGCTTTCATTAACATTAAGTTTATATACCAGTTGGACATCACTTGGCTTTAACACATTCCCGGTTTGAGGTGCTTTGAGATGAGTAATTTTTCCCACCAAATCAGGCCCAAAATCTAAGGCTAACAAAAGCAAGCCAAAATATTCATATTTTAATCGATCTTTGTTTAAAAACAAAGAGAGAGCACATGAATATCTCAATTCACACTCGCATGGTGTTCATTTTAAGCCTAAAATGAAATGTGTTGACAAATAGAAAAAAAAAACATGGAGTTCATCTTAACCATTTGTAGTATCTGTCAAAACATGGGGTTCATTTTAACCATTTTTAGTATTGTTTAATCTAGCAGTTAATTTTAAACCCATGAAAAGGAAAATGTATTGTTCTTTTTAACCTTATGCAAGTGCGTGCTTGTTTATTTTACTGATGAGTGAAGAAATGCACATTGTGAAATTAACATAAATAAACAATCAACAAGATTGATTAAACTCTAGCTTGACACACGTTGTCACAGGAAGATTAGTATCCTTGAAAACTTCTAATCTAAAAGAAAAAAAAGGAAACAAAAAATAAAATTGTAATTTTTTTATACCAGTCATTTTTTTCGCAACAAAGAATATGCGACTCGATATGGAGTTTGCGGTTCGAAGGCTGGAAAATGCATTGCAACAGGTCATTTGCATTGCTCGGGTAGTCAAATACGGTGTGATGAGCGAATGCATTGCACGCGAAGTCGGATGCGACACAACAGATCATTTGCATCACACGGTTTATCAATTGCGTCGTTTTGTACCTGTACCTAGAAAAATAAAACCAAAAGCCATACGAAAATCTACAAAAACATGTTAATGAGGATGTTGGGTTCACCAATGTAATGAGGATTTTCTGCAAAATAGAATAGTTAGTTACATTCACATGCATATATTATTAAAATCCAAAAATCAATACAATGCATAGGAGAAAACAAGAAAGGAGAATAATGAAATAGTCTCACCCAATCCTTCCTCCTCTGTGGCTAACTTCCATTTCCATTGCACCTTCTAACTTTCTTGTGATAATGAGTGCCCTCATATTTTGTGTGAGCAAATTCTATAATGCCTAGCCCTAAACAAAGCTTTGAAGGATTTCCTAACTATTGTTGCAAAAGAAACTTAATTCTAAATGCGAGCAATTAAGATGACAAATGCAAGATTCAAGAAAGATTAAGAAAAGATAAATTTCAAGATTTCCAAGATTAATCAAGATGTCGAAATGAGAACAAAATTGTCATTTTATAGAAAATGCAATTTTGGATGGATAGATGAGATGAGAGATTGAGAAAATGCCCTAGAATCAATTGTCAAGATTCAAAATGGCAACTCTCAATTAGGGTTAGGGTAAAAATCCCAAATGTGTGGACAAGATTTAATTTAAGAAATTAAATCAAGGATGGAGAATAAACATGACAGTGAGATGAAAATTAGTAAAATCAAGAAGATAAAGATTGAACAAGAGGATGTGATTTAGAAAATCAATAATTTTAGCAATTACTTGATTTGTAGAAGAATATTACCATTTTGAATTAAAATTAATTCAAAATATGGATTTAATGAGATAGTAAATAATTGATTTAAGATTATTTACTAAAAGAAGCGATAGTTAGTCACGTGAGTTTATTTGAAATAAATTATTCTATTTAAAATGAGGAAATGCTAAATAAGGCAATTAAATAATTAGAAATAATTATTTAATTTAGAAGAGGTGATTGATTAATTAAATAAATTAATAAATCCATTTAATTAAAGAGGAGTTGGGAATTAGTGACATATTAAATAAATAAATTAAAACATATTTATTTAATAATCAAGAGGACATAAGTGATAAAGATTAATTAAATAAATTAAGAAATTTATTTAATTGTGTGAAGACTTTAGATAATTAATGAGGCATTAAATAAATAAATAAGATCTATTTATTTAATAATCATGAAGAATAAAAGAAAATTAAATAATTAAATAATTATGAATTATTTAATTATTTGTCGAAGGTGGGTTAAAAAAATAATTAAATTATCATAATTATGTTAGGACGAAAAGTGGTAAAATAGAGCTTGCAGGCCTAGGTCATTTTTTATGTGTCTACAATTTGATAATGATCAAGAGTTTGATTTTTGCATTTAAGGTTTTACTTTTGTTGTTTGTTTTACTTGTTTTTCATTTATTTTACCAAAGGGTAAGTGTGGCAATTGATTTAATATGGAAGAAAGTCTATTACGGGTGCAATTGAAATGGAAAGGATGGTTTTGGCTTTTTTCTGAATATGTCAATTTTTTTATATTTTCAAAATGTTTTGAGGTTGTTTTTGGTCTTTTTGAAAGTTTATGTGAATGTTTTGGTTTCCACTTATTTGAGGCTATTTTAGGGTTTTTCCAAGGATTTCCAATGTTTTTGTTTTTTCCAAATTTTCAAATTCTTTGGGGTTTTTTTAATTTCGACCAAGAACCTAACCTAAAAACTATCCTAGGGACCTTGGGGGTTTATCAAAGATTAGCCTTGCTCATGTTGTACATGTAGAGACCACGTAGTTCAACTAACCTGACTTATTGGTGACGATAAAGAAACAGTTGATGGATTGTCAGATTTATTATGACAAACTCTTAAAGGATGACCTAGGGTGTCTCGAGGGCACATCAATGATGTAATTTCCTACGTTCAATCTTAGAGACTCGTAGTTCGAAAAGGAAATGTTTTTTATTTTTATTTTTTGAGCTTTTTAGGGATTTTGATGTGTTTTTTATTTTGACTTTATAATTTTTGAATGTTTTTGGATTTTAGTTGTACATGATTTTGAATTTTTTTGGATTTTGATATGAGATTTTAAAAAAAAATTTGGGATTTTCATTGAGATTTTGAGGTAAATGATACCTAGATCATGATGTTGATTTCATGTTGTGAGATATAAGACATAGATCAAGATTTATTTGAAAACAAGAGTTCAATAACCAACCCCAGTGTCTAGAAATGCTTCATAGTTTAATGAAAAAACCAAGATAGGTAATGTATATGCGAAGAGTTTAATAGTTTTTATCATACTAAATATGGGCTATGGGACTTCATAAGATTAAATGGTAAAGATCCTTTCAAATTTTTTCCATGAGTAGAGTTGAAGTATACGCTGAATCTTTGTCAAGATCAAGATAAATGGGAATATTTGGATAAATTTAGATTGGATGGATGGAGGGAACATTAGGTTTATCATGACAAGGATGAGATGCTTTTGTCTGAGAAGGATCATATAGATGCTCGATTCTACTCATGGTGCTTGGTTTCCAGATTTTCATCATAGTACTTGCCCAAAGTGCCACCGTAGTGGTTTTCACTAGAGGATGATTTTTATTTTTTACTATTTTCTTGATTTTTTAGAAATTTTACCCTCATGTTGAACCACCTAATGGTATTGATGTAGAGGCCAATGTCATAATGTGCCAATGGTACCCTACTTGAAGAATCTTCTTTTCTAAGATACAAGCACTTGAATGCAACTTTTGAAAATGTTGATTTGCCTTGTTGGTATCAGAATTAACCTTGCCTATGTGCACCCATTGCAATAGAGTGCCTTCAAAATCCTTATAATGAAGGGTAACTACCAACACATGGTCAATGAAAGAATTGGTTATCATGAATGGAGTGTATGGTGTCATGCATGAAGGAATATGGGATGGATGGGTCAATGGTTAGGAACCTTTGACTCTCCAAACATGGGAAGATGAGAAATGATGGGTGAGAATGTAGGTTTTCATGGAATTAGGACCAACCATTGGATATACTTTTTTCCTTGCTTGAGAAGCTTGCTTTTTTATTTGAGGATGCTTTTGATGGATACATTTCCCTTTTTTATTTTGCCCCATAGTTTCTTTAACTAATGGAGTATCTTTGGGATGATTTTCTTTATTTTTCTTTGGTATCCATTTGTATTTTTTGTGTCCTTTTTTCTTTACTACTTCATTTTATTTGATGGTCTTCTCCCTTCTTTGATAGGAATTTGTCTTTTTATGCTAGTCCCAATTTGTGTATGAAATGATGGGTGAATTCCAACTCATGATATGACTAGTTGTAGCGTTGACTATATTTTCATCATAAGGATTATCCGGGCCCCATATGTTGATGTTTGTTGTAGACAAGATTGCCCCTGACATTATGAAGGTATTATCAATACCTAATCATTGGCCCTGATAATGTATCCTTTGATCCATAGCCACTAAATATGAATTTTCATGAACACATGATATTGTTATGGGTTCCTATTGTTCAAGAATACAATTTTTTTCTCTGATCCTATGAAACTGTTATCTATTGATACTGCTTCAAAAGATGTTGTTAGAATTGGCTATGGATGCCAAGATCTATGGACCAAATGGAAAGCACAAAGAAGAGAGAAAATAATATGACAAGAATAAATTGTATTCAATGTCAATGATAATGTCATTGCTTCAATGTGTTTGTCCAAATGTAGTAGAGACCCCTTGGTTATATAGCCAAGGTGAGAACATAGGAGTGCATAAGATTATGACAAGTGTCATAATCTTATGACATGAGACAACAATGAAAAGTTATCACTCCACCTAAAGTGGAAAGTGATAATGTGATAACCACCACAAATAGTGGATCTCCCACAAAAGGTGGAAACCTAATCACATGATATGTCCATGAAAAGTGGAGGTGATAAAGTAATAAGAAGATAAGTCCACCAAAGGTGGAAATTCTCCAACAACTCCTATGTGGTCCCTAAGTAAACTTAATTAAGGTGTAATTATGACCTAGGACAAGGTACAAAATATTCAATTACACTAACACCCCCCCTTAAGTGCAACTTAGGGAGAATCAAACAATGCAAGATGGGTCCTAGCAACTAGGCCATGTTAGGTACCCATGTACAAATGCAATGCGATCTCTCACAAATGGAGAAAAGGAGAAAACCCAGTGGGACAAAACTCCTTCCCAAAAGCGAGATGAAATATAAAATGAAATGCTCTCAATGATGAATGAGAAGGTAAAAACCCCATGTGAGGAAAAAGACCCCCCATAAGAGAGAAGTAGAAGAGAGACAAGGTAGCCCCCCCTCAATGAGATAACCTGCTGCAAGAGAAACACTAAAAGTACATTGTGGAGTAACACTGGAATCCTTAATCTAACAAGCAAGGAAAGATACTTTTGTTTGCTACTGAAACCATATGCAAGTCACTGATTGACTCAAGGTGGAATCATGATAAAGCAATAGCAGACCCAATGCCAAGGAACACTGGAAAACTCACAAACTAGAACAACTCTGGAATCCATGAAGCAAAAACAGATGAATAAATGATGCCCCCCATAAGAGGGAATGATATGATGAAAGAATCTGAAAGCTATGTGTATCTTGATGTCGATGCCAAACTATGACTAAAACTGATCCATAGGAGCAAGTACCATGAAGATTCTAGAACATTAACCATAAAATGAATGGCTCTCAAATTGAGATGTGACCCGATGTGAATTTGATGTGATTCAAGATCATTAACCATAGGCTCTCAATATGAGACGTGAACTGAACCAACAATGTGCCAAGTTATGAGCAAGATGTGGTCAAAAGAAACAACAGAATCTAGATACAACTCATGTGAGTTGTCATCAATATGAAGATGAGATCAAAGTGCAACTACACTCTAATCAGATTATTATGCAAGAATCCCCCCAGATGGAACTTTATGTAAGTTCATTTATTACAATACCCCATGATTGTAAAAGGAGAACATGCAAAACATGTATAATTTAAAGACAAAATACAAACTTACTACATTAAAACAAAAAAGAGTCCATGCACAAACCAATGTTCACATCTACCTCCATGACAAAAAATAACCTCAAATTTGTGTAGATGACGAAATTTGAAAAATGGCCTACACCATTGTGAAGTGCTCCGAACTAGCTTTCTGTTGATATCTCGTTTGCCAAAAAAAAACACCGTAGCCAAAAGTTATGAATTTTTCAAAAAATTGAATTTAGCTTGCAAGAAACGAGTTTTCTAGCAAAAACGTTTTTTTCTAATTTGATTTCTGGAAAATCTACTCACTGTTTGTAGACAAAAATAAAAACCCAGAAATATTTTGATGCTAGAAACCAAACCGAGAAATAGTTTTTTGATCCAATAAGCAGAAGATGAAAATTTAACTTTTTTTTAACCTTTAGCCAGGAGAAAAATGACGTCTGATGCTTTTTGGACTGCTATTTTTCTCAGATCTGTGCAAGATATGCAAAGTCCAAAAGATACCCAATTCAAATTTTGATGCTGGCTACAAAACCCAAAAATCGTTTTTCCTGCAAATGAGCAAAAATTGGACTTTTGAAGCAAAAATGATGATGGCTCCAATGAAAAACGATTTTCAACAAACCCTTGTTTGTCAAAAATGCAAATGGTGATCAAATTGAGTGAACCAAAAGCCAAATCTGACTTTTCTCAAGCCTTCTGGATGTAATGACGAGCTCAAATTTGCACCAGCAAGCTCCAATGTGAACCTGCAATAAAAAAATAAAAATGGAGCCTCCCCAAATCTGGTACCTCTCTTCAGAAAAAGACTCTCCAATGGCACCCAACCTGCTCTGATACCATTTTAGAATCAAACATGCTCTGATACTATGTTAGAATTGGCTATGGATTCCAAGATCTATGGACCAAATGGAAAGCACAAAGAAGAGAGAAAATAATATGACAAGAATAAACTGTATTCAATGTCAATGATAATGGAATTGCTTCAAAGTGTTTGTCCAAATGTAATAGAGACCCCTTGGTTATATAGCCAAGGTGAGAACATAGGAGTGCATAAGATTATGACAAATGTCATAATCTTATGACATGAGACAACAATGAAAAGTTATCACTCCACCTAAAGTGGAAAGTGATAATGTGATAACCACCACAAATAGTGGATCTCTCACAAAAGGTGGAAACCTAATCACATGATATGTCCATGAAAAGTGGAGGTGATAAAGTAATAAGAAGATAAGTCCACCAAAGGTGGAAATTCTCCAACAACTCCTATGTGGTCCCTAAGTAAACTTAATTAAGGTGTAATTATGACCTAGGACAAGGTACAAAACATTTAATTACACCAACAGATGTTGATGTTGACTCAAAAGATGTTGATGATGCATGATCACTATAAGAATCAAGAATCTCAACCATTTCTTGCTCCTATGTGGGAATTCCAAGAGTAGGAGACTCTTATTTTTGATGAAGAACATCTATATGTCCATCAGAAAGAAACATCTCAAGGGTGATATCGGGGACATCTTTGGAGTTTAGAATGGTTTGGAAGATGTCCATCTCTTGGAGAAACTCTAGGGATAGGGGCTCTTAATATATACTCGATTCATAGTAACTTTTGTTATCCTTAAGAGCTTCTTCTTGGAATGATCATTAGGTGGATGATATATCATCGATGAAAGACTCTTCGTAATAGTTCATGGGTATGAGTGCAATAAGGGATATTTCTTGCTCCTTTGGAACTTCTTCAACATGCCCAATAATTGAGTCATATGTGGGAGAGATATCACAATCTAATACCCACTTGATGTCATTATGGTATGAAATATTGCTAAACATTGTTGATGGGTTTGGAATCTGTTTTAAAATAGTATCTTGATGCGAATATGATTCCTCATGTTCTTATAAATAAATATGTCCCACTGTGGTATCATAGGTATGATTTATATTTTTTGAGGTTGATGCCTTTCCCGAGTCTTTTGATTTTGTATGATCAGGCATAGGGTTTGTGTAATTTTTTAGATTTTCATTTCCAAATTTTTGATTGAGATCAATTTCTCCTTGTTCAATAAGATCCTCTATTAGATGTTTGAGTCTAATTTTTTTTGTGTGTTATGGCCTTTGTATCGATAAAATTCACAAAAATGATTATCTCTATAGCTACGAGGTTTGACTTGTTGCTCTTGATAGTTTGATAAATTTTGGAGTGTGATAAGATTAGACTATATTAACCTTTTCAACACATCCCCCATAGGTTCCCCTAATGGAGTGAATTGTTACTTAGGAGTACTATTTCTTCTTTGTTGTCCACATTGAAACATTGCAACATTGATTGTTATTTAATTGTTTGATACTGATGTGTATGGTTGTTGTGTATTCATGATTTGGGTTTTTGCTTGCCTAGAAGTAGTTAAGACCACCTTAGCATCAACAACAACATCACTAGCAACATTCTTGTTCTTTGCCCAAAAGCGGGGTTTGTCATTAAAACTATTGGATGGACGGTTGTCTTTATATACTTGTGTGTTTCCATGTGAGATTAGGGCTCTCTTGATGTTTAGTGCCCTAAGAAAAAGCTCATCATAAGTGGTGATACATTACATGTTTAAAAGGAATGATAGATTTGGATCAACATTTTCTATGATAATCCCCACTTGTTGTTCATCGGGAATGGTCCACTTGCTCTTAATAGATTTTTGCCTCCATCTTTTTAAGAAATTAGTGAAGGATTCTAATTTTTAATGCTTGATTGTGTACAAATATTCTAAGCTTACATCCATGTCAAGGTTGAAGGAGAAGTTTTTGATGAATTTATAGATGATTTCTTGAAATGTTTTGATACTTAGAGGCAACTGAAAAAACCAATCAATGGATGGACTCGTCAAGCTTAGGGGAAAGGGCACATCAAATAGGAATCATTATAAGAAGCCTCCATACACATGACATTGAATTCTTTGATGTGATCAATAGGATTCCCTCTCCCTTTATATTTATCAAATTTAGGGACCTCAAAACTGGGAGAAAAAGGCATCATTTTGATGTTTCGATCAAATGGGTAGGGAAATAGGCTTTATTGTGTATGGGCTTCCTTGTTTTTCCCATTTGCATGTCCTAAATTTTTTGCATTAGACTTGAGTTGTGCTACTACATCATACTACAGGTTTGGTGGAGGAACATATAATGGATATGGTAGGATGGTAGATGAAGTATATGTGGGATTTTGATATGATCCGATGTTGTATGGTGTGTATGGTGGTGTGGAATATTATATAGGTTTTGGTGGTGGAGGTGTATATGTTCCTAACATTTTTGGGCTAATGATGATTTTTCGGTTATAATATAAACCTTGTTTTTGTTGTTGTGTGTATTGTTGAGAAATCAATGCTTTCTATTGGGCTTGCTGTTGTTGTTGGGGTGTTAAGGCTACTTGTTGTGTTGCTTATTTTTTTTGCTATTGTTGTTGAGCTACTAAGGCTGCTTGTTGGGATATTTTTTGTTGTTGTTGTTGTTTAGCTACTAAGGTTACTTGTTGGGTGGCTTGTTATTGTGCTGCCAAGGCAGATTGTTGTGCTACTTTTTGTTGCAAGGCTTGAGCTTGGGATTATTGTTGTTGCAATGGTTGCTGATAAGTGTATTGTGCTTGTTGAAAAACTAGAGTGTGAGCGTGTTGTTGTTTCAAGGCTTTTTGATAGGCTTGTTGCTATTGTGAAGCTTGATCTTGAGCTTGTTGTGCTTGCAACACTTGGTCATAAGCTTGTTGTGTTTGTTGTAAAGCTAGAGCATGTGCTTGCAATGTAGAATCATTTTATTGTTGGGAGATCTATGATGGGTTTTGGGTGTTTATGTTTTGAGTGGGTTGCAGGTTGATGATGAGTGGTTGGGGGTTGCTTTGGCTTAGTATTCCTTGTAAAATAGTGGATTGAGGTGGAGGAATGTAAGATTGAGGTCCCATTTGATTTTGCATGATGAGAGGGACCGAGGAGAAAGATGATGATGGTGCCATTAGATATTGTGATGGAAATGGCACATTAGGAACTTGAGTCCATTGATTGAAAGGGTTCTCTTGATCCATGTGTGAAGGGTTCCCTTGTTGTGTTTGAGGTGGGACCAAGGTATTACCTCAGTCAATAGGGTTTGTGATCAATGTGTTTTTTCAATTTGGATTGATGATAGGTGGGTTTTATGTGGATGGTGGATTGACTTGATTAGTTTGGGTAACCACTTGTTTAGATGTGTTAATGGGTTTTTTGGAACCACTTGTCAAGGGTTTACTTTGTGTGAGGGTGTTAACTTGTCCATATTTTCCTATTTGAGGCACTTGGTTCATATTACCTTGCGTAATGTTAGGCACACTTGGGGTATTTGTGGTGATGGATGAAGATGGTTGCACTCAAAATATCGAGGTCATTGTGGCATCAAGGCATGTAAGTATTTTTCTAAATGTTGGTGTCCAGCTTATGTTTAGGGGAAGGTTGGTGTTTAATGGAATGTTCATGTTGTGAATACCCAAAGTTATGTTTGTTCCTAGCCTTGTTGCAAGACTAGATGTTAAGGATTGACTTGGACCAACAGATGAAGTTAATTGATTTGTAGATTGGGTTAGTCCTTGATTCAAGTTTTGTGCAAGAAAATTTGGAGTCATACTTTCTAAGGGTTGATAAGTTTTTTTTTACTCAAGGAGTTCTTCCTTAGTAAGCTCAAGTGGATTGTTTGTGAAGTCTTCTACCTCATATGGTCCCACTGGATCTTGGGATTTTTGTGAGGGGGTAGAATGACTCTGTGGATCAAATTCTTGAGGATTGATATCACTTATGGTGGATGTAACTCTTGTTTTCTCCATAATTATCTTATGTTTTGATCTCATTGTTACCATAAATTTTGGGTCACCTATGGGAGAGTTATGTTGAGATTTGTAATTTTTAAACTCTCTAGTTTACTCAAATTTAGGTAAAAGGGAGGTTGTAATTCATTTTGGAGCAATGATGTGAAGTGGATGATGAAATGGGTGACTTATATGGGAAGTGAGCTTTTATAAACTTTTGGGACAAAACTTTGAGACCAATAGGTTTGAATGGTTTGATAAAGATGAAAATGAAATTGCAAATATTTAAGGTAGACTTGTGACCTTCAAGATAAACTAGTCCACAAACGTGATAACTAACCCAACTAGATGCATGGAAAAGGATTCATTTCACACACAAAGTAGCTAAGTTAGGGGACTAGTTGATTTTATTTTCTAAGTATAAAGTGTTGGTGCATTAAAAAATTTGCAGAGTTTGGTAAAGTGAAAGGTGAATTTTAGTGAAGGGTGGATGAAATGTTTGACCCAATGTTGACCTAGGATGAACCTTTTTTGTTGCAATACCAAGGTAGTGAGAAAAATTCTATACATATAAATCGATAATAATCTAAGAACTTAATGATTTTGGTAAAATAGAACTCAAATGGGTTTTTGGAAATATGA
Source organism: Sequoiadendron giganteum (assembly GCA_007115665.2). NCBI lineage: Eukaryota > Viridiplantae > Streptophyta > Pinopsida > Cupressales > Cupressaceae > Sequoiadendron > Sequoiadendron giganteum. Next base: position 51,625,985 of record CM021109.1, on the reverse strand, counting down.
CCCAATGATTTTGACAATAGAGCTCACTGATTTTGGATAATGAAACTCAAATGTTTTTGGATAAAATTGAACTTGGACCCTATGATGTGCAATACTTTCCTTGTCTCAATTGGCTTGTTTTAGGGAGTCAAAGTTTGAACATACATCAATGTGGGGTGTTTATTTTATTTAATCTTGGATTAATGAAGTTATTTTTACCACATACAATGTCTTGCTTAAATTTCAAACTAAATTTCTATGTCAAAAACATCATTTGTTTAACAAGGTCCATTATGTGAATTATCACGAAGTTAGGGCCATAGTTACCTATGTTGACTTTGGGAAGTATGGATTGAGATATAAGACAAAATAATGAGAAGTCTCTAAGGATATAATCTTTAGGACAAGCATTAATATCAAGGATTTTCAAAGGGTATCCATACTTAAACCAAAGGGTTTGAAATTGGATGAATCATGTTCATATATGTTTGAATTTTTGTAGAACCAATCAAGTATTAAACTGAATCTCAAGCATTTACAACCCTAAGTAGGTGTGTATTTCTTAGTAGGCTTACCATCATCCCCAAAATAAATGATTTATCCGTGAAGATGGAATGGAAAAATGAGCTATATCAAGGAAATGTGTCATCTTGACATGCCAAGAAAAAGAGTCCCTTCCTTATTTTCTTTATTGCATCAACCAAAAACCATACATGGTAAGTAACTTCTTGGAATGATGCTATTCCAATGCACTACCTTAAAATATGCTTCGGAGGAAATGGCAAGCCATTATTAACAAGGTTCGTAATTCAGACTTTTGGGATAAACTGGTGCTATACATGCGGTGAATTCACTCAATTAAGAGGCCTCCTAGCCCTTACAAACATCTAAGGGTTTTAATGTATCACACAGATACTAGAGGAGAATTTTGTTGGTATAGTTTAAATACACTAGCTGGTTAATGACTTTCATCACACCAATTATTTCTATAGCGAACTGAAATGAAAGTACCACTTGGGTCATTCCCTCTCACAAGTTGGGAGGTAGGCCCACTAAAGGTAGTTCACATGTTTGAAGCTTAAAAATTATTTTCATCACCCAAGATTTTTCAAAAGGAACAAGGGGAGAGCATAGGCACTTCCAAGAAGAAAAGGTATACTTGTGTGTTTCTCTTCACCCAAGATTGCATGATGCGCAAGAGGAGAGGATACACACAACAAGAATACATAAGTAAATTAGACACATTCATTTTAACCTTGACAAGAATAATGAATTCGTTCTAAGAACCAAGTGAAGTGTGTAGATTATTTTGTTCAATTTTAAGCCAACAAGCATAATGATGTGAGGGTTCAGTTTTAACCAATTTGAACGTTCATTTTAAACCCAAAAGAAATCTAGTTGGTCCTAAAGCATGAAATAAAGAACCAAAAAATGGTTATAATTTTCGCATATGTGTAAAAACACTTGTTACAATATATATTCAAATGATGATATGCTCCTTCACTTCAAATTTTATTGCCCAAACCTACAAAACTAGTTAGCCTAAAAAAATAACTAGAAGTCAATGACATGTTAGAAATCAGATGAAATCAAAAATTTAAAGCACATGTCAAAATTTAAAGAAAATGTGAGGGTTTCGTTCAATTTTATCCAACTTTGAAAGTTAATTTATTGTATCCTTTAACTAAGTGTTGCGAAAGATTTCTAGAAAATTAGATTATAACAACTTGAGATAATGACAACCTTATCAAATATTGATCAATTTTGAAATCATAAAATGTTTTGGAAAGCTAAACATGATATCTTCAAAACCCAACAACCTTTCTGCAAGATTAATCATATAAAATTTATTAAAAATGAAAGAAAATCATGCATTTAAAAGATTAAACCTAGAATTTTAAAAAAACATAGCATAATTAAAAATTTAATATCTTTCAATTCTTGATGAAATTGAGTTTCGTAAAAGGCTACGGAAAGGTAAGACCAATATCTAAAAAACCTAGACAACCATTTTTCAAGCTTTAATTCACCTAATTTTCTATGATTAAAAAAGTGACAAGTTTCAAACAAAATTTTGGGTGTAACCTACAAAATTCCTTCAAAAAACACTCAAAACATTAAAGTTTGCCCTCCTTCTAGCGCCAAAATGTGACCAATGACATAGTATAGGTTAACTACACCCAATCTATACGAATTTGAGGCATATTTAATCCACTAAGTATCAATCCCAATAAGATGATTCAATGTAAACAAAGACAAAGAAGTCATTAATCTAACATGCTAAAAACATGAAAGCTTGACAAACATCTACTCTTAAGACATTGAAATTTATCTTATTGGGGGAGTGGTGTTGCATTGATGTGGAATGGCAACCTTTTCCTAATCCCTTGGATAATGAGCTTGTTTCAATTAGTTTTATTGAAGAAAACTGATGAAACTGATGAGATATATGTGAAACATGATGAAAGTTAATTTAACATGCTAAAAGATAAGATGATTGATGTAAGTTTATACAAAGCTATTCTAAATGTATGCAATATTTGAAATATTAAAACCCTAGTTTCAAATATAATTAGAAATGGACAACTAAGTTACCATGGAAGACATTAGTGGATGCTTTAAGCTATTATGATCAAGAATTTAAAATAAATAAAAAGCTAAATATGGATGCAAATGAGAGTGATTTTAACATCATAAGTTTACTATTAAAAGATAGATCCAATTTTCTTCAAATAGTGATCTATTTATAGGAGAGAAAATGAGAAAGCAATGGATAAGATTGATTTAATATATCAATGATCACAAATGAAAGGAGGATGAAACATGGATTTAGTATTCCAGTCCATCCATGTCAAGGTTGAAAGTTGACAAGGATAAACTAATAAAATAAATGGTCCAAAATAGCTTTCAATAAACACACTTCCTAAGAATTAGGAAGAGGTTAAGAGATATTTTGGAGGAATGGGTGCATAAAAGGGGATATTCCATAGGAATATTCTCTTTTTGGGGGAAGGTGCAAAAGAGGAAATATTCCAAGAATATTCCCTTGCAAGTGGTAGGGTGAGGATAATTAGAAATTTAGTTAATTTAAACTAAATTTGAATGAGAAATCAAGGGCTTAGATTGAAAAGATCAATCAATGGTCAGGATGGAAAGAAGATGGAGGCATGGATCATGGATTCCCATCACGGATTGAAAATGCAAGTTGATATTTAATCAAGGGATCACAATCATGCAAAGAAGTACACTTTCAAAGATTGCTCAAGAAGTTTGTTGAAAGTTTGTTTCAAATAAGAATATTCCCTTTTTTGAATGAGTGAAAAGGGAGAATATTCTCAAAGAATTCCCATGCAAGTGGATGAAGAAAACTAGAATTTAGAAAATTAAAAAAAGTTTTAATGTGCAAAGGGGAGGGATATTCATAAAATATTCCTTTCTGGAGGAATTTGTAAAAGAGGGAATATTCCAAGAATATTCCCTTGCAAATGGGAAAGTGAGGATAATTAGTAATTTAGTTAATTAAAACTAAATTTAAATGTACAAGAGGAGGAATGTGAGGATATTCATTAATTATTGATTTATTTAATTTAAAGGAGATGTAAATATGATATTTAATTAAATAGTTTAGGTTATTTAATTAAATAAGAGGACATAGGGTTAAAATTAAATAATTTGCATTATTTAATTAAACCAAATGAAATGTTAGTGTGGGAGGGTAGGAATTAAACCAATTATGTCAATTAGATTAATAGGTTAAAATGAAGCATTTAATTAAATAATTAGGCTTATTTAATCAAACCGGCAAAAAGAAGATGGATTTCAGGATGAAATGATGTTAATATATTGAATTTCAGTTTGTAGTATCATTCTAGAATATTTTTAAGTGTCTATAAGAACTAAAAAATTAATTTTGTGAGCTTCCTTTACAAAAAATAGAAAAGAAGAAAAGGATCACAAAGTAGGATTCATGGATCAAAAAGAGTTTGGAAGAAGGTTCTAGAAGAGAAAAAGATAGAAAAATCAATGATCACTCAAACTGCTCTACATTCTTAGAAAGAGAAGAATCGAGCTAGCTCATAGACAATGGATTTCCTAGCCACATGATTAGAGATAAAATTAATTTCATAAATTTCAAAAAATATGAAGGAGGTTCTATAACTCTTTGAAATAATTATATTGCAAAATTACTAATAAGGCTATTTTAAGTCTTGATAGTGGTAGGAGAAAATTCTTGATGTTCTATATGTTGAAGGACTAAAGCATAAAATTTTAAGCATAAATTAGATGTGTGATAAAGGTTATAAGCTATCCTTTAGTGTTGATGGTTGTGAAATCAGGAAAACAAGTACTAGAGAACTAATTGTAGAAGGGAGTAGGATAGATAGTGACATAACTACCTTACTATGCAAAGAGAAGAAATTTATAAGCGTTGAATGGAAAAAACTACCTTAATATGCAAAGAGGGTTATAAGCTATCATCTCATTGCATTGGATGGAAAAAATTGCCTTACTATGCAAAGAGAAGAATATTAGATTTAGCATAAAATATTGGGATAGATTAATTTTAATGACACTGTGAAGATTAGCGCAAGAGAAATAGTCTAGAATATACCAAAGATTAAGAAGCCTCAATGCACCGATTGCAAATCATGTCATGAAGGATAAAAAACAAAGAGAAAATTTCCTACTAAGGAGTATTCTACAACAAAGCCATTACATTTAATCCATACAAATTTGTGCAGACCTATGAGGACAAAGATTCTACAAGGACATAGGTATTTCATGATGTATATTGATGATTTAACTTGAATGACTTGGATTACTTTCCTAAAAGAGAAGTGAGAAGCATTTGAGAAGTTTAAATAATTCAAGGCACTAGTTGAGACTGAAACTGGAAGGACAATCAAAGTTTTGAGGTTAGATAGAGGTGGAGAATTTAATTCTAAATGGGATGGTGAATTTTCTTAAGAACATGGGATTTGGAGGTAATTTTCTACTCCTAAGACTTTATAGAAAACTAGAGTTGTAGAAAGGAAGAACTCGACTGTACAAGAGATGTCAAGAAAAATTTTGAGTCAAGAAAATCTACTAGATATGTGCTAGAGAGAAGCAATTCAGACTGTAGTGTATATTTTAAATAGAGCTCAAATCAAATGAATGACTGAAAAAACACCATATGAGTTTTGGAGAGGAAGATCGGCTTCAATTAGACATCTTAGAATATTTGGAAGAAAATACTACATTAAAATAATTGTAGAACATATGGGTAAGTTTGATTCCAAATCTGATGAAGAATTTTTTCTTGGTTACTCTACGACAAGTAAAACATATAGGTGTTACAACAAAAGGCTAAATAATATTGTGGAAAGTGCCAATTTAAGATCTAATGAAACAATTCAGTCTAGTGGTACTTCAGAAATTGAAGATACTGAAGAACCAATCCAAAAAATTAATGAGGATTCAAAAGTTGATTCAAAGACTTTGATAAAGTATGTCCAAAATAATCACTCTAAAGATCAAATTATAGGAGATAGAGATAGTGGGGTTCAGACTTAGAGTAGAATTGAGAAGGAAAATGAGCAAGTACACTTCATTTCTATCAAAGTTAGAGCCTAAGTCCTATAAAGAATCAAGAAATGAGAAAGGTTGGATAGAAGCCATCAAGGAATACCTAAACCAAATCAAGAAAAATGAAACTTGGGAATTGGTCCTAAGACCTAAAAGAAAGAATGTCATTGGTATGAAGTGGGTCTCTAGAAATAATAAAAATGAAGATGGAGAGGTGATTCAAAACAAGGCCAAAATTGTGTGCAAAGGGCATGCTCAGGTTGAAGGGATAGACTTTGAAGAGACTTCTACTTCAGTAGCAAGACTAGAAGCTATCAAAATATTTTTAGGTCTTTCGACATTCAATAATTTCAATGTATATCAGATGGATGTGAAGTAATAATTTTTGAATGGTGAATTAGAAGAATAGGTCTACATTGAACAACCAAAAGGGTTTCAATGTTCAAACAATCCAAATGATGTGTAGATTAAAGAAGGATCTTTATGGTCTCACATAAGCTCCTAGAGCTTGGTATTAAGGGTTGGATGGGTATTTACAGTAGCAAGGGTTCTGAATAGGAAATGTAGATAGTATCATGTACATAAAAAAAAAAGGTGATCAACTACTAATTATGGTGGTCTGTGTAGATGATATTATCTTCAAGGAAAAATTAGTGATGAAATGTGCAAGATATTTCAAAATGCAATGTAGAGTGAGTTTGAAATGTCAATGCTTGGTGAATTATCTTTCTTTCTTGGCTTACAGATTACATAATAAAAAAAGGCATATTCATTTCTCAGAACAAGTACATAAATTATATGCTAAGTAAGCTTAGGATGGAATATTGCAAGATAGTGGGTACACCTATTGTTACCAGATGTAAGCTGAGTAAATATAATGAGTTTTCCTTGATAGACGAAACCTTGTATAGATCCATGATTGGTTGTTTGCTATGTGTGATAATATCTATATTGGATATAATACAGGCAATTAGAATGATAGAAATATTTCAAGAAGTACCTAATGAAACTCATACCAGAGTAGTAAGGAGGATTTTTAGATATCTGAAGGCTACAATGGATTTTGGCTTGTGGTATCCAAAGAGTGGAAATTTCACTTTGACTGCATAAAAAAACATAGATAGGAAAAGAAACATAGATGAACAGAAGAGAACAAGTGGTGGAGTTGTGTTTCTTGGTGATAGTTAGGTGTCCTGGTTGAGTAAGAAACAAGATCCAATTTCCTTATCTACAACAAAATTAGAATACATTGTGACAAATTCATGTTGCACTCAACTGCTTTGGATGAAGAAAAACCTGAAGGAGATGAAGATTGAATTTTATGAACCTATTGTTATTTTTTGTGAAATTACCAGTGCCATAAATATTTCAAAGAATCTAGTTATGCACTCATGGAAAAAACACATTGTAATCAAGTATCATTTTCTGAGAGAGAAAGTTGAAGAAAAAGAGGTGAAATTGTAGTATGTTGAGACCAAGGAGAAAGTAGTAGATATTTTCACAAAAACACTTCCAAAGGATACATTTGAATTTCTCCGATAGAAGCTAGAAGTTGTTGCTCCCTCCTCTTGAATCAAGATAAAGTACATGCTGAGGGGGAGCTTGGTCTTCCTATCACAAAAAGGCTTCGTGGTCTTGTAGAATGATTTTCAGAAGTAGTGTGGTATAGACTTATGTGAATTTTTCTTGAAGAAGCTCCAAAGAATTCTCTGCATTCCTCGACATTTAAATATATAGTCTTGTGGCTTGGAAGTTTGATAAACGCAAGTGAGAATTATGTATGTTCCTATTTTTAGAATAATATGTTAGACAGGTGTTTCCAAAATATATAGGTCAAATACTAGGTTGTTGCAGTCAGGGAGGTTTAGAGAAATCATACATAGTTCTTTGCATTTGGATTTTACCTTTTCCATTGATGTCAAAGGGGGATAAAGGGAAACTCAAATCCTCTAACGGGAGAACTAGGAACTCAGTGGGGAGAAGACAAAGATTTTTCTTCATGTGTGGCCATCATCTTGTTGTTTTCCATCAATGAAAAAGGGGGAGATTGTTGAACAAAGTTTGTTATTGATGTCAAAGAATGTCAAAATATATGATTATAGGTGGCAGTATATTTTCAAGATTTGTTCTATCTTACCTTTCTACCTTCATAATTGTACCATCATATCATTTTGAGTTGTAGATATTTACAGAAATATATGTTACTATCTATATTGAAGTGTCTATGGTCTCAAAGCATGTTGTGTATTAGGAATATCATGCATTCATCTATTCACTATGATAGAAGTCATCCAAAATTCTATACCATAATGTTTCAGTTTTGTTTCTCAAGGAAGAGAGATTTCTCTAGCAATACAATTATGGTCCAATCTTCATCTCCTTCAGGTTTAGCTTCATCCAAAGCACTTGATTGCAACATGAAGTTGTCACAATGTATTCTAATTTTGTTGTAGATAAGGAAATTGGATCTTGTTTGTTACTCAACCAGGACATCAAACTGTCACCAAGAAACAAAACTCCACCACTTGTGCTCTTTTGTTCATCTATGCTTATTTTCCTATCTATGTTTGTTTATGCAGTCAAAGTGAAATTTCCACTCTTTGGATACCACAAGACAAAATCCATTGTTGCCTTCAGATATCTGAAAATCCCCTTACTACTATGATATGAGTTTCATTAGGTACTTCTTGAAATATTTCTACCATTCTAACTGCTTGCATTATATCCAATATATATATTATGGGTATGTGCAGGATCATGATGGGCCAAAAATTGGCGATATGTAAGTGATATGATGGCCCATGTGGCTGAAATTTTTTTTTACCCAAAATTGATGAAACGAAAAGGGTTTTTAAAGAAGATTGTCAGCTTTCCACCAATATAAATTATGTTTTACTTTGAATTTAATAAATAATTATTATTCATTTTCTATGTGAATTATGACTAAACTCCTGATTGATAGGCTGATTGAAAAACATCTATAGATTTCAAACGGTATCATATTTTTTGAATCCAAAACATGTGTCACATTCTATGCTTTGCATACTATAGGATTAACAAAAAATTGAATTTCATGAAGTTTTGACCAAGTTAAGGTGGTAAGACATACGAGTTTTTATATTTTTTAAAAGTTGTAAAAAAAAAATCATAATTAATTATTTACTTGGAAAAAAATTACAAAAAATAATGCATCACATTGGGAGACAAATCTTTTACTTATATCTAAAATATTATAAAAAATAATTATTATTTTATTATGGTTAGGGTGGTTAGACAAACACCTACTTATTTTTTTCCCTGAAATTTAAGTACTACTGCATTGAAATTTCAAATTTTCACCAAATAGGTTTTTATTATTTTTAAATAAACCTAGTAGTTTAGAAAGTACATTCAATTTTCTATAGATTCTATTCTTACATATTTTTGAAATAATATAGATAACTTATTCAAAATTTTACAACAAGTTGCCTAACTTTGATTTTTTGAATTTTCATCACCACTTAAGGGCTTGTTTTTTCCATGATGATCCTCCACATACCCTTATAACACATAGAAAACAACCAATCATGGATCTATACAAGGTTTTTTCTATCAAGGAAAACTCATTATATTTACTCAGCTTATATCTAGTAACAATAGGTGTACCCACTATCTTGCAATCTTCCATCCTAAACTTACTTAACATATAATTTATGTACTTGTTCTGAGAAATGAATATGCCTTTTTTTCTTATGTAATATGTAAACCAAGAAAGAAAGATAATTCACCAAGCATTGACATTTCAAACTCACTCTACATTGCATTTTGAAATATCTTGCACATTTCATCACTAATTTTTCCTTGAAGATAATGTCATCTACGCAGACCACCATAATTAGTAGTTGATCACCTTATATTTTTAGAGGGCCAATTTGTCCATATGGTTTAAGAGGTGAGTATTTATACACTTGTTCTATCATATTCTTGAGCTTTCAGAGGATATGTTCTACATTCAAAAACATTGAAATGATAGAAGTATCTTTGTGACTGTCTATCAACTAGTTGGTGCTTATGATCTATGCAGGAATGGCTAGTAGCGTGCAATATTCAATTCTAGATATGTGGTGTTAATATAGGACCTAGTTAAGGCTTATGTAGTAGCATTAAACATCATGTTCTTTTAGTGGAAACAAAATTTATTTTTGGACTGACTTGTTACATGTTTCCTAAAATTTGAATTTAGGTCCACCCTATATTGTCCTAGTTATTTGTGGACCCCTAGCTGACATGGAAGATTGTTAATGCAATTTCATGTATATATTCCTCTATTTTGTAGATGCATAATGTGAATAATAAGTAAGAATCATAATGGTTTGAAGCATAAATTGAAGAGAAGGTAGTAAAAACAAAAGGTAATTCAAGGAGAGTTGCATTAAAAGTGCACGTGTTAGTATCAGAATATCATAATGAGTGTGGAAGAGTGTTTGTAGCTAGTTCAGAAGTGTATGAGATGTATTCAACTACTATTGAAGGTTCATAACCTTATCTATGTAATTTGGTAGTGTTTCACACATGATTATCATTGCACCAAAGGATCAACGTGTTAATGCATGATACAACTACCAGAGTTAGTGAATCCATAGGAGATGGTTAAGCCATGTCACAAAAATGAGCATTCTGCTACACAACACAAGGAGACCAAGGAAGCACACCTTGCAAAAATCCCTCGGTGCAAGCAAGGGGTTAAAACTCGTGACTTAGGCTCTGATACAAATTGTTGCACAGATGGTTCCCTTTGTGCCAAAAGATCAACCTATTAATGCTTGATACAACCAATAGAGTTAATGAATCCATGGGTTATAGTTAATCCATTTCACGAACCTAAGCATTACACTGCACAACATAAGGAGGCCAAGGTCGCACACCTTGCAACAGGTAGGACTGGTGTTCTACCAATTGTATTGATATGTGTTGGGGATTGGTGTCTCAAGTAGGTTGGTTCCTACAAATACAATAAGGGATTGGTGTCTCTTTTAGGTTAGCGCCTACTTCATATTGTAAAATTTACTTATATATTCATGCTTTCTGAGGTTGGATTTTGATAGTAGATCTAAGCAATTGATCTCACTTTGGTTTTTCCCATCTTGGGTTTGTTGGAAAAAAACTACACTAAGAGGGGGGGTGAATTAGTGTTGTGCAAAAATAGATTTATTAACCTTTACCTTCAAAGCATTAACAATATTCAACCATAATGCATAAACATGAAGAAAATAAACACAACACCATAACACAAGGATTTTTACGTGGAAACCCTATTAGGGGAAAAATCACAATGGATGGTCAATCCACAATTTAATCTGAGTATACTCAAATGAAGTTTACAATAAGGGGAATTTAGTTGCATTCAGGCACACTACCTAGAGCTCACTGCCTTACAAATAAAATCATATTAAAACCATCTAAGAGTTTGAACTGAGAATAATAGAATCTACATATGCCTGGTTACAGTTTTGGTTAAGCAGAATATTTGATCTATTGTCCTACAGATTGATTATGTACTTCTACTCTGGTTTGCTCACACTCGCAACACAAATTATCTATGTGTAAGTAAAAATGAGCATTATTGCTCTAATTCGCAATTCACATCACCACACTTAATATTGCTTCCAAAATGATACAAACGATCTTATATATATATCTGCCACATAGAATTCAATTACACTTTGTCGGCTTCAATGGAACACAAAACAATTACAACTATCGGCTTAAAATGAAAATAATATGCAATGCATATCCACAACGGTCGGCCACAACTTGACTAGGACCCAAACAAAGATGCACACACAAAATACTTAACCAATTACTTTCCATACATTTGCCACATAATTCATTCATGAAATCGGCTCCAATACTAATAAGACAGAAAATCGGACAACCGTATATTCAAACTTCCACACGAATCGATACAAGCCATTGTGCTTCAATAGTAATAGAGATAATATACCAAAAAACATTTCTTGAGATACGTAACACAAAACAATAACAAAAAATCTTCTCACAGATTGATGAACACTGAACTACCAGATGCTTTGTTCTTCCTTGTCAAACTTCAATCTATCTTTTGGTATGATCGAATGATGATATACATATTTGATCATCATTTAGGGTTATCATTAATGAAAACACCAAGTGATACTAGCAATGTCTCTTTCCAACAATCTCCCCCTTTGGCATTGATGGTTGGATCAGTACAAAGATAAATTACGTTTCCATCTCCAAAATTCCAAAAATACAATTCTCCCCCTAAGATGATTATGCATTTTTCACTCCACTCTTCTCCCCCTTTGACATCAATGGAAAAGGAGGGGACCGCATACCAAAAATGGATCAATCAATTAATATTGTTATACAAAAATTTCTTCTTTAACTTACATAAGCTCGAAAATGCTTGCAAAAAATTTCTTCAGCTAGATCATATTTGCATCCCAAACTCTTTTGAGACTCTCCATGATTGTTATGTGACCACAGATCTAGTAGGACTATGTCTTTGCAGATTCCAAGCTGGCTAGATCACCAACTGCCATAGTGTCCTCTCCTTCCTTTAGAGCACTTGACATTATCTCAATTTTTTGACCAATTATGCCTCTAAGTTCACATTCTCTAGCAACAATCTCATCATTCTCTTGCTTCAAGCCTTTTATATTGTTAAGAAAAGAAATCACTTCACCTTCTGTCTTTCCAACACCACCATTTAGAGGATCAAATGCTTCAGAGATAGTACTTAACTTTTTTTCCAAATCTTTAACCTTTTTTCTCATTAGCTTTAGTAAGTTTTGAAAAAGACAAACATGATTTGTAGATATTTCCACCTTCTAACAAAGAATTATGTACATTCTTCACACATGTGGATAAAACTCTTTTATCTTTAGCAATCATTCTTTTCAATCCACTAAACCTTTTGACATCAAACTGTTTATGTACTTTCACCATAGCTGATTTTTTGAGTGACTCAAAGTGAGTACTCACAGAGTTGATAAGCTTTTTCAATTCACTAGAGGAGGAACCAGTTGAATATTTCACATAAGAAGGGATTATTTTCTCCAATACTCTAGATGCAGGATTTAGCAGCTCACTATCTTCAATGTGTGACTTCAGTAGCTCTTCTCTAGCTTGAGCTTGAGCGAATAAAGCTAATTTCATCTTCTCGATTAGACTTAAAGTAGATAGGTTAATGATACCTTCAATAAATTCTAGATCCAATTCTTCTTTTTGTTCAACCAAAAATTTCTTCACTGCCTCAACTGGGATTTCTTTTACATTATCTTTCTTCTCTTCAGTTGTTACTGTGAACCCCAGTTTTATACCTACACAAACACAACAAAAAAAAATGTTATTAGATAAAAATACAAGATGAAAAAAGGATTCCCCATGAAATCCATTTACAAATACTCAAAATAGGAAAATGAAGAACAAACATGAAATATAGATGAAATCCTAAATTAAGCAAATGCAAACTTTTGATCCCATGGAGGAGTTGGTGCCAATTGATATGTCAAAATTAGCCCTTTCCCAACTCCTTTGTAATCTTGATGGTTGAATTCCTACATAACCTAGCTAAGAAATTGATAAAAATAGATAAAGATGGCTATGCTTGGAGACGAAATTGAGTATAATAATTTTACTCAAATTGTGGATGATAGAATGAGAGGAAGAGTCTCTCATTTATAGATTTCCAAATTGGAAGAATGAGCAAGATTTGAGAAATGTGGGACAAATGACCAACTAATGAGAGAAGGCCACTTGTCCACATGTGATTGGAGGAGTAATGAGCACATTTTGGTCAATGTGCATGATAAATTTTATGAGATTCAAATTTGAAATTTGAATGTGACATGTTGGAGGGAGAAAATAATGGAGTTAATGTCACTTGGCTCAAGGCTAAGGACATGTAAGAGACATTAAATGGCTTTTTGGAAGGACCAAACCCACTTGAATTTGAATTCAAATTTGAGGGAATATTCCTCTTTTATGCCATGTGAGGGAAAATACACAATTAAATAAATCAAAGTAATTGATTTATTATGCAAGTTGCATTCTCTAGAGGATTTTAGTGATTGAGATTAAATTAATCAAGATTTGATCAATTTAATGAGAGATTAGATGATTTGACAATTTTGAATCAAATTTTAGGATTGATTTAAATAAAAAATGAGAGGAAATATTAACAAATAAATGTTTTTGATTTATTTAACTAAAAAGGGGAAATGTTAGATTAAATTAAATAAGGCTTAATTTATTTAATTTAATAAAAAGACTTTAGAGACTTTAATCAAATAAAATGATTTATTTAATTAAATAGAGACATAAGGTTAATTAAATTAAATTGATTAATTTAATCAACACAAGAGAAAGACTTAATCAAATAAATATTGATTTATTTAATTAAGAGAAAAAAGGTGATGATAAGTTGAAAGTATGATTCAGGAAGAAATGTTGTTAGTAGTGAAGATCAAGTGCGCCGGATTGAATTTGTACATTTTCCATGTCTACATTTTTTCCCTCTTTGAAGCAATGTACCTGTTGCATTGGTTCAAAGAATAATCTGCTCTAATCAAAGTTCAAAATTTCTCAATTTTCTGAATGGCCCACTACTGCCTAGTGAGAAGGATTATGTTGGTATATTGGCCCCTCAAGAGATCGAGTAAAAATGTTTGATTTTCCGATCGATATCGCGATAAAATTCAAGAGAAGTGGTTCTATTGATCAGAGGATGAAAAATACTTCTTTGATGTAGATAATTTTGATCATGTATAGATAGTCATTGGTCATGGGTAGCCGCGTGTATATTTTGAGATTTTACACCTACATTAGATAGAAATGTTAGTAAAGATAGAAGAGTAGGAAGAAAATAATGATGAGAAGAGGATCCAAAAAGCCTACGTTATGATGATGATGATGATTTTCCTACCAGGAGTTGGGATTTTAAAAGCGCCAATTACTTTATGTTTGATAACAAACGTAGGTACGATGCATCAAGGTATAAAGAACTAGGATGGCGTTGTACCTAGTGTGATGGAATTTGACTCAAAAATCAGATAGGAGTGCTCTTGTTCACACTTGACATACAAAAACCTTGCTAGGACGGACCTAACAAAGCAATTATTTGCCAAGTTATTTTAAAAGAACATCCAACAAGCACAACAGATAAAAAAGATAATGATTGTTACCCTATTCCTTTCTCTCTAAACCTGTTTTGTTTAGGCATCATTGAGAGGTCCTAAGAATGAGCGCAAAATAAGATAATTCAAAAAAGACCAAGACAAAGTAAACAAACAAGCTAATGTTCTTCATATCGCTAGCCAAGGATAAACTACTACGAGGTACCTGATGCTTATGTCCATCATGGGAAAGATTCATCCTAGGAGATGTTGTGATTTGGGTTTTGGTGGGACTGATTGGGTGTTAAGCTATTGATACTCCAAGTTGACCAATTTGCTTTCTTGTTGACTTAGACTTAAGACTCTGATGATTAGGGTGTTCACTTTGGAACCTGCTATACATGCTTTTGGTTGCTTCACCAAAGGATGAAGGCAATGATTGATTTTATTATGAGATGATAATCGGGGGTGAAAGTGAGATGAGATGAAAGCAACATTTTGGATTTTTCAAATATTTTGAGGTTGTTTTTGGTATTTTTGAACTGTTTCAATGTTTTGTATGTTTTTGGATTTTGTGTCTCAAGAGCCGATCAAGGATGGTCTTGCCTACGTTTAAGCTCAGAGAGGACGTAGTTCGGACAAGGTGGAAGACTGACAAGACTCAATGATGAAATAGATGGGAAAATGGATTGCCATTTTATTGCGACTGACGCTTAAGGACTGACCTAAAATGTTCCAAGGGATGATCAAAGATCAACCTTGCCTACATTCAAGCTCAGAGATGATGTAGTTCAGCAAGATGACTCTATTTTTTATTTTTTAGATTTTGACATGTTTTTAGATTTTGAATGATTTGGATGTTTTTGGATTTTCGCATGATTTTGACGATTTGGATGTGGATATGTGATGATATCACTGCTTTGTTTTGTGATTTTTTTGAAAACCAAGCTAAGGTTGATTGATCAGATTGATGGATTGATAGTTTGACTAAGTGTGTTAAGTCAAACAAAAGTAATAATGCACTCGTAAACTCTAGGAAGTTGTGTTATCCTAGAGTAAACTCATACACGAGATGTTAGTTTGACTAAGTGTGTTAAGTCAAACAATTTGATGATGGATTGGATAATTTAACTAAGTGTGTTAAGTCAAATAAGATGATAATGCACTTGTAAAATCTAGGAAGTTGTGTTATCCTAGAGTAAACTCCTACACAAGAGGGTGGTTTGACTAAGTGTGTTAAGTCAAACAAGGTGATAATTGATTAGATTTGATTGATCAGGATTTGGAAGCTTGGCTTGAAACCAAATTTGTTTGAATGATTTGATGTGATGTTGAAGTACACATTAGATGCAACTGATATTGATCATTTGGATTGATGTTCGATGAAATATAAAGCTTGATAAGGAACATCGTTTTGTCAAAATATTCCATGGGATAGTGATTTGACTTGGTGCTCACAAATGTTTTAACCAATTTGATTTCATGTTTGCCAATGTTTGGATCACCACATAAGTTAGAGGATATAGATCAAGATTTATTCCCAAACCAAGATGTAAATATCTACCCCCAGTGTCTAGCAATGTTTGAAAGGCCTTGGGTAGATTCTTGGATAGGCATATGGAAAAATGGATAGGTATGGATCATCTCGCGATAAGATAAGGTGTTCAGGTAGTGGATGCGCATTTGAATAGTGCTTCATGGCTCAAATAATGTTGGATTGGATAGGATCAATGAAAATGACCCATGTCAAGATGACTACCATAAGCAATGTAAAGTCTGCACCAAAATTTCATCAAGGTTAAGATACCTTGGAGTATGGATGAAAATGGATTGGATAAATGGTTCATGGATGAACAGATGATATGGATGGAATAGTGGCTTCATTATGGATGGGATGAGATGCTTTCTCCTAAAATGGCACACGTAGATGCTTGATTCTACACATGATACCTATTTTCCAGGTTTTCATCATGGTACCTATCCAAAGGGACACTGCAGTGGTTTTCACTAGAGCATGATTTTTTCTTTACTGTTTTCAATCCTTTTTCTATTTTTTTTTGGATTTTTATATTTTTTGTATTTTTCTGAAAGATTTTAAGCTTATGTTGAACCACCTGGTGATGCTGACATTGATGTTTTTGTCATAATATACCATCGATATCCTACTTGAAGAAGTTTCTTTTCCAAGATACGTGGACCTGAATGCAACTTTTGAGAAACTTGTTCTGCTTTGCTGATACCGGAGTTAACTTTGTCTTTGTGTGCACATCATAATAGAGTGCCTTCTAAATCCTTATGATGAAGGGTCATTGCCAAAACATGGTCAATGAAAGAATCGGATATCCTGCATGGAGATGTGGATGGAGTGTGTTTAGTAATAACATACAGATTGGTCGATAGTTTGGAACATTTGACTCTCCAAACTTGGGAAGATGAGCAATAATGGATGGATACGAAAGTGTGCATGGAATTATGACCAACTTTTTGATATACTTTGTACATCGCTTGAGAATCCTTCTTTTTCCTTTGTGGACATATTTGATGGATACTTTTCCCTTTTTGATTTTTCCCCATAGTTTCTTTGACTAATGGAGTTTGATAAGGATCTTCTTTCTTTGTATTTTTTTGGTATCCATATGTATTTGATTTGTCTGATATTCTTCTTACCTTCTTTTGATTTGATAATGTTTTGTGTTCTTTGATTCAAAACCTTCTTTTGATGCTGGTCCCAATTCGTAGATGGTGTGATGGGTGGATGAAGATTCGTGGCATGGCGGGTCGTAGTATTGACATTAGTTTCATCATAAGGATTCTTTGTGCTCCCTACATTGACGTTTGCTTGAGATGAAGTTGCCCCCAGTTTTATAGAGGTATCACTATTATGTTTATATCCCTTGATTGTTGAATAACCAAGGCCTTGATGCTTAGGATTGCCAATAATCTGCACTGGTTCCAGGATACCCTATTCATGTAGACCTAATCCTATGCCTTGATAATTCATCTGTTGAAACATTTTATTTGAAATGTGATATGATCTATCTTGGAAACAAGGTGCTACTCCTTCTCTGCTCTATGGTGGATCTTCAAAAGTGACAACTTCTTTATTGATGAGATAGCCTACCTTAAGAAATCTAAGTGATCCAAGTTTATAAGAAATTGGATCTTCCATATGTGGGATGACTTCCTGATTGATATCTTTAGCTTGATCTTGTGAAATATATAATTTTAATGCTTCTTCAAAAAGTGTTGATGATTCATTGTCCCCATAAAACTCTTCCTCATGATTCATTTCACAAGATGCTTCTAATTCATGACTTTTGTAGTTGCCCTCTTTATGTTCTTTAACTACTACGTCTTCATAGGATTTTTCTAATTTGCAACTTTTATAGAAGCCTTCATCATGATCTCTTTCTGCTATGTCTCCAAATTTTTCTATATCTTGGTCATGGGTACAAATGTTAAGAGTAGGAGACTCTTGTTCCTTGGTAATGATGTCAAGAATATGAGACTCTTGTTTTAAATGAAGATCATCTATGTGTCCATCCAAAGAAATAATCTCATTAGTAGATGGAGGAATATGTGCTATATGGATATGTTCATCATTTGTGACATCTTGTATAGATAGAAGAGTGCCCATTATATCATTGTAGTATCTCGAAGATACGAATTCTTGATCCTAATTAATTTTGGAATTTATTTCGACATGCTTTAGATCAAGTTCATGACATGGGTCGATTTAAAAGGGTGGATTGTCTACAAGGGATTCTTGGACATTGTTATTAGGAATGGGAAGTGGCTCAATATCCTTTTGATATTTGAGGATTCCTTCACTATCTATAATCATGAGGTCGAGGGATGTCAGTATGTCTTGGGAAGAACCATTGCTAGACCTTGGTGGTAGATGTTGATCATGCTTTGGGATAAATTCTTGAGATATGTCCTCTATCTCATTAGGTGATGTAGAGACATTTTTAACATGATCATTGGTTGAAGGATCTTGATCATCATTTTCAATGATTATGGTGGGAATCTATTTAAAGTTCTACTATGGGAGTAAGGCATGTGTTTCCTACTGAGCCAACAATGCTTGTTGTTGGTCATGTTGTTGTTGTGCCAACAATGATTTTTTTTGGGCTTGTTGTTGTGCTACTTGTTGATACACTTGTCGATGGATTGCTTGCAATAGTGCCCAGAATTGTGCTTGCGCCTGTCGAGCCTGGTGTTGGGCTACTTGAGCCACTTGCACAACTTGTGCGATTTGTTGGGATTGTGCAATTTGTGCAACTTGAGAGGCTTGTTGGGAGGCTAACTATGATTGCGCTTGCTGAGTAGCTAGTTGTGCATCTTGTTGGTTTTGGAGTACTTTTTGGTGGGCATCTTTTCAAGCGGCTTGCAACACGATGGAGAATGAATTAACCATGTTGTGTTTTCATGACGCCAGTGGTGGATTGGGAATGGTGTTGACCATTGTGATAGGAGGAACGGTCACATTGATTGTCAAGGTTTGAGTGGTGAATGGCATGATTGAGATGCTTGGTCCTTGAGACACTTGATGGATGGTAGTTGTGTTGACTATTGGGGTTGCTTGGATGGTTGCCATCTGTTGTAGCGATATTGATGGAAAATGGGAGGATTTGATATGATGCTTTGACTTATGAAAGGGGTGTTGCTCGGATTCGGTTGATTGATGGTTGGTAAAGGGGGAAGGCTCATTCCTTGATTGTTTGGTTGATAGATTTATAAGTTTTGACTTTGATTTAAATCTACCAAAGAGAAAGGTGTTCCAAAATTTAGATTGGAAAAACTCAAATTTGTTGTACCATTGAGGTTTGTAGGTCCTATGTATGGATTGTACAAATGAAAGTCTTGAAAATCAATTGGCATTGTAAGGCTTCGATTGTTTGGTTCAATTGGATTACTTGTGATATCTAATTCAAGTTTAAACTCCATGTTTTTCTTATGTTTTGACCTTGTTGACCTCTGAAAGGCTTAGGACCAATGATGAGATGAAGGATGAAAGGGGTGAATGATATGGGTGTTTAAACTTTTAGGAACTTTGGATCAATGCTAGACTTTAGGACTTATTTTTATTTTGATTCGGATTGAGGATAGTTTCACTATGTGTGTTAAGTCAAACAACGTGATTATGAACTTGTAAAACCTAGGAAGTTGTGTTATCCTAGAGTAAACTTATTCACAAAAGGATAATTTGGCTAGGAGTGTTAAGCCATGTTGATGGTGTTTTCTGCACAACAACAACATAGACAAAATATTATATCCTATCTCTCTTGAAAGGTAAATCTCTATCAGAAAGCCTCAAGAGATAACCCCAAGGTCTCTAATTTCAGGTCTTGACAATGCAACAAACCAACTCAGAGATAATGTGAAAATGCTGGTAATCATAAAGGGGCCTTACTACAAGCAAACAGTGGACTTTGAATTTATCAGATCTAGCAATAAATTGATACCTTCAACCCTAAATTAAACCCAAATAAAAAATAAATAACAAAAGATAAAGGTTTTAGAGATAATTCTAAGACTAATTCTAACCCTAAGATCAACAATGAAAAATATAAGATGCTCAAAATGGACCGATCTCTCATAAAATTCTTTCTGTTTGACCCAGATAAATCTTCAATCTCACAGAAATAGTGCAATCTTCTATGGTATTTAAAGAGTTTCAAATCATAAACATTCATTCAAAACAATCTTGTTGCAATCAAAATGAACAAACCCTCATAATTGAACTAAGCACAATTTTAAGTCTAGGGTAACTTTACAAATCAGCTGACAATCAACTAACTATAAAAATTATGGACTAGAGGTCACTACAAACATTTCAAACATGAAACCCTAAGCATCATCAAGCTATCTAACTATAAAATTAAGCAATTTTAAAGATAGAACAACAAGAACCATGGAAGATAAACTCAACACAAGAAAGATACCAAAATAACAATACCCCTCCTTATAATAAATTATCCAAAATGGCAACAATTCCAATCTTCTATTACAACACTTTCTTGAAGATAACCCTAATTTTCTCAAATATGAAATCTCTATTCTATATGCTACTCTATTAATCTATCTTCGATCTCTATATCTCTCTATATTCTACAAATGAGGCAACATGCCCAATGTATAGATAACCCACAAGATAGGTCAGCCCAAATAAGAGTTTACAATAATAAATTCCACACAATAGGTCGGCCTCAAAATATATTTGAATGCAACATGAAATGTGCAATTAGCACCAATTTCATCCAAGACGGCCTAGGGTCTCAAAAAGTCATCCCAATGCATGTGGATAATGGGAAACATAAAATTTGATGTAGCCATATATAACTACTTCCCATCCTTGTCCTTATCACACTCAAATTCACCATGCACTACCAACAACACTCTATCTAATTCGGCAATGGGTGGTATAGACAAAACCGTAACTCTTCTTTCAAGATACTTGATGTCATCTCTTGCTTGCCTTACTGTACTATCCCAATCAGTTCTATTTGTTAAATACCTATCGATAACTGCAATGTAGGTTGAAGCATTATCTAGCTAATGTTCAGTGACTAGACCTTCACTAATTGGAGAATAGATATCTCTCCACCATTTCTTGAGTTGTTCCAAATTGAGATGCTTTGGAGAAAACTCCCCCCTCCCTGTCATACTTTCAAAGAATGAGATACACTTATCATGAATGCCAATCAAAGTGTCCTCAATCTACTTCCCTTGTTTGTGAATCTTCTTCAAGGCCTTTTTCCTCATCTGCAAGATTTCAAACCATTCGAAAGGCTTAGAAACCCTTGAGAAAGGAAGAATCCCACTCTTTACCAACTTATCTTAAGTATATTCCATGATTGTTTTTTTTTTTTTGCAATAGGAGATCAATGTCCTCTTTGTCTTGATCCAGCATAGTCTTCAACCAATCTACTGACCACATGGCATCTCTTACAGTCGACAAGATATCCTTGATAGCACCAACTCCTTTGGTTTGAATTCACCGCAACCAACCAACTATGGAATGTGTAGTGCCTTTCATCTTCTCAAGTTTAGAGATTGTTTCTTGAGGCAAGAAACCTGCAATAGAGGAGGAAGAGCCAATGGACTGCAATGGTTTCATCAACTCCTACAATTACCTCTTCAAATTCTCATTCTCCCTCTCCACTTCATGTTTGGTTTGTACCTCCTTCTTCAACCTGTCCACAATTACATCACTGGAGCCTTCATACTCCTCAATTTCTTGTTCCATAAAAGCATGCCCTAAATCAATATTATGCACATGATAGTCCTTTGCAGTCACATTATCTCTATCTTTGTCCAGAGCAGGGGTAGCAACATGAGCCACTCTATTGCTAAATCCATCTCTCTCAATTTTGGACACAACCATGACTTTCTTCTTAGTTTTTCATTTCCCAATGTTAGCCATTAACTCATCCCAATTGGGAGGAGTGTCCTCCACTATTACCAACTTACTCTTTATTTCTCTATCTAGCTAGCCTGGAAAAGTGGAATCGATTTGTACTGTATCTTGTTTATCCTGCTCCTATTGGACATTAGGTGCATCTTTCTCAACACTTGGCATACTAGGGATGTCTTTAGTCGGATCCTCTTTCTCTAGAGACTGCTCCTCTACAATAACATATGTCAGTGAAGGGATCCTAATTGGTATCTCCTCCTAATGAGGGGATTTTGTCAATTTCTCTTCTGCAGATGAATCTTCATAGGCTACCGAGGGAGACTAGATTACCTTTTCAATTTCTACCTCCACATTGTGGAGGTCCCCTTCCTATAATTCTTCTTCACCCAAGTCTTTAGGATCTTCATCCTTTCTTGGCTCTTCTAACACACTGCCAGTATCTTGAGGAGGGGGAATACTCTCCTATTCAATGATAGAAGCAGTCATTGGTACATCCTCCTTTGTTGTAGCATCTTTTGGGGAAGGAGTCCTTGACCTCCTCATGTAAACCTATGTTCTTCCCCTAGATTTTTTAGTTCCACCACAGGTGGCTCAACTTCTTTATCGATCTTGGTAGCCTCTTCCTGTTTCTGTGATAACCTCTCAAGTCTCCTTCTCTTTGTTAAGGGAGCAGTAAATTCTACTTCTTCCTTCTCTTATTTATCCTTCTCAACCTCCTTCCTTGAAACATGCCTTCACTTCTTGGCAATAGGATTTTTTTGTTTACCCACATCTGCTTCCTTTTTAGTTTGAACATCCCTAAATTTAATCTTGAAGGGAGAGTCCACCTTGGCCTTACCCTTAGGATCTTGTGTCAAAGATTGCAACAAACCTACCTTGGGGATTGATTATCCTTCATGTTCCCCTATCATAATTTTTGGCACACTCAAGCACTAACTCATAACACTGCACTGTGGAAGGGAAACCTACTACATGTGCCAATCTCGACTCCAAAGTCCTTCTAACTAGCAAAGGGAGGTTTTGTGCAACCATTTCAGCTTTGAACTCCTCAAAATCCCATATACCTACATCGGTATCGATAATTCCTGACCAGACTGAGGTCAAATTTCTCTCGTGAATCTTACTCTTTATATCCATTTTTACCTTTTTTGCCTCAGAGAGTAGAACTTTCTACACTTGGATCCATTGCCTTTCCCTTGCCATGCCTAGTAACATCTTGTCCTGATCTTTCCTGCAAACAAGTAAAGAGAACCAAAGTGAGATCCAAGAGAAACAACAAGTATCAAAAATCCATATCTCAAAGTTCAGGATTTAGACCCCTTCGCAGAATCCAGACTAGAGAGGAATTTCAGGGAAATCCAGACTAGGCGGGGAATCTAGCGAAACAAGCATACAAAACCCCTCATAATCACCTCAAGCAATCAATATAATCAAGAAATAACTTGAACCAATTAGCATAATTTCATTTGATCATCTAAATTCATCATCAATAAGCTACTTCTTATATAATTATCAAATTCCTCACTTCCACAAAACTTCGGCAAAATTCGCAAGAGATAGAAATCCCTGAAAACAACAACAGTTCTAATCAATCCAGGAAAATGAAGAAGGCATAGAACATCCGGGAAATCTCGATGACACAGATTTCAGTGAAAGCATGACAAATTTATCATGAAAGCCCAAAATCGGTAAAATGATCAGGAAACAGACACCGGGAAAATTCGGAGGAAGCGAAATTCTGTGAGGCAAGAAAAAGTCCATATAAAAGAAAATTATGAAGAACAGAGAGGAAATAGGAAAACTCGGGGAAATCCAGTAGGTAGGGATTTCCGTGAAACATAGAAAATCCAAAAGCCCATTCCTCTCATCCTCACCCAAATATATTGAATGATCAAAGACCAAGAGCCTAGAGCTTGACAATGATTTGACCTAAACCCCCAATGGATAAACTACAAGCAAGAAACTGACCTCTCAGCAAATTAAGAGGGATCGGTTATGCCCTAGGCCAAAAACCCTAAAACCTCCACTATGAAAGCACGAAAAAGCTCAGGCAGAACTTACTTGTGAAAGAGGATACAAAAATCATGACAAATGCAAACAAACCGTCGAAAACAGCAATGAAAGATCAGCCCAAAACCAAACACACAAGACAAACACTCGAAGAGACCAGCAAAACACAGAATCTTGAAATGCCTAGGAAAACGCACACTCAAGCAACAATGCAGCAACGAATGACATGAAAGCATAGGAAGCAAAGAAATTCAAACCAAAAGAGAGGATATCCACATACCATGAGATTAGAAGGAACTAAAACCAAGAATACCAACAAAAAACCTTCAAGCACGAGCATAATATGAATAAGGCTCACGAAATTTGAATGTAGCACCCGAAACCACTTCCAAATGCACAATCTAACAAAAAACCTCAAGCTCCAGCACTCCACACTCAAATAGCAAGTAAATAATCAAACTCAAATGGAAAATTACTTCCCAAAACTCAATATATTATTGCCCCAAAAGTCGTGCAATCGCCATTAATGCGATCAACAAGACGACCAAGACCAAAATCCAGGAATCCGACAGAGGAACAAACTTCAAAATTTTTTGGAATCGACATATTTCCTTAGAAACAGAGAAAAAGCGCTCGCAACTAAGCACTAAAGGAAACCGAGAAAGTCCAACCAAGGCGGATTTTCCTAAAGATAGAGAAAAACCCGAAATGCACCTAGAACTTAAAATTTTCAATATAATTCATAAATGGCCATTCCAACCAGCAGGATGAACATCAAAGCACATGACCAAGCAAGAAAAACTCCAAAATGGAAAGGCCAAGACACCAAAAAATAAAAAATGAGGGTCCCTACTTTCAGTGGGGCATGTGTGTAAAAACTGCAAAACAAATGGCGACTCCATTGGAAAAATGCTCCAGAGCATTTCAAGAACAAACTTGAATCAAGAACCCAAAATGTTTAGTTTCAATCCTTACATCAAGACACCTATAAACAATGTTTCAGAAACCACAAGCAAGAAGACATTTTCCTATACCAGGGAATGAGTGTGTGTATTTTGCATTTATTTCCTATTCCTTAGGTGCAACGGGAACTAGGGAAAATCTGACTAGGCTACATAAAGGTTCTAACTTAAAAATCAACCTGGATAGAGCCTCACTGCCATTCAAGCATCCATAGCCCTAACGAGTTTATCACTATGACCCTCCCAAGCATAGCTCTACTACTAGCTAGGCATCTATAGCCCCGGTAGAGATACTAGGTTAACCCTGATAAGGTGAATGTTATTTATATTTTCAATATTTTCTATTTCTCTCTTTTTCTCTTTTGACATTTTATAGAACCTTTCTTTCACCTTTACAAGAAATGAAACTTACACTTAGGAATGAGGAACACAGTGGCACTAAAGCAGAATATAAGATTTTTCACTAGGCTAGAATACATAGGAACCCTATTCAATTCCAAACTTTTTAATTTTAGTGTGAAAGTGTGAGACCTAAATATATTCCAAAGTTCATCCAAAAAAATTGACTCTAATTCTAAGTACAAGGGACATCAGATAAAGGAATTCAACCACTTGACTTTGAAAAACTAACTAGAGATTGTAAAAGAAATTTCCAGAACAGCCCTAGGCAAATAGCCCATTGTACAGATGCAACAATCCCAAGAAAGCAAGGAACCAAAAATAAAAAATAAAAATAAAAAATCGAAAAACACAACCAACCAAAGCAAACCTATACTAACCAAAGAAAACAAGCAAATAAAGGAAAAATGAAAACCTACACTAGCTATGTATAAGGATGAGCTACAAACAACTCAAGATTGGAAGTAATACTTCAAATACTGCCCATTGACAAGTAGTGGGATATCCTCACTAGTGAGGGTTTTCAAGTGAAAAGTATTATCTCCCAGAATTTCTAAAATTTGGTAAGGACCAAGCCAGAGTTTGTCAAATTTACCATGCTCTCCCTTACGGTCATGAGCTTTATCCCAGTAGAGAACCAAGTCAGAGATTCTAAAGCCTTTCACTTTAGCTTTCCTATCAAACCATCTTTTCACTACACCTTAATGTTTAGCAAAGTTTTCTAGGGCTTCATCTCTTTTCTCTTCAAGGTGTAACAACTCAGCCAAACGAGCTTCACGTTTATCTTCCTCATTTTAATATTCATTAATAAATTGTAGGGTAGGGATCTTCAATTGAATGGGAAAAATGGGTTCCAAACCATACACTAGGTGATAACGAGAGTTTCCTATGGATTCCTTCTATTTGGTACGGTCTTCCCAAAGAGCAAAGCGGAGCTAGGTGTGCCAATCCTCAGGATTTTATTCTAGCAACTTATGGATAACTATCAGTAGGTTCTTATTGGAAGACTTAGCTAAACCATTACCTTGAGGGTAGTAATTGAATGAAAATTTAATAATAATTCCATGCTCAAATACCCAATTAGAAATTTTCATTGATGCAAATGTAGGGCCATTATCAAAAACTAAAGATAGTGGACAACCAAAATGATTAATAATAGCTGACTCAACAAAATTGATTACCACATCTGAGGTACATTTCTTACAAGAAATAGATTTTGTCCATCTAGTAAAATAATTAGTTATGGTAAGAATATACCTATGGCCCATAGAAGATGGAGGATTAATTGGACCTATGAAGTCCATTCCCCACTGGGCGCATGGTTTTACCTCTATGATCGGCTGAAGTGGAAGAGCTGCATGTTTTTCCTTATTTGTTGTAGTTTGACATATGTGAAAAGTGATCACATGTTGGTGTGCATCTTTGAACAAAGTAGGCCAATAATAGCTAGCCCTCAAAATCTGATTTCCAGTGGATGATGCAGAACCATGGGCTGTGCCATATCTTTCATGAAATTCAATCATCACCCGGGTAGCTTCTTCCTTCCCCAAAAATCTCAAGTATACACCCTCATGATTTTTCTTATACAGGATAGCTCCTTTCATCATAATAATTCCACTCTTTAGGTGTAAAGCTCACCTCTGAACTGTACTAAGGTGATCAGGACATTTCTAATTCAGAAAATAGAAAATAATTTCATCATAACAATCTCCTGGAGATACCTCTTGAAGATAATAGTGTTGAGGCGTGAGGTCTGGACCAGTCTCAACCATAGTCTTTATGAGTCCCTGTCCTCTTACTAATTTCATGGTTTGAATCTCCATATCATATTCATGCAACATAGTCACCCATTTGTCTCTTTGTTCACCTAATTGATTTTGCATTAACAACAGCTTCACTACAGAATCAAACACTATGGAAAAAAGCTTATTCCTCAAAATATAGTGTCTGAAATTTTTCACTGCTCTAACCAAAGCATAGGCCTGCTTTTCTATATTGTGGTATCTTAATTCAACATCCTTTAAAGGCGTACTCATGAAGGCTATAGGATGTTCATCGCCTTAATTAGATTTTTAGGTTAACATTCCAGTGCAAGAGTGATCAAAAGTGAATGAATATATATAAAAGGGCTTAGCATAATCTAGACTCACCAATACTAGAGCATCAACAATAGCTTTCTTAATTTCTATAAATGCTTCTTTAGCTTCTGCATTCCACTCTAATTTTGCTTCTTGTTTCAACATAGCATTCAAGGGCTTCACTATCTCTACAAATCCAATGATAATTTTTCTAACAAAGTTAATGTTTCCAAAGAATGATTTCATCTCTTTCTTGCTTGCAGGGGGCTGAATCTTAATGATAGCCTATATTCATTCAAGATCAATAGCAATACCCTGTTCTAGGATAATATGTCCTAGTAATTTTCCTTCTATGAGACTCCAAAAATGCACTTCCTTGGATTAAGGGAAATACCAAACTCTCTACACCTTTGAAATACTTTGCATAAATCTGCTATATGATCATCTCGTTTCTTAGAAAAATGGTCAAGTCATCCAATAAATAATGATTCACTTACCAATTATGTCCTTAAAAGCAATCTCCATAGCTCTTTGGAATATAGCTCCAGCATTGATCGACCCAAATGTCATTCTTCTGTAAGAAAAAGTTCCCCATTTTGTGGTGAAGGTTGTCTTGTGCCTATCCTCATATTGCACCATAACTTGGTTGTACACAAAATACCCATCCAATAAAGACATCATCTGGGATCCATTAACAATCTGAAGCACCTCATCTAGTGACAGAACTTGATAGTTATCTTTCTTTGATGCTCTATTTAGATTTCTAAAATCCACACACAGTCTGATTTCTCCATTCTTTTTCCTTACTGGAACTAGATTTGCAACCCAAGTAGAGTGTCTTACTAGAAATATAATTCATGTTGAAAGCAACTTTTGTACTTCCTTCTGAATAATGAATTCTAATAGAGAATTGATTGGTCTTTGTCTCTATCTAAATGGTTTAACATTTGACTTCAAAGGAATGGTGTGTGTAATGATTGAAGTATCATATGTTTTCAAATCTTCATAACTCTAGGCTACCACATCATGATTTGTATGTAAGGCATCAATAATCCCTTTTCTTTCTTCCAGAGTGCATACCTTACCAATAAAAACATTCTTCATATCATCTAGTGTCCCCATATTATATTTTTCACACTGACTACTAAGAGACTCCCTTTTAACTTGTTGTTCCTGATCTCTTATCTTATCCAAATCAAAAATTCATTCAAGCTATACCATACCTCTTGGGATAGTGTTAGTTTTTAGGTTAATAATTCCTCCCAAGTCTATTTCTGCTTCTTGAGGCTCTATCTCATCAATGATTTAAGAAGAAAATTGTAATAAATCCAAAATATGCTTATCGTCTTCAAATACCTGGAAATTAGTAATGTTGTCAGGTACTGAAGGTACTGGAGTGAGCTCAACTGTAAACTTCTTCAATCCTGAAAGTGATAAGGGTTGCAATGTACTAGCAACTTGTGCTAGAGAGTCAACAATTTGATTCCTTCTTTGAGGGATCAACCGGATTTATCCCTCAATGAGATCCCACACTCTATGCCTGTAATTGGTCATTCTCCTATCATGACATGAATATTGTTTCCTTACTTGTTTGACTACTAGTTCAGAGTCTCCTAAAACTTGTAATATCTTAAGTTTCTTCCTTGATTCCATTAACAAGCAATGGATCAAAGCTTCATATTCAACCGCATTATTAATGCATTGAAATTGGAGTCTGTGAGCAGCAAAATAGTTATGACCTTTAGGACTGATCAACTCAAATCCTCCTCTAGCACCCTGCTTAGATTTAGATCCATTGAATCTCAAAGTCCAGCAACCATCAGGCTCCAATGGCCTTAATTTATCATTCACTTTTTTGTAAATAGGGGGCTTCTCAGGGAGCATTGGGCTCTTACCCTTATCATTATCTAACTCCTTTTGTATACTGAGTTTCATATATAGGATTGGATTAATGCATTTTAGTATCCACTCCACAACAGTGTGACATAAGTCACATTCCAGCTCAAAGTGAGGAGCGTCACGGACTCTGCACCAATTAGGAAGCAATATTTCTTCAAAATTCACACTCCCTCTTAGCTGAATTTGATTCTCCATACATTTCTGGATGAATTCCTAAAATTTATCTAGCAAACTAAGTTGTTTATCTTCTTGTTCATTGGTTTCATCCATTTGTTTAGTCAGTGTTCTAGAACCACTGACCTCTAGTTCAAATTCTTCTAAGGGGTCCTATAACATAAAGACCTCTTCATTCTCTAAGGTTGATGCAGCCAACACATAATTCCCCATGCTAACCTCTAATACTAATACTTCATTCAAAATATTCTGGTATTCAATGATCACATACTTCATTCGGGGCTCTCTTTCAAATCGGATCTGGTTTGGAACTCCTCTCCATGGTAGCCACATATGAGAGTGGTCTATAGATGTATATCCATTCAATGCAATGGTGAAATCCTGACCCAAAATCAAACCATAAGTATCAAGAATTTCAGAAACCTAAATGTTGATCACCTATTGCACCCTAGGATCTGATGTAAGCTATGTGAGGATCATGTTCAATTCTAAAAATACACTTACCTCTATTTTATCCAACTGGGTAACCCTATTCTGATAGGCTATAGGGGTAATACCCAATGCTTTGCAAACAATAAAAGGCATTACGTTTGTAAATTCCGCTGAATCTAAAAGACAATTATCCAAATTCTTTCCAAAGATACGAACACAAATCAAGAAAGGAGGGGTTTCCATCTTTCCTTGGAACAAACTCAACTGAGTGTTAGCCTGTGCAACTTGAACCTTATCTTTATCTCTTCCTTTTTCTATAGGTGGGACCTGACCTCTAGGTGCCTGCAAACTAGAAGATTTGGTAACAACCTCATTGGTGGTTACCCTTTGTGGTACTATATTCGAATTGAATAACCCCAAAAATACATTTCTAATAGCAGGAACTCTTAATAAATCAAAAGCATAAAGACTTACCTTCACTTTCTTAAATTCTTCAGTCACATATTCGCCCAATTGTTCCATATTCATATCAACATGGCTTTCCTTGCAGCCACCAGCTTGTCTTTCCTTTGAAACTTCAACATTGTTTCCCTTAGACAAGTACGGTGTTGGCACATGAGGATAAGGTGGATTATTACTAGCTTGTGGATCTGGTGGAGTAGTGAAATTGTTAGGAGGGATAGAAGTGGTGAAAGGTCATCCAGCATGTGGGCTCCTGTTAGGTCTATTCCTCAAATCATATTTCTTTGCTAGCTACTAAAACATCTGTACTTCTTCAACACAAAATTCTTCATCATCCAAAGGGCCATTATCATTATCATTTTCCTCATTAAACAATTGAGATATCTCCTCTTCATTTCACATGTGCTCTGCCTCATTTTCATGTTTCCTGGACTCTTCTTTCGGTTCATTTTCCTCACCTTTTGGGAATGGTGCATGATTAAGTACTAGTACTGGAGAATCATAGGGGTTTGAGGGCATAATTTCTTGACTACTGGAATTGTTCTCAACTTCATACTGAAAAATAGAAGCAGTAGTCTGAAACTCAGTGCAATCTAGCTCAGAATGTTGGTTGGTCTTATGGAGTTTGCACCATCCAGACAAAGCTGTCTTTGCCAAATATACACCACTTGGAGGCTTCTCCTGGGTAGAAGGCTTATCTAATGGAGTAGGAATCCCTCCATTATCAGGTCTAGTATTCCATGATCTATTTTTCCTAGGTGGTTGCCCTCTATCAAATCCTTGTCCACCTTGTTGATTTCTATCAAAATTCTAGCCAAAGCCTTGTCTTCTATCAAAATTCTGACTAGAGCCTTGTCCTCTATCATAATTTTGATTCCTGTCAAAATATTGTCCCCTCTCAAAGTTATGTCCTCTATCAAAGTTCTTGGTCTCCCTACCATAATTAGATTGCATGTTCTTCTGAGCAACTTGAAGCTGGCTATTTTGATTTCTTAAATAAGTCACCTCCATATTCAACCTTTTCACTTGTTTAGATAACTCATCCAACTGCTCCTTATCTAGGCCATTAGGTGGTGCCAAATTCGCATTACTAGGAGGGTAACCAGGTATTCCTCCAGAATCAACAACCTAATTCAAAAATTTTGAATTATGTAAATATGTAGGAAAACCAACTTGTTTCTGATGAAGAGGTTGATAAGCTCTTTGCCGAGGATAGGAGGTGATAGGTTGAGCGACCAAAGGGAATGAGGGTATTGGATTCATTATGGGGCATGATTAGTCAGAGCTTGAACCTGACCAAGGTGAGCAGCAGGTCCCAAGGAAGGCAGAGGTCTCGATAAGTGTTGCCTCAAATCCATGCTGACCTTCAAAGCCTCTGCATATGCAGTGAGCAGAGTATTCAGAGGATTAGTCCTTTTCTTAAGAAAGGTAGTTGTAAGGCTATCTAGGGCGGTGTTTTCATTTCCAGAATAATGTGTCTAGAGTCTAGTATATGCTCGATGGAACCTATCATTGAATGAACCTATAGGCTCATTAATCTCCCTTTTCACCACAGTAAATTATAGGTATAGCTCATTAGCACTGATTAGAATCTTAAACTTTTGCAGAAATGCAGTTTCGAATTTGGTCCAATTACGGATGGAAGCATCAGG
Organism: Sequoiadendron giganteum; assembly: GCA_007115665.2. Lineage (NCBI taxonomy): Eukaryota > Viridiplantae > Streptophyta > Pinopsida > Cupressales > Cupressaceae > Sequoiadendron > Sequoiadendron giganteum. The sequence goes on along the minus strand of CM021109.1, from coordinate 51,593,813 downwards.
TAAGTGATTATACCAATAAAAGGCCTCTTCCCCAAGGGAATAAGGGAAAATTTTGCATGCAACATCCTCATGGTTAATTCCTCTATCCCTCAAACAGGTCTGGAAAATCCTAATATGCTCCTCTACCATCCTATTGGGATCATGAGTATGTAACTTAGAGCGAAAATCCTCAGGGTTCTTGGGCATGACATTGTAATTATTGAAGATCAATGGGGATGGGTTATTAGCAAGGAAATCCATTGGTGGGGGTGGGGGTGGTAATAGTTGATTTATGACCGATTGTGGCTTTGAAATAGGAATTCCTTCAGAATCAAATGAAGATGAGGATAACGGAGATGATGGAAGTGGTTGAGTGGATGATGATTCTTCCCCTCCTCTGGTCCTTCTTGACCTAGTAGGGGCTTGCAATTCTTGAAATTCCACTTCTCCTAGAGTAGATCTAGTTCTCCTTTTGAGCCTCTCAAGAGAGATGGTGTTTAGAAAATGATCCAACTTGCTTATCCAAAGGTCCTCCTTCTAGCGCCAATCTGTTGATGGTGTTTTCTGCACAACAACAAATCAGAATGAATATTATATCCTATATCTCTTGAAAGGTAAATCTCTATTAGCATGCCTCAAGAGATAACCCCAAGGTCTCTAATGTCAGGTTTTGACAATGCAACAAAACAAATCAAAGATAATGTGAAAATGCTGGTAATAACAAAGGGACCTTACTACAAGCAAACACTAGACTTTGAATTTATTAGATCTAGCAGTAAATTGATACCTTAAACCCTAATTTAAACCCAGATAACAAAGAAATAACAAAAGATAAAGATTTTAGAGATAATTCTAAGACTAATTCTAACCCTAAGATCAACAATGCAAAAGATAAGATGCTCAAAATGGACCGATCTCTCATAAACTTCTTTCTGTTTGACCCAAATAAATCTATAATCTCATAGAAATAGTGCAATCTTCTAAGGTATTTAAAGATTTTCAAATCATAAACATTCATTCAAAACAATCCTGTTAAAATTGAAATGAACCAACCCTCATAATTGAACTAAGCACAATTTTAAGTCGGGGCTAACTTTGCAAAGTAGCTAAAAATGAACTAACTACAAAATGTGTGGACCAGAGATCACTATAAACATTTAAAACATGAAACCCTAAGCATCATCAAGCTATCTAACAATAAACTTAAGCAATTTCAAAGATAGAACAAAAAGAACCATGGCAGATAAACTCAACACAAGAAAGATACCAAAATAACAATACTCCTTATATTATATTATCCAAAATGGCAACAATTCCAGTCTTCTGTTACAACACTTTCTTGAAGATAACCATAATTTTCTCAAATATGAAACCTCTATTCTATATGCTACTCTATTAATCTATCTTCGATCTTTATATCTCTCTATATTCTACAAATGAGGCAACATGCCCAATTTATAGAGAACCCCCAAGATAGGGTGGCCCAAATAAGAGTTTACAATAATAAATTCCACACAAAAGGTTGGCCTCAAAAGATATTTCAATACAACATGAAATGTGCAATTAGCACCAATTTCATCCAATTTGGCCTGGGGTCTCAAAAAGTCATCCCAATGCATGTGGATAATGGGAAGCACAAAATTTGATGTAGCCATATATAACTACTTCCCATCCTTGTCCTTGGCACACTCAACTTCACCATGCACTGCCAACAACACTCTATCTAATTCAGCAATGGGTGGTATAGGCAAAACCCTAACTGTTCTTTCAAGAGACTTGATGTTATCTCTTGCCTACCTTACTATACCATCCCAATCATCTCTATTTGTTAAATACCTGTCAATAACTGCAATGTAGGTTGCAGCATCATCTAGCTGATGTTTAGTGACTAGATCTTCACTGATTGGAGAATAGATATCACTCCACCATTTCTTGGGTTGTTCCAAACTGAGATGCTTTGGAGCAAACTTCCTCCTCCCTGTCATAATTTCAAAGAATGAGATACACTTATCATGAATGCCAATCAAAGTGTCCTCAATCTGCTTCCCTTGTTTGTGAATCTTCTTCAAGGCCTTTTACCTCATCTACAAGATTTTGAACCATTCCCAAGGCTCAAAAACCATTGAGAAAGGAAGAATCCCACTCTTTACCAACTTATCTTCAGTGTATTCCATGATTGTTCTTATTTTTTGCAATAGGAGATCAGTGTCCTCTTTGTCTTGATCCAACACAGTCTTCAACCAATCTACTAACCACATGGAATCTCCTGTAGTAGACAAGATATCCTTGATAGCACCATCTCCTTTGGTTTGAATTCCCTACAACCAACCAACTGTGGAATGTGTAGTACCTTTCATCTTCTCAAGTTTGGAGATTGTTTCTTGAGGCAAGAAACCTATAGTAGAGGAGGAAGAGCCAATGGACTCCAAGGGTTTCATCAACTCCTGCAAGTACCTCTTCAATTTCTCATTCTCCCTCTCCACTTCATGTCTGGTTTGTACCTCCTTCTTCAACCTACCCACAATTATAACACTGGAGCCTTCATACTCCTCAATGTCTTGTTCCACAGAAGCATGCCCTAGATCAATAGTCTATACATGATATTCCTTTGCAGTCACATTATCTCTATCTTTGTCTCAAGCAGGGGTAGCAACATGAGCCACTCTATTGCTAGATCCATCTCTCTCAATCTTGGACATAACCCTAGCTTTCTTCTTAGTTTTTCCTTTCCCAATGTTAGCCATTAGGTCATCCCAATTGGGAGGAGTGCCCTCCAATATTACCAACTTACTCTTTATTTCTCTATCCAACCTGCTTGGAATAGTGGACTCGGTTTCTATTGTATCTTGTTTATCCCGCTTTTGTTGGACATTAGGTGCATCTTTCTCAACACTTGGCATACTAGGGATCTCCTCAGTCAGATCCTCTTTCTCTAGAGACTGCTCCTCTACAATAACCTATGCCGATGAAGAGATCCTAGCTAGTATCTCCTCTTGTTGAGGGGGTTTTCTCAATTTCTCTTCTGCAGGTGAATCCGCATAGGCCACCAAGGGAGACTAGATTACCTTGTCAATTTCTACCTCCACATTGTGGAGGTCCCCTTCCTGTAACTCTTCTTCACCCAAGTCTTTAGGATCTTCATCTTTTCTTAGTTCTTCTAACACACTGCCAGTATCTTGAGGAGGGGGAGTACTCTCTTGTTCAATGATAGAAGCAGTCATCGGTACATCCTCCTTTTTTGTAGCATCTTTTGGGGAAGGAGTCCTTGACCTCCTCATGTATACCTATGTTCTTTCTCCTGGATTTTATACTTCCACCACAGGTGGCTCAACTTCTTTATCAATCTTGGTAGCCTCTTCCTATTTTTGTGATAACCTCACAAGTCTCCTTCTCTTGGTTAAGGAAGCAATAAATTCTACTTCCTCCTTCTCTTCTTTATCCTTCTTAACCTCCTTCCTCAAAACATTCCTTCTCTTCTTGGAAATAGGCTTTCTTTGTTTACCCACATCTGCTGCCTTTTCAGTTTGAACATCCCTAAATTTAATCTTGAAGGGAGAGTCCACCTTGGCCTTACCCTTAGGATCTTGTTCATTTGATTCCTCGGAAGCAGAATGGGACTCCAAGTCTATCATTAAATCATAGGTGCACTGGACACCTTCAACCTCCAACTCAAGCATTTTGTGCTTCAGCCACATTTTGGTATACTTAATCACAACAGTGATGATCTGTCCAACTCTATTTTTTTTCCTCCAACCAGTCAATTTTTCCAACTGGTTTGTCCTTTATAGTCTCAAAGATATGACCCTGAATTGGATTTCCATCCTCCTCCAATTGGTCAGTGATGGATTTTATGTTATACAACCTTGCCAGGTCCACAAGCAGCCTAGAGAATTTCTTCTTCCTTACATAAAATTCATCACCAAGGTTAGCCCAATAATCTTGAATGTTGTCCTTGTGACTATATTCCCTGCTAGCTTTCTTTTGTGCCTCACCACTGATATCAAACCTTGCCCTCTTGGAATGGAAAGAGAGACCAAAAGTACTCATATCCTCTTCAGAAGCATGAGCTGACTGGATGGAAGGGCAGACCTCATTTGTGCCTATCTTTAATGGGAAGTCATTCCCAAACCCTATTTTGTGTTTGTCTCCCTTCACAACTATGTCAAAGTAACAAATCTTCCTAGTGACTTCCAATAGTATGATATGGTCCATTGGGTACCTTGGGAGCCTATAAGGAGCCCTTTTACGACCATCAATCCTAATGTAGGAGAATGTAAAGAATTGGATAAACCATGCCCCAAACCTCCTTATCAATTCCTTGGACTTGTTTGAAATTCTCACATGCTCTACACCCTACAACAACCTGGTAATGTACATAGTGAAAGCATCATTTTCCCTCCTATAACTACCTCCTCCTAGGTGGAGCTATGGATATACCTCATATATTGCATCCTACCCAAATGTACCTCTAGTGCTCAACCCCTTGTATGGGTGAAATCTTGCCAATGCATACACTAGGTAGGACATCATGGTGAAAGTCTTGGTTTTCAAGAAATTACACATCTTCTCATCGATTATGGCACTTATGGAACCTGCCCAGTGGTATTCTATACCTTGCTCCATCCGAGAAATAAAATTGAACATCCAACTCTCAAACACCCCTGCACTCTTTAGCCCTACCAGTTTATTGAGAAGAGTGATGGCATTGTAGTATTCCTTCTTGAACTTGAGCCTGAATAACTGCTTAGGCATCTTGGAGAAGTGAGACTTAGGCTTCTCAAACCAAGAATTGATCACTTGTTGGGACTTAACCACATTCTCCTCATAATGTTTCTTGGCTGCATCTAAATCAAAGGCCACCATATATGACTTGTACGACATATCAAAAGTTTGAGCAATGGACACAGGGTCAAAGTTTGCAACAACCTTGCCTTGGGGAATAATTATCCTTTGTGTTCCCCTATCATAATTCCTGGCACACTCAAGCACTAACTCATAGCACTGCACTATGGAAGGGAAACCTACTACATGTCCCAATCCGGACTCCAAAATCCTTCTAGCTAGCAAAGGGAGGCTTTTTCCTGCCATTTCAGCTTTGAACTCCTCATAATCCCACATACCTACATTGGTATTGGTAATTCCTGACTAGAGTGAGGTCAAATTGCTCTCAGGAATCTTACTCTTTATATCCATTTTTACCTTTCCTACTTTGGAGATAGTAGAACTTTCTACACTTGGATCCATTGCCATTCCCTTGCCACGACCAACAACATCTTGTCCTGATCCTACTTGCAAACAAGTAAAGACAACCAAAGTGAGATCCAAAAGAAACAACAAGTGTTAGAAATCCATATCTCAAAGTTCAATATTTAGCCCCCTTCGCGAAATCCAGACTGGAGAGGAATTGCGGGGAAATCCGGACCAGGCAGGGAATCCAGGGAAACAAGCATACAAAACCCCTCATAATCACCTCAAGCAATCAATATAATCAAGAAATAACTTGAACCACTTAGCATAAGCTCATTTGATCATCTAAATTCATCATCAATAAGCTACTTCTTATAGAATTATCAAATTCATCACTCCCACAAAACTCTGACAAAATCTGCAAGAGACAGAAATCCCTTAAAATAGCAATAATTCTAATCAATCCGAAAAAATGAAGAAGGCATGGAACATCCAAGAAAATCCCGACGACACGGATTTTAGATGAACCAAGGAAAATTTATCATGAAAGCCCGAAATTGGTAAAATGACCAGGAAACAGACACTGGGAAAATTCGAAGGAAGCGGAATTCCACGAGGCAAGAAAATGTCCAGATAAAGGAAGATTACAAAAAACATAGAGGAAACAAGAAAACTCAGGGAAATCCAACAAGCACAAATATTTGCGAAACAACAAAAATAGGAATGCCCATTCCTCTCATCCTCACCCAAATGGATCGAATGATAATGGACCAAGAGCTTGGAGCTCGATAATGATTTGACCTAAACCCCCAATGGATCAACTACAAGTAAGAAACTCACGTCTAAGCAAATTGAGAGGGACCGACTATGCCCTAGGCGAAAAACTCTAAAACCTCCACCATGAAAGCATGGAAAAGCTCAGGCACAACTTTCTTGTGAAAGAGGACACAAAAATCATGACAAATGCAAGCAAATCCCTAAAAACAACAACGAAAGACCAATCCAAAACCAAACACACAAGACAAACACCCGAAGAGACTAGCAAAACACGAAATCCCGAAATGCTTAGGAAAATGCACACTCAAGACACAATACAACAACAAATGACATGAAAGCATAGGAAGCAAAGAAATTCAAACCAAAAGAGAGAGGATATCCACATACCATGAGATTAGAAGGAACTGAAACCAAGAATGCCAACAAACAACCTTCAAGCACGAGCAAAATACAAATAAGGCTCATGAAATTTGAATGCAACACCCAAAACCACTTCCAAATGCACAATCTAACAAAACACCTCAAGCTCCAGCACTCCACACTCAAATAGCAAGTAAATAATCAAATTCAAATAGAAAACTACTTCCCAAGACTCAATATATCATTGCCCCGAAATTTGTGCAATCGCCATTAATGCGATCGACAAGATGACCAAGACCAAAATCGGGGAATCCGATAGAGCAATGGACTTCAGAAAAATCCATACTTGACGGATTTCCCTAGACACAGAGAAAAGCAGTCGCAACCTAAGCACTAAAGGAAAATCGGGAAAGTCCGGCCAAGGCGGATTTTCCCGAACACAGAGAAGAACTCGAAATGCACCCAGAACTTAAATTTTTCAGTTATAATTCATAAATGGTCCATTCCAACCGATAGGATAAACATCAAAGCACATGTCCAAGCAACAAAAACTCCAAAATGGAAAGGCCAAGATACCCAAAAAGTGAAATTGAGGGTCCCTACTTTCAATGGGGCGTGTGTGCAAAAACTGCACAACAAGCCAAACAAGGTGATGTTGATTTTTCCTAAAAGTCTAGCATAGGCGATGTTTTCAAAGTTCTAAAAGTTGTTGGTGAAATGGAATTTTGATAATTGTTTGGATGGATGAAGTGTTTGATTTTGGTCCTAAATTAACCTAAGAGGACTTGTTTACTAGACCAAGATATTGAAGAACATGCTTTTGCCTGGGAGAATTTCAAACCAAAAGATCAATGTTCACATGAAAAAGATGCAAGCACATGTGTGGGGTTAAATTGTTTGTTATCTCGCTTAGGTTCGGTTATTTTTACCACAAACAATTTCTTGATTATGTTTTGAACTGAATGTCTAATGTCCTAATTTTCTTTCATCCCACAAAGTGCATTATGTGGAAATCAAGGAAATCAAGGCAAAGGTTTCCTAGTGTTGACTTTGGTGAAAACAAATGATGATTAAACCTGAGTACTTAGAAACCTCTAAGGATATAATCCCTAGGGAAAGCAAGAGCACTTAGATTCATCAAAGGATATTTGTTTCCTCAAAGGGTTTGAAATTTCAAAGCTTGTGTGAATGTTTGTTTCTCAATGTTTTAGAACCAAGCAAGATGTCTCAATAACATACACAACCCTAGGCTAAAATGACAGTATTTGTTGGCTTCCCACTTGGACGAATCTAGTTGCGCATATTCGGTGTTGATGACTAGATGCTTGACCATAAAGGCTCCCCCTTATAGTGCACTCACTTCTCGGGTCAATCAAGCATCAGTACCCATGAATCTCCCATGGCATACTTTTCATCTCTACAACAAAACTGCATGTATAACATGGGGCGACTTCAAAGGACATGACCTTTTGCACCAACAAATAGATAGGGTTTGGCCTTTTCTAAACAAGAGGTTTTAATTCGGGCATTCCATTCAGGGGGGACTATCCATGTGGCAAGAGACCATTGCTGCCCTTCTCGTCGGAATAATCCTCGTGGTTCTCGAACTTTCCTCAAGAATCCACACTTATATACCGGTTGGAAGTCACTTGGCTTTAGCGTGTTCCTGGTTGGGTCTTTCTCTTGGGTGATTACTTTTCCCACAAGGCAAGCCCGCTAAGATAAAAAAAAGCAAGCTAGCATATCCTGTAGTTCAATTGACCTTCATTGAAAAACAAAGGGAGAACACTCGCAATATGCCACGCTCACACTCGCAAGATTGGTTCAATTTTTAGGTACCCATGATGAAATGTGGAGGGAATTAATTACACAATTTAATATCACCACCAAGAATTTTGATTCTCAAGACCGCAATAAAGTGCGAGAGAAGCGCATACGTCTTTTTAGTGATATTACCTTGGGTAAGTAATTACAAGACAAGAAAACACTTGTTCATTTTTATCCTTCAGAATAATAGTGAATTCATTTTAAGCACCAAAGGAAGTATCAGATTTTCCTTGTTCAATTTTTAATCCTTAAACCAAATCTAGTGATTTTTTCTAAAGTTCTTTTTAAGCCCTTTGTTTGCAAAATTTGAAAGAAAATTTGTATTGTTCTTTTTAGAGTCCAAAATAAATTTTAGTGTCCTAAGAGCATGAAAGTAAAAAAATCCTTAGAAAGGGATTATAAGTTCTCCCAAAGTGTTAAAAAAACACTTAATACAATGAGATGATAAAATCGTAAAGAACCCTTGGCCTTGGTTTTTCTTCCTTCGCTTTTGATCAAGAAATTTCCTTTTTTGGCAGATTTCAACAATTTTTAGATTTTTCCATTTTTGCTAATTTTGCATGCATAACTTTAAGAGTCCTATTTTTTTCCAAAAGCTTTTCTAAAACTAAGATAGGATGAATTTCCAACTAACATCCTAAATTGGAAACATGGGTTTTGAGTTATTAACAAAAACAACTTTTTAAAAACTAGGAAAAAATACTAAAATGTCATTTTGAGGGCCAAGATGAAGTTTCAAGCCCCAAAAATGTGCCAAAATGACCACCAACCCATCTATGATGGTTTCCAAACCACATGCCACCTCATAACGAAACCACCTGTAAAATTTCAGCCAAAACCCACGTCCGAGTCAAAAGTTATGACCTCAAGAAGTTCCTGCATCACAAAAAAAATGTTTAAAAAATCAGAACTTATTATACTAAAATCCATCTTCAAGCATAGCCATTATTATATCTTTTTATCAAGTTCTTAGCTAGGTTATGAAGGAATTCAACCATCAAGTGGATCGAATCATCAAAGATTACAAAGGAGTTGGGAAACGGCTGATTTCGACACATCAATTGGCACCAACTCCCCCATGGGATCATGAGTTTTCTTACTTAATTAGGATTTTACTTGCATTTTCATATTTTGTTCTTCATTTTCCTATTTTGAGTAATTGTGAATTGATTTCATGGGGAATAATTATTTTATCTTGCATATGATCTAATATTGTGTTTGTTTGTTGTGTTTGTGCAAGTATGAAATTAGGGTTCACAGTTACTTCCACAGTTACAGGTTCTGGTTTTTCTTTAGGTATCTTTTCTTTCTCAACTAATACATTTTCAGGTATCTCAACTTCCATAGGAATTTTTGTGTTGTCCTCTGTAGGAGGAATCTGTGAATCCTCAGCTGTATCAAAATTTTGTTCTTCTGCTTCCTTTACTAGACCAGATTGGGCATCTTCAATATGTGTTTCCTCAACTACAACATCAATTCTATCATTTAATAGTATATCCCTCGGGATTTGCTCAGTTTCTTTTGTAATTTCATCAGTTAGACCAAAAATTAGCTTGTTCAACTTTGTTTTTCTTTTAAATTTCCTTTTAGCTTTATTCAAGAGTGCCTACATGTCATCCATAGACATTACCAAACACAATTCTGCAAGAATCATTTCTCTCATCTGTTCTTCTTTTGTTCTAGCGTTGAGTCTCCTCATTTCCAAAATGTCATCTAGACTTTTGGGAAGATTAGGCATTATTTCAATCAAAACTTTATTGAAAATATTCATCTATTTTATTGCCACTTCTTCAAGAATTATTTTATCATATTCACCAAAAGACTCATACCATTTACAGAGAGGTTTGAGATTTCCATCCTTGACTAAAGCCTTTTCAACTTCTCCAACTGACATACCTGAATTGTCAGTCTTTGTCTTCTTCTTTCCTTGAACATCTTTACTGAAAGTTTTTTCTTTCATAATAGTTTCTGCCATGGTGCCTTGATGCTTTATTTCTTTGAAACCTTCATCAGACTTAGTTTCCTCATCATTAGAAACAACCATATAGATTATTTTTCTCTTATCTTTCTTTCTCTTACCTTCTTTGTCAAATCCCTTGGATTCACTTTTCATAGAGATTGATTCTGTTGCAAGAGCTGAATGGGATGCAGAACTTCTAGTTGTTTTAGCTCAAGTAGATGGTTTTTCCAAACTAGCTAATTGAATTTTTGTTGCCTCCTTAGCTACTAGTTTTTCTGCTTCAACTTCTTCCCTTTTCTTTCTAGCTTCTTTCAATTTCTCTGTAGATATGCCTAAACTTTCTACAAGAACTTCCACCTCTTTTTTGAATCTTTTAGTTACCACAAGTTTCTTGAGTTCGTTGTGCACTTGTATGTCCTTCTCTGCATAGGTACCAAACCTTTCTTTTTCCAGATCTAGAGGTTTTCTTAGCAAGTGTTGTGTATACATATCCAAAATGTTCTCTTCAACTTCATACCCCATAGGCATGATCCAGATTGTTCTGGGATCAACAACTTCCATCATACACTGATCAACATCAACCATGAAGAAAATTGAATCCTTTTACTTCTCTACAATAGAGGTAAGAAACCTCTCTCTAGTTTGCATCATAGTTTGAAAACTTTTAAAGTATCCCCAGATAGCTGCATTTTTTGTTTTGGTGTCTACAAAATTGTGCAATAGATCTCTGATCTGAGCGGCTATCAACTTGTCCTTTTGCCAATGAATCTTTCCAACTTTCAAAAATTCACCCATGAAATAAAAGAATAAGCACAAAAAAAATTTACCATATTTGAAATATTTTTTTTTATCTTTCTTAATCTTTGCAAGATTTTCATTAGCTGACTCCTCAACAATTCACAGAGATCATAATTTTCATTTTCTTTCACCATTTGATAAGCGACATAAATTGTTGTACCGGACACAGAGTTGTTTCAACTAGAATGATAAATCTTGTATCTAATAACCATAGATGAAAATTTTACATCTACATTAGTAGTTTTATCAATTTTCATTGCCCTTCTATAATACATAGAGCCTGTAGCATCAGTGACCGTTTGATTTTTCACATATTTTAAATTTGGTAAACCATTGAAAGAATTTAAACCTTTTATAGCAATGATAGATTCCTTTGTGATTTTGAATGATATGCTTAGCCACATGAATTCATCATGGACTCGACTCTAAACATAACAAACCCATTCCGATTCTTCAAAGATGATAAATTTGACAATCTGTGTAAATTTCTTTATTTTCGAGGATTTTATGTTTCAGCTTCACATGGAAATATTCACCTATGATATGATTATTGTACAAATTAAACAGTTGTGAACTTACTAGTTCTTCAATATTCATGTGAATATAAACCCTAATACCCTCTGTATGTAATACTTCGTACAGAACAAACGAAAATGATCCTAACGGATCGGTCTCAAGAGACTTAAGGATGCCATTTGAACTTAGGACGAGGTATGTCCTTGACTTCAACTACCAGAGGAGTATTCATTTTGACCAAATCACAAATTCACAAAGTTTTCTGGTAAATAACTTTTTCGTCGGATCAAAATTTGATTGCCGAATCACTTCCACACTTGATTTTCCCTCAAATCGCCAAAGTTCGCTTTAGAGCTCTCCAAAATTCTTTTCTCAAAAATAAAAAGTGACAAATGAAGAATAGAAATGACTTTTTATCACTTGCATACCTAACCCCATTTGTCTCAATAAATGATTTAACCCTAATTCATCCAGTTATCCTGTTTTATGCACTATGACGGGTAAATCTTCTGCAGACCTCCAATATGACATACCACTTCCTCCAATGAGTTCAACATCTATTGAGCATCTATGCATCTACTATACATATCAACATCCAGTGTTACTTACCGGTTAGGGGGTTATAAGATTTTTCTTGACAGCTCCCCCTAGGCCAAAGGCCTGAAACTAATTCCTAGAGGAATTACCAGAAGAAGGTTTTGGTGCTGGCACATTTTCTTCAACAAAGGGATCTTCCTTTTCCCTTTTCTTATGCATCTGTTGTCTGACCACATCTATAGTGATTTTTCCTTTGATTTACTGGACCTTTTCTATTCCAACAAAATGTAGCAATGTGACCACTTTTTTTGTAGTTATAGCACACAACATTTCTCTTTCCAAATTAGTTGTTCCACTGATTTCCTCTTGATCTACACTGGTTAGCAGTATCACCAAGTCTATTGCATGTGTTGTTGGAAGATGAAATACTCTGAGATGGGGGGGAATGAATCAAAGTATTATAATTTTTTCACTTAACTTACAACTTGAACTATGACCTTCAAACAATTTTATGTTACCTTTTAATTGCAGAGTGAACATGGACAAGTCAATGAACTTTAACAAAAAAATGACTGATCACAAAGACATTACTTAACCATGTCAAATCATCGTTGTAATTGTTCATATTATACTACTTGAACAATTCTTTTTTCAATACTTTATTTTCACATAACTTTATGCATAAGATTGAACACTTTTATGATAGACTTAAACATTAATACAAGTATTAGAGTATCTGTACTGACATGTGACTAAAATGAGAAACATAAACATTTAAGCACATGGACTGAAAAATAGAATGCACAAATTTCATCACATAACACGATATTTTCCTAAGTGGAGAAACCCTCTTGGGGTATAAAAAAACACTCATAAATTGATGTTTTTATTCATTCAAAAGAGCACCAACTCAACATCAAAAAATTTTGAAGCACCAACTTCAATAGGAACTCCAACATTACAAAATTATAGGAGCACCAGCTCCTTTACAAGATTATAGTAGCACCAACTCCTTTACAAATTTAGGAACACCCATTTCAAGGAGCACCAACCCCTTTTTAACATATCACAATTAGAGCATCCTATCAAAACCCTAGATTGCAAATTTTGCAACTCTAGAATTACAATAGAAGACTATGAAATATTTTCAATAAGTCCATTGAAGAATGTTTTATATCAACATCTTCTCAAACAATAAAAAAAAATTCAATATAGAACAACTTTCTATTTGTCTTAAAGAATATTCAAAATATCTATCTTTTTTTCACTGATACATTCACAAAAAATACCAAAGACCTTTTTTATAATCTCTACATATTCCCTTTTCAATCTCTCATCTTGAAATGGCAGAAAGCCATGGTTTAAATAAGAAAAGAAGACTTTTGTAAAAACATCATAAGTCTCGAGCTCAAACTCAAGTAACCCAAACAACTAACTGTAACTTCTTTTTGCTACAAACAAAAAAACCATTTTGTAATCTTTATTTTGAGATTTTACCTCATTTTATGTCAACTAGATGTTAAACATAAATCTCATATAATGCACCAAGAATACCTTAATTTCCAGTTGTGAGACAAAAAAATTCCTTCCAACTTCTTCATTCATTCCAACTAGCTCGAACAAGAGTTCACCAAAGTCTCAATACTACCTCTGCAATTTGATGGCGGCTAGGGTTTCTTATGTTTTCTCAATCAACTTTGCCCTAAATTTTTCTCTTTACCTTTTGTTTTCAAAGAATTTCGAGAACTTTGAAGTTTTTCATAATGATTTGAAATCCACAAATGATGTTAATCATCATTTGAAATCCATGTGAATCGAAAAACCTTTTGATTGTCCAAGTCATCATCATACAATGTAGGTGTCATTGCAAAGTCAACCTATTTGCATGTTAATTATTGTCCACGTGAGTCATGAAAACCTCAAAGACATTCTCTTCCCTCGACTCTCCAAGACAAAGTATGCTATAATTTATGATTAGGCCGATACAAACAATCATAGTGCCAATGTGAAATATGTCATCAACTCTCCAAGTCTCCCAATGCTTAAGTTGATAACAATAAAGTTCAAATGAACTAAATCAAATATGATCAGTTTGAGTGTAAGACAAAATAAACTATGTGAAATATAATGCAAATTGACTGTCCAAGTTTAGTCAAGACCGACTTATAACTTAAGTCGAAGTCAATGAAACCTAATGACCAGACAAATAAGGTGTAATCCGATGTTTATGTGAGATTCAATACAATATCATTGCCATGTTAAACATAAAAATCCCGATACCATATCACCTTAAACATTGTTGCCAAATAAACATTTAGCCCAATGATAATTTAATATCATATGCAAAATTTGAAGGGCTCGATCAATAATAAAGAAAATTATTTGAAGACCAATGCTAAGCCAAAGTCCAAGTATTCACCTTTGTGTATCAACCAAGACGTATAAGAATATGTTCTAGAAGACTTCACACAAGGTGAAGCACATTGTTTTAAATACCTTGCGAATACAAATAGATCTCATAAATGATTGTCAACATTACCTTCATCTGTATATGCCTTATCAATGCCATGCAATCACTGAAATCTGATCATGCCAAATAATCTATATGAAAGAACTGAAATTTATAACCAAAACATATTAAATGCATAATGCAAAACTATGAAATGCCAAGGCACCAACCTAGGGAAATTTTGACATCAAGGACAAATGCCATAGAAGAAGCCAATATGTGTAGCATTTGATATTTCTATGAAATTGATTCATCAAATTTTTGCATTCATTTGACTTATGACCAACCTTATGACAATTAAAAAAATGACCTGAGAATGATGGACCACTTGATTTCATCCTACTTCTACATTGAGTAGCGATGTGTCCAAATTTATTAAAATTGAAACAATATCCATTAAATCTCTGAGAATTAGGTTGCCTTACAAGATACCTTCTAGATTTGTTCATTCGTTTTCCTTGTATGAATCTCCTTTGCTGGGATATGGAGCTTTCTCCTTCTTCATGTCCAAGACCTCACTTGTCACCACGAGTCTTCTGGCTGCTGATTAGCTCATCAAGCATGGCAGAGCTAGCTTTAAACTTCTCCTTGTACTCATTTGTAGAAGAAAGTTCATTTATGAGATCATCCATTTTCTTTTCAAGTTCTTCTTCATTTTTTTAGATTGTTCCAGTTTATCATCCAATCAGCTGCATACTTCAGATTTTTCTTTCAGGGATTGTGCTAGATTCTCTTCATTATTCTTTCTATCTTCAATATCCTTGGTCATCTTCATCATGTTAGATTCCATCTCATGCTTTATAACTATATTATCTCAGGGAATATTTTCACATTCTTCTGTCTTTTCTTTTAGGGCTTGATTGAGTTGTTCTTCTTCAACACTCTTACTATCACTCTGCTTAATTTGATCATAGAGTTCCTTTCTCTTCTCTCTAGACTTATTTATTTTGTCTTTCAAAGACTCAATGAATTTCTTAGCATCTCGAAGGTTTTCTTGCAATGTTTGAACTTCATCATTTGACTGATCAAGATCATCTAGGGCCACCAAAAACTATTGTTGAAGACTGCTTGAATCCATCGAAACACTTTCCAAGGTCTCGCCAAGCTGTTAGACTTCTTCTAAAGAACTAGCTCTGATACCAATGTTTAGAAACAAGCTACACTGAGAGGGGGGGTGAATTAGTGTTGTGCAAAAAATAACTTTATTAACCTTTATCTTCAAAGCATTAACAATATTCAAACATAATGCATAAACATGAAGCAAATGAACACAACACCATAACACAAGGATTTTTATGTGGAAACCCTATTAGGGGAAAAAACATGGTGGATGGGCCAATCCACAATTTAATCTGAATATGTTCAAATGAAGTTTACAATAAGGGGAATGCACTTGCATTCAGGCACACTGCCTAGAGCTCACTGCTCAAAGGGAAAGCTCACTGCCTTACAAAGAAAATCAGATTAAAACTATCTGAGAGTTTGAATTGAGAGAAATAGAATCTACATATGCCTGATTATAGTTCTGATTAAGCACAATATTTGATTTTCTATCCTACAAACTGATTTTGTACTTCTTCTATGTTCTGCTAACACTCACAATACAAATTATCTATGCGCAAGTGAAACTATGCATTATTGCTCTTCTTCTCTACTCTAATTCACAATTCGCATCACCACACTTCATACTACTTCCAAAATGATACAGATGATCTTATATATATATATAATTCAATTACACTTTGTCGGCTTCAATGGAACACAAAACAATTACTATTGTCGGCTCAAAACATGAATAATATGCAATGTGTATCCACAGTAGTCAACCACAACTTGGCTAGGACCCAAAACAATATGTACACACAAAAATAATCAACTAGTTACTTTCCATACATCCACGACATAATTCATTCATGAAGTCGGCTCCAGTACTAGTAAGATAAAAAATTAGACAATCAGATCTTCAAAATTCCACATGAATCGATATGAGCCACTGAGCTTCAATAGTAACAAAGATAATATACCAAAAACATTTCCTGAGATGCAGAACACAAAAAATAACATAAAATATTCATACAAATCAATGAACACTGAACTACCAGATTCTTTGTTCTTCTTTGTCAATCTTCAATCTATTTGTTGGTATGATCAAATGATGATATGTGTATCTCATCATCGATTAGGGTTTCCATCAATGTCAACACCAAGTGATACTAGCAGTGTCTCTTTCCAACAAGGTTTCCACGTATATTTGGTGTTCTCATGTGCAAATGTGTGTGCTTAAACTATTACTTGATTATCAGTATCTCCTTTGATTTAAGTTTCATGTATGATATATGCCTTGAGTTAAAGAGTTTTGAATTGATTTGATCCATTAATTCAACCCCCGTCTCAGTAGATTGTGTGCCCTTCATACATTAGTTCTAATTTTAAAATATGATCTCATCTTTTGACTTTCTCTTACCTTGTTTTCTTCACTTTTGAGACTATCCACATAGCTTTTCATATTTTATTCATTTGTTTTATTAGATGTTTTATCTGCTTTGGAAATTTTTCCTCCATATCCAATGCCACTTTTATCAAATGTATAATTTTGAGAATTGATGATCTCATTCAAAGTTTCTAATTTTTTTTCATTCTTTAAATCCCTGTTTGCTTGAGCCATAGCTTTTTCCATTGCTTCCTTAGAGAAACAAATTCATATTATAATTTTTCATAGTTTTCTTCATTCATCTTCAATTGATTTCTCACCTCTTTCATAATTATTTTGGCCCCTTCATTATGAATGTTTAGATCTACAATTTTCTTTTCATCTTCCTCAAAATCTAATGATGCGTTATCCTTTGATTCATTGTCTTCTTGAAGTTGTACTTTCATTTTATTTTTCTTTTAATATTTTCAATCTCATTATAGGCAAAGAAAAAATCTTCTTCAAGATATACACCTTCATCTCCTTCAGTAATATTATTTTTTGAATCTTCTTTTTTATCACCTTTTTATTTTTTTTCCATAAAGAGTATTCTTCTTTTCATTGGAAGACTCTCCATCACTAGCTTCTAATGAGCTTTAATGTATTCTTTGGAATAAATAATCTTTCTGAATTTTTGAAAATTCCTTTTCTTCTCTTGATAACCCTTCTTGTAGTATTGGTGTTTTTTATCATTATCGCTGCCCTCATTCTTTGTGTATGGATATTTGGAAGCAAAATATCCTATTTTTCTGAAATTGAAGCACTTGAAAGGTAAATTTCCTCTGTATTTATGTGATACCTTCTTTAGTCTTCTAGTGAAGTGAGATTCCTCTTCATTTGAATCATCATTGTCATTTGGTTCATGATACTTATTTTATCCTTTTGTTAAAGCTTTGAAGGTTTCCTCCTTTTTGGATTTTTGACAAATAGTCTAATATAATATGTAGGTAGGATGCCATGCAACTCATCTTTCGTTAGATTTCCAAGATCTCTCATTTCTTCAATGGAAGAAACCTTTGCATCAAATCACAAAGGGAGGGACCTAAAAATAATTTGCACAAATTTGGATTCTATGATCTCTTCACCAAGATCTCTAATGGTATTGGTTATCTCATCCACACAAATTAGGTATTGAGAAATATTTTCTTCTTCTTCCATTTTGAGGCTTCCAAAATATCTTCTATGAGTTTGAAGCTTTTCCTTTTAACTTTTTCATCTCCTTCATAAATATTTTTTTAACTTATAGAACATCTCTTGTGCATATTTGTAGTGCATCACCTTCATGAACTTAGATTTAAACAACCCACAAAGAATAGAATTCTTGGCCTTGGCATTACATTCACTAAGCTTCTTTCCAATAGTACCAATTATAGGAGTCACAAGAGTTCTATAGCCATGAACAACATATTTACAAATATCAAATCCTAGAGCACTCATATATGTTTCCATTCTTATGCTCCAAGATGCATAATTAGTTCCATAAAAAAAGGTTCCATATTTAAAGAGAAACCATATCCATCATCACCAACCATGTGTGCTTCTCAAGATCTATCTTCTACATTTTTAGCCTTATCTTCAAAGGAACCAACTCTGATACCAATTGAAAATCATATTCTTATATTGAGAGGGGGGAGTGAATCAGTATAAGAATAAATTTAAACTTTTTAGAAACTAATAATCAAAACTTGATAGTGCAAATGAACCATAAGAAAAATAAACACCAATTTTACATTAAAAACCATGGAAATTTTCTATATTTTATTAATAAGTAGGAACCAACCTACAAAAGACACTAATATTTGATTACAAAAGTGAGCACCAACTCACAACTAAGCACCAACCTTTACACTATTAGGGCAGAATATCTTTTTAATGAAAGATGAATAATAGTTGATCACTCCCCTGTCAGAGCCCACACCCACACCTATTTCTTCAGTGTCAGAGAATTTTGATAACTCTAATGATAATGATGATTCATGGAATCCGACCCTAACTATCTCTCTTGTTCACTCCCCGGCTCAGGGCCATGACTCGGAGGTTCCCAATATCGCTCTCATTTCTAACCCTAACCCAAAAAATTCCCCTAACCTATGCATCAATGTGGAGAAACCTGGTATTGAACCTAGGTCAGTTCGCCTCCCAGGTGACCCCCCAAGCAAAAAATTGAAGAAATTTTAGAGACTATTAATGTTTAGAAGGATATTATGAAATGGCTCTTGGGTCAGTTGGTCACCGCTAAAGAAAGAATCCAAATTTTGGAAGGAAAGGTTCTCGAATAACAAGTCTTGTGGCTTGGGGAGGTAGAGAATAAGACATATTGGGACATGATTGACTCTTTGGCTAGGTCATTTGAGAGGTAGGAAATGTGGGAAAAATATCTAGATGATATTTGGTCCATCATTAGTATTGAGGAAAAAAAGAATAATTTACTGAATGAGATTGATGCCATCCACCATAACCAAGAGCTAACCATGCAATTCCTAAGGGTTATCACTGACTATAGAAAAGAAACACTGAAGAATACTGCCCTCACCCAATAGGTTTTATAGGATGAGTTAAGGAAGATCTAGAGGATGTGGATGATGGTCTCACGAAGAAGAAGAAGGACAAGAAGGTGAACACCTTGGCTCGTTATGTCATAATGGATACCTAGGTCATTCAATAGGGTCCTGCGAATTTCAAACTGAAGCTTCAGTTCCTCTCCCAAGAATGAAATGCGATCAGTGGTCTCAAGTTATTGGGAGACCTATAGGTGTCTGGTGGTTTTGTGTTGATCCTAGCTTCTGGGTTTCTTTTTGTTTATCTTCCTACTAATCAAACTGTTTAAGCTTTATTTTTTGTTTACTTTTTTCGTTTTCTCACTAATTGTGAGTTCCTGGTATGCCTCTATGGTTGTTTTTTAATGGGTTCTAACCCTTCTAGTTTTAATCTAATCAAAACAACAAACCCCTTCTTTAAATAAGATTCTTCAAAAACTAAACTTTATCTTTGCACATATCTTCTTGTCCAATTATGCCCCTTACACCTTTCAAAAAAATTGCATTAGTTCCTTTCAAATCTACTTCTTTTCTCTTATGAATCTTCCATTAAAATTGCTTCACACATCTATTTTTTGACTAACTTCTTACAAAAAAAAAACATGACTATACAAGAAAATTCATACCATATTCTTTTCCTCTTTCTTTTCTTATTATAAAAAATAGAATTAATATATTTTTTATAAAAATACAAACTATAAGTGTTTTCTAATTTATCATGCATTAGAGATTTTATTTTTGCACGCTATCTTTTTATTTTTACATGCCTTGATCTATCTATAAGTGGCACTTTATTTTGCATGTTTTTTTCCATCCATAAGTGGCACTTTCTTGTCGCATTCTTTATTTCATGCAATTATGCAACCGCATGTTTCATACAATTATCCAACTTCTTGCATGCTTTGTTTCATGCATAAGTGGCACCAGTGGGGAATATATCATTACATGTCCTTTAGTCCTTTATAAATTGTTGCATGTTTCCTTTGAAATCAATGACAAAATTCTAACACTAATTTCCTTATAGAGTCTACTATGAAAAAACTACCTTAATCTTTTAGATTTGGCAATGATATATTGATCTATGTTTCATGTATTCTATGATATAAATTGCTAAAATTATTTAGGGGTGAGTGTGTCCAAATAATTTGTAAGGATTTTTTGTTCACCTGTGTTACAGTGTGGGACGGTTCTTTCGTGCCGATGGCCCGACTTGAGAATGGCCACATGTGTGGCTTCTATGAAGTATTTGGAAGTAATGGTCGGGGATAAAGATCTATCATGCGACACCATTATTAATGCCTCCATCCCATCTAGTAATAATGACACCCCTAAATCTTTTTGTGACATTGTTGTGGGTGAGAGAGGAAGGTTGCTAGTGGGTGCTAGATTTTTGCTCAGAGGTTTCGATGAGGAGCAAGAGGAGGGTGAAGAATGACAAGGTAAGCAATCCCTAACTGCTCCCCTGAAATCTATTTTGATTCCCAATAATGATTTGGATGAGGCAATCATAGAGGAGGACAATAGATTGTTAAAAATTGTTATTTTCTTTGTGGTCGACGACCCTAATAGGGTTCTGGCAAGAAAATATATGGAAGAATGGTTTTATAATGAGCGAGAGAAAAATCTAGGGCTGAAGTTTTATTATTGTCACATGGTTCATAAGGGTTTATATGTTATTTTTTCAATAACCATAATTCACAATCAGAGGCAATTAAAAAATAATTTTGGAATGTGGGTATAGTGGTTTTTCGGGCCCTAGCTTGGAATCCAAAGTCTGTAGAAGAGGAGGTCTTGGCCCTCTCAAGCCCTCGATGGTTAACAATCAAACATGTCATGTCTATATTATGGAAATTTGTTCCGATTTTGTTGGAACCATATGGGATTGTGTTAAAAATTGTTGATATAAAAACCCCTCTCCCTCATTTTGATGCTTGGGTGTTGGTTTCCCTATCTCTGGGTAAAGAATTGTCGGGGGTAATTGAAATTTATTTGAAGAATGGTAATGTGTGTTGTGAAATTGAAGCCCTGGGAGGACTAAATGCATGCTATTTGTGCATGCGTGAAGGTCACATAAGGAGTAACTACCCTCTAATAAGAAAGAACAAACTTTAAACTCGCATCTAGTGGGCCTAATAAAAGTAGTAATAAAAATAATAAGCAGGGCTCTAAAATGGAGGACTGAGCAAAAAAAAAAGATAACAATGTTGGGGACTCTGCACATTTTGGACCCAACCCACAACAACTTGATGAGATATTTTCAAACCCTAACTTCAATAAAACAACAAGGGTTAACCCCTCACAAGAGGAGAACTCCGAATTGATAAAGAATAATACAACAACAACAACTGTAGAAGAAATTCTAACTTCTCTTCTCTGCGAATTAGAAAAAAATTCAAAGGAAGGGAATAATTTAAATGAAGGGCGTGCAAAAGAGAATGAGGAACCCATGCCTAAAGCTCTTAGGAATTCACGTAGGCCGGAAAGTAATTCAAAATTGAATGCATAGAAGTTGGCTCTTCTAAAACTAATGCAACATAAAGAATCTAATGGCCCTAAGCCTAAATCAAACAAGGAAATTTATACTTTTAAATCTAATTTTTTCAAAGAAAGAAATGAGATGGACCCTCATATTGAAGATTTCCTTTTGGATGATGGCAGTGAGAAGACGATACAAACTCCTAGAGGGGAAAATAAAACTCCAAAAACCAGGGAAGGCTCTAGGACTTGGATTTAGTCCAAAAAGAGGGACCTGCTAGAAATAGTGATGTTGGCCAGGATTCCCTCCCTAATGAGGGCATGTGGAATAAAATAGAAACCCCTATAACATAAAATACTATTTTATTTGTAGTGGGAAATGGGAAAGTGCATGAAATTATGATCACTAACATCTCAGAGAGTCTTCCTAACCCTCTTGGTGGAGTGATGAGCTCTGATGGTTTTGCATCACAATTAGGCATGGACTCTGCAAATGACATAAGTTTGTTGTCTACTAAGGATACCACTGTGGTGAGGAGACTCACATGGAAGTTATTGTGAAAAAGACTCGGAGATACAGGAAGAAGAAAGGCCTAGATATTAGTAAATCACCACCAGATAATGATCCCACTCATCCTCAGAAGGATAAGAGAAAGAAGCTTAGTGGGATCATCCCCACTAATGAAAAAATAGTGGAAGTAGAAACTAGGCTTCCTGAATGATTTGATAATTTCCAGAGTGACAAAGGACCTCTCACCAATAGGATATCTCTTGGATTATTGGAGGAGACTTCAATTTTGTGGAAAAGGAGGACGATAAATGGGGTGGGACAGGTTTTCATTTGAAAGAAAATGAAACATTATATTGGTAGAGGATGAAATCCAGACTAAGGAGTGAGGACCCTATTGAAAGCTAGAAGAAAGATACTCAAGCAATTTGGTTTACATGGTACAATTCTCAGAAAGGGCACAAAAGAATCTACTATAGTGTTGTGTGGTCTCACAACACACCCCAAGATTGTAAGGCTTGCAGACACAATGCATTATTTTTTTTACTCTTATGGTATAAACTAGCTATTTGGAAGATCACCAAAAAAGGAAAGGGTCAAAGAAATATTTAATTTAAAATAATGCTTCCTAGTGAAGTGTTCCAAGTGTTAAATACCGGAAACCAGGAATGTTTGAAAGGTGAAAAGGTAATAAAGAAGGTAATTCATGCATTTTAGTTCAATGATGGAAGCCCGAGATAGATGGAAGTCCGTTGAAACCGAAGTCCGGGGAAAGTTTGTGGGTAAAGATGAATACCGGGTACTGGGTACCGGGTTCCGTTTGAATAAGGTTTTGAAATTTTGTGATCTAATGAGTTCAAAAGTTCGGTAATCCGGTATATATGTAGAAGATAATCATACAAGAATTTATGATGCGCTTTGGAAATCATGTCATTTATGGAAATTAATATTATAATATTTGAATAATGGTTTTATTTACGTGAGATGTTTATAAATGTTTTTTTAAGGGATTTAACATGTGGAATTTGTGATTGTAGGAAACACAAATTGTTATCCAAAGTTCGGTTATGGACGGTCAAGAAAACCAAGTTTGCAAATGGATTCGATGATATTACCAGGTTCAGTGATACTC
Source organism: Sequoiadendron giganteum (assembly GCA_007115665.2). NCBI lineage: Eukaryota > Viridiplantae > Streptophyta > Pinopsida > Cupressales > Cupressaceae > Sequoiadendron > Sequoiadendron giganteum. Next base: position 51,570,241 of record CM021109.1, on the reverse strand, counting down.
TTTAGAGGCTCATGCTCGGATAAAACACATTGCAAAGAAATGCCAGATACCAAAATCCCGGGACTCTAGAGTTTAAGAATGTATGAGAGGAGTATGTGCACTCCGGGAGTTACCTATTCCTGGAATGTTCAAACCAAGATTGGACCTGAGGTGTAGGAATTGAATTTCCACTCGATCAACTTCAATGTATATGGGAATTTCCTACACTCAAATGAATGGATTGTTTTGGTTCCATAAAAGAACCTTGATAATAAAGAAAGAACCCAAAGAGCTTCAATGAACAATTGAAGTCAATCTTCAAGGACTTTAATTGTAACTTCTTGGTCAATAAATTTTCTTCCATGTGCCTTGATGTGATTCGTCCCTTATATTTCCTCTCATGTATTTTTTTTATCTTGTTTGTGCCTTGTGTTCTATAACAGGCCAACATATATCTTTTTTTATTTTAAGTTCAAAATTTTTGGATGTTGGAAGAGCCAAAGCTTCTTTAAGTTTTATTCTTTTTTTCCTATTTTTTGAATCATTCCAGACTAAACACTTGTATGCATGTAGACATTAATTAATAGTAGAGCCAATTTGATAGCTACCTATCTCATGAATATTTTGTAGCTGGTTTTTTTAGTTCCACCGAATAAGCTTGTATACTGCGACGTTTAAGGGTGTATATAGAAACTACTCGTTGTCCAAATCGAAACCCTCTCTTTAAAAGCTCGCACCATTTTGTGTGTAGCTGTGAAGAAATATGGTGAAGTATAAAGAATTTTGCTTTGATATAATTAATTCTTTGGGGAATGCATGGAGAATAACCAAGAAAACCTTTTAATTTCAATATTTTTATGCTTTATTTTAGAATATATGTTTACATTCTTTGAAAATGTCTCAAAAAATAGATTAATAAATGGATATTTATTGAAAATCTTTCATTTTACATGAAAATTGCTGAAATATTAAAGCTAAATATACTTAAGTGGTAGCAAATGAAATTGTTGATGTTCATGAAATATTATTTAAAATATTTTGATTTCATGATAATTGTCCTTAAAATCCAAATTGAAAACTCAGTGTCTAGTATAAAAATCAGAATTAACAAACATATTCCCTTTGAGATGAACAAAAAATTCACATCAAACCTTGAAGCGAACCTAGTATGATCATGACCTAATTACCAGAGACTTGGGATTGAACTGAGTTGATCTTGATTGTTCTTTTTAGGCACATTTCCCCTTTTGAGATTTTCTTGTTCCATATCTTTCAAGAAGAATAGGCTTCTTCACGGTCTGTCAGTGGAGTTTTTTATTCGACACTGCTAATGTGAGTGAAATCATTATCAACAGGAAACTGGTGCTAGAAGGAGGGAAATCATTGTTCAAACAATGTTTTTGGCCTGAGTCTTAAAGCTTGTTAATTAAAGGAAAAGATAAGCTAGTCTTTTAGTATGGAAGTTTAGAAACTTGTGAAAATGTTTAATCAAAGGTTATATCCTTTTAGTTTTCTCAATTTTGGTAGGGTCACCGAATGCAGAATTCATGATACAACTAATCACGGTGAACTCGATTGTGAAACTTTCTTAACTAGGGTGAGCTTAGCCATGTGTAAAGTAATTCCGTTAACAAAAGAAGTTCTAACTTCTAGAAGAAAGGAAAAGTTAGCAAACATTGTGTGCAACCCTACTAAAACTAAAAATGTTAAAAAATCAATTAACACATCAAAACACTTGGATAACTGCAATCATTACAATGAAAAGCATGACATGTTGCAGGGAAATAAACAAGAATGTCAATATTTCACAATATTACATTAGAAAAAAGGAAATGATATTGAAGAGTCACCATTCTCCTTATATGTGGAAAACCCAAATGAAGAAAAGGAGCATGAAAATCAAGGACATGTGTATATTTTACTCCAAATAGAAAACATACATGATAAAGAGGGAAATTTCTTTAATTTTATGCAAAATATAGAATATTATTCTTTCACTTTTTCTCTCTCTAATGATAATATAAAATGTGATATATCTCGGTCCAATGAAATGCAAAGTGAAGACAGGGCCGAAGATATGAAAATTCTTGTAGGAGAAAGTCAAAAAATAGACGCAGTCGTTCATGGAGATAAACATAGTACAAAAATGAACCATGACACAAGGTTGGAAGAAGGTAGAGTATGGTTACATCAGACTAAATGTGTGCAATCAACCTTTAATGAGGTCAATTTCATGCATATGAGCCAAGTCATTGGAAAGTACTCTTTTGAATTTACGATTGCTAAACACAAATATTTTAAAATAATTCTTTGTTGCAATAGGATAGCTGAAATTTTACTAAACGAATTTAAAGGTAAAGTTGCTGTAATTTGTACCAAAATGACTATGGAAATGATCATAGAATTTAGAATTAGTTCCTTTGTTAGAGTTAATGGTTTGTTAGATTGGATGTTTAGTTAGGGTTAAGGTTAGTTTTTTTCAGGTTTTTTTTTCTTTTTTCTTTTGTCTTTCTTTCTTTTGTCTAGCCTTTAAATTTGTGAATACTGCTGAAATTATCTTGCATACATGAGAGTTAATCTAAACATTTGTAGAGAAATACAGTAAAATGTAAAAAAATGATAAAACCATACACAATAAATGCATGCTTTGAAAGTACTAAAAGCTAGATATATATATGTGCATGTATATCACGTATATACATCAATATTAGAATTCTTCTTTCAAAATAAAAAAAATCAAAAAGAGGAAGCCTAGTTGTAGGTGGTGGTGGTGGTAATAATTTAGTCAATGTGGGAAGTCTCATCTATAAGAGATAAATATCCAATAAAGGCAAGTTCCTGGTGTGTTTCAAAGTCCTCAATACGGAGGTCTAAGAGAAAAGGCCGAAGAGGAACTATTTCCCCATGCTCTAAAAACTAAGGAATATCATCCATCGAGGGGATTCCAATGGTCAAGCGCGCCACACATAAAATGGTGTCTAGGTTCTCTAGATATTCAAGTCTCACTATCATGTTGGCAGTTGAGTGGACATCTTCCATAGAAAGCCCTATATCCAGAAGAGATGTTAAAAAATGAGAATCCACATCAGAGTAAAAGTGATAGTAGCGGCTGGATTCAACATATTTTTCCCTGAGGACTAAGCATAAGTTTGGAATAGTTAAATTGGAAGTCCCAATGAATAAAATATTTTCAAGCCTTTGGTATGTGATACTTCCTAAAAAGACATTCTGGCGGTGAGAGAAGCTTAAACAAATTGGAGTATTCATGGACTAGAAGCAAATAGAAATAAATAGGACCCAGAATGAGAAATCAGCGAAGAAAGTTAAGAAGACATGTGAAGAATTCTAAAGGAAGCAATGCAAAATTTATAGAATGCCGTGAGTGAAGTGTTGTACATATTTTCCTTGAGAGAAATCTCAAAAATCTTAAGCAAGGTGGCAACCAAACAAGATTTTACAGAGTTGAAGGTTAAATCAAATTAATTCTTTGCACAATCTTGGTGATACATTGCTTCAAAGATGAAGAATATGAAGATTGCGAATCAAGAAAGTTGAAGATTTCAAAGTCAGTTGTGGTCTTTTCAAATTATTTTGAAAGTATTAATTATGAAGGTGTTGGTATGTGTGGAACAAAAAAAGAAGTAATTAATTTGATAAGGCAGTACACGTCATCACCTGGATAAGTGAAGAGAAATGATATGTGCAAAATTAGGCGTGTGAATTAAATGGAGAATAATGTGATTGTGTTCCTATGAAATCATGATAATTTTCATCCATTAATGAAAAGCAACGCTATCATATCAGAAGTGCTAGTTTAAGTTTTAGCGGTTGCCATAAGAATTTATCGGAAGGGTGGTAACTAATGTTTCTAAATTTAGATTTAATTTGGTGATTAAATTGTTTGTTGCTAAATTTTAATTTATGCATATCTTTAAACATATAATGGTTTACAGTTATCTAGGATTTGGCATAAGGTGGTAAAATTTAGGAAATATACACCAATAGGGAATATTTTAAGTGAATTTTTGGGAAATGGTAAATTCATGAAGGGATTTACATTGAATGAAAAATCAAAAGGTAACCTTCGCTACCACTATAATTCCCAACATAATAGCGAGTTTCGCTGCCTGTAAGTTGAAAATAAACTATTATTGAAATATCAAAAGTAAAAGTGAGCTATCATTGCTATATCTAAAAAAGGGAAAAAAAAAATACTCTTTAGGCTATCCGAATAACTCTACCAAGGCTATAGATGCCTGGTTGGCAGTAGAGCTATGTTTAGGGGAATTAAAGAGATAACCTTGTCGGGGCTATGGACGCCTGACTGGTAGCAAGGCTCTATTCTTGGTTGGCTTTGGAGGATTATCATATTATGTAGTTCAATGTAATGAATTGATTCTTTTTATTGAGTTCCAAAAATTGGAATAAATTAGAGAACACATAGATGTTTCCGAGGGGAATTTTACTTTTTATGTCAGAATCTAGATAAAGGTAAGGGTTATTGTTTTAAAATATGTATAAATTTTGATTTATAATAGGTGATTTAATTTCTCAGATTTTGTTTAAATTTGGTTTTATTGGTTACAAGTTGTTATGTAGTCTCGCAACACACCCCAAGACTATAAGGCTTGGGGACCCAATGTATTATTTTCTTTAATCTTACGGTATAAACTAGCTATTTGAAAGATCAGTGAAAAAGGAAAGGGTAAAAGAAATCTTTAATTTAAAAAATGCTTTCTAGTGAAGTGTTTGGAGTGTTAAATACCGAAAATCGGGAACGTTTGAAAGGTGAAAAGGTTATAAAGAAGGTAAGTCATGCATTCCAGTCTAATGATGGAAGCCTGAGATAGATGGAAGTAAGGTGAAACCGAAGTCCAGGGAATGTTTGTGGGTAAAGCTGAATACCGGGTACTGGGTACTAGGTGCGGGTTGAATAAGGTTTTGAAATTTTGTGATTATCTAATGATTCTGATAGTCCAGTAATCTAGTATATATGTAGAAGAGAATCATACAAGAATTTATGATGTGCTTTGGAAAGCATGTCATTTATAAAAATTAATATTTGAATATTTGAATAATGGTTTTATTTACATGAGATGTTTATAAATGTTTTTTTAGGGATTTAATATGTAGAATTTGTGATTGCATGAAATACTGATTGTTATGCAAAGTTTCGGTATGGACGGTCAGACAAACGATGTTTGAAAATGGATCTGATGATATTACTAGGTTCAATGATACTCTTCAAAGGCCCATCCTTAGATAGAACACATTGCAAACAAATGCCAGATACCAGAATCCCAGGACTCTAGAATTTAAGCATATAGCAGAGGAGTATGTGCATTCTAGCAGTTACCTATTTCTAGAATTTTAAAACCGAGATTGGACCCAAGAGGTGTAGGAATTGAATTTCCACTAGACCAACTTCAGTATACATGGCAATTTCCTACACTCAAACAAATGGATTGGTTTGGTTCCATAAAAGAACCCTGACAATAAAGAAAGAACCTAGAGATCTTCAATGAACAATTGAAGTCAATCTTCAAGGACTTTAATTGTAACTTCTTCGTCAGTCACTTTTCTTCCAAGTGCCTTGATGTGATTCATCCCTTAGATTTCCTCTCATGTATTTGTTTTATCTTATTTTTGCATTGTGTTCTATAAAAAGCCAACAAAATCTTTTTTAGTTTAAGTTCAGAATTTGTGGATGTCGGAAGAGCCAAAGCTTCTTTAAGTTTTGTTCTAAATCATTCTGGACTAAAAACTTGTATGCAAGTAGAAATTAATTAATATCAGAGCCAATTTGATAGCTACCTATCTAATGAATCTTTTCTATCTAGTTTTGTTAGTTCTTCCGAACAATCCTGTATATTGCATCATTTAAGGGTGTATATAAAAACTACTTGGTGTCTAAACGAAACCCTCTCTTTAAAAACTCACACCATTTTGTATGTAGCTATGAAGCAATCTGGTGAAGTATAAAGTGGTTTTTGTTAGAACTGGCTATGGATGTCAAGATCTATGAACCAAATAGAAAGCACAAAGAAGAGAGAAAATAATATGACAAGAATAAACTGTATTCAATGTCAATGATAATGGAATTGCTTTATTTTACAATGAGAGACCCCTTGGTTATATAGCCAAGGTGAGAACATAGGAGTGAATAATATTATGACAAGTGTCGTAATCTTATGACATGAGACAACAATGAAAAGCTATTACTCCACCTAAAGTGGAAAGGTGATAATGTGATAATCACCACAAATAGTGGATCTACCACAAAAGGTGGAAACCTAATCACATGATATGTCTATGAAAGGTGGAGGTGATAAAGTAATAAGAAGATAAGTCCACCAAAGGTGGAAATTCTCCAACAACTCCTATGTGGTCCCCAAGTAAACTTAACTAAGGTGTAATTATGACTTAGGACAAGGTACAAAACATTTAATTACACCAACACCTCCCCTTAAGTGCAACTTAGGGAGAATCAAATAATGCAAGATGGGTCCTAGAAACTAGGCCATGTTAGGTACCCATGTACAAATGCAATGCAATCTCTCACAAACGAAGACAAGGAGAAAACCCAGTGGGACAAAACTCCTCCCCAAAAGAGAGATAAAATACAAAATAGAAATGCTCTCAATGATGCATGAGAAGGTAAAAACCCCATGTGAGGAAAAATACCCCCCCATAAGAGAGAAGTAGAAGAGAGACAAGGCAGGCCCCCCTCAATGTTGAGTCTTCTGCAATGATGGTAGAAGCTCGACATTAAATGCTGAAGATGATCCAATTTCGCCGAACAACGTTCCTCCCCTTAGGAAGAAACAAAACCAAGGATGTATGCAAGATGTATGATGTCTCTGAAGTATGCTCAAGTGTCTCCATGTCGATGTCGAAAGCTGGCACACTCCAAACAACCATTCTAAGCCACACTACTGAAGAGTACAATCCAACATCTAGTAGAGAAGAATGTAGAACATGATCCAAAGAGAAAGATATCCCCTCTAAAGAAAAAGAAGCCTCCTCCAAATTTTGTCCAAAAGTATCCACACTCACGCCAAACTACAAAGAATGATCATGTAGAGAATGAACAAGAGGGTCAGAGTGTTCCCTCACAACAACTGAAGAAGGAGCATATTCATCAAAGAGAAGATGAATGTCATTAATGATGTCCCCCTAATCTGCAAGATGAGACTCCACAAACAAGTCTGAAATACCTATCAAGAAGCCATCCAAAGTAGCCATATCTGGAAGACAATGTATATCCTGCTGGACTGAATCACAAGGAACCCAAACTGTGGAATCACAAGCATCCTTAGGTACAACAATAGATGATTCTGCCAATGCTAGATCACAAGAGTCCTCAGCCTCAAGATGATGAACCCTCTAAATCTGGATTAGGAGCCATAGAAATTGAAGTCTCAATAGATGTTTCGGTAGGAGGAGAAGGAGAAGGTTCCGTGTCATCAAAAATACCATAACTTTCCCAATCAACAATTTTTTTAGCTGTTTTATCATCAATAGGTCGAAACTCTGCAAGTGGAACAAGACAATCTGCAACAGGATCCTTTGGGAATGGAGGTTCATTCGAGTCTCCATACATCTCCCAAAGTTTGGTCATAAGGTCAAGAGGGATCTCAATACCATCAATGACCATTAGTGTATCAATATCACAATTACAACGAATTAATCCCAAGATATGTGTTGTTTTAAAGCCCCACACAATTGTCTTCCATTTAGATGAAGGTTTAGGAACTAGCCCATAGAGATATGGCAAAAGATTAAGCCACCTACAATGTGTTAGGATTCCATCTCGTCAAGACTTAAAGTTCCATAGATTTAAACTTATTACAACAGGATTTATTTTGATTCCCATATTTAAACTCCTCAACTTTAGTCACATAATCAACCAATCAAGAGACATAAACCAACAAAGGCAAAAGATTACCCCCCCCAAATTCACTCAATCAAGAAACCCCTCAAGCAGTATCTTATTTGGCATTTTATACTTAGTGCATTTACAATTTCCACTGCCAAAAAATAGAAAAGTGGACTTTGATCTTGGTACATACAAATTGCCAAAATAGGCCTCAAACTCATAGTTAAAAAAGTACACTAGATAAGATGAATCTGATTATACCACTAATAAGTACACAAAAAATTATGCACTTTAAAAAAAAACGACACTCAAAAATGTTACCGTAGAAGCAAGTTATGAGCTCCAAAAGTTCCCAAAATGAGGACGAAGCAGTAACACCTATGAGAATCTGTAATTTATGAAAAAACCATAAGCCAAAATCAAAAAATAATTGTACCACTGCGAAGAGCACGAAATTCTAGCCCAAATGACTAAGATATGAGCCCCGAAAGTCAGAATGCAAAATCAAAATTGCAAATCGTGAGGGGACCAAATTTTTTTAAATGCTGATGCAGGGATGATGTCAGCAATCCGCTTGATTAATTTTGATTGCCTGGAGACCATCACCGGAAAAAAAATGCCGGAATATTCGAATTCGCCGAAATTTCTAGCCGGAATTGGAGCAGCTTGCTGGATTTGTGTGAGGTTGCCGCCGAATTTTTATTACCATTGGATTTTGGATTTGAAGCTCGCGTGGACTGGTGGCCAATGGGGATGAATAGGAGGGCCTGCGTGGAGTACGGGCGGGTAGAACATACGTCTGCGGACTGTATAGTCAGCAGACTGTACCAAAAAATTTGATTTTTTTTTTTCTTTTTATTTTTTTATTTTTTTTCTATTTTTTTATTTTTTTTCAAATTAATACAATTTTGAAACGAATTATTTTTTTCAAAATTTCCAAAAAAAAATTAAAATAATTTTTTTTTTTCAAAAAATCGTACCATCCGTCATTATGAACCCTGGGGGTCGTATGACGCTCCAAGCAAAAAAAATTTGCTTCACCGAATGACTTACTCTGATTTGGATGATTGGATAGTCGATCTTAGGATTTTTGGCCCTTTTGGATGTGATGGCAGGGTCGGATTTGACCCAAAATGCTCCAAAAATGCAGCTACCTTCTGGATTTGGCAACCACAATTCAACTTCAAACCCTCATAGATTTGGCCTCATATGTCCAATTTGGACGAAACAAAAGGAAAAATCGACTTCTTCGAACCTTCCAGACATAATGGTGAGGTCAGATTTGCACCAACAAGCTCTGATATAAACCTACAATAAAGAGCCAAAAATGGAACCTCCCCAAATTTGGTACCTCTCTTCAAAAAAAGGCTCTTCAATGGCACCCAACCCGCTCTAATACCATATTAGAATTGGCTATGGATGCCAAGATCTATGGACCAAATAGAAAGCATAGAGAAGAGAGAAAATAATATGACAAGAATAAGTTGTATTCAATGTCAATGATAATGGAATTGCTTTATTTTACAATGGGAGACCCCTTGTTTATATAGCCAAGGTGAGAACATAGGAGTGCATAATATTATGACAAGTGTTGTAATCTTATGACATGAGACAACAATGAAAAGCTATTACTCCACCTAAAGTGGAAAGGTGATAATGTGATAACCACCACAAATAGTGGATCTACCACAAAAGGTGGAAACCTAATCACATGATATGTCTATGAAAGGTGGAGGTGATAAAGTAATAAGAAGATAAGTCCACCAAAGGTGGAAATTCTCCAACAACTCCTATGTAGTCCCTAAGTAAACTTAACTAAGGTGTAATTATGACCTAGGACAAGGTGCAAAAAATTTAGTTACACCAACACCCCCCTTAAGTGCAACTTAGGGAGAATCAAACAATGCAAGATGGGGTCCCGAAAACTAGGCCATGTTAGGTACCCATGTACAAATGCAATGCAATCTCTCACAAACGGAGAAAAGGAGAAAACCTAGTGGGACAAAACTCCTCCCCAAAAGAGAGATAAAATACAAAATAGAAATGCTCTCAATGATGCATGAGAAGGTAAAAACCCCATGTGAAGAAAAATACCCCCCCATAAGAGAGAAGTAGAAGAGAGACAAGACAGCCCCCCCTCAATGTTGAGTCTCCTGCAATGATGGTAGAAGCTCGACATTGAATGCTGAAGATGATCCAATTTCACCGAAAAACGTTCCTCCCCTTAGGAAGAAACAAAACCAAGGATGTATGCAAGATGTATGATGTATTTGAATGATGCTCAAGTGTCTCCATGTCAATGTCAAAAGCTGGCACACTCCAAACAACCATTCTAGGCCAGATTGTTGAAGAGTACAATCCAATATCTAGTAGAGAAGAATGTAGAACATGATCCAAAGAAAAAGATATCCCCTCTAAAGAAAAAGAAGCCTCCTCCAAATGTTGTCCAAAAGTATCCACACTCATGCCAAACTGCAAAGAATGATCATGTAGAGAATGAACAAGAGGGTCAGAGTGTTCCCTCACAACAACTGAAGAAGGAGCATATTCATCAAAGAGAAGATGAATGTCATCAATGATGTCCCCCAAATCTGCAAGATGAGACTCCACAAACAAGTCTGAAATATCTATCAAGAAGCCATCCAAAGTAGCCATATCTGGAAGACAATGTATATCCTGTTGGACTGAATCACAAGGAACCCAAATTGTGGAATCACAAGCATCCTTAGGTACAACAATAGATGATTCTGCCAATGCTAGATCACAAGAGTCCTCAGCCTCAAGATGTTGAGTCATAGATGAAGAAGATGAACCCTCTAAATCTGGATTAGGAGCCATAGAAACTGAAGTCTCAATAGATGTCTCGGTAGGAGGAGAAGGAGAAGGTTCTGTGTCATCAAAACTACCATAACTTTCCCAATCAGCAATTTTTTTAGTTGTTTTATCATCAATAGGTCGAAACTCTGCAAGTGGAACAAGACAATCTGCAACAAGATCCTTTGGGAATGGAGGTTCATTCGAGTCTCCATACATCTCCCAATGTTTGGTCATAAGGTCAAGAGGGATCTCAATACCATCAATGACCATTAGTGTATCAATATCACAATTACAATGAATTAATCCCAAGATATGTGTTGTTTTAAAGCCCCACAGAATTCTCTTCCATTTTGATGAACGTTTAGGAACTAGCCCATAGAGATATGGCAAAAGATTAAGCCACCTACAATGTGTTAGGATTCCATCTTGCCAAGACTTAAAGTTCCATAGATTTAAACTTATTATAGCAGAATGTATTTTGATTCCCATATTTAAACTCCTCAACTTTAGTCACATAATCAACCAATCAAGAGACATAAACCAACAAAGGAAAAAGATTACCCCCCCAAATTCACTCAATCAAGAGACCCCCCAAGCAATATCTGATTTGGCACTTTATACTTAGTGCATTTACAATTTCCACTGCCAAAAAATAGCAAAGTGGACTTTGATCTTGGTACATGCAAATTGCCAAAATAGGCCTCAAACTAATAGTGAAAAAAGTACAGTATATAAGATAAATCTGATTATACCACTAAGAAGTACACAAAAAATTATGCACTTAAAAAAAAATGACACTCAAAAATGTTACCGTAGAAGCAAGTTATGAGCTCCCAAAATGAGGACGAAGCAGTAACACCTATGAGAATTTATAATTTATGAAAAATGTAGAAGCCAAAATCAAAAAATAATTGTACCACTACGAAGAGCACAAAATTCTAGCCCAAATAAAAAAAAAAATTATTCAAAAAAGGAGCCAAAATGACTAAGATATGAGCCTCCAAAGTCAGACTGCAAAATCAAAATTGCAAACCGTGAGGAGACCAAATTTTTTTAAATGCTGACGTAGGGATGACATCAGCAATCCGCCTGATTAATTTTGATGGCCTAGAGACCGTCGGTGGAAAAAAAATGCCGGAATATTCGAATTCGCTGAAATTTCCAGCTAGAATCAGAGCAGCTTGCTGGATTTGTGTGAGGTTGCTGCTAAATTTTTATTACCATCAGATTTTGGATTTGAAGCCCGTGTGGACTGGCGGCCAATGGGGATGAATACGAGGGCCTGCGTGGAGTACACGCGAGTACAACATACATCTGCGGATTGTACAGTTCGCAGACTGTACCAAAAAAATTGATTTTTTTTTCTTTTTATTTTTTATATTTTTTCAATTATTATTTTTTTTTTCAATTATTATTTGTTTTTTCAAATTAATACAATTTTGAAACGAAATTTTTTTTCAAAACATTTCCAAAAATTAAAATAATTTTTTTTTTTCAAAAATCGTACCGTCCGTCATTATGACCCCTGGGCGCTGTACGACTCTTCGAGCAAAAAAAATTTGTTGCACCGGATGACTTGCTCCGATTTGGATGATTGGACAGTCAATCTTAGGGTTTTTGGCCCTTCTGGACGTGATGGCAGGGTCGGATTTGACCCAAAATGCACCAAAAATGCAGCTACCTTCTGTATCTGGCAACCATAATTCAACTTCAAACCCTCATAGATTTGGCCTCATATGTCCGATTTGGACAAAACAAAAGGAAAATTGGACTTTCTCAAACCTTCCAGACGTAATGGTGAGCTCATATTTGCACCAACAAGCTCTGATATAAACCTGCAATAAAGATCAAATAATGGAACCTCCCCAAATCTGGTACCTCTCTTCAGAAAAAGGCTCTCTAATGGCACCCAACCCGCTTTGATACCATGTTAGAATTGGCTATGGATGCCAAGATCTATGGACTAAATAGAAATCACAAAGAAGAGAGAAAATAATATGACAAGAATAAACTATATTAAATGTCAATGATAATGGAATTGCTTTATTTTACAATGAGAGACCCCTTGGTTATATAGCCAAGGTGAGAACATAAGAGTGCATAATATTATGACAAGTTTCATAATTTTATGACATGAGACAACAATGAAAAACTATCACTCCACCTAAAGTGGAAAGGTGATAATGTGATAACCACTACAAATAGTGGATCTACCACAAAAGGTGGAAACCTAATCACATGATATGTCCGTGAAAGGTGGAGGTGATAAAGTAATAAGAAGATAAGTCCACCAAATGTGGAAAATCTCCAACAACTCCTATGTGGTCCCTAAGTAAATTTAACTAAGGTGTAATTATGACCTAGGACAAGGTACAAAACATTTAATTACACCAACAATTTTCTTTGATTTAATTAATTGTTTGGGGCATGCATGGAGAATATTCAGGAGAACCTTTTAATTTCAATATTTTTATGCTTTATTTTAGAATAGATGTTTAAATTCTTTGAAAATGTTCCAAAAATTATATGAATGAATGGAAATTTATTGAAAATATTTCGTTTTACAGGAAATTTTTTGAATGCTTAAGGCTAAATCTACTTAAGTGATAGCAAATGAAATTGTTGATGTTGTTGAGGACTTTAATTTTAACTTCTTGGTCAATCACTTTTCTTCCACATGGCTTGATGTGATTCATCCCTTAGATTTCCTCTCATGTATTTTTTTAATCTTTTTTGTGTCTTGTGTTCTATAACAGGCCAACTGTTATATTTTTTTTATTTTAAGTTCAAAATTTGTGGATGTTGGAAGAGCCAAAGCTTCTTTAAGTTTTATTTATTTTTTCTATATTTTGAATCATTATAGACTAAAAACTTGTATGCACGTAGACGTTAATTAATATCAGAGCCAAGTTGATAGCTACCTATCTCATGAATCTTTTGTATCTCGTTTTGTTAGTTTCGTTGAACAAGCCTATATACTGCGTCATTTAAGGGTGTATGCGGAAACTCGTTGTCCAAATGAAACCCTCTCTTTAAAATCTTGCACCGTTTTGTATGTAGTTGTGAAGCAATTTGATGAAGTATAAAGCGGTTTGCTTTGATTTAATTAATTCTTTGGGGCATGCATGGAGAATAACCAACATAACCTTTTAATTTCAATATTTTTATGCTTTATTTTAGAATAGATGTTTAAATTCTTTGAAAATGTTTGAAAAAGTAGATGAATGAATGGAAATTTATTGAAAATATTTCATTTTACATAAAAATTGTCGAATGCTTAAAGCCAAATCTACTTAAGTGATAGCAAATGAAATTGTTGATGTTCATGAAATATTATTTCAAATGTTTTGATTTCTTGATAATTGTTCTTAAAATCCGAATTGAAAACTCAGTGTCTAGTATAAAAATCATAATTAATGAGCATATTCCATTAATGAAGAAAAGGAGTGCGAAAATAATGATTACTGAGGAAATAACATTGATGAGTCATCATTCTCCTTATATATGGAAAACAAAAATGAAGAAAAGGAGTGCGAAAATCAAGCAAGAGACGCGTATATTTAACCCCAAATAGAAAACCTACATGATAAAGAGGGAAATTTCCTTGATTTTATGCAAAATACAAAATATCATTCTTTTACTTTTTCTCCCTCTAATGATAATATAAATTGTGATATATCTTGGTCTAACGAAATGCAAAGTGAAGACAGGGCTAAAGATATGAAAATTCTTGGAGGAGAAAGTCAAAAAATGGACGCAACCATTCATGGAGATAAACAGAGTACAAAAATGAACCATGAACCAATGCTAGAAGAAGGTAGAGCATTTTTGCATTAAATGAAATGTGTGCAATCGACATTTAATGAGGCCTATTTTGTACATATGAGTCAATTCATTGGTAAGTACTCTTTCGAATTTACGATGCTAAATGCAAAAAAATCAAAATAATTCTTTGTTGCACTAAGATAACTAAAATTTTACTGAATAAATTTAAAGATAAACCTATTGTAATTCGTATCAAAATGAATATGGAAATAATCATAGAAATTAGAATTTTTTCCTTTGTTAGAGTTAATCGTTTGTTAGATTTGATGTTTAGTTAGGGTTAGGGTTAGTTTTTTTTTTGTTTTGTTTTTTTTTTTGGTTTTTCTTTGCTTTTGTCTTTCTTTCTTTTGTCTAGCCTCTAAATTTGTGAGTTCTATTGAACTTATCTTGCATACATGAGATTTAATCTAAAAATTTGTAGAGAAATATAGTAAAATGCAAAAAAATGATAAAACCATACATAGTAAATGTAGCTTTGAAAGTACTAAAAGCTAGATATATGTGTGTGTGTGTGTGTCTGTGTGTGTGTGTGTTACATATATACATCAGTATTGGAATTCTTGTTTCAAAATCAAAAAAGTCAAAAAGAGGAAGCCTAGTTGCTGGTGGTGGTGGTAATAATTCAATCAATGTGGGAAGCCTCATTTATCATAGCTAAATAACCAATATAGGCAAGTTCCCAGTGTGTTTTGAAGTCCTAAATATGGAGGTATGAGAGAAAAGGACGAAGAGGAACTATTTCCCCATGCTCTAAGAACCAAGGAATATCATCCATCGAGGGGATTGCAATGGTCAGGTGTGCCACAGATAAAATGGTGTCCAGGTTCTCTAGATATTTAGGTCTCACTATCATGTTGGCAGTTGAGCGAGTGTCTTCCACATAAAGCCCTATATCTAGAAGAGATGCTACAAAATGAGAAGCCACATCAGAGTAAAAGTGATATTAGCAGTTGGATTCAACATATCTTCCCCCAAGGACTCATAATAAGTTTGGAATAGTGAAACTGGAAGTCCTAATGAAGAAAATATTTTCAAGCATTTGGGATGTGACACTTACTAAAAAGACATTCTGGCGGTGAGAGAAACTTAAAAAAATTGGAGTATCCATGGCCTAGAAGCAAATAGAAATAAACATGACCCAAAATGCAAAATCAGCGAATAAAGTTAAGAAGACGTGTGAAGAATTTAGAAGGAAACAATGCAAAATTTATAGAAATCCATGAGCAAACTGCAGTACATATTTTCCTTGAGAGAAATCTCGAAAATGGTAAGCAATGTGGCAACCAAACAAGCGTTTCCAGAGCTGAAGGTTAAATCAAATTAATTCTTTGCACATTCTTCGTGAAACATTGCTTGAAAGATGAACAATATGAAGATTGTGAATTAAAAGAAAGTTGAAGATTTCAAAGTTAGTTGTGGTATTTTCAAATTATTTTGGACGTACTAATTATGAAGGTGTTGGTAAGTGTGGAATGGAAAAAAAAGTAATTAATTTCATAAGGCAGTACACGTCATCACCTAGATAAGTGAAGAGAAATTATACGTGCAAAATTAGGTGTGTGAATTAAATGAAGAATAATGTGATCGTGTTCCTATGCAATCGTGATAATTTTGATCTGTTAATGAAAAGTAGCACTATCAATTTGGAAGTGCTAATTGAAGTTTTAGTGGTTGCCATAAGAATTTATCAGAAGGGTGGTAACTAATGTTTCTATATTTATATTTAATTTGGTGATTAAATTATTTGTTGCTAAATTTTAATTTATGCATATCTTTTAACATGTAATGCTTCACAATTAGCTAGGATTTGGCATAAGGTGGTAAAACTTAGTCAGAAATATACACCAACAGTGAATATTTTAAGTAAATTTTTGGGAAATGGTAAATTGATGAAGGGATTTGCATTGAATGAAAAATCAAAAGGTTCGCTACCACTATAATTCCCAACCTAATAGCGAGCTTTGTTGCCTGCAAGTTGAAAATGAGCTATTATTGAAATATCAAAAGTAAAAGTGAGCTATCATTGCTATATCTTAAAAAAAGAAAAGAAAAATCAACTCTTTAGGCTATCCAAATAACTCTACCAGGGCTATAGACACCTAGTTGGCAGTAGAGCTATGTTTAGGGGAATTACAGAGATAACCTTGTCGGGGCTATGGACACCTGACTGGCAGCAAGGCTCTATCCTTGGTCAGATTTGGAGGATTATCATATTATGTAGTTCAATGTAATGAACTGATTCTTTTTATTGAGTTCTGAAAATTGGAACAAATTAAAGCACACATGAATGTTTCTAGGGGGAATTTTACTTTTTATGTCAGAATCTAGGTAAAGGTAAGGGTTAGTGTTTTAAAATATGTATAAATTTTGATTTACAATAGGTGATTTAATTTCTTGGATTTTGTTTAAATTTTGTTTTATTTGTTACAAGTTGTTGTGTGGTCTCACAACACACCCCAAGACTGTAAGGCTTGGGGAATCAATATATTATTCTTTTTTACTCTTATGGTATAAACTAGCTATTTGGAAGATCACCAAAAAAGGAAAGGTAAAATAAATCTTTAATTTAAAAAAATGCTTCATAGTGAAGTGTTCCGGGTGTTAAATACCGAGAAACGGGAATGTTTAAAGGTGAAAGGGTTATAAAGAAGCTAAGTCATGTGTTCCAATCCAATGATAGAAGCTTGGGATAGATGGAAGCCTAGCGAAACTGAAGTCTGAAGAATGTTTGTGGGTAAAGCTGAATACTGAGTACCGGGTACTGGGTTCTGGTTGAATAAGGTTTTGAAATTTTGTGATTATCTAACGAGTCTGATAGTCCAGTAATCCAATATATTTGTAGAAGATAATCATACAAGAATTTATGATGCACTTTGGAAAGCATGTCATTTATGGAAATTAATAAATTATAATATCTAAATAATGTTTTTATTTACATGAGATGTTTATAAATGTTTTTTTAAGGGATTTAATATGTGGAATTTAAGATTGCAGGAAATACAGATTGTTATGCAAAGTTCGGGTATGGACAGTCAGGAAAACCAAGTTTGCAAATGGATCCGATGATATTACCAGGTTCAGTGATACTCTTTAGAGGCTCATGCTTGGATAAAATACATTGCAAAGAAATGCCAAATACCAAAATGTCGCGACTCTGGAGTTTAAGCATGTAGCAAAGGAGTATGTGCATTCCAGGAGTTACCTATTTCTGAAATTTTCAAACCGAGATTGGACTTGAGGTGTAGGAATTGAATTTCCCACTAGACCAACTTCAATATATATGGGAATTTCCTACACTCAAACAAATGGATTGGTTTGGTTCCATAAAAGAACCCTGACAATAAAGAAAGAACCTAGAGATCTTCAATCAACAATTGAAGTCAATCTTCAAGGACTTTAATTGTAACTTCTTTGTCAGTCACTTTTCTTCCAAGTGCCTTGATGTGATTCATCCCTTAGATTTCCTCTCATGTATTTGTTTTATCTTATTTGTGCCTTGTGTTCTATAAAAGGCCAACGGTTATCTTTTTTAGTTTAAGTTCAGAATTTGTGGATGTTGGAAGAGCCAAAACTTCTTTAAGTTTTGTTCTGAATCATTCTAGACTAAAAACTTGTATGCATGTAGACGTTAATTAATATCAGAGCCAATTTGATAGCTACCTATCTCATGAATCTTTTGTAGCTAGTTTTGTTAGTTCCACCAAACAAGCCTATATACTACATCATTTGAGGGTGTATACAAAAACTACTTGGTGTCTAAATGAAACCCTCTCTTTAAAATCTCACATCATTTTGTATGTAGCTGTGAAGCAATCTAATGAAGTATAAAGCGGTTTTCTTTGATTTAATTAATTATCTAGGGCATGCACGAAGAATAACCGAGAGAACCTTTTAATTTCAGTATTTTATGCTTTATTTTAGAATAGATGTTTAAATTCTTTGAAAATGTTTCAAAAAATAGATGAATGAATTGAAATTTATTGAAAATATTTTTATTTTACATGAATTTTTTTGAATGCTTAAAGCTTAATCTACTTAAGTGATAGAAAATGAAATTGTTGATGTTCATGAAATATTATTTCAAATATTTTGATTTCATGATAATTGTTCTTAAAATCCAAATTGAAAACTCAGTGTCTAGTATAAAAATCAGAATTAATGAACATATTCCCTTTGAGATTAACAAAAAATTCACATCAAAGTCTGAAGCGAACCTAGTAAGATCATGACCTGATTATTGGAAATTTGGGATTGAACTGATTTGATCTTAATTGTTCTGTTTAGGCAAGTTTCCCCTTTCAATATTTTCTTGTTCCATATCTTTCAAGAAGAATAGGCTTCTTCGCGCTCTATCTGTGGAGTTTTTTATTCAACACTGCTAATGCAAGTGAAATCATTGTCAACATGTAGGTTGGATAGATTTTATATCAACAAATATTTCTTTTTGGCCTCTTTGGTAAAAGAAGACTGCAAGGTTGAAGTTTGCCCCTTCACTCTCTCAGATCACCATCCCATTAGGGCTAAGTTTTGCATGAGAGATGGGGTGCCCAAATTTGATGGTTGTAGTGATAGCTTCTGCCATAATACTAGTCTCATGAAGGATATGAATTGTAGAAATGTTATTCTCAGTCTTAGACAAATTAATAAATGGATGTATAAATCTATATCTCCCATTGATAGATGACCAATGAACACTGAAGGATGGGGAATTCTTTTCTAGACAATTGGGATGAAAAGAGATTAAGACAGTCAAATAAAGGAGGTCTTGCTCCAAGACAAGCTTCTCCGAGCTAAAACTGAGTTGCAATCCAATCCCATGGATGAAGCCCTTACAAATAAGTTGGCTATGGACAAGGATTCACTAAGGAGACTCTGGAATAACCAAATTAAAGGGCTAAGGGTAAGAGCTAAGATGAGCTGGTTGGAAAATGGGGATAAAGGCACCAAGTTCTCCTTTAGATGTATTAAAGAAAAACATGCCTAAGAGCAGATAGATTTCATATTTGTGAATGGGTCCTCGGTGACCAATCAAGAAGAGATAAGGAGCCACTTCTTCCAATTCTACATAGGTCTTTTCTCCTCAGAAAAGGAAATAGGTGATAACAAACGAGCAAGGGAGCATATTAAGAGACTCATCCCAAAGAAGTTCAGTGAAGATATGTCAAAGGAACTAGGGAAAGAGGTAACCCAAGAGGAGATTAAAAATGCTATCATGTCTCTTAAGAATGATAAATCCTTGGGAGTTGATGGAATTTTGGTTGAATTCTATAAAACATTTCTAGAATGGGTTTGTGATGATCTTCTTTTGGTGTACAAGGAAGCCTTTGAGAAGGGTACTCTTAGCAAAAATAATAATAAAGGAGTGATCAAATTGATTCCAGAAGAAGGTGATAGATATTTAATAAAAAACTGGAGCCCCATTACTCTTTTAAATGTTTCCTATAAGATCTTACCCAAGATTCTGGCCGACTGGGTAGCCCTAATCCTTGCTTACATAATAATTTCTATGCAGACAGGATTTATAAAGGGAAGATATATTCTTAAGAATTTGATCACCAGTTGGGAAGCCTTGAACTAGGCAAGGGTGACAAATTAGAATGCAACAATGATGCTTTTGGATTTTGAAAAGGCCTATGACATGATTGAATGGGAGTTTTTGTTCCTGATACTGAAAGCCTTTGGTTTCCTTGAAACCTTCTATCAAATGGCTAGAACACTCTTCAAAGATGCCACTGATCAGGTTGAGGTTAATAGTATTCCCACTCAAGAGATCCCTCTTGAGAGATCTATAAGGCAAGGTTTCCCCCTGGTCTTGAAATTTTTTGTCGTTACCTCTGATGCTTTACATTATCTTCTGAGGGAGAATACTCTAGTTCCAAGAGTAAGAGGAGTTAGGTTTTTGGATGAAAATGAACTTCTCAATCTCCAATTTTACAATGATACCTCCATTTTGTTATTGCTAGAAGAAAGGAACTTTGCAAGTCTAATGAGGAAACTAGAAATCTTTTTCTTGGCCTTGGGTGCAAAGCTTGCCCCTTCTAAGTCTTGGCTGTTGGGATGGAAGGATAGACCCCCGGATTGGATTAGTAATTATGGGCCTCAATAGGGTGGCCCTCATAAATTATTAAGGTATCTTGGTATCCCCTTTGCCGTGCACCTAGATTTGAAGGAGATGTGGCATTGGATTCAGGATAAAATTGGAAGGAAAATCTCCAAGTGGAATAGGCAATTTCTTTCTTTAGCCAGTCGAATAAAAATCTGTCAAAAGATTCTCTCTTCATATAGCATTTATTTTTCTTCTGTGTGGTTCTTTAACTCCTATCAAATCAATCAAATTCATAAAATAATAAGGGCTTTCCTCTAGTTAGATGGGAAAGGGAAGATAAAGAGACATGCAATATACTAGGAATGGTGCACCATTGAAAAGTCTAAAGGTGGGTTCTGGATGAAAGAGTTAAAGATGCAGGGCATTGCCCTAGCCTCAAAATGGGTCTTAGGGGCTTTGGAAGGGGAGGAACTTTGGAAAGTATTGGTCTGACAGAACATACTCAGAGCTATCCCTATATTTGTAAAGGCTTGGAAGTCCTTGCCTATCAGTGATATCCTTAGTACTGAGGAGGTTACGCTACCTGTAGGGTCCAATATTTGTAGGACAATCTTGAAGACCTGGAAAGTGGTGAAAAAGCATCTAGATAATCACCAGTTCACCAATCGTGACTTTGGGACTATTCAGACTCACAGGTCTATTTGGCGAAATCTGAAGCACAAAGGGAAACCCTTGGCACTAATCCAAGGCTGCTATGCAAAAGGGTGAGCAGTCAAAGGCATTAGGTATTTCAGTGATATATTGAAAGATGGAAAGCTGAAGGGATGGAATGATTTGCATATTGAATTTGACTTACCCCCTTCTAATTGGAGAACATACAAAATCCTTAGAGAGGCTTGTAATTAGCTAAATTTCCCTATGAAAACCAAGAATGACTTTGATCAGTTTAAAGAATTTCAATGGAGAAATGGATCTAACATAAAAAAGACTAAGGTTAAAGAACTATATAATATGCTAACATGATACATTGATTTGATTGATCACTTGAATCAAACTTGGAAATTACAATGGGACAAAAATCAATGGCAAAAGGTTTTTCAAAATAACTGGGTTAGACAGATTGAAGCTAAACAAGCATGTTTTAGATGGCTCCTCATTCTACATAAACTTTCCTTTAAAAGAAAAACTGATGACATTGTAGTATGCATTTTATGTAGAGTTCCATAATCAATTAATCATATCTTCTTTGAATGCACATTTTCTATAGAAATATGGAAAATGTTTTGCAATATGCAAGATATATGGGCTACCAATGGACAACCATTTCTTGAGAAAATTTTGTTTAATCATAATATAAAGATGGGGAGAACTGTTAAGATATTTTGATTATGCCTATCCTCTAATATTCTATGATCTATTTGGAAAGCATGGAATGAAGATGTCTTTTAGGGAAGAAAGAGATTGCTTATTGAGTCTTCTAGGAGACTCATGTTTTATAACATTGCCATGCAAGTTTATATCACTGTGGCTCTTACAAAAGACTAGTTCTAGAGTTATTTGGAAAGTAGACAGGTTACCATAGACATAATGGAGGCGATTGGCAAGATATGGGAACTTATGGCTAGAAGGACATCCAGATGTAGATGTGTTTATGAGGGCTCTACATGCATTTCGTCAAGATCTTGTAGGGGGGCATAATAAGAAAGTTGAAAAGAAGAGATAGGAAAATCGACCTTTAGAAGAGGAACTTCCTACTACATAGGCCTTGATAGTCTTGAGTGGTAATCATGGGGCATTCTAGAACACTCTGTGGATAGTCTTCTTTTGCATATCCTTTTGATCAATAATTGTTGTATATATATATATATGATCAGTGGAGTATACTTGTACATGCTTTAATGTCTATATGATGTAACTAATATGTTTTTGATATAGGGTAGATGTTGGACCTCTTCTGGTCTCACTCAACCAAGGCTAACTTTGATATCATGTAAAGGGATAGACTAGGGGTTTTGGATACTAATTAGTTTTTGGATCTATTGTAATGGGGGGTACTAAAATTTTAATATGCGGGGATACTTTGATCTGATGTTGGGATGAACAATCAAACTATATGATTTGTATTTTCTACTCTTACTATACTTAATACAAAAAATATATTTAGGGATCCATAGATCTTTTAGATATGAAAAATATACAAGAACATGTCTCCCTCTATAAACACATAGGGATTGTGATGAGTTTGTATTTTTAACATTGTTTCTATAACATTGATATTTCCTATCTATTATTTTATTTCTTTAAACAGGTAGTTATTTTAATATATACTTTTATATATTATAAAGTGAGGATTAAGAAAAGGTAATATATTATGCTCTAATAATTTTGAAATGGTATTGTGCATTATGAATAATAACTTGTGGGTAAAAACATGAAAGATTTAGAATTCATCAATATAGTTAAGAATGAAACAATAATTAATACAATAAATATGATTTATTGTACAATATGATTGCCTATTTCAAATTAGTTCCATAGGGTTACTTTTTGGTAGTGAACTAAAATTCTGTGAAACTACATTGTGTCGGAATAGCTTTCTTCTCAAAGATGATTTGATTCCCTTAAGACGACCAAGAATCATCACGATTATAATTATGATTTTTCCTTTGTTGCTCCACTTCCCAGAAAAACTATAGGGCACCTCTTTGCAATATTTTTTGGACATCTTATTAAGGAGGGTGCAATTGTATCCTAAAGAAAGTCCCACATTTCCATATGCACTGTAAACATCAAAAAAACATAGACATAAAAATATCACATTGCATAAGAGTGGTGGCAATATAAATTAAAGCAAACATGAAAAAAATAAAGTAGAATAATGATTTTGCATAGGTGAATTACATTTATACCTGACAACTTCAAAGACAATAGCCAAAACATTGAAGTTAACTGGGTCTTGAGAAAGGTTGTGCCTTTCTATAATGCAAATGAGTATAACTGCCATAAGAAGATAGCTTGAATCATGCAAAACTAGCTTTTCAAATTGCATAATAATACCCCACTTCTCTTCATTCCTACTTGACTCCTCCTTTGACAATGGTTTTATATTCATGATATCTCCTCCCTCCTTGTAAAGTGGATAGGGTGGTAAATACCTTGTACCACCATTACAATCCAAACAAATAGTCTATCAAAATGCTAAATTTAATATTGGAAGTATTTCTAATATAGATCATATTTGTCATATAAAGGTGAAAATATAATCTTTAAAATATTGTAATAAATAAATAAATAAATTTTGTGAGCAAATAGATTTACTAACCTAAACAAAGTCTTTACAAAATTTTAGAACAAAGAAACTAGTTAAACATATACATGAATATCAAGTGAAGATGGTGAAGGGTCATCCATCTAAAAATACGAGTCACTCATTGATCCTAATATTATGATAGATTTGACTTAAATAACACACTATCAGTTTTGACTTGTTTAGATGGCTCATCTTAAATCACACAAATATGTAGATTATATGTGATTTCAAATGAGCCACCTAAACAAATTGATAATATTTGATAGCAAAATCCAAATTAAAAGCAGCAGACCAGAAAACTTACATGAAGACGATGTAGATAACGAGGAGAGCAGGAGAGAGAAGCTGCGGATTAACAATGTTTTCTCCTGCGTGCCTAATAGACACAGATTGGAACACTCCGCCAACCACCTTCTCGCACGCGGTGAGCCCATCCATAGCTACCGTATCCCACTGTAACATAAATATCATAACTACCTCAATTGTGAAAATTCCCACAGCGCATATAAGGAGCCACATATTTTGAATTGTGGAGAAGAAGTGATCTGCAAACAGTATGCGCCCATTTTTCGCTATATAATCATATATTTTTGTCCTCCCCTCGTCTCTTGAAAATCGGCGAAGGTTGAGTACGATGGCTGTGAAGCAGGGACCAAACATTGTGTTCCCGAGGAGTATCTGAAACATCAATATCATAAGCACAACACTATTCTTTCTCAAGGGCATCATATTATCGCTCAATGGAGTGAACCCACAATTGGCAAACGATGATACCACTGTAAACACTGCAAACAGAGACTTACCTACGCCTCTGTCGCTCAGGATCCTCTCTCCACCTTTGGATAAAGAAAAATAGATGTAAAGGAGAATAATACCAACGAGCTGAACGAACAGAAAATACCCTAGACACAAATAGCCCAGAAAAGTAAGAGCTTCATATTCTAAATGACCATGCGCGAAGTTATCAGCATCACTTTTAACTTCGTTAGGGCACACCCAAACTGCTGTATTCCTTGAATCATTTATCTCCCCGTTGTCTAAATCATCATCAATGATATCCTCCGGACCAGTTGTAGCCTTATTAGGAGTCACAATTGATTCTCTTCTCATCTGCTTCCTTGGATGGAAATAACGATCGTGCGTTATAGAATTACCATGATCACTTGTTGTCTGGTAATGATCAAGCATTTTAGTATTATTTATTGAGTGCTGATGCAGGCTTGAGCGATGAAGCATGAGCCTAAGCCTTGCAAGGTGGAGTGAGCAGGAGGACGTGAAGACTTCTCCACCTAGAAGCATGAGTACGATCATCACTCCGAGGTGGAAGTGTGAGAGATCTTCCATGGCAACAACTCCCAAGCTGCTGACAGTTGCAGCCGAGACACTAGTGAAAAATGCATCAAGCACAGTCAAGTGTCTTTTTCTTTTAGTGGGTGAAAGTCTCAAGGGAATGAAACCCACTACAGAAATGGCAGCGAAGTAGCTAACATGGATCCAGTAGGGATCAGATAGAATTAAACCCACCAAATCAACCATATTTTTCAGATATTTAACCGAGAAACAGCGCTTTGTCCTTGTGCCCCGTTTTTGTGGTGAAATTTCTTGCATCTTTTGGAGAGAGAGAAGATCCAAGTGAACTATGTTGATAACAAATCAAAGTATGCCCACAACTTGGAGAAACAGGCTTCTGTTATAGGAATTGTTATGATATAGTTCACATTGTACAATGCTGAGTGGAGTCATCGTGTCAAAGGAAAAATCATTTGTCTATAGAATTTAATTATGTTTCCACTATCAATAGACCACAAAGGGCATATAAATACGTTTCAGTACAAACTAAGATCATGAGGGTTTATATATTCAATCGCATTAGTGCTCTTTAGGCATTTGTTTGTTAGTGGGAGATTACAACACTCCACGGTCCCTAACGATGGTATCCACACACAGCCAATATTGGATAATATTTAATGTATTCTGGAACCATCAGTGCGGGCAAACAAAGTTTAGTGCTTATCCTGAAATGAAAAAAAATCCCACTTTGATGGATAATCAATATCCATACTGTTACGATCCAATCATACATTTGCTGGAAATGAGTTACTTTAAAAAACAGTAAAGAAATGCGCTTTCGTGATGTTGAGTCATGCCATTGCTCATCGGAAATTTCTTTTCTATTATGAGTAAAATGTCGTTAACAAAATGGTGAATGTTTGAATAACATCTATAAGAAAATGTGTTCCATTAATAGGATTTGATTGTTATTGTTATGTACTTTTTGGAAAAATTGCTAGCAGATTTCGAAAGTGCAGCATAAACAAAGATCCACTAATTTCAAGATTAGTTCCACGTGTAAAAGATGAGCTCTCCATATTTTCAGGGTATGCAGAGAGTACCTGTACTCAAGTGTCTAAAGATAATGTATTGAGTTTGTGCGTTGTGATTTGACCGTGCAAATCACTAATTAAATTCTTTCTAGCATTTATGATTCTTTTAAAGAAAAAAAAAATGGTATAACTTAAGTCATAAAGTTTATTCATTCTATCTGGACCATTTAATTATAAATATTTATAAAATTTATATTATATACTGAAGTAAATATGATTAAAATTTGAAAAATAACCAATTTATATGATTAAAAAATTATAATAAATCAAACTAACAAATGTTAAAAGATTTTTTTTTAATTTGAAGAGTTTCATAATACTCTAGAAAAATGTGAGAAAATGCTAATTTAGGCAACCTGTGGAGACCCCTACATCATGGTGGTATGAGGGTTTTTTTTTTTTAAATAGTTTTTATTTCAATTTTTTCTAAAAATTCAAAATCAAATTTAAAAGAAAAAGGGCAAAGAGGGTATTAGGTAGGGTATTGTACCCTTCTATAGACTTGATAGAGTTAGCTAAGGCACTATAGCCCCTTTTTTGACCATTGGCGATGGTTTCGTGATTGTCATTGACAAATTATCTACTAGCAGTGCTAAGTCGATTGACATAAACACCAACTAGTAGCTACATCCAATCACCCTCCACAATGGCAACCAACAAATCCGCCCACCAATCATGAAATCTTTGGAGGAAAATATTCCCAAATCCAACAACAACATTCCTTGTGTTAACGACTAAGGAATATTCTAGAAACCCTCAAAATATACCATGGTTTATAAGCATATTCTACCAATTTTTTTGAGTTTTTCCTTGGAAACAGAGGGAATATTTTGATAGGAAGCAATATATTTTTTCTATTGATGTCAACATGATGTCAACATGTACCCTATAGGCCCCCCTCCTAGCCCTAATTTGATATAAGGGAGTTATTTTTTTAATCTTTTTGACATAACTTGGGCATATGGTGTCGAAATCGGGAAAATAAGATATCATCAAAAAGATGGTTCCATTTAGTTCCAGTGGTGTAGATCTCATCATCATATTTTTTTGTTGGTATAATTTATTGTTTGTTGAAGCTAGACTATTTGTTTTGGCTTCCAAGCTCATAAATTTTCACCTGTATGTCCAATTTTCGTGATTCTTGTAACGTTGGAAAGGTATTTCAAAGCTTTTTAGATCCATTAATGTGCCTTTTTCTAGAATCTACCTCACGTACATTTTATTCATTTTTTTGTGATTTCACATTCTACTCAATTACTTGGATGTCTTGGCACTTGAAAAGGATCTGTTTGCATGATATGATTTAATTTGATCTATGTTGCCACCATTTTAGTACCCTTGAGAAAAAAATCACACCCTACCTTCCAAGTGAAGCAAACTATGTTTTATGTCACCTTTTTCTTGTAGTTTTTAACCTATGTCAAGCATCGATCAAGTTTCCTAACCTCCTTCCCACCCAACGGTCTCAAGGGTTTAACTTATAATCTACTACACATCGATCTTTTTGCAATTTGTGAGTATGTATTAGGTTACTGAAAGGTTCCCATGATTGTTGAACTGTTGAATGGAAAAGATAATTAATAGGGGGGATGAATTAGTTGTACACTAAAATATCAAAACCCTCATTAAAATTTAGATTTGCATTAGTCCTTATACCCTTAACAACCATTAAACCCTTATCATGCATTAGTAAAATGTAAACATGAGAAATAGTAATGCAACCATATGCAAACACATGAGAGAACTAGATTTACGTGGAAAACACAAGAAGGGAAAAGCCATGATGAAGATTAGCTCACAATATAATGTAATTGCAACATTGAGTACAATAGGTTCACTATCAGAGGGATCACTGCCCAAAAGAAAAGAAGCTAGCTCACTGCTAATTACTCACTGCTAGATTAGAAAGAAGAAGAAAGAATATTATTACAATGAGAAATCCATCTCAAAGAAACAAAAGAAATTCCACCACTACTTCTCCAGAATATTCACACTCTCTCTGTAAAATATAGACATCTTATGCTCACTTTTTCCAGTAGTCTTAGGCATTAAAGCTCACACTACATTTCACACTTCACATCTTTGTACTTCACATTACCCACTTCATTGCATCAATTCAAAACTTATATATACCATCTTCAACCTTGAGAACAGTTCACAAGGTCGCTATGCACCTCAAATGTGTAAATTCAAATTAGGTCAGCACCTAAACATTCATGCAGTGGAAAGGAATGAAGGTGGACCACACCACACCTTAACTTGGACCTAAATACATATAAACATGCTATGGCATTCTTCCACAAACACTAAAGCATGTTTATAATTAGTGTAAACACCCAAGGTCGGCCAAACCTGTGTTGACAACATTAAATAATTAAAGTACACAATTCCTTTGATCCAAAGACAACTTGTGGACAACATACATCAGTTGAACACCATCTAAAATATTCCATAAAAACCCTAAAATAACAACTCCTTCACAACATCATACACCAAAAGAACATATTCATCATGCACAACTGGTTAACCTTCCACACACAACACCACCTAAATCCAACCTTGTGGAGCACCAAAACACAAGAGACTTAGATTGAATATAGATATGAGAAATATAAGCACACCTCAAAGCAATTGGGAAGAACCCAAATAAAGCAAGCTTCACAAAGTTGGATTATAGGATGAGGAAAGTTTGGTATAGTATGAAAGTATCTCTCTTTTGGGGGGGAGGTGGGGAAAAGTCTTAGAGGGCAAGAGATCAAGGGTGATTTGGTGTTGGTTGTGTGGTTAAAGATTGGAATGGAAAGCTGTTGTACAATTTATTGACTCCTCTTCCTAGGGGAATAAATAATAGTGTAGAGTTTCTTGCATTAATTGAACATATTAAACTTTGTAGGGAGCTAAAGCTAGATAGGGTTGAAGTTGAAGGGGATTCTACATTGGTCATGAATGTAATTGGATTAGAATAGGTACATAATTGGAAGCTACAGAGCTTGCTTGAGGTGGCATTATTTTCTCTAGAATTGTTTAGGGCCTACTCAATTAGCCATGTATATAGAGAGGCCAACAGAAAGGTCGATGGTTTAGCAAACAAGGTGTAGATGATTCCTTAAAAAAATACTAACAACAAGGTAACATGATTTTTTCTAGGGTGGGAGCTGGTTCTGTAAGGGTTTTGGAGGTAGAGCCAGTTATTTATGTTGTTAAATCATCATGCTCTTTTAGGCTAAAGTTTGTGAGATGTTCAAGTTTGTGTTCATGGAGGTGCTTTGGAGTATTTGTGGGGTTGTGTAGTTGATCATGTGGAGTTTAGGGTGTTGTTGACTTAGTTTATAGGGGCTCTTTTTTTTATGTGCAAGTTTATTTGCCTCCTCTTAGCTCGCTTTGTTGGGTGGCTTACTTTCTCTACTTGATAGTTAGATTTAGCACCGCTAAATTTGGTGCTAAATCCTTATGATGCTTTATCGCCTCCCTCTTGTATGTTCTTTGAATGTCTTTTTAATTATTTTGTGATGTGATGCCCCATTGTCATTCATGTGAAGAATTCTTTCAGACAACGTACTTGCCCATCATTTTCAAGTGTCGACGGCTCTAGAATGGAGGCTATTGCTTAACCCAACTCGGGGGAAATGTGTCCTGCGATTGTATGCTTGAACCCATGTTCATAATGAATGGCGATCACTCTCACTTTTGGTGGGTTAATAAAAAGGACCCTTAGCTCCTCTCGAAATGTAAAGTTTGGAAAAATCAAGTGAGTGTTGCCATGGAAACCCCTATCAGGCTCACGAGACCTAAGGGTCAGTTGGCATTTCTGGGTTAGATAAAAGAACATCGGTTGAAAATGGTGTTTAATATGAAGGATCCCCTAGGTTTCGAAGCCATGAAGGTGGTTCTTGGCTAGGATTTTCTAGTTTTTCAGAAGAAATATACCATGTAAACTATGATGTGTCTTCCCAGTTCGTGCGTCTTTGTTGGACCTACACTACCCAATGGAAAGAGTGTTGGAAATGACTAGGGCTTTGATAAGACCAAACCTATTGGGTGGTTCAGACAAGGCTATGGACGCAGTGCAACTTGGTGTGGGCATCCCCTATCCAAAAGGCATTGGGCACCATCTGGAACCTGGAATCAAGCGTCTTTCTTTTCTCTAAGATGTGGAGGGAGCATCATTGTGGAGCCATTATAAGCGAGTGCTGAGGAGGGGCCAATATCCTAAATAAAATCCTTCACCTCAAGCTCGTGCTGGACTTTGACTGAGTGGCTTGCCTCCTCACTTTCCTTCAGATCTTGGAAGAAGATTAGTGTTTCGTTGGGCTTTCTGACACCATTTTTGTCTGGCTCGGCTATGTGCTCGTGGGTTTGGAAGAAGTCTAAGTTCATACTTGTTTTGCATGGGGTAAGTTTGTCTGATGTGTTCTGTATCATATCCATGCCTTATGAAGCTTAAAATTTGTTAGCTAGTTTGAATTTTTGTGCGGGTGGGCATGTTCATCAACTATCTGAAAGGGTGCTAGTGCTCCAACGAAGATGCTTGGTCTGGTAAATATTTTGATCTCTATCTGGTCTATTTGATGTCTATGGGTATTCACACAAATCACAATAGCATTCTTTAGACCTTGCGAGGTCAAGCATGTTGTTTTGGGCAGGCTTTGTGTAAAGCTGTCTGCATGGGCATAGGTTAGGGTTCTAGGGGTAATTTTTTTATCTTGCACCCTCTTGATGAAGAAGTTGCCAGCCTAGCACCATTCTGTAATCCTTTTTGATAATCAATACAAACCTGAAAGCTTACCTATAAAATAAAATATTATATATAGTGTATAATCTAGAAAAATCACTTAGGGCACCATAAAATCTTTGAAGTTTTTTCTAGTGCCTAAAATATGTCAAAATTATGATATTATAAGAGAATTTTATGGCCCATAAAATAAATCCCCTTCTTGGGCATAAGATTATCTCCATAGCCTATATGGTGGCATTACTGTTAAAGAATGAAGCCCAACGGTCGTGCCTTTCTGCCTGACCTAACGGTTGAGGACCTTGGCGGTTAGCCTTCCCTTTATTCGGTTATAATCTTGGTTGGTTGTATTGGAATGTATGGATTGTATACAGTAATATTACTCTGTTTCGAATAAGATTTTCCCTGCTCTAATAGTGGACATAGCCAGATTTGGTGAACCACTGTAAATCCGTTGTCTAGTCTCCTTTATTTGTTTTTCTTTCTTTGCTATTTTGTTTTTCTGTGTATCTTTGCTTTCAATTGGTATTAGAGCCCGGTGGTGGGCTATAGTTGTTTGGGAATTTGGTGTAGGATTTCCTGAGCTATGGAGGAATCAAAGATAGAGAAATTTGGGGGACAAAATTTAAGTCTATGGAAAGTGCAGATTGAGTCCTTGTTGAATAAGCAGGATCTGTCCCTCATGCTTGAAGGAAAACAAAAGAAGCCATCTTCAATGGTAGATGAAGAGTGGGAAAAATTGGATAGGAAGGCAAGAGCTACGATCTTCCTTTCACTGTCTAGTAACGTGTTGTTCAATGTTTCTGCAGAGAAGACTTCAAAGGAGCTATGGGAGAAGCTTTCTTCAATGTATGAGATGGCTTCAGCTTCAAACAAGGTATTTATTATGAAGCGATTGTACAATCTAAAAATGAAAGAAGGTGGAGTTGTTTAAAATCATCTAAATGAGTTCAATAGCTTAGTTACTCAATTGGTTTCAGTGGGCATTAATTTGGATAGTGAAATAAAGGCCATTTTACTATTGTGTTCTCTACCTAATAGCTGGGAAGGTGTAGTAATGGTAGTCAGCAGCTCAGTGGCTGCCAAGAGCAAGATGAATTTTGATGATGTTGCAAGTACTCTTCTTAGCAAAGACATGAGACGAAAAAATCATGAGTCTTCTTCTGGTGATTCCTTGACCATGGTGAGTAGAGGCAAGCCTCAAGATAGAGGCAAAGACAATTATAGAAGAAGATTGAAATATGCAAAATGATCGAAATCAAGGGGCAGATTTGGTGATTGTTGGTTCTGCGGTAAAGCTAGACACACCAAGAAGAATTGTCATTCTTACAAGAAAGCATAGGAAAAGGTTCAGGACAGCGAAGTCAATACTCTTTTCGATAAAGATGAAAGTGTATTAATCCTCTCCGCAAGTGACAACACTTCTAATTCATGGGTGTTGGACTCCAGTGCATCTTTTCATGCCACTTCATGCACGAAGATCTTCACAAACTACCAGGAAGGTCAGTTTGGAAGTGTTTACTTAGGATACAATAAAGCATGTGATATCATTGGTAGAGGTGATGTTTTGTTACAAAAAAAAGGCGGTCAAAAGTGGCTGTTAAAAGATGTTCGTCATGTTCCAAATTAAAAAGGAATTTGATATTAGTTAGTCAGCTCTATGCAAAAGGTTGCCATGTTAATTTTTCTTTGAAAACTTGGAAAGTGAGCAAGGGATTTTTGGTGATTGAAAAGGGAAATAAAGTTAGCAGTCTTTATGTTTTTGAAAGTCACATTGAAGTGGGAGTTGTGTTGACGATTGAGGATAGTGGGACGAAGTTGTGGCATAAAAGGCTCGGACACATGAGCAAACTTCCAAGTTTGAAATTTGTTGACTTGGAGTTTTGTGAACATTGTCTCTATGGCAAACAGAAGTGGGTCAGTTTTTTGAAGAATGGTCATGCCAAGAAGACCACACCTTTGGAGCTAATTCATTCATATGTCTTCGGGCCTACTGAGGTAGCCTCTATTGGAGGTGCGAATTACTTTGTCACATTTCTTGATGATTGTACTGGGAAGGTCTGGATTTATATGCCTAATCGCAAATCTTAAGTATTTAGTAAATTTAAAGTTTATAAAGCTTTAGTTGAGAATCAGTCTGGACATAACATTAAATGTTTACAAACTGATAACAGTGGTGTATTCTATTCTTTAGAATTTGATAATTTTTGTGCAGATAATGGTATTCATCGAATAAAAATTGTTCCTTTTACACCTCAAGAGAATGGTGCAGCTGAGAGGTTAAATAGAACAATTTTGGAGCGAGCTAGGTGTATGCTTTCTAATGCTGGTATGGGTAAAGAATTCTAGGCGGAGGCATGTAATACTGCCGTGTACTTGATTAATCGAGCACCTTCCTCTCGATTAAATTTTGATATTCCAAAAGAAAGGTGGATGTGCAATGGATTTATTTTAGTCATCTACGCATCTTCGGTTGTGAAGCATTCGCTCTAGTTCCCAAGGAGAAGCGAACTAAATTAGATCCTAAGTCAAAGCGTTGTATCTTTGTGGGTATGGAGAAAATCAATATGGATTTCGGTTGTGGGATCCTGTTGACAAAAAAATTATTTGTAGCCGCGATGTAGTGTTCAATGAGAACTCTTTTCCTGCATTTCAAATTCGTGATAAGTCAGCCACATAGTATATACCTCTGTCTTTTTTTGAGAATTCTTCATCACTAGGTGCTTCTCTGTCATTACCGAATCCAAATCCTGTGGGAGCTTCTTGAGTCATTTTTGTTTCTCATCCAACTTCAAGCTCTTGGTCTTCAGATAATAGTCTAAATGATATGCAAGACTTTGCATGTTTACAATACAATACTGGGCGTATCTCTGAGGATTTTGCTACTAGCTCCAAGCATTTTAGTGAGCCTCTCTTCTCAGAGTCTTTACCCCCTTTGCAGGGTCCACGTGGGATAGAGCCTTCACAGCTTGATGCTAGGAATTCATAGCTTCTCTCCAAGTCTCAATACTTGCCAGAGCCACCGAGCAGATCAACGTCCTCCCTTGTTGAATTCATAGATTGCAGTCTAGAGGATTTGAATACATTGGGCCCACCTCCTTTCTCCCTTGATGCTTCCCATGATGTTGTTTCATGCTGCAGGCCTATCAATTCCCGGGTTGCTATTTTGAGTGGTGAGCCTATCAATTCTCGTGTTGTTGTCTCAAGCAGGCCTGTCACTTCCCATGATGAGATTTTTGACCATTCTAAGGAGCCAAGACCAGAGCTACCCCGCTGCCTTGAGGAATCACATGGGGAAGGCTCTCATTGTCATGGACAACCCAGCCTAGACCACGAGCTTCATTCACCATTTCTAGCTGATGACACAAATTTGTAGAGAGGTGATTCTCATTCAGAGAATCCACTGAGAAGTTCTTCCAGGTAGCGGTGACCTCCTGCTAAATTTTTCGATTATGAATTATTGTATTGTGAAGAGGTAGAGCCCCAGTTGCTAATTTTCGATCAGACAGAGCTAGCTAATTTTAAAGCTGCTACTAAAGATGTCAATTGTCTTCAATGGCAGGATGCCATGCATGAAGAGATGGAATCATTACTATCAAACCAAACTTGGGATTTGGTATCTCTTCCGCTAGATAGGAAAGCATTGAAGAACAAATGGGTGTACAAATTGAAGGAGGAAGATGGGGGAAACAAACGTTATCGGGCTAGGCTAGTCGTGAAAGGTTTTGGACAACAAACTGGAATAGACTTTGATGAGATTTTTTCCCCGGTAGTCAAAATGACCATTATTCGAGCTGTTTTGGGTCTCGCGGCTGTTTGGGATCTTGAGCTTAAACAACGTGATGTCAAGACTGCATTCTTACATGGAGATGTTGATGAGGAATTGTACATGGAATAGCCTATATGATTTTCCAAAAAGGGGCAGGAACATCTTTATTGCAGGTTGAAGCGAAGTATGTATGGGCTCAAGCAAGCCCCAAGACAATGGTATCTTAAATTTGATCATTTCATGACTGAGCATAAGTTTATCAGGTGTGAATTAGATCCATGTGTCTATTTCAAACAACTTCCTAATGGTGAATTTTTTATTCTTCTTCTCTATGTTGATGACATGTTAGTAACTAGCACTAGCATGCGGATTATCCATGAGCTTAAGAATCAACTAGCTAACTGATTTACTACAAAGGATTTAGGGGCAGCAAAAAGAATTCTTGGTATGACCATTTCTTGGGATAGAAAGAAGAGGGAAATCAGGTTGTCTCAGAAACAATACATTGATAAGGTATTGAATAGATTTGGTATGACCAATGCTAAGCCCGTAAGTACTCCTCTAGCTGGTCATTTTCGATTATCTTCTGAAATGAGTCCTACAACTCAAGAGGATCAAGAATTTATGAAGCACATTCCTTATACATCTACGGTTGGTAGCATTATGTATGCCATGGTCTCTACTCATCCGGACATTGCTCATGCAATGGGTATAGTAAGTTGATTTATGAGTAATCCTAGTAAACCTCATTGGGAGGCAGTCAAATGGATCTTATTGTATCTTAGAGGTACTTCTGATTATGGGTTGTGTTTTGGAAAAGACAAAGCTCAGCTACAAGGTTTTGTTGATTATGATTTAGGTGGTGATTTAGACAACTGGAGGTCTACCACTGGTTATGTTTTCACATTTGCAGGGGCTGCCATTAGCTGGGTTTCCAGATTACAACAGTTTGTTTCTCTTCCTACTGTTGAGGCTCAATACATGGCTCTCTCCGAGGGAGCCAAGGAGATGAAATGGTTGCAACGTTTGTTCAGTGATTTGAGCTATAAGCAAGCTGATTTTGTTCTTTTCTATGATAGTAGTAGTGCCATTTTTATGGCTAAGCATCATACATCCCAACACTACTCTAAGCATATTGATTTGTGACATCACTATGTTCATCATGTAGTCGAAGAGGGCAAGTTACGAGTTGCTAAAATTGATACGACCTTGAATCCAACTGATGCTTTGACAAAGGCAGTCTTAAGAGAGAAGTTTGAATATTGTAGAACTTCTCTCGGCCTTGTCCCAGTTTGATTCTAGAGGAATTGCAAGGGAAGTCTTGTTGGAGTAGTCTTCGTTGGCCTTCAAGTGGGAGTTTTTTAAAGAATGAAGCCCAACGGTCATGCCTTTCTAGCTGGCCTAATGGTTGAGGACCTTGGAGGTTAGCCTTCCCTTTATTCGGTTATAATCTTGGTTGGCTATATTGGAATGTATGCATTGTATACTATAATATTGCTCTGTTTTGAATAAGATTTGCCCTGCTCTGATAGTGGACGTAGCCAGATTTGGTGAACCACTGCAAATCTGTTGTCTAAACTCATTTGTTTGTTTTTCTTTCTCCGCTATTTTGATTTTCTATGTATCTTCGCTTTCAATTACTAGTTAGGCATAGTGGTAGTAAATATTTGTGGCATGGTGTAGACAATATAGTTGGGTAGAATGGTAATGTATTGTTCCCACTAAGAAGTAAGGAATGAAGATGAGATGTTGTAACTTGGCATAGCTATTAGATATAGTTGGAGGTGGATTTATGTGCTTTGAGGGGTGTCTCAAAAAGTGTTGCATAAGATCTGTGTATCATATTCTAGGAATGATCAAGGACTAGGATTTACCTTTAGGTTTTATAAGAGAAGCCAACAAGAATATATAGATGCACCCATTCCATGTATTAAATATTATAAGGATAGAAAATTTGTATGATCATAGGTGTACTCTATACCTCGCAACCTATAGAAAAACACAAAACAAACTAAAATATACAAAATTAAAAATCCATATTAGATGATATAATAATGATTACAAAATGAATAATATTGGACCATGAATATGTTAGATGATTCCTAAAAACTATATAGAAACTCTATGGGAAAGTAGGGTCCATAGTGATTACATAATTATATGGATTGTTTAGATATTATAAAAAATATAATAAAGACCTGAAGAAATGCCAAATATAAAATAGGTTCACTTGATTCAACACTTTATATTTTTTCACCCTCTCTCTTCTTCTTAGTTGGATACTATTATTCCTTTATATTTATTAATTATTTCTTTTATCCTTCTATTCACTTATTATATGTTTCTGATCCCCCATTTATAGCCAATGATGTCTCTTCCTCTCTAATGACTTGCATATTTACCCTCTTTATCACCTTGTTAATAGCCTCTTAATCCACTTCCTCTTTAATCACTTATTAGTTCATAAACTATTCTCCTCTTTTAGCACCTCTAAATGCATTTCCTCACCCACCTTTTCACTCTTAGTATCATATGAATTCTCCACCTCCTTTCTAAATTCTTCCTTGACTATTTCTCTCTTATTATTACCTTCATTTTGCCCCACCCTTCAAACCTTTTCATTCTCCACTTATTTATGATAATATTAATCACTTGACTTCTCCATCATCAACACCATCTTTGCCTCCTTTTCTAATTTTCAAGCATATGTCTAATCTTTATCCATTGCTTCTATTATCTACTATTGAATATATCAACCCTATATCTTAGACATGTTTACCACCATAAATTCCTAAATCATTAATAAGTTCCACCCAATCTTACTACCCTCATGTGTACAATATTTTAGAGATGAATGAGAAAAATACTATATTTTTCATGCATTTCCCATAAATTTTATACTGGTAACAATTACCCTATAACATATTTAGAATGATTCACGTTGCATGTTGATCATAGAGATAAATAGTAAAAATAACTGATTGATTATTTTTGTATAATTTTCTAAAAGAAGAAATTTTAATATTTATTAATGTCAAAACCTTATATTTAACAAGTTCACACTGCTACTTTCTTCATAGGATCTACTATGTAAAAATTATCTTAATCTTTTAGATTTAGAATTGATCTCTTGATCAATGTTTCATCTTTTTTTTTTATATCAATTGATAAAATTATATAAGGATCTTAAAAAAATTTAAATATTAAAAATATATAGGAAATATATGTCTCTCTATAAGTTCACATAAGGATTGTGATGAATTCATATTTTAAAAATATCTATAACATTATATTTCCTATCTATTATATTATTTCTTTAAAATGATAGTTATTTGAATACCTCTTCTATATTACAAAGTGAATGATAAACAAAAGGGAAAATTTTATGCTCTAATATTTTTGAAACAATATCATAAATTATGAACAATAAATTTTTTATAAAAACATAAAATATTTGGTATTCATTAATATCGTTAAACATGAAACCATAATTTATACAATAAAAATATTTTACTATATATTAATATGGTTTGTTTTAAATGAATTCCATAGGGCTACATTTTTCTAGCAAAGTAAAACCGCATGAAACTAAATTGTGTCGGAATGGCTTTCTTCTCAAAGATGATTTGATTTCCTTAAGACAACCAAGAGACATCACCATTATGATTATGAGTTTTCCTTTGTTGCTCCACTTCCCAGATAAACTATAGGGAACCTCTTTGCAATAATTTTTGGACATCTTGTTAAACAGGATGCAATTGTAGCCTAAAGAAATTCCCACATTTCCATATCCACTGTAAACACAAAAAAAACATAGCTATAAATATATAACATTACATGAGGGTGGTGGAAATATAAATTAAACTCAACATGAAACAGGTAAAATAGAATAATTATTTTGCATAAGTGAATTGAATTTATACCTGACAACTTCAAGGACAATAGCCAAAACATTGAAGTTAAGTGGGTCCTGAGAAAGATTGTGCCTTCTATAACACAAATGAGTATAATTGTTATAAGAAGATAACATGAATCATGCAAAACTAAATTTACAAATTGCATTATAATACAACATTTCTCTTCATTCTTATTAGAATCCTCCTTTGACAATGGTTTTATATTCATGACATCTCCTCCCATCTTGTAAAGTGGATAGGGTGGTAAATACCTTTTACCACAATTACAATCCAAACAAACAATATATCAAAATGCTAAACTTTATATTGAAAATGATCTTAATATAAATCATATTCATCATAAATAGGTGAAAAATATAATTTAAAAATAAATAAATACATTTAGTAAGTACATTTCTTAACCTAAAAAAATGTGTTTACAAAATTTAGAATAAAATATTAAGAAAGAAACTATTTAAGCATATATTTCAATACCAAATGAATATTGAAATATGATAATTTCTCCTACACTAAAAATAATTACTACTTATTTTAGATATTTCTAAATATATTTAATACTAATAGCAAGTTATTAGTTTTGACATACTAATCTAATTTCTAAAATTATCTTGCATGTATCTAAACTTCTACTATATTTTGAAACAATTGTAATGCTTTTAAGATCATGTAATGATTGATAAAAGATGAAATGATGAATGGATAGTTGAATTTTTGACAAAATTGTGTATTTGATATATTCTATATTTTATGTATATCGTGTGTTTATTCATCACCACCCATCGAACAATCCATTAAAAAAACCTTGTCATCGTAGCCACCCAATGATCCTAAGATACTACAAATGCCGATGTTTCAATCACAAACTCCAGGTTATCAATTTCTACTTTTATTACAGAAATACGAAAGTCTGAGACAAGAAAACTTACATGAAGACGATGTAGATAACGAGAAGAGCAGGAGAGAGAAGCTGCGGATTGACAATGTTTTCACCAGCGTGCCTAATAGCCACAGATTGGAACACTCCACCAATCAACTTCTCGCACACAGTGAACCCATCCAGAGCTGCCGTATCCCAATGTAACGCAAATAACATAACTACCTCAATTGAACAAATCCCACCGCGCTAAGAAGGAGCCACATAGTTTGTCTTGTGGAAAAGAAGTGATTTGCAAACAGTCGGCTTCCATTTTGCACTATATAGTCATATATTTTTCTCCTCCCCTCCACTCTTGTAAATCGACGCAGTGTGAGTAGGATGGCTGTCAAGCAGGGACCAAACATTGTATTCCCCGTCAGTATCTGAAACGCCAATATAATAAGCACAACACTTTGCTTTCTCAAGGGCATCATATTATCGTTCAATGGACTAAACCCACTATTGGCAAAAGACGATACCACTGTAGACACTGCAAACAGAGACTTACTTACGCCTCTGTCGTTCAGGATCCTCTCTCCACCTTTAGATAAAGAAAAATAGATGTAAAGGAGAAAAATTCCAGCTAGCTGAACGAACAGAAAATACCCTAGACATAAATAGCCCAGAAAAGTAAGAGCTTCAAATTCTAAATCACCATGCCCGAAGTTATCAGCATCACTTTTAACTTCGTTAGGCCACACGTCAGCTGCTGTATTCCTTGAATCATTTATCTTCCAGTGGTCTAAATCATCAATGATATCCTCCGGACCAGTTATACCATTGTTAGGGCTCGCGATTGATTCTCTTTTCGTCTGATCCCTTGGATGGAGATAACGATCAAAGTGTGTTATGGATTTACCTTGATCACTTTGTGGGAAATACAACAGCAGAGGAGGCATGAAAAAACAGAACATCATCCATAAATATAAACACAGAAATTATGAAACTGAAAACATATGCACAAACCCAGATATTTATATTATATTGAATTTTCAAAACATATTTCAAATGCTATAGAGCTTCGGCTCAAATCTTCAATCTCTGATAGAATCTATTTTACTTTGCTCTTGAGAGCATTTTCTTTATGTCACCTTTTCTTTCACTACACAGTCTTCTCTTCTCTCTCTTTTTCCACACTTCACCGTCCCTCTCTCTCTTAATTACCAATACAAACTAGTCTATATAAAAAATATACATTTGTCCGAAAAAACCACATGTACAAAAAAATTAAAGGCCAATGAATAAGCCAAGCTGGTGAGCACAAAACACATTAAATCTCTATCCAATCGCATTAAGACAACCATCCTTTTAAGCCACCGAGGAGCGCACAAAAACTGTTAAGAAAAAGTCAAACGGTCAACCTTCATTGACTACCGCGCTACCGCCACGATTTACAAGGAGACCGTGGTGGTCGCGGTAATTGTGAGCACTGACGAAGGAAGGCTTACCACGCTACCACTGCGGTTAACAAACAGACCGTAGTGGCTGCGGTAACCACTAGCAGTCGGAGGGAACAGGCATACTGCGCTATTGCCGCGGTTAACAAACAGACCGCAGTGGCTATGGTAACCGTCCACCGACGGTCAACAAACCACCATACATCGACACCATGCTACCGTGAGGGGAGATCAACCAGACTACGGTGGCTGCGGTAACCACTAGGACCCGGTCAACGGTCAACAACATAGGCACCGTGATACCGCAGGAGGCAAACAGGCAAGCTGCGGTATAGCAATAAAACCGCCCAATCACGAGGGGCCAAAAGTTCAACGCTGAGGTAACATGGTAAGGACCAGAAGTTGGAATTATTTCCAACACTCCCTCTTAATTTCAACTTTTGCCACTGCCTCTTTCATAGATTGATAATAGCTCAATGAGCCTCCACTTTCTCTGAATCTCTACGTGGAAAAACAACGATCTCTTCAGGATCTTCTTCAACTCTTTCCCTTCAGCTATGACTGGATCTCTTCTTCTTTCCATCTGACTTCTGTCACTGTTTCAATACATATCTTCGACCATTTGTGTCTCTGTTCTTGTCCGAGGACTGCAACCTCATTTTCTTATAGAAAACTTCAATAGAAATCATTCCCCCATTTTCCATCATTTGCAATCTTCCTACAAGTTTTCAATCCGCTATTATCTTCTATCATAGAGGTGGTTTCAGTTTACCACAAACTAGTTGTTCATCAATTAGGTTTTGAATCTCTTCTCATTCTCTATTTCCAATTCTTTTAATCCGTTTTCTCAGCTTTGTCATCTTTCCTTTGCAACTATCTTTTCACTAATTTTCTCATTCTTATTATCATTCTTTTCCCTCATCTCATCCTTCTTCCAACTGCCATTGCTTTTGCAGTTCCATCATTTTCCTGACATTTTGATTACACTTCCTAACTTCTCTCAACACTTCCCATAAAAACACACTACAGGTGCTTGGGAGTTCTGTCATTTAATCCATCTCTTATCTTTATACTAATTACAGAATGCTAATGCATATCATAGTGATATTTCTGCTCTTTCCTTAACTTTTTCAACTTCATTCTTTCAATGAGGTAGTTTCAGATTACCACAAGCTAGTTGTAGTAAATCATTCATCACTTCCCATAGTGGCACTTTGCTGGTGCCAGGGAATCCAATCATTAACTTTATTTTTTTGATTTCATTCTTGCTCACAGAATGCTACTACAGTTATTTCTCCCTCTTTAGCCAAACTTCTGATTCAACAATTCATTCAGAAACAACTTCAACCTCCTCTTCCAAAATGAAACACTTTCCATCACATCATTATTTCTTCATGCAAAAACAAACCTGTTGTATGACAAGGAGAGCTACAGCTCTAACTCTATCCATATTCTTTTTTACTGTCTTCAGATTCAATTCATGATGATGACCATTAATAGCTGCGGCTGTAACCTCTGTTTTATCTATTCATATGATGAATTCTCTCTAGTGCACAAACAACTTTTATTACAATTCTTTTTCTTTCCAGCTTCATATCATTCTTTCCAGAGACATCCTTGAATGTTGTTTTAATTGATTCTCTGATAGTTGGTGCTGTATCAACCTCTTAAATTTTGCAGTGGTAGCATTAACTACTTTTCTGATTCTTTATTTCTCCTTACACATGCTCAATCCTTCACTCAAACTTAGAATTTCTTGTGACTTCCTCTTCCACAACTTTGTTTTGTTATTTCAGCAATGTTTTCTCATTTTTCAAAAATAGACAACAAATTTCAACATGCAAAAGTAAAGCCATTCATCTTACCCTTTCTACTGCAACTGTAGTTTCAACATCTTCAATCTTTCAAAACATTAAACTGAGATTTTCATCTTCACTTTTTGCAAGTGACTCTTTAGACTGCAACTTCTTTTCTCTCCAAACATTTTTCATTTCATGTGAACATTCATACCTTTCAGAATTTTTATTAACCTTCACATATGAACACTTGTACAAACTCCTAAGCATACAAGTTAGCTTCTGCCAACCTAAATCACAAATCCATCCACAACCCATCTTTATGCATTCTGATGTAGACTCATTTTTTGACACCTTTTTCCAACACATTTCATCACAATGATTCTTTGAACCACAAACCGTGCAAGGATGTAGATCCCAACACTTCTCCTTGATGTGACCTCTTCTATGACAGTGTATACACTCATTACTCTTCATCTCTCTAACAAATTTACCTACACTTGTAGCAACATTTCCTTTTCTTGAATCATATCTGAGACCTAAATCCTTGGGCCTCAATGCAACCTCAATTGGCTCTATTATTCCTTGTTCATGTTTTCCTAGACCTTGTCCAGTATATCCCATTTTTTTCATGATTTTCAACCCTGCATTCTTTTCACAACAAACATTGTCTTTTGAAGATTCTAACACTTTATCACATCTAGCCATATTTGCAAATTCATCAACATGTTCATCTAGACACTTTTTATCATCAACATTTTCAATAGAAACAATTTTTTTAAATGAAGAACACAAATCTGTTGTATCACATGAGACATCACATACTGAAAGTTTTGTTTCCACAAATTTATTACATGCTCTTAATTTATCATTTTCTTCTTTCAATCCTATGATTTCCTTCAATTGTAAACTATCTTTCT
Organism: Sequoiadendron giganteum; assembly: GCA_007115665.2. NCBI lineage: Eukaryota > Viridiplantae > Streptophyta > Pinopsida > Cupressales > Cupressaceae > Sequoiadendron > Sequoiadendron giganteum. The sequence continues at coordinate 51,526,554 of CM021109.1, read as the reverse complement.
CTTCTACCCTTTTCAAGAGTTTTCCCAAATCTTCATTCTTTTCCTTTAATTCATCAAACAACTTCATTTTCAGTTCAACCTCCTCATTTCTTTTCTTAATTTCTCCAAAGGACTTCAACCTATCTTCTAGCTCTTCATTTCTAGCCTTAACCTTTCTCAGTTCCTTTTCTAGATCATCATTTTCATCTAACAACAAACATTTTTCTTTCAACAACTCCTTTATTCTTTCAATAGAACACCCATTGTCCTTTTTAACAACACCCAATTCATCTTTAAGCAAAACTATTCCTTCTTCTAAAACATCTTATGTAGATGACAAATTTTCATTCTCTTTCTTAACTCTTTTCCCTACTTTCTGCATTTGTAAAGGAAATTTCAACTTACCTCTTTTGAACTTGTTCTAGGGATGTAGCAGCTTCGTGTGACTCTAATCTTCTTCAGCCTCTATTTTTTTTCTTTGTTCTGCAAATGGGTCTGTAGCTCTTTGATTGATCAAACAACTGTAGTTCTGTTTAGTTCCATTTCTTCAACACAACTTCTTCTTTTTGTCAATTCACAACAACTATCTTCACAAATTTGATAAACCTCTTCATAACATCTTCTTCTACTTGTGGGATTTTGCTTAGCTTCTCTTATGTCAGTGATACAACACTTCTGGCTTTTCTCAGCAATTCACTTTCAAGCATTCTTCTTCTATTGTCTGATGTATACAGCCTCTTGTTTGCTTCTCTCAACAAGAAACTTAGAAAGAAACTTCCCAGGTTTTAAACACTCTAAATCTCCTTGACAACTAAACTAACTTCAACCTTTCGCAAGCATTAAACCTTTTCTCATATCTTCCTTTCTAGGAAGGAATTCTCACTTAATTGACAACTATATATGACACAACGATTTTTCTTTTGACAATAATTTTCTATTAACAGAGGACTTGAGGCTTCCTAAAGCAAAGACCTTTTTTAAACAATAAACTTATTTTCCTTATCAACTCTCTTCACAAATTTCTAAACCCAGAAAAACTTCTCAGATTTTGCACACAAACAAGTCCTAGACACTTTATGGCTTTCTCAAACTAGACATTGATTACTTACTGACAAATTCACCATAAATTTCTACTCCCAGTCAACCTGACCGACAAGGCTCTGATACCACTTTGTGGGAAATACAACAGCAGAGGAGGCATGAACAAACAGAACATCATCCATAAATATAAACATAGAAATTATGAAACTGAAAACATATGCACAAACCCAGATATTTATATTATATTGAATTTTCAAAACATATTTCAAATGCTACAGAGCTTCGGCTCAAATCTTCAATCTTTGATACAATCTATTTTACTCTGCTCTTGAAAGAATTTTTTTATGTCACCTTTTCTTTCACTACATAGTCTTCTCTTCTCTCTCTTTTTCCACACTTCACCATCCCTCTCTCTCTTAATTACCAATACAAACTAGTCTATATATAAAATATACATCTATCCAAAAGAACCACATGTACAAAGAAATTAAAGGCCAATGAATAAGCCAAGCTGGCGAGCACAAAACACATAAAATCTTTGTCCTATCGCATTAAGACAACTATCCTTTTAAGTCACCGAGGAGCGCACAAAAACTGTCACGGAAAATTCAAAAGGTCAACCTTTGTTGACTACCACGCTACCGTCACGGTTTACGAGGAGACCACGGTGGCCACGATAATTGTGAGCACTGACAAAGGAAGGCTTACCGCACTACCGCCGCGGTTAACAAACAGACCGCGGTGGCCATGAACATGGGAGTTAACAAACTGAAAATGAACAATAGAAACAAGTATATTCATCTTTTATTGCATATCAGTTCAAAATGAGTATATGAAACCAAGCAAGAAATGTATAAAATGCATAGAAGAATAAAATATATTCCTTATTTTTGCATAACAGAGCTTGAGTTAGAGCATGATTTATACATAAAATGAAAGGAAATACAAATTTTTGCTTATAGGAAGCTCACCAAGAATTTTGCTGCAGAAGAAATGGGTGGAGAAACCCACTGTGATTCCAAAATATTCCATGAAAGTGCCTTCAAGAAGCCATCAAACCCTATGTCAATGGTCAAGGAGTTCTATAGAAAATTGTAATGTAAAAATGAAATACATTTGTGATGTGGCCACTATTTTTTATTGTTAGGGTTTCTTTGCCATAGCATATGGCAACAAAATTAAGGCATTTTTTTCCTTTTGTTTAAGCTTTTACAATGCAAACTAATACCCCCAACGTGTTTTCATGTCTAATTTCTAGCGAAGTCCCCATATTATATATCTTTTCTTTGATTTTGTAAAGTATATATTTTTCAAATATTTTGCATCGAACCATGATGTAGACATCTGACTAAGTGATACAGTTATAAATCACTAGTTAAGTGTTAATTAAATGTAAAATTGATGTAATGTAAATGCTTTAAAGGGATATAGTTAGGCTTTGATGCCTTTGCAAGCATCTAGGGGGTGGTTGAAGAACTGGATCGACATATGGAGGAGATGAAGGGATCTTTACTCACCTTTTGGAGGGAATGTGGATATATAAGAAGTTGTTTCTCATGCCTTAATGATGGACATGGTCAAAGATGACCTTTTCTACATTTTGGAGCCTTTTTGGAGGAGATTTAGGAGCTATATTTTTAGCTTTATTGTTGCATATGACCAAGAAATTTCTAGGCTCTATTTTGGTGGATCTTGGAGGATGATGGTTATAGGACCACTTGTTGACTCATTTTGTACTCAGTTCTGATTATGCTCTAATTTTACTTAGTGAATTTTTGGAGTCCTTGGCAGATATACGAAATATTTTTGTAGCTCTTTTGGAATCCATATAAGTGATTACCTTGAATATAAATGAATTTGAGTTCTTTTGCCTTCTCATTTTATGCTTTCTTGTGTGCATTTTAGTTGATTGGTGAGATTACTTGTGAAGTTTGTCTATTTCTTTGTAGTTTTGTCTCATATTAGCACCTTTTTCAAAAAGAGTATGTATGTTGTAGGTTATAAGCTATGTTGTGAATGCAAATTCTTTTAGTTGTGAAATTTCTTTCCTTCTAAGAGTTTAGCTTTAAAACCTTCTTATGAAACACTTATGCAAGAAACATATATAAGTGAGTTGTGTATGTGAAATATTATCATTGATTGAATTATGTATATAAGCTATGTTTATAGGTCTTAGTTAGTGTTTTTGGTGCATCACCTTTTTAAAAGCTTTCAATTTTTTTAGTTTATGTTATATTATTTTCCCTTTTCCTTGGAAAATCATTAGATTAGTTTAGGTAATTACCATTTAGTAGCCAACCTTATCTGGAGGTCCATTCCAAGTTTATGTAGCCCATAGCCTAGGAATGTTCCCATGTTCCTCCAAAGTGCCAAAGGGTGCAACTTTGAGAGATAAAAATCTTCTAATGAAGTGAGATTCCTCTTCATCTGAATCATCATTGTCACTTGGTTCATTCTCCTTATTTTTTCCTTTTCTTAAATCTTTGGAGGTTGCCTCCTTTTTGGATGTTTGACCAACAGTTCTAATCTCATATGTAGGTAGGATCCCATGCAAGATCTCTCATTATATTTTCAAGATCTCTCATTTATTCAATGGAAGAAACCTTTGTATCAAATCAAAAAAGGAGGGACCTCAGAAAAAAATTCACAACTTTGGATTCTATGATCTCTTCACCAAGATCTCTAATGGTATTGGTTATCTCATCCACACAAAGTAGGTATTGAGCAATATTTTTTTCTTCCTTTTTGAGGCTTTCAAACAATCTTCTATGAGTTTGAAGCTTTTCCTTTTTAACTTTGTTATCTCCTTCATAAATATTTTTTAACTTATACCACATCTCTTATGCAGATTTGTAGTGCATCACCTTCATGAACTTATATTTAAACAACCCACAAAGAATAGAATTCTTGTCCTTGGCATTACATTCACTAAGCTTCTTTCTAATATTATCAATTATAGGAGTCACAAGAGTTCTATAGCCATGAACAATATATTGCCAAATATCAAAACCTAGAGAAATCATATATGTTTCCATTCTTATGCTCTAAGATGCATAATTAATTTCATCCAAAAAGGTTGCCATATTTTAGGAGAAACCAGTTCCATCATGACCAACCATGTGTTCTTCTCAAGATCTACCTTCTAATTTTTTAGGCTTATCTTCGAAGGAACCAACTCTAATACCAATTGAAAATCAAATTCTTATACTAAGAGGGGGGAGTGAATCAATATAAGAACAAATTTAAACATTTTAAGAACTAAATAAAATTGATAGTGCAAATGAACCATAAGCAAAATAAAAACCAATTTTACATTAAAAACCATGGAAACATATTTTCTTTTATTAATAAGTAGGAACCAACCTACAAAGGACACTAATATTTGATTAAAAAAATGAGCACCAACACTCAACTGAGCACTGACCTTCACACTAATAGGTATAATATCTTTTTAATGAAATATGAATAATAGTTGAGCACTCACCTGTCAGAGCCCACACCCATGCCCATTTATTTTGGGTCAGAGGATTTTGATAACTCTAATGATGATGATGATGATTCATGGAATATGAACCTGGTTAACTCTCTTGTTCACTCCTCGGCTTAGGGTCATGACTCTAAGGTTCCCAATACCCCTCTCATTTATAACCCTAACCCATAAAATTCCCCTATCCTATGCATCAATATGGAGGAACCTGGTACTAAGCCTAGGTCATTTTGTCTCCCTGTTGACCCTCTAAGAAAAAAAATTGAATGAATTTTTAGAGACTATTAATGCTCATAAGGATATTATGAAATGGCTCTTGGGTCAATTAGTCACGACTAAAGAAAGAATCCAAATTCTGGAAGGCAAGGTTCTGGAACATTTGGTCTTGTGGTCTGGGGAGGTAGAGAATATGACACATAGAGACATGATTTCCTCTTTGGCCAGGTCATTTGAGAGGTATGAAAGGTGGGACAAATTTCAGTATAATATTCGAGCCATCGTTGGTACTAAGGAAGAAAAGAAGAATTTAGTGCATGAGATTGATGCCATCCACTAGAACCAAGAGAAGACCATGCAATGCCTGAGGGTTATCATTGACTACAACAAAGAAATAGTGAATAATACTGCCCTCACCCTTGAGGTTTTCCAAGATGAGTTAAGGAAGAGATAGGGGAAGCAGCTTGCAAAAGGTTTGGATGATGGTCTCACAAAGAAGAAGAAGAAGGGAAAGAAGCTGGGCACCTTAGCTTGTGACATCACAACAGATACCCAAACAATTCAAATGGGCCCATGACATTCAAAACAAAGCTCTAGTTCCTCTCCAAAGAATGGAATGTGATCAGTGGCCTCAAGTTATTGGGAGACCTATAGGTGTCTGATGGTTTTGTGTTGGTCCTGGATTTCTAGGTTTCTTTTTGTTTATCTTCCTGCTGGTCGAACTGTTTAATATTTACTTTTTGTTTACTTGGTTTTCTCACTACAAGTGAGTCCTTGGTCTGTCTCTATGGTTGTTTTGTAATGGGTACTGGCCCTTCCAGTTTTAGTCTAATCAAAACAACAATCCCCTTCTTTAAATCATCTTCTTCAAAAACTAAACTTCATCTTTGCACTTGTCTTCTTTTCCAGTTATGCCCCTTACACCTTTCAAAAAATTTGCATTATTTCAAATCTACTTTTTTTCTCATATAAATCTTCCATTAAAATTTCTTCACACATCTATCTTTTGTTTAACTTCTTACACAAAAAAAACATGAGTATACAAGAAAATTCATACCATATTCTTTTCCCTTTTTTTTCCTTATTAGAAAATATAGAATTAATCTCCTTTTTATAAAACTAAAACCATAAGTACTTTCTAATTTAGCATGCATCAGTGATTTTCTTTTTGCATGCTATTTTTTTTCTTTTTACATGCCTTGATTTATCTATATGTGGTGCTTTCTTTTGCATGCTTTGTTCTATCCATAAGTGGTGCTTTCTTGTCACATTATTTCCTTTTTCTTTTTGCATTCTTTATTTCATGCAATTATCCAACTCCACATTTCATGCAATTATCAAGCTCCATGTTTCAATCAATTATCCAACTCCTTGCATGCTTTGTTTCATGCCTAAGTGGCACCAATGGGGAGTATATCATTACATGTCCTTTAGTCCTTTATATATTGTTTCATGTTTCCTTTGACATCAAAAGCAACATTCTAACACTAATTTCCTCGTAGAGTCTACTATGAAAAATACTACCTTAATGTTTTAGATTTGGCAATGATATCTTGATCTATGTTTCGTGTATTCTATGATATTAATTGCTAAAATTATTTAGGGATCAACAATGTCTCTCTCTATAAACACATAGGGATTGTGATGAGTTTATATTTTTAACATTACTTCTATAACATTGATATTTCCTATCTATTATTTTATTTCTTTAAACTTATAGCTATTTTAATATATACTTTTTTATATTATAAATTGAGGATTAAGAAAAGGTAATATATTATGCTCTAATATTTTTGAAATGGTATTGTGCATTATGAATAATAACTTGTGTGTAAAAACATGAAAGATTTAGAATTCATCAATACAGTTAAGAATGAAACAATAATTAATACAATAAATATGATTTATTGTACAATATGAATGCCTATTTCAAATTAGTTCCATAGGGTTAATTTTTGGTAGTGAACTAAAATTGTGTGAAACTGCATTGTGTCATAATAGCTTTCTTCTCAAAGATGATTTGATTCCCTTAAGATGACCAAGAATCATCACGATTATAATTATGATTTTTCCTTTGTTGCTCCACTTCCCAGAAAAACTATAGGGTACCTCTTTGCAATATTTTTTGGACATCCTATTAAAGAGGGTGCAATTGTATCCTAAAGAAAGTCCCACATTTCCATATGCACTATAAACATCAAACAAACATAGACATAAAAATATTACATTCTGTAAGAGTGGTGGTAGTATAAATTAAAGTAAACATGAAAACAATAAAGTAGAATAATGCTTTTGCATAGGTGAATTACATTTATACCTAACAACTTCAAAGATAATAGCCAAAACATTGAAGTTAAGTGGATCTTGAGAAAGGTTGTGCCCTTCTATAATGCAAATGAGTATAACTGCTATAAGAAGATAGCATGAATCATGCCAAACTAGCTTTCAAATTGCATAATAATACTCCACTTCTCTTCATTCTTACTTGACTCCTCCTTTGGCAATGGTTTTATATTCATGATATCTCCTCCCTCCTTGTAAAGCAGATAGGGTGGTAAATACCTTTAACCACCATTACAATCCAAACAAATAGTCTATCAAAATGCTAAATTTATATTGGAAGTATTTCTATTATAGATCATATTCATCATAAAAAGGTGAAAATATAATCTTAAAAAATATTATAATAAAAATAAATAAAAATTTAGTGAACAAATAGATTTAAAAACCTAAACAAATGCATCTTTACAAAAGTTTAGAACAAAATATGAACAAAGAAACTAGTTAAACATATACATGAATATCAAGTGAAGGGGGTGAAGGGTCAAACATCTAAAAGTACCTATCATTAGAGTCATCCATTAATTCTAATATGGTAGATTTTGACTTAAACAAAATACTACAAACTTTGACTTGTTTAGATGACTCATCTAAAATCACATTAATATATAGATCCTACTATAAAATGTGTGATTTGAAATGAACCACCTAAACAGATTGTTAATATTTGATCTCAAAATGCAAATTAAAAGGAGCAGACAAGAAAACTTACATGAAGACGATGTAGATAACGAGGAGAGAAGGAGAGAAGCTGCGGATTGACAATGTTTTCTCCAGCGTGCCTAATAGACACAGATTGGAACACTCCCCCAATCACCTTCTCGCACGCGGTGAGCCCATCAATAGCTACTGTATCCCACTGTAACCCAAATATCATAACTACCCCAACTGTGAAAATTCCCACAGCGCATAGAAGGAGCCACATATTTTGTATTGTGGAGAAGAAGTGATCTGCAAACAGTCTGCGCCCATTTTTCACTATATAATCATATATTTTTGTCCTCCCCTCGTCTCTTGAAAATCGGCGAAGGTTGAGTACGATGGCTGTGAAGCAGGGACCAAACATTGTGTTCCCGAGGAGTATCTGAAACATCAATATCATAAGCACAACACTATGCTTTCTCAAGGGCATCATATTATCGCTCAATGGAGTGAACCCACAATTGGCAAACGATGATACCACTGTAAACACTGCAAACAGAGACTTACTTACGCCTCTGTTGCTCAGGATCCTCTCTCCACCTTTGGACAAAGAAAAATAGATGAAAAGGAGGATAATACCAACGAGCTGAGCGAACAGAAAATACCCTAGACATAAATAGCCCAGAAAAGTAAGAGCTTCATATTCTAAATGACGATGCGCGAAGTTATCAGCATCACTTTTAACTTCGTTAGGGCACACGCCAACTGCTGTATTCCTTGAATCATTTATCTCCCCGTTGTCTAAATCATCATCAATGATATCCTCCGGACCAGTTGTAGCCTTATTAGGAGTCACAATTGATTCTCTTCTCATCTGCTTCCTTGGATGGAAATAACGATCGTGCGTTATAGAATTACCATGATCACTTGTTGTCTGGTAATGATCAAGCATTTGAGTATTATTTATTGAGTGCTGATGCAGGCTTGAGCGATGAAGCATGAGCCTAAGCCTTGCAAGGTGGAGTGAGCAGGAGGACGTGAAGACTTCTCCACCTAGAAGCATGAGTACGATCATCACTCCGAGGTGGAAGTGTGAGAGATCTTCCATGGCAACAACTCCCAAGCTGCTGACAGTTGCAGCTGAGACACTAGTGAAAAATGCATCAAGCACAGTCAAGTGTCTTTTTCTTTTAGTGGGTGAAAGTCTCAAGGGAATGAAACCCACTACAGAAATGGCAGCGAAGTAGCTTACATGGATCCAGTAGGGATCAGATAGAATTAAACCCACCAAATCAACCACATTTTTCAGATATTTAACCGAGAAACAGCGCTTTGTCCTTGTGGCCCGTTTTTGTGGTGAAATTTCTTGCATCTTTTGGAGAGAGAGAAGATCCAAGTGAATTCTGTTGATAATAAATCAAAGTATGCCCACAACTTGGAGAAACAGGCTTCTGTTATAGGAATTGCAATGATGTAGTTCACATTGTACAATTCTGAGTGGAGTCGTTGTGTCAAAGGAAAAATCATTTGTCTATAGAATTTAATTATCATTCCACTATTATTGGACCACAAAATGCATATAAATACGTTTCAGTACAAGGTGAATAACCACTAAGATCATGAGGGTTTATATAGTCAATCGCATTAGTGCTCTTTTGGCATTTGCGTTTTAGTGTGAGATTACAACACTCCACGGTACCGAACGATGGTATTCACACACAGCCAATATTGGATAATATTTAATGTATTCTGGAACCATCAGTGCGGGCAAACAAAGTTTAGAGCTTATCCTGAAATGAAAAAAAATCCCACTTTGATGGATAATCAATATCCATACTGTTATGATCCAATCATACATTTGCAGAGAGTACCTGTACTCAAGTGTCTAAAGATAATGTATTGAGTTTGTGCGTTTTGATTTGACCGTGCAAATCACTAGTTAAATTCTTTCTAGCATTTATGATTCTTTCAAAGAAAAAAATATGGTATAACTTAAGTCATAAAAGTTATTCATTCTATCTGGACCATTTAATTATAAAATATTTATAAAATTTATATTATATAATGAAGTAAATATGATTAAAATTTTTAAAAATACAAATTTATATGATTTAAAAATTATTATAAATCAAACTAACAAATGTTAAAAGGTTTTTTTTAATCTGAAAAGTTTCATAGTACTCTAGAAAAACGAGAGAAAATGTTAATTTAGGCAATTTGTGCAGACCCCTACATCATGGTGGTATGAGGTCTTTTTTTTCTGAAATGATTTTTATTTCAATTTTTGTAAAAATTCAAAATCAAATTTAAAAGAAAAAGGGCAAAGAAGGTATTAGGTAGGGTATTGTACCCTTCGATAGACTTGATAGAGTCAACTAAGGCACTATGGCCCCGTTTTTTACCACTGGCGGTGGTTTTGTGACTACCGTTGACAAATTCTCTACTAGCAGTGCTAAGTCGATTGACATAAACACCAACTAGCAGCTACATCCAATCACCCTCCACAATGGCGACCAACAAATTCGCCCACCAATCATCAATCTTTGTAGGAAAATATTCCCAAATCCAACAACAAGATTCCTTGTGTTAATGACTAGGGAATATTCTAGAAATTGTCAAAATATACCATGGTTTATAAGCATATTCTACCAATTTTTTTTTTGAGTTTTTCCTTGGAAACAAAGGGAAAATTTTGCTAGGAAGCAATGTATTTTTCTATTGATGTCGGTATGATGTCAACGTGTACCCTATAGGGCCCTCTCCTAGCCCTAATTTGATATAAGGGAGTTATTTTTTTATCATTTTGACATAACTTGGGCATATGGTGTCAAAATTGAGAAAATAAGATATCATCGAAAAGATGGTTCCATTTAATTCTAGTGGTGTAGGTCTCATCATCATAATTTTTTGTTGGTATAATTTATTGCTTGTTGAAGCTAGACTATTTGTTTTGGCTTCCAAGCTAATAAATTTTCACCTATATGTCCAATTTTCATGATTCTTGCAACGTTGGAAAGGTATTTCAAATTTTTTTAGATCCATTAATGTGCCTTTTTCTAGAATCTAACTCACATACATTTTATTCTTTTTTTAATGATTTCACATTCTACTCAATTACTTGGATGTCTTGACACTTGAAAAGGATCTATTTGGATGATATGATTTAATTTGATCTATGTTGCTGCCATTTTAGTCCCCTTGAGAAAAAAGTCACGCCCTACCTTCCAAGTGAAGCAAACTATGTTTTCTATAACCTTTTTCTTATAGTTTGTAAGCTATGTCGAGCATTGATCAAGTTTTCTAACCTAATTCCCACCCAACGGTCTCTTGGGTTTAACTTATAATTTATTGCACATCGATCTTTTTGCAAGTTGTGAGAATGTGTTAGTTTACCGAAAGGTTCCCAAGGTTGTTGAAGTGTTGAATGCAAAAGAAAACTAAGAGGGGGCATGAATCAGTTGTACATTAAAACATCCAAATCAGCTCATTAACATTTAGATCTACATTAGTCCTTAAACCCTTAACAACCATTAAACCCTTATCATGCATTAGTAAAATGTAAACATGAGAAACAATAATGAAACCATATGCAAAAACATGAGAACACTAGATTTATGTGGAAATCACAAGAAGGGAAAAACTATGATGAGGATTAGCTCACAATATAATGTAATTGCAACACTGAGTACAATAGGCTCACTATCGGAAGGCTCATTGCCAATTGCTCACTATTAGATTAGAAAGAAGAAGAAAGATGATTATTACAATGAGAAATAAATCTCAAAGCAACAAAATAAATTCCACCACTACTTCTCTAGCAAATTCACACTCTGTCTATAAAATATAGACATCTTATGCTCACTTTTTCCAGTAGTCTTAGGCATTAAAGCTCATACTGCATTTCACACTTCACATCTTTTCACTTCACATTACCCACTTCAATTCATCAATTCAACACTTATATATACCATCTTCAACTTTGAGAATAATTCACAAGGTTACTATGCACCTCAATCGTGCAAATTCAAATTAGGTCAGCACTTAAACATTCCCATGGTTGAAATGAATGAACGTGGATGACACAACACCTTGACTAGGACCTAAATACATATAAACATGCTACACCATGATTCCACAAACACTAAAGCATGTTCACAATTTGTATAAACACCCAAGGTCGATCGAACCTATGTTGACACCATTAAACACTTAAGTACACACTTCCTTTGATCCAAAGACAACTCATGGACAACATACATCACTTGAACACCATCTAAAATATCCCATAAACACCTTAAAATCCAACAACTTCTTCACAACTGTTAGTGTAATTAATATTTAATTACACTTGCATAACTTTACTTAGGTTTTGCTTAGGTAATAATTAGTTTACTTATTTAGTAAGTAAGCTTTATTTAGTTGAGCTATTTTTAGGTCAACATTAGGGTTGCATACTTTTCTTTTATAAAGCAAATCATCTCATTGTAACATTGAATTCCTGAATATATCATTTTGCCCATTCGCATGCAAAGCTCTGCTTCTTTATGTTTTCTCTTCTATGGAAGGTGTTTAGGTTTGCATGTCTGATCTAGGGTTTCTAACATGGTATCAGAGCCTTGGCATGTAGCCCCTTCTCAAATTCTGGAGAAATTCATTGCAGAGTTCGTTCGGGGTTCCTCGAGGATTTCATGCCTTGAGCTCATCTATGCGGCGTTTTGGATTAGATCAGGCTTCACCATTAGATTCAGAGCACTGGAAAAAGTCAGGTTTGGCTTTTATTTTGCAGATTTTGGTCATCATTTGCCAAATCTGTGAGGGTTTCAAGTTCGGTGATTTTTTGGAAGCTCTGGAGGTAGCCATTTTTTTGGAGCATTTTGAGCAGAAACGGAGGTCACCATTGCGTTCGCAACTGCCAAAAACCCTAAGATCGCCTTTCGTTTTGTCGATTTTGGCCAAGTTGATCTGGAAGGCAAAAAATTTTTGCGAGGGAGGCCATACGACCTCTCCAGAACGCATTTTGAGGCGGTTTTCTGTACGAAAATCGAGAAAAAAAATTAAAATGGTGAATTTTGGGGATCCACGCTAGCGCCTCCAGTGTTGCAGGATCCCACCACCTGGCAGCCACCGGGCGGCCACCGGCCCGCCATCGCCGTCGGCTTCCTCCGCCAATCGGCCGCCGACTCCTTCAGGCCCCGCAGGCCCTCGACTACTTAGCCGAGGTCATATGCATGACCAAACGCTATGCGCCTAGCGCCTGACCCACTCTAGCCCCTCTCTTCTTTGCCTGGGGTCATATGGCGACCAAGGGCCAAATTTTTTTTTGCACATGACCGATTTTTTGCGGCGACGGCCTCTAGGCTGTCAAATTTATGCTCATGAACCACTGACGTCAGCGTCCGTACGGTGGTGTTTGTCCCCTCCCAACCTTAATTTTCCCTAAAAGAGTAGTGTTTTTGTTTTTGGCATAACTTGGGCATACGGTATCAAAATCAGGCAAACGAGATATCGCCGGAAAGCTGGTTCCGAGCACTATCCTGTGGTGTAGTTTATTTTACAATATTTTTCTGTGTTACTAAATTTATTGCTGTTTGACATTAGATGTAATTTTTATGCTTTCGAGCTCATATCTTTTTGTCATGATCTCTGATTTTCGCTATCTTTGCGGTGTTGGAAAGGTATTGAGGAGCTCTATGTTGTTGTCCATGCACTTTTTTCTGTATCTATCCCAGGTTTATCATTATTCCAGATTTGTCCCAATGGATGTCTTGGAGATTACTTGGATATTTTGACAGTTGGGAGAGTGCCACTTGCATCTTTGCACTTCATTTTGAGTGATACATCATTCAATAATTGACTGTTGCTTCATAGATTCCATTATTGTTCCCGTTTGGAGTTTTCAAGTGTTCTGTGGCATTGGGTTTGTTGTTGCATCATTATGATTCCGATATGGTTTCTTGTAGACAAAAGTATCTTTCCTTGCTTGCCAGATTACTGTTCCAGTGTTACTCCACAGTATTCTTCCAGTGCTTCTTTGCAGCAGTCATCTCATTGTAGGGGGGGTTGTCCCACTAGGTTTTCCTTCTCTACCTCATTATTACATTTGTACATGGGTACTTGATCAGGCCTTATTGCCGGGTCCCATTCATGCTTTCTTGCATTCATCTTAGTTTTAGGTGCATGCTTATCTAGTCTCCCTAAGTTGCACTTATGCGGGGGTGTTAGTGTAATTAATATTTAATTACACTTGCATAACTTTACTTAGGTTTTGCTTAGGTAATAATTAGTTTACTTATTTAATAAGTAAGTTTTATTTAGTTGAGCTATTTTTAGGTCAACATTAGGGTTGCATACTTTGATTTTATAAAGAAAATCATCTCATTGTAACATTGAATTCCTGAATATATCATTTTGCACATTCGCATGCAAAGCTCTGTTTTTTTATGTTTTCTCTTCTGTGGAAGGTGTTTAGGTTTGCATGTCTGATCTAGGGTTTCTAACAACAACATCGTAGACTAGAAGAACATATTCATCATGCACATCTAGGTAACCTTCCACACACAACACCACCTGAATCCAACCTTGCAAAGCACCAAAACACAAGAGACTTAGATTGAATATAGATATGAGAAATATAAGCACACCTCAAAGCAATTGGATAGAACCCAAATAAAGCAAGCTTCACAGAGTTGGATTATAGGATGAGGAAAGTTTGGTATGGTCTGAAAGTACCTCTCTTTTCGGGGGGGGGGCGCGTGGGAAAAAGTCTTAGAAGGCACGAGATCAAGCAATCTAGAAATCCCCTGCACTTGGTTGCTTTAAATTAAACTTTGATGGGGCAACAAAAGGAAACACAGGCTCATCTGGTGCTGGTTATGTGGTGAAAGATTGGAATGGAAAGTTGTTGCACAATTTATTGAATTCTCTTCCTAGGAGAATAAATAATTGTGTAGAGTTTCTTGCATTAAATGAACATATTAAACTTTGTAGGGAGCTAAAGCTAGATAGGGTTGATGTTGAAGGGGATTCGTGCATTGGTTGTGAATGTAATCATATTAGAATAGGTACATAATTGGAAGCTACAAAGCTTGCTTGAGATGACATTATTTTGTTTGGAATTGTTTAGGGCCTACTCAATCAACCATGTATATAGAGAGGCGAATAGAGAGGTTGATGGTTTAGCAAACAAGGTGCAGATGGTTCCTTCAAAAAATACTAGCAGGAAGGCAACATGATTTTCCCTAGGGTGGGAGTTGGTTCTATAAGGGTTTTGGAGGTAGAGCCAATTGTTTATGTTGTTAAATCATCATGCTCTTTTGAGTTTAAGTCTGTGAGATGTTCAAGTTTGTGCTCATGCAAGGCTATTTGTGGGGCTGTATGGTTGATCATGTGGAGTTAAGGGTGTTGTTGGGTCAATCTATAGGGGCTCTATTTTTGATGTGAAAATTTATTTGCCTTTCTCTTAGCTAGGTTTGTTAGGTACCTTACTTTCTCTAAGGGGATCTATTTTTTATGTGTAAGTTTATTTGCCTTCCTCTTAGCTCGATTTGTTGGGTAGCTTACTTTCCCTACTCGATAGTTGGATTTAGCATCGCTAAATTTAGTGCTAAATCCTTATGATGCTATATCGCCTCCCTCCTGTATGTCCTTTGAATGTCTTTTAAATATTTTGTGATGTGATCCCTCATTGTCACTCATGTGAAGAATTCTTTCTGACAACATACTTGCCCATCATTTTCAAGTGTCGACGGCTCTGGAATGGAGGCTATTCATGATTAACCCAACTCGGGGGAAATGTGTTATGCGATTGTATGCTTGGACCCAGGTTCATAATGAATGGCGATGGCTCTCACTTTTGGTAGGTTGATAAAAAGGACCCTTAGCTCCTCTCAAAATGTAAAGTTTGGAAAAATCAAGTGAGTGTTGCCATGGAAACCCCTATCAGGCTCACGAGAACTAAGGGTTAGTTGGCATTTCTAGGTTAGATAAAAGAACATCGGTTGAAAATGGTGTTTAAGATGAAGGATCCCCTAGGTTTCGAAGCCATGAAGGTGGTTCTTGGCTAGGATTTTATGGTTTCAAAGAAATATATGAGGTAAACTCTGATGTGTCTTCCCAGTTCGTGCATCTTTGTTGGACCTACACTACCCAATGGAAAGAGTGTTGGAAATGACTAGGGCTTTGATAAGACCAAGCATATTGGGTGGTTCAGACAAGGCTGTGGAGGCGGTGCAAATTTGTGTGGGCATCCCCCGTCCAAAAGACATTGGGCACCATCTGGAACCTTGAATCAAGCATCTTTCTTTTCTCTAAGATGTGGAGGGAGCATCATTGTGGAGCCATCATGAGAGAGCGTTGAGGGGGGCCAATATCCTGAAGAGAATCCTTCACCTCAAGCCCATGGTGGACTTCGACTGAGTGGCTTGCTTCCTCACTTTCATTCAGATCTTGGAAGAAGATTAGTGTTTTGTCGGGGTTTCAGACACCATTTTTGTCTGGCTCGGCTATGTGCTCGTGGGTTTGGAAGAAATCTAAGTCCATGCTTGTTTTGCATGGGGTATGTTTGTTTGACATGTTCTATCTCATATCCATGCCTCGTGAAGCTTAAAATTTGTTAGCCAGTTTAAATTTGTGTGCGGGTGGGCATGTTCATCAACTATCTGAAAGGGTACAAGTGCTCCAATGAAGATGTTTGGTCTGGTAAATATTTTGATCTCTATTTGGTCTATTTGGTGTTGATGGGTATGCAAAAAAATCACAATAGCATTCTTTAGACCCTACGAGGTCAAGCATGTTGTTCTGGGTAGGCATTGTGTAAAGTTATCAACATTTTGGATTGGGCACAGGTTAGGGTTCTAGGGGTAATTTTTTTATCTTGCACCCTCTTGATGAAGAAGTTGTAAAACCCAATGCTAGCCTAACACCATTATGTAATCCATTTGATAATCAATACAAATCTATAAAAAAAAATATTATATATAGTGTAGAATCTAGAAAAATCACTTAGGGCACTATTAAATCTTCAAATTTATTTCTAATGCCTAAAATATGTCAAAATTATGATATCATAAGATAATTTTATGGACCGTAAAATAAATCCCCTTCGTTAGCATAAGATTATCTCCATAGCCGATATGGTGGCGTTACTAGTTAGGCATAGTGGTAGTAAATATTTGTGGCATGGTCTATACAATATAGTTGGGTAAATTGGTAAGGTATTGTCCCCACTAAGTAGTAAAGGAATGAAGATGAGATGTTGTAACTTGGCATAGCTATTAGATATAGGTGGAGGTGGATTTATGTGTTTTGAGAGGTGTTTCAAAAAGTGTTTCAAAAAGTGTTGGCATATGAAAGGAGGGAAAGAATGACCGTTGGGATTCAATTACTCAACAAACTCCCACCTGATGACCAACGGATACTGCCATACCTCTACTCTTATTTTCAAATTTATCTTTTCTTTACAAGCCCAAGAGAAATTCTTGCACATTTGAACTTCTCCTTGGGTACAACCTTCATCAAAACATCTGTCAGATTGACCTTTATGTCAATCTTAATCACTTGCAATCTGCCCTCTTCAACCATATGACACACAAAATGAACATGAGTGTCAATATGCTTTGATCACCACTGAGATGAGTGATTATGAGCCATAAAAATGGCACTACGAATGTCACAAAACAAAATATAAGAGCTTTGATTGTACTTCAAATCACTAAGCAATCGATGTAACCAAATCATCTCTCGAGCACCTTTGGAAAGAGCCAAATATTCGGCTTCAGCTGAAGATAAGGCAATAGAATGTTGCAACCTAGAGGCCCAGCTAATAGCAGCCCCAACAAACGTGAAAGCATAACCAATAGTAGACCTCCTTTTATCCAAATCTCTAGCAAGATCAGTATCGGTAAATCCTTGCAACTGAACATTGTTGCCGTTAAAACATATACTATAACCAAAAGTACCTTTAAGATACTTTAAAATGCATTTCACTGTTTCCCAATGTTGCTTCCCGGGATTTCTCATGAACCTACTTACAACTCCCACCGCATGAGCAATGTTGGGACGAGTATAAACCATAACATACATAATTCTACCCACCACTGATTTGTAAGGGAAACGAGGCATAAAGTCTTTGTCCACTTGTGTTTGGGACACATATCCGATGATAAATGAAAATGAGAAGCAAGAGGAGTAGAAAAAACCTTTGCATCAGTCATACCAAACCTGTCCACCACTTTGTCAATGTAATCCTTTTATGACAATGTAATCTCTTTCTTCTTCCTATCCCAAGTTATCGTCATGCCAAGAATCCTTTTGGCTGCACTTAAGTCTTTCATAGAAAACTTGTTGGCCAAGTGAGCTTTCAACTCACTAACAATCTTCAGACTAGTGTCGGCTATCAACATATCATCAACATAAAGAAGAAGGATAACAAACTCCGCATTAGGAAGCTTCTTATAATAAATGCATGGATCAGATTCACACCTTGTGAAATTGTGTGCAAGAATGAATTTATCAAACTTCAAATACCACTGACGTGGGGCTTGTTTGAGCCCATACAAACTCCTCTTCAACCTGCAATAAAGATTCTCTTTTCCCTTCTTGATGAAACCTTGAGGCTGCTCCATGTATAACTCCTCATCAACATCGCCATGTAGAAATGTTGTTTTGACACCGAGTTGTTCCAATTCAAGATCCCACACCACTGTAAGTCCCAAAACAATGTGGATTGTTGTCATTTTGACAACCATTGATAAAATTTCATTGAAATCAATTCCATGTTTCTGAGCATACCCTTTAACCACTAATCAGACTTTGAACCCTTTAGAGCCTCCACCTTCATCTTTCAATTTGTAGACCCACTTGTTCTTAAGTGACTTTCAATTTGGTGGTAAAGAAACCAAATCCCAAGTTTGATTGGTTTCAAGAGATTTTATCTCTTCTTCCATAGATTTTAGCCATTTATCCTTGTCACTGCTATTACAAGCATCTTTAAAATTAATCGGTTTAGCTTGCTTAGAGATAAGAAGCTCTGGTTCTGCCTCTTCAGCATACAATAGTTGATAATCAGAGAATTTCTCGAGAATTTTCCTTTGTCTAGATGATCACCTTAACTCCAGATTATCATTCTACGTATGAGAATGTATCCTTTCTAATTGAGAGTGACTTCCCTGCAATTCATGAGTAGTCCCTTTAGAAGAAGTTTTTACTGTCTGTTTGCACAAATTTTTTGAGATGGAGTGTCCCCTATTCTGACCGTGCATCATTCCATGAGACTTGCTCTCTAGTTCAGTATTAAAAGGAACAATTGAACAACCCACACAACGATCATGTTCAGCAACCCACTCACTCTACTCACCACAGTCTTTATCGTGACTGCATTTTTCTGCCAGCGATCCTTTATGTGAATTTGCCAGTTTGCAACGATCCACCGTATAAGCTTTCACCTATAATGATTGGTCAAATTCTTCATATGGCGCATAATCAACCATTCCTGCCAATTACAATTCACCAATGACGTGGGTTGGAGAGTGAAAATCGAAGTGGGCCATGAGTCTCAGACTGTCATCCTATTCGCTGTGCTTTGAATGGACATCACTCCCATGCCTTTGGTCACAACTTGAATGTTCAAGTTGTCAAGCGGTCCACACACCCTGCCCACCACGAACCTCACAATGACTGTGAGATAGAAGATTACGCTGATCATAGTAGGTGTGCACATCATGGTTAAGTGTAAAGGAGTCTGCAAGAGTCTTTGCAAGCAGATCATCACCGCTCCTTAATAAAATTTCACAGTCACAATTTCCTTTCAGCGAGATTTCACTATTCCCTTGCATACAGTCCAGACCATGACTGGTAGTTGGTTGAATACTGTCCACCATGACATGAGAGGGTTGTGAGCTCCCTTCAAATGGATGACTATTAAGATCATAATCCATGCTGTGAGAAATAGAGGATGATGACAGAGCCAGATTTGGGGCTAATACAAAGGTAGGAATTAGTTGCAAAGAATTTCCTCCTTGAGGTGTTGAGGTAGAGTTGTCCTTATACAGATAATTTGATTTGAAAGAAATGTATTCACTTACAGGCCTATCAATGTCTTTGATAGCTGGAAATTTATGCTCATTAAAAATAACATCATGACTGCGAATAATTCTCTTTTCAACCGAATCCCAAATTCTGAAACCAAACTGATCTTCACCATACCCCACGAATATGCCTTTTTGTGATTTGAAATCCAACTTTGTCCTCTTTTCTTTTGGGACATGTACATGAGTTTCACATCCAAAAACATGGATATGTGAGTAAGAAATCCTCTTTGCCTGTCATTCCTCTTCTGGAATACCAAATTCTAATTGAGATGAAGGAGTTTGATTGATTAAATAGACTGTTGTGTTGTAGGCTTCTGCCCAAAACTCTTTGCCTAAACCAGCATTGGAAAACATACTTCGTGCTTTCTCAAGGATGGTTCTATTTAACCTTTCTGCGGCCCCATTTTCTTGAGGCGAATAAGGAACAATCTTAATCCTTCTTATTTCGTGATCTGCACAAAAGTTAGCAAACTCCAAGGAACAAAATTCACCTCCATTATCCATTTTTAAACACTTAAGTTTGTGTCCACTTTGATTCTCAACAAGTACTTTGAAATGCAAAAATGTTTTAAGAACTTCAGATTTATGAGAAAGCATATAAATCCAAACTTTACTAGTACAATCATCAAGGAAAGTAACAAAAAAAATTTCCCCTCCATAAGAGGTTACCTCTGCAGGTCCGAAGACATCCGAGTGTACTAACTCCAAAGGTGTTGTCTTCTTGTCATGTCCATTCTTCAAGAAACTGACCTACTTTTGTTTCCCATGAAGACAATGCTCACAAAACTCCAAATTTGTAGATTGGAGACCCGGTAGTTGATCACGATTCAGCATTACCTCAAGACCTTTCTTGCTTATATGGCCTAGCCTTTGATGACAAAGTGCAACATCGCTGCCCACAAGTGTCATAGTAGCTCCCACCTCATTAATAGGTTTCACAATATAGAGACTACCGATCTTGTCTCCTTTTGCAATAGCCAATGAACCTTTGACTATTTTCCATGTATCCGTGAGTCCGATTTTAAAACCTTGGATATATTATTGGCTGACTGAAATCAAATTCCTCTTTAATTGAGGAGCATGTCGAACATCTTTGAGCAATAATTTGGCTCCACCATCTAGATGCAAGACAACATCACCTTTCTCGATGATTTTACATGCTTTGTTGTCACCCAGATATACTTCTCCAAAATCGCCTTCTTGATAATTTGTAAATGCATCCATGAGAGAGGAATCATGAAAAGAAGTGCTAGAATCAATAACCCACAAATCAGATTTTGTATCCGTAGTGGATAATATTAAAATACCATCATCCCTGTCATGAGCAACATTTGCTTCGCTATCCAAAACCTTTTCTTGTGCCTTCTTATATTTTCGACAATCCTTCTTGATGTGACCAGCTTTGCCACAAAACCAACAACCCATTTGTCTCCCTCTTGACTATGATCTTCTTGCAGATTGGGACCTTCAATTGTAGTTATTTCTGCTTCTACTGTAACTTCTCACCCTATTTTCAACACTAATCATAATAAGAGCATCACCGGTTGAGGACTCATTATTCTTCCTCCTCAAATCTTCAAATAGAAGTGTGGCTGCAACTTCATCAAAGGATAATTTCTTTAAATTTGAAACTATGGTACTTAGTACTATGACAACACCATCCCAGCTATTTGGGAGAGAACTTAAGAGAAAAAAAACCTTGCTCTCTTCATCTTGCGTCATGCCTACGGAGGTTGCTTGGCTGATCAGAGTGTTGAACTCATTGAGGTGATTTGTCATAGATTCTCGTTCCCTCATTTCAGCTTATACAAATTTTTCATTGTAAATATTTTATTGGTTGCCGACGCCATTGCATACGTGGTAGTGAGTTTATCCCACACCTCCTTTGTTGTTGGCTCGTTTGAAACATTGTGCAAAACATTGTCACTTAAGGCAAGAAAGATTGTTTCCATGGCTTTCTGGTCAAGTTTATCCCAAGCTTCATCTGTCACTGTGGTTGGATTCTTTGTTTTCCCTTCGATTGCAATAGACAATTCTTGCTTGATTAGCAGAGATTTCATCTAAATCTTCCATATACTGAAATTCCTCCCAGAAAATTTTTGTATTCTCGTATCCTCCATTTTCAAAAATTTTGACACAAAATTTTTAACCAGGCTCTGGTACCAATTGTAGAATTGAAGAATTCAAAATGGAGTTTTAAACAAAATTACAGAGCAGCAAACAAAACATACACATAACACAATTGTTTATCACGGTTCAGCCAATCTGGCTTACGCCCACACTGAGCAAAGGTCTTTTATTAAGTTTTTAATTTCAGTTACATGTGAAGATACAACAATAGTACATATAACAAAGAATACCCTCCCATATGCTTGAATATGAAGAGACATATGAAAGGAGGGAAAGAATGACCGTTGGGATTCAATTACTCAACACTTTGGGCATTTAAATTTATGCCTTGGGTGATTTGTATTTTGTTGAAGGTGTTATACGATCCTTTGAATCATCTTCAAAGGTAGTCTTTGAATCACCCTACAACAAGCCAATAGATAGGGTGATTTGGACGATTTGGGCCGTTTGAAGCAGGTGAAACAAGGGTGTACAGGGACGATAAAGGATGTCTCATTTGTGAGAGAGTCATCAGCCTGCAAGAGGTGGGGATGGCGCCTATGAATGGGCATTCAGGCCGCCTATGAATGGGCATTTGGGCCTATCGATAAAGGCCCTTTTGTGGTTGTTTCACTACACGCTTGCAACCCTTCCAAGGGCATTCAAGACTTTCCTTCACAGGCCTATGTCTGCCTATCTGGTGGCTCTCTTTGCAAGCTCTGATTCAAAATGTTATTGCCAAAATGACAATGAAGTGACAGTGGTAGAGGTTGGATCTCACCTGTAGATCCATGCAAGTTCAATAGGGAAATAGGACTCCTCCATCAACATCCACTCCCACACGCCTCTATCCCTTTGACTTAGTCAAATCTCTTCCACAAATGTTTGCTTTGGATAGTTTATTAATTGCATTTATTTTCACAATCTAGTGATTGGTTCAAATAAATTACTAAATCACCTTCTATTTATATCAAAAATTTGAACAAAGAGGAGATTTTTTTTAGTTTTCCTGTAATAGTTAAAAATTTGTAAAAGAATAATGTTTTTTGCAATGAATGTAACAAAGGGGATGTGTATGGGGGAGATGCAATATTTTTTCATTGTTAAAATTTTGCAAAAATGGAGTTATTTTTTCTCTTGCAATATATTTGGCAAAAAGAGGGTCATATGGGATTTTTATCCCCTATTTATTTATAGCCCATGAGAGCTTAATTTTTCTATTTTTCTCTCTCTAATTTTTTAAAATATTTGATTTTCCAAACTTTCTAAATGCAAAATTTTATTGGTGTAAATTTGCAATAGGGTGAAAATTTAATTTTTCAAACTCTATTCAATGATGGTGATTTTACACTAATATATAAAGTTCCCTTTTTCACCATCATTCTTGTATCCAAATAATGCACTAAAATAAAGTGCCAAACAAAGGGAGTTCAATAAAAAATATTAAAAAGGGGGATGTCAAAGAGTTGTGATTAAACATCCACTCCAAATTTCTTTCAATTTTCTACAAAGTTGAAGATCACAACTAAGCATGGAGTCAAATGCAGTAAGCATGAAGCCAAATGCAGTTGAGGATAAAGAAATACAAGGAGCAACAACATCACAAAAAGAGGAAAATATGAAATGGTTTTTTGGAGGATAGTTTTTTCCCATTGGATTTTCTATCTTTCTACATCATTTGTAAAAGACTACATTGTAAATGAGTACCTTATCAGGCCTTGTTTCCGGGACTCATATCTTTATTGTTTAGCTTACTCGCTAAGTATCACTTAAGGGGGGGTGTTAGTATGGAATTACTATTTACACTATATTTAAGCTCACTTGGGTCAATATGATGTTAGATAACTTATTGTCTAACTGAATGTGCAACCATTGAGACCTCTAGAGGTTACCAAATTATTTGGTAAACCTTATGAGCTACCTCTTTGATGTTGGACGCATTTCCATCTCACCTCAAAGGTCACTCAACACTTGGCACACAAGTTTGATGACTTGGTCATGGAGGTAGGTCACTCAACACTTGGCACACAAGGTTGATGACTTGGTCATGGAAGTTGTTGGTTTCAACACTCCAAGTGTTCCTAAGGTTGACACCTATAGAACACTTGTCTACTTGTTTTTGCCACCTTATGGGACACTTGTCAATTCAGCTCATATGTGGATTGCACCATACTTGCCTATATAAGAAATGCATTGTCCTCATTACAACTGGGTCAACTTAATACAATCTTATGCATTGTTCATGTGCATGTCTCTTATATCCTAGATCTTCCTAAATCTAATATGGTATTAGATCAGAAAGGAGATATTTGGAAGCCAAGAAGTGAATGATTTCATAGTATTTAGTTTGAAAATCAACCCCACTCCTGTTTCAATTTTGGGTGTTTAAATTTCTGCTTTAGGTGATTTGTATTTGGTTGAAGGTGTTATACAATACTTTGAATCATCTTCAAAGATAGTCTTTGAATCACCCTGGGCGATCCCACAATACTGGTTTACAATTTTTGGGAAAAGTGGACACTAAACTGATTTTTTTTAACTAAATCTTCACTTTTAGGCTCCTATAGCGGCTAACCCATGAAGAATTTGAAGATGATACAAACTAGTGATTTGTGAAATTTTGTCTCTATATTCTAAATATATTTTTTTCAAAAATTTTGGAATAAGATTGCACTTCTTTTTCCATCTCCTTGAAAAACTATCTTTTCTTTAAAAACAACATTTTTAAAGAGTGACACTCACCGTATACAATATAGCTTTTTTGTATGAAGGATAAAATTCTATTTTTTTCGTATTTAAATTTGTAACTATGATATCTAGCACTTTCATTTGGTTTCATAGTGTTTTATTAAATATTTTTTCTTTAATCAAGTTTCGAAGTCAAACCAATTACAATTCAAACATAGGTAGACCGTATACAACATAAATTTTTATTTTTCTTGAAAATTCTTTTTTTTTTAATGGATCAAGGACGTCAATACCCAACCTGATCATATTTTTAAAATTTTTTTTTTGATAATCTGTTATTTTTCAAGATGTGCAAAACAAAGAGCTTGATTTTCTATGAAAAACCTATGTTTAATAAAACTAAAAAAGAAAATACATAATAAAATGAAAACATATTAAACTTATATTCATTGGACAACTCATTTTGAGGACTAGTGTCATCGAGTTGGGTTTGTGAAGTCTCCTCCATTTTCATCCTCAACCCGAGCTTCGAAGCGCAAAATTCTAGAATATTTTACCACCTGAGGGGGAGAAGGAGGGAAATGGGGGTTTGAGTGAACCCCTAGGGGTTTGAGCAAAACCCCTAGAGGTTCACTCGAACAAGGGTTCATTCGAACCCCCTTTCAAAAAGGGTTTCTTTTGGGTTTTTTTGCAAGAATGGTGGGAAGTTAATTAAGTTGGTTCATTCGAACCCTTGTTCATTCGAACCCTAAAAATGATTTTTTTTGGCATGGGGTCATTGTTTTCAACTTTTCCTTCCTCACTCCAATTGTGAACCACTTTTTTAGGTTCACCCCCCTAAAATAGGCCAATAGATAGGGTGATTTGGATGATTTGGGCCATTTGAAGGAGGTTAAACAAGGGTGTATAGAGCCGATAAAGGCTGTTCCATTTGTGAGAGCACCGTCAACCTGTAAGAGGTGGAAATGGTGTCTATGAATGGATGTTCAGGCCGCCTATGAATGGGCATTCAAGCCTATCAATAGAGGCCCTTTTGTGGCCATTTCACCACACGCTTGCAACCCTTCCAAGGGCATTCCAAGACTTGCCTTCGCAGGCCTATGTCTTCCTATCTGGTGCCTCTCTTCGCAAGCTCTGAGTCAAAATTTTATTGCCAAATGACAATGAAGTGATAGTGGTGGAGGTTGGATCTCACTTGTAGATCCACGCAAGTTCAGTAGGAAAATAGGAATCCTCCATCGACATCCACTCCCACACGCCTCTATCCCTTTGACTTAGTCAAATATCTTCCACAAATGTTTGCTTTGGATAGTTCATTAATTGCATTTATTTTCACAATCTAGTGATTGGTTCAAATAAATTACTAAATCACCTTCCATTTATATCAAAAGCTTGAACAAAGAGGAGATATTTTTTAGTTTTCTTGTAATAGTTAAAAATTGTAAAAGAATAATGTTCTTTTGCAATGAATGCGAGAAAGGGGATGTGTATGGGGGAGATGCAAAATTTTTTCATTGTTAAAATTTTGCAAAAGAGGAGTTATTTTTTCTCTTGCAATAAATTTTGCAAAAGTAGGGTCATATGGGATTTTTATCCCCTAGTTATTTCTAGCCCATGAGGGCTTAATTTTTATATTTTCCTCTCTCTAATTTCTTAAAATATTTGATTTTCCAAACTTTGTAAATGCAAAATTTTATTGGTGTAAATTGGCAATAGTGTGAAAATTTAATTTTTCAAATTCTATTCAATGATGGTGATTTTGCACTAATATATTAAGTGCCTTTTTTCACCATCATTCTTGTATGAAAATAATTCTCTAAAATAAAGTGTCAAACAAAGGGAGAAATCAAAAATATTAAAAAAGGGGGATGCCAAAGAGTTGTGATTAAACATCCACTCCAAATTTCTTTCAATTTTCTACACAGTTGAAGATCACAACTAAGCATGGAGTCAAATGCAGTAAGCATGAAGCCAAATGCAGTTGAGGATATATAAATACAAGGAGAAAAAAAATCACAAAAATAGGAAAATATGAAATGGTTTTTTTTGGAGGATAATTTTTTCCCATTAGGTTTTCTATCTTTCTCCATCATTTATAGAAGACTATATTATAAATGAGTACATTATCCCACCTTATTGTCAAGAGTCATATATTTATTGTTTAGCTTACTCCCTAAGTATCACTTAAGGGGGGGTGTTAGTGTGAAATTATTATTTACACTATATTTAAGCTCACTTAGGTCAATATGAGGTTATACAATTTCTTATCTAACTAAATGTGCAACCATTGAGACCTCTAGATGTTACCAAGTTATTTGGTAAACCTTATGAGCTATCTCTTTGAGGTTAGAATCATTTCCTTCTCACCTCAAAGGTCACTCAACACTTAGCACACAAGGTTGATGACTTGGTCATGGAGGTTGTTTGTTTTCACATTCCAAGTCTTCCTAAGGATGACACGTATAGGACACTTGTCTACTCCTTTGTGCCACCTTATAGGACACTTGTCAATTCACCTCATAGGTGTATTGAACCATCCTTGCCTATATAAGAAAGGAATTGTTCTCATTACAATTGGGTCAAATTAATATAATCTTATGCATTGTTCATGTGCTTGTCTCTTATCTCCTAGATCTTCCTAAATCTAATACTAGGAATGATCAAGGACTAGGAATTAACTTCAGGTTTTATAAGAGAAGACAACAAGAATATATAGATGTACCCATTCCATGCATTAAATTTTATAGGGATAGAATTTTTTTGTGATCATAGGTGTACTCTATGCCTTGCAACCCATAGAAATACACAAAACAAACTAAAACATAAAAAATCAAAAATCCATATTAGATGATCCATAATGATTACAAAATGAATAATATTGGACCATGAATATGTTAGATGATTCCTAAAAAATATATAGAAACTCCATGGAAAAGTAGGGTCCATAGTGATTACATAATTATATGGATTGTTTAAATATTATAAAAAATAAAATAATGACCTAAATAAATGCCAAATATACAATAGATTCACTTGATTCACCACTTTCTCCTTTTTCAACCTCTCTCTTCTTCTTAGTGGGATTCTATTATTCTTTTATATTTAGTAATTATTTCTTTTATCCTTCTATTCACTTATTATATGTTTATGATCCTCCATTTATAGCCAATGGTGTCTCTTCATCTCTGATGACTTGCAAATTTACCCTTTTTATCACCTTATAAGTAGCCTCTTAATCCACTTCCTCTTTAATGACTTATTACTTCATAAACTATTCTCATCTTTTAGCACCTCTGGATGCATTTTCTCACCCACCTTTTCACTCTTAGTATCATATGATTTCTCCACTTCCTTTCCAACTTCTTCATTGGCTATTTATCTCTTATTCTTACCTTCCTTTTGCCCCACCCTCCAACCCTTTTCATTCTCCACTTATTTATTATAATTTAATCACTTGACTTCTGCGTCATCAACACCATCTTTGCCTCCTTTTCTAATTTTCAAGCGTATGTCTAATCTTTATCCATTTCTTCTATTATCTAGTATTGAATACATAAACCCTATATCTTAGACATGTTTACGACCATAAATTCCTAAATCATTAATAAGTTCCACCCACTCTTACGACCCTCACGTGTACAATATTTTAGAGGTGAATGAGAAAAATACTATAATTTCCATGGATTTCCCATGAATTTTATATTGGTAAGAATTACCCTATAAAATATTTAGAATGATTCACATTGCATGTTGATCATAGAGATAAAAAGTAAAAATAACTGATTGATTATTTTGTATAGTTTTCTAAAAGAAGAAATTTTAATATTTATTAATATCAGAACCTTATATTTAACAAGTTCACATTACTGCTACTTTCTTCATAGAATCTACTATGTAAAAATCATCTTAATCTTTTAGATTTAAAAATGATCTCTTGATCAATATTTCATCTATTTTTGATATCAATTGGTAAAATTATATAAAGATCTAAAGAAATTTTAAATATTAAAAAATATAAGAAATATATGTCTCTCTATAAACACATAAGGATTGTGATGAATTCATATTTAAAAAAAACTCTATAACATTATATTTCCTATCTATTATATAATTTCTTTGAAATGATAGTTATTTGAATACCTCTTATATATTACAATGTGAATCATAAACAAAAGAGAAAATTTTATGCTCTAATATTTTTGAAATAGTATCATAAATTATGAACAATAACTTTTTTATAAAAACATAAAATATTTGGCATTCATTAATATAGTTAAACATGAAACCATAATTCATATAATAGAAATATTTTACTATATATTCATATGGCTACTTTTTTCTAACGAACTAAAACCGCATGAAACTAAATTGTGTCAAAATGGCTTTCTTCTCAAAGATGATTTGATTCCCTTAAGACGACCAAGAAACATCACCATTATGATTATGAGTTTTCCTTTGTTGCTCCACTTCCCAGATAAACTATAGGGAACCTCTTCGCAATAACTTTTGGACATCTTGTTAAAGAGGATGCAATTATAGCCTAAAGAAATTCCCACATTTCCATATGCACTGTAAACACAAAACAAACATAGCTATAAATATATAACATTGCATACAGTTGGTGGAAATATAAATTAAAGTCAACATGAAAAAGGTAAAATAGAATAATTATTTTTCATAAGCGAATTGAATTTATACCTGACAACTTCAAAGACAATAGCCAAAACATTGAAGTTAAGTGGGTCTTGAGAAATATTGTGCATTTCTATAATGCAAATGAGTATAATTGCTATAAGAAGATAGCATGAATCATGCAAAACTAGCTTTTCAAATTGCATTATAATACCACACTTCTCTTCATTCTGATTAGAATCCTCCTTTGACAATGGTTTTATATTCGTGACATCTCCTCCTATCTTGTAAAGTGGATAGGGTGGTAAATACCTTTTACCACAATTACAATCCAAACAAACAATATATCAAAATGTTAAAATTTATATTGAAAATGATCTTAATATAATTCATATTCATCATAAATAGGTGAAAAATATAATTTTAAGAAAATTAAATACATTTAATGAGAATACATTTCTTACCCTGAAAAAAAGTGTTTAAAAAATTTAGAATAAAATATTAGCAAATAAACTATTTAAGCATATACATCAATATCAAATGAATATTGAAATATGATTATTTCTCTGCAAACTAATAAATAGTAATATGAAAATTTCTCCACAGACTAAAAATAATAACTATTTATTTTAGATATTTCTAAATGTATTTAATACTAATAGCAAGTTATTATTTTACATACTAACCTAATTTTTAAAATTATCTTTGCATATATAAACTTCTATATATTGAAACAATTGTAATGCTTTTAAGATCATGTAATGATCGATTGATAAAAGATGAAATGAGGAATGAATAGTTGAATTTTTGACAAAATTTTGTATTTGATATTTTCTATGTTTTATGCATATCGTGTGTTTGACAAAACTTGTCATCGTAGCCACCCAATGATCCTAAGATACTAGAAATGCTGATGTTTCAATCACAAACTCCAGGTTATCAGTTTCTATTTTTATTACAAAAATACGAAAGTCTGAGACAAGAAAACTTACATGAAGGTGATGTAGATAACGAGAAGAGCAGGAGAGAGAAGCTGCGGATTGACAATGTTTTCACCAGCGTGCCTAATAGCCACAGATTGGAACACTCCACCAATCAACTTCTCGCACACAGTGAGCCCATCCAGAGCTGCCGTATCCCAATGCAACGCAAATATCATAACTACCTCAATTGTGAGAAATCCCACAGCGCTCAGAAGGAGCCACATATTTTGTCTTGTGGAGAAGAAGTGATTTGCAAAGAGTCTGCGCCCATTTTTCACTATATAATCATATATTTTCCTCCTCCCCTCCACTCTTGTAAATCGACGCAGTGTGAGTAGGATGGCTGTGAAACAGGGACCAAACATCGTGTTCCCCATGAGTATCTGAAACACCAATATCATAAGCACAACACTGTGCTTTCTCAAGGGCATCATATTATCGTTCAATGGAGTGAACCCACAGTTGGCAAACGATGATACCACTGTAAACACTGAAAACAGAGACTTACTTACGCCTCTGTCGCTCAGGATTCTCTCTCCACCTTTAGATAAAGAAAAATAGATGCAAAGGAACACAATACCAGCTATCTGAACTAAGAGAAAATATGCTAGACATAAATAGCCGAGAAAAGTAACAGCTTGATATTCTAAATCATCATCCACGACGTTCTCAGCATCACTTTTAACCTTGTCGGCTTCTATTTTCCTTGAATTATTTATCTCCCAGAGGTCTAAATCATCATCAATGATATCCTCGGGACGAATTATAGCCTTGTTGGGACTCACTACTGATTCTTTTGTCATCTGATCCTTTGCATGGACATAATGATCAAAGTGTGCTATAGATTTACTATGATCACTTGTGATATGGTGATGATGGAAATCAAACATTTGAGTACTGTTCATTGAGTGGTGATGCAGGTTTGAGCGATTAAGCTTGACCCTGAGCCTAAGCCTTGCAAAGTGGAGAGAGCAGGAGGACGTGAAGACTTCTCCGCCTAGAAGCATGAGTATTGTCATCACTACGAGGTGGAAGTGTGAGAGATCTTCCATGGGAACAACTCCCAAGCTGCTTACAGTTGCAGCTGACACACTAGTGTAAAATGCATCAAGCACATTCAAGTGTCTTTTGCTTTTAGTTGGTGAAAATCGCAAAGGAATCAAACCCACTAAAGAAATGGCAACAAAATAGCTAACATGGATCCAGTAGGGATCGGACAGCATAAAAGCCAGCATATCAGCGACTTTTTTCAGATATTTAATCAAAAAACTTCTCCTTTTGCCCCGTTTCTCTGGTGAAATGTCTTCCATCTTTTCTCGACAGAGAAGACCCAAGTGAATTCAGTTGATAAGAAATCAAAGCATGTCCACAACTAGGAGTGAGGTTTCTTTTAAAAGATATTGCTATTGTGGAATGAATTTTATAGAATTCTGAGTGGTGTCCAGTTACAGCCTTAGCCATTGGGACGGAGGTGGATGCTGACATCATTTATATATACAATTTAATATAGTTTCCACGATCACTGGACCACATAAAATATATAAATGCGTTAGTAACGACGAAGATCATGAGCATTTATAAAGTCAATTGCATTAGTGCCATTTCTTTTTGAGTGTGACGTTAAAACACTCCACAGTCTCGAACGGCAGTATCGACACACATTCAATATTGGATAATATTATATGCTGTTAGTACAAATTTAATATATTCTGTTACCATCAGAGCGAGCTATCAAAGCTTAGTGCTTATCCTGCAATGAAAAAACAATCCTTGTTGATAGATAATCGATATCCCTACTATCAGAGACATCCAATCATACATTTGCTGGTGACGAGATAATTAAAAAAACATTAGAAATTTGTTTGCTATCATTAGTAAAATATAATTAACAAAATGTTGAATGTTTGAATGACTTCCGCAAGAAACTCTTTTCTATCATCATTGTTACGTACTGTACTACAAGATTTAGAAAGTGCATAAACAAAGATCCATTGATTTCAAGGGTACGGGAGAGGGACGATTGTGGGTGGGGATGTGTCATGGGGATAGAAGTCGACAACCTCTGTCTCATTTAATAACAATAA
This sequence comes from Sequoiadendron giganteum, assembly GCA_007115665.2. Classification (NCBI taxonomy): domain Eukaryota; kingdom Viridiplantae; phylum Streptophyta; class Pinopsida; order Cupressales; family Cupressaceae; genus Sequoiadendron; species Sequoiadendron giganteum. Next base: position 51,494,267 of record CM021109.1, on the reverse strand, counting down.
AAGATTCATTTTATTTTTTCAAATCTTTTTATTAATATGATAGGACAGGTCCATGTTAAATTAGAATTATGTCTTATTATGGGTAGAGTAAATATTTGTCACCTTCCTAAAATTAGGCGAATGCAAATAGATATATTTGTTTTCATAATATATGCTTGATTACATTAAAAGTGAGTTGACATGTACATAATGCATCTACCCTTCCTTTCGCACATTCACCCTTTCCACTTGACCTTGTACATTTTCCCCAACGAGCTAGTGCATTTGCCCCTCCACCATGGCCGTATTGTATTCATCCTTGCAAGCTAGCACATATGCATCTCTACTATCCTCAACATATATTTGCCTCTATGGGCTTGGGCATTCACCTATCTACCCTAGCAATTTCAAGGGTGGATCTACTTTGCCCCCAACCCTTGCGCATCTACCCCTATGGGCTCGTGCATTTGTCTATCTACCCTATCTCTTTCAAGGGTGAATCTGCTCAACCCCTCCCCTCACTCATCTGTGCCTCCCGACACATAAATGGCCCTATGGAGAGTTGTACAATCACCTATCCCTTTCTCCCTTATAGGTGTGGATCCACTCTACTATAACCCTCACGAAAATGATTGTTTAGTTAAAACCACCCCTAACTCTTCATGGGTGAATCTATCTATCATGACTAAACCCAAAGAAATAGGGTTCCACCTTTTAGGAGATGGAACTTAAGGGACCTATTTCACTCTTAGTTCACTAGGAAACCAAGATCCCTCAACCAATTGACTCAATCGAGGGAAGGAATTAGGGTGGTTTCCTTAGCTGTGATTAAAAGCGGGTTCACCACTAAGAAAATGCTTAGAAAGAGAGAAATGAAAGTAATATGCAAATCTAACTATATGACCTAGAAAGTGAAACTTAAAATTAGAATAATAAACTAAGGAGGAACAAAGAAGCACCTGGAATATGAAGATGACTAAGGAAGACTTGAAAATCTTGTTTTTTTCTATTGCTAATGTGTACATGGACTCATACGCTAGACTAGGTGATTTAGACCTAGTCTAGGGTTTTTGAGTAGAAACATGAAACTCACAATGACGAGTTAGAACTAACTGAAATATAGTAAAAATGCCTATATCAAGACTCATATGCCCAAGGTGGCGATTAAAGTCCCTTTATTAGGGTTTCATTGATATTTCTGTAGCCTCTAGTGATCTTATGTAGCTTTCATCTTGTCCGATCTCCAAGTCTAAAATTCTAAATTATGAGTTGTAGGTGAGTTTTTGTGAAGATGACAACTTTGACAACTTTCTTTAATCTTGCAACTTTGTATTTAGACAATTTTCAATCTCTAAAACACCTAGATTTGCAATCACACATGAAGAGGGAAAACATGTTGATTTGTTAGTGGATAGGGGTTTGCCTTGGTCAAACCCAATTTTGGTAATCAAACCTTAAAATGAAATAGAAAAGCATGAAGGAATGATGAATGAACAATAAACAATGTTGCAACTCACCAAACCCTTGAAATAAAGGTTGCAATCTTATGTGAAATGGCTCCAATGGATGTGGATCTTGACTCTTGATATTGATATGAGATAATAGCTTTGAATGCTTGCTTGAATCATGAAAACCTACATCAAGAAATATTAGATCAAAAACAAACATGATGCATGTTGATTTTGACATGATTCTTGAATATTGAATTAATGCTTCAAATTCTTGATAATCAACTCTTGAATGCTTTTGAATACTCTTGAATTTATAGAGTTCTTGAATGCTTGAAATCTTAGATCTTTTCAAGAGATCAAATATGTGGAATAACCTTGTACTTGTACTTATTTATACCAAATTTCTCGAAATTACAATACTACAAGGTGACATCAAATCTGGGAGAATAAAATCTTGCCAAGAATTGAATTCAAAATAGGTCCAAGTTAAAGTGGGACTCATACACTAGTTAGGGTGTATGAGTCCTAGTAGCCTAATCTTGGGACACAAATTTTAAGGAATGTTAAGTTCAATGCAATATTCATGGTCAAGCCTCAAAACCTAGGTGGGAAGCATATGCCCAAGGTGGCATATGAGTCCCAGATCACTAGATCTAGAGCAGACAACCCAAAAACATCAACTATGATTGGTTATTTGTAAAGTGTCAGGATTATCCTTGGATACATACATTAAATAAGGCTTGTGAATGCAAAATATGAACAAATAAGGCATAAAGAAGCCTAATTTTAGTAGGGAGGGCCCAAACTGTTAGAGTAATTGGTTATTTACTTTATTAATTGAACAATATTTGTTTAATTACTTAAAGTTCCCTTTTACCTCTTTTCACTTAAGCTAACATTAGGTACATAATAATTAATTACTTTATTAATTATTATTATGCAAGCCTGGGGTTTTCCTTTTTAGGGTTTTCATCTATATATGGTTGAAAACAATCTTTTGTATTATTAATTCATTTTACATTTTGGGTGAATACATTGCTCCACATTCTTGAGCATTCTCTTTGCTTCTCCTTGGAACAAGTATTCTTTGCTTGCAGAGGTCACTGGGCTCCTGTGGTGTTTTATTTTATCAACTCCAATATGGTATCAGAGCTTCAGATCTGTAGCTGCTTGTTCTTGTTTTGAGTTTTTTGCATTGGAAGTAGATCTAGGGTTCTAAGGTTTCTTCTTGTAGATTTAGCATACTCCTAATTTTGGGTTCACTTTGGGCCCAAATGGACAGTGCCATTGGATTCGCAGTGCCCAAAAATCCCTAAATCAACTGTCAATTCGTTGATTTTGGTTACAGTCAACTAGGGATGCAAAAAAAAATTTATGGTTTTGGCCGTACGGCCCCCCCGCAACAAAAATTGAAAAAAAAAATTCAAAAATCAAAGGTTTTTTTAAATTTTTTGCGTTGCGTGCATACCAGGTCGCACCGCCACCACGTCGCCCATCGGCCATCGCGCCACCCATCGACCATCGCTTCCTCCGGTCGCTCCGCCCGTGCCGACTAGCCGCTCCGTGCTCCTCGCCTAGTTCCGCCACTGAGCTCCCTACCTGGCTCCCCTGCCGAGCTCCCCGCCGACCTCTTATCGGCCCTCTCTAGCCCTCGCAGCCGGTCCTATTGGTGACCAGCGCCAGACACTCAACTCTACTAGCTCCTAGCTCTAGCGGGTGGTCTCATGGGCGACCATGGGCTTTGGCTCCAGCACCTGCGTGCTAGCCCCCTGGTCGGCCATGTGGCCAAGGGCCGATGGACTTTTCAGCCGCTGAGGGTTGTGCAACTTTTTTTCCCTTTTTGAGCAACTTGCATTAAATCGGGTGTAAAATGGGTATTTTTTCTTAGATTTTCGAAAACGAGATATCACCAGAAAGCTGGTTTTGGCGTCGTTCCAGTGGCACTGATAATTTTTTTGATTTTTCCATTTTTTTGTCATTTTTGCCAGTCAAAGTCAGAACTTGGATTTTTCACTCTAGGGGGCGTATCTTTTGCATCCAAACTTTTTTTTGCACAAAAAAATAGGCATTGGAAAGGTATTACTGTGATCTTTCCAGATATATAGTCTATTTTATCATAATATTTACTAGGTATTTTTTATTCAGCTTTGTGTGTTTTTACACTTTGTTCAATTACTTGGTTATTTTGGCTCCTACATGGGTTTTGTTTGTGTTGGATGGGTTATGTTGATATGATTTATCATTGCTGAGATCATTAGTCTCTAAATTTTTTATTTGAAGAGTTATCATGGGTTTTTATACTCACCCTTCAGTTGTTATTCTGGAACGGGGTAATTATGAGTCATGGGCAAAGGGTTTACTTACACATTGTAGGTGGCTTAATATTTTGCCTTATTTGTATGATCTCATACTTGCACCAGCCACTTCAGAGGGAAAATTAGCATGGGATATTATTAGAAATCACATAGTAGGACTTATATTGTCTAGTGTTGATCATGACACTATGTTGGCTATATCGGACATTGATTAGCCTCACCCACTTTGGACACATCTTTGGGAGATCTATGGAGACCCTATTCTATCTCCATTCCCAGAGGATCCTACTTTAGATTGTCTCTTACCCATTGCTTGGAGAGAGAATACACCCTTTGATCATGATACTTTAGAGGAGCTTGCATATTTAGACACCCTTACATGTTTTGATGGATCAAAGGTTTGTCTCACAGTTCCTACTCTTCAAACTAAGACTTCATCAGCATCTCCTATTGTTCTTGATTCAATGTAGCAGGGAATCATACCTCTTCTAGACATAGCTACTTTGGACTCTTATGTTGCAGACATATCTTTCTTGTTTGTTGAGTCCTATATTGCAGATTTGAAGGATTATTTTGAGGACATTCATCTCCTCTACCTTGATAGTCAGGTTATCACTGTTCGCCCACCATTATCCATGCATTCAGAGGTTGCATTTCAGTATTCTCCACATCAGATTGGATTTGGCATCATTTGTTTTAGTTCAGACAGTGAGATTATTCAACATCCTATCATGGAACACATCTTGAGACAGATTGGTTCATCATTCTTCACAGGGTTTCTTCGACATCGTCCTTTGGATCCATTTCTTCCCAAGGGGAGGAATATCATTTGCTGCTTCAGGATCTCCTTTTGGATTCTACATCAGGCATCTACCAGTGTGACAGGAGTTTCTTCATTATGGGGGGGCCTTCTTCTCTCTTTCTATCTCTCCTATGGAGACCATTGTACATGTACTTATATGATAGAAGTTGTCTATAGGGGGTATCATGTTATCCACCTCCTATCCTTCTTTCATTAGTGCATTGAATTCCTTCCTTGCATTCTATTTTGGAGAGGAGTTTTGTTCCCATTGGGTTTTATCCTTTACCCCTTTTCATTTAGTTTACATTGATTTTGTACATGGGTACCTGATCTGGCCTTGTTGTCGGGACCCATCGCTTTTCCTTTCAGTAGCTTCTTCTAGGTTTTAGCTTCTCCATAAGTCTAGCTTAAGGGGGGGTGTTAGAGTAATCGGTTATTTAATTTATTAATTAAAAAATATTTGTTTAATTACTTAAATTTCCCTTTTACCTCTTTTCACTTAAGCTAACATTAGGTACATAATAATTAATTACTTTATTAATTATTATTGTGCAAGCCTAGGGTTTTCCTTTTTATGGTTTTCATCTATATATGGTTGAAAACTATCTTTTGTATTATTAATTCATTTTACATTTTGGGTGAATATATTGCTCTGGACATTCTTGAGCATTCTCTTTGTTGATTCTCTTTGCTTCTCCTTGTAAAACGTATTCTTTGCTTGCAGAGGTCACTGAGCTCCTGTGGTGTTGTATTTTCTCAACTCCAATACAAACAAGTGTGAAAATGTAAAGGGATACATTTTCCTAAACTACATTTAGCCCCCATTTTAGTGAGAGGAGGAACATGCTTCAAACTCACACTGAAGTAGACAAAATTGCATCAAGAGAGGTCCAAGTGTACTAATGCTAGTGAGATAGGATGGCAACAATCAAGAGGTTTTTGCAAGCCTCTAGGATCAAGATCCTATGGAAAACCAACATAGGCACAAAAGAAAACACATTTTAATGATGTATGAATTAACAAAAAGGTATAAGCATGCACTGTCAAAGACAAAAAGAAAAAAGAAAAAGAAAAGAAAAGGTGGATAAGGCTTCGACCATTTGTCCATTGCAATGTGGATCGAATCTAAGTTATTTTTCCAAAAAATGTTTATAAGTGGAATGTGATGTCCACTATGCAAACCAAATGCATGCTTACAAGGGCTAGTGGAACCTTAGGCCATCCACTAGGTGAGCCCCCAAAGACACACGCACATGGTCGATATGTGCTCACACAAACAAGTGGTTATAGGAAAGTCACGCCTAAGTTTGAATCCCATAAGTGAACCATACCAAATCTATACCTCTCGATAAATTTTGATAAGGAGCCACACAACATGAACAACAAAATCAATGATGTAAGAAGAAAATTGTATGCTAACAGCCATGAACAAACAAGATGGCTCCACAGGCAAGAAAAGTGTGTTATGCAAGGAGGCCATATAACAGTTATTGTAAATGCAAAAATAATGTAAGGTACATTCAAAGCATTTTTTCTTAGTTCATGTGAGGTATAAACTTAGGAAACATTGTGCATAATGTCAGGAAGAGAGGACCAATCAAAGAAAAGAATATTCACAACTTAGGGGATGCAGTGTATCGCATCAAGCCACTAAGAGGAATATAATATGCTAAGAGATATCATGCTCTTTAAGGACATCACACCCAATTCCACCACAAAGAGAAAGATGGATCACATGAAATAATAATTTTTGGTATGTGGTGAATGATCATGCTATATTATACACTCTTTAGTAATGTACACTCTTCATGTATCCTTTTTTTTTGCTTCGTCACTGAAAAAGAAAAAAAATGACTTTGTAAACCCTAATTTCTGGAAGCTTCTAAAAGCTTGTTATAAGTGGTTGGGATGGGAGTTGTAGCATGGAATTTTTATGATATTATAATATGTTTTTCATTGGATAATAAAATCATTGGATGGCTGCGGTTTGGTGGAAGCAACCCATATTGGGTGAACCACATTAAATTCTCTATGTTGTCTTGTTTCTGCTATAATTTTCTATGTTTTTTATTTCTCTATTTTATTGTTCAAATCTGCATTTAACTTGTTAGATATCTGCCTTCTATGAAACATGAGTTGAAAAAGAATAATGCCAATGTATGCCCCCACCTTAAAGAAAATGTTAAACACCATGCTGTGAGAAATTTCTTTAAAGTAGAAAATTATAAATGTTAACAATAAAGAGGACATGAGAGATTATTTGAAAAGCCCTATGCCAAATCATATATTTCCAAATAAAGCTACAACATAAAAAATGGGTTGCCCCCAAAAATGAAATCCCAAAATCACATAAGGGATCCATGAATTCGGGGTCAACATGTCTTTGATACAATATTTTTATGAAGCTCATAACTGTCATCATTCCCCAAATACTCATGGAATAGGAAGAATGACACAAAGAGAGTGAAAACAAAAAAAATGGGTCAAAATGGAAGACTTAAATATCTCGATGTCTTGCACATCATCCCCAAGAGGAAAATAATGTATTCAATTCATTATGCACTTCTTCATCAATTTTAGCAATCTCATCATCATCATCATATTTAATCACAATAGGAGGTCAAATAATAATGTCCAAAGAAGGTGTAGCTAGTCCCTGTTGTGGTTGTGATATAATATTTATTTGTTGTGGCGAAGAGGGAGACTCCTCGTGTATTGCTTTAGTTAAGTTTGGATGTTGATTTTCTTTGTTATTCTTTTCATTTAACCTTTGAGAAATAGCACAGAATCTACAATTACACTCTATCATTTTTGTTTCTTTTGGTATGATCATCATGTTTTTCTGTAGGAGTGGGTTTATCAACCATAGGTTTCTTTATTCTCTAAGGGGCGGAATGGAAGGGACCATAGGAGGTTTTTTGACCACTTTCTCTTTAGCTTTTTAAACTTGTTTTATCTTAGGAGTCATGACAAAAAATTTATTGTTGTCTCTTGGTGGTTAATAGGAGATAAGAAAATGATCTATCTTGGGTTGGTCTTGGTTACTTGGAAGGTATTTTGGTTCAATCATGGTTTCATCAAGGATAGGAGGCTCAGTCAAGGGTTGAGGCATGTTTCAAAGGGATAGTTTTGCTATGTTTTTTCCTTAAAATTTTGATAGTATTTGAAAATGAAGTCCTCACAAGGTTTAATAGGTTCAATAGGCTCGAGACAAAAGAAATCCAATGAAAATTTCCCATAGGAAGACATAGGATTAAATCCACTATGATGCATAGTAAAGATTTCATTGTCAAAGGGAAACTTTAAACATTTATGCACAATCTGCAGGATGGATTCCATGGAGCGTAGCCATGGATAACCAAGATTCACATAGAATTGATCCGACGTTGAGATGATGGAGAATGAGACATCTAATTGTTTTGGTCCAACTTTTAAAGGGAGGATGATCAAACCAATTGTAGGGCAAGTGAAACCATTATGCATGTTTATCCATGGTTTTGGTTTATCATATGTATCTTGATAAATTTCATGCACAAGTAAGAATTTCTCAGTGATCACATTCCCTCCATAAACAAGATCAATTAATATCCCATTAGTGGGCTTATCATTGATTTAGTCAGCTATGTAAAGAGGACCATCATGTACATTTATGATTATATCTTTAGATGAGAAATAAATGTCAAGAGAAATTTTAATTTGGCCCTTATGAGGTAGAATTTCGATCAATCCAACCATACTATCTATAGGGATTTCTCCATTAGTATCCATGTTGTCATCATTTGTGTCAACATTCGTCATATCATTCTTCTTAGTTTCACTAGCCTTGAAAAATGAAATATTATGATTTTCCATGGGGTTGGTAAAGGTTTACAGGTTTTGGTTGGGAGGGGCAACAAACTTATTTCCTTGATCATTAAAACCTCCAATTTGAATATGATTAGAGTCAATGAGGTCTTACACAAGATGTTTAAGACACTTACAGTGTTCCATATCATGTCCATTTTGTTGGTGGCAATGAAAATAGGAATTTTATCTAAATTTCAGAGGTAATGGTTTAATAAGATCAGGAGTTCTAATGGGAGGTAAGGAAATCAAGTTCTCTAGAAGTTGTAACATGGTGTTAGGGAGGGTATCAGGTAAGGGAGTAAATTGTCTAGCTAGATCCCCAAATATATAAAGGAGTTGTCTTCTTTATAACAACCACTTGGGTATCAACATGTTGGGTTATTTGAGGAGGATTTAGTTGAAGGAATCCTTTATTCTATATCCTAAAAGGTTAGAAATTGTTATTATTTTTGGATTCATATTTTTCAGGATGGCTAGAGGTGGGTTTTGTTTCATGACTACTAATCGAGTTTTTATAATCACGAAGGGAGATACACGAGTGTACGAAGGAAGGGAATTTCATCATGCCAAGATTATCTTGTATCTTAGTTTATAATTTCTCAATGAACATCCGTTGAAGGTGAGGATTGGGAATATTTATGCTGATTTAGGAATAAAGCATTTGGTAGAGTGAAATGAAGTTAGTAACTTTTTCATCATCCTTTTGTTTATATCTCATCAAATCATAAAATTCCATCTTAGGGGTCATGTGCACTTCGAAATGGTTGATACAGGCCTCAACAAGTTCATTGAATGAAAAAATTGAGTTTTTTCAGTAATGAGGAAAAGCACTCTAAAGCAGTATCTTTCAAGGACCTAGGGAAAAGCTTATCCAAGAGCTTATCTTCAAGGAAGAAATCACTACATAAGATGGTGTAAGAGGAAACATGGTTAGAAGGATCTCCTTTCTCTCTATATTTCTCAAAAGTTCTAGGAATCTCTATACCTTGTGGTATCAAAATTCTTAATATCTCCAAGGATAAGGGATTGCTTTTGACATAGTATGATGGTTGACCATTTTTATTTTTGCATATGGTGGAAATTTTCTTTTGAAGGGATGAAACGTTTCAAGAGTTGGCTGAGGATGGCATCATTGGTTCTAGTTTGAGATGGAGGTGAATATGGTGGAGGTGAGTATGTGTTCAAGGGGGAAGTGAATGGAATGCTTATGGCAGGTAAAGTGGTAGGAGATATGTCATGAGATGCCACAAAGATATAAGGATTGGTAATGGAAATTCCCAAGGTAGGAATGACATTACTAGTAGGTTGCATCATTGTGGTAATTTGAGGTTGGTATAGGTGGGAATAGAGGAAATAGTTGTGGGAGGAGGAATTTGAGTTCCTCCTTGACTTTGAGTATTGTTCAAATTTTGAGAACAACTAGTTGTTGAGGTAAGATGTTTGTAAAAAATTAAAGCTATGTTATAGGAAAGAATTATGAACCTTGTTCACTTTTAATCATGTAGTGTATGCTATTTATGGTAGGAGTAGTAGTGTTGGAAATTTTTTCAGTACTCACTTGGTGTTGTAAGCTTGATAATTCTTCATGTATTTGGATTATGTTTTCTTGAGGGACACTAGCAACCATCGTTTCAACACTTGTCATAATACTTGAAGATAAAGAGTTGTTAAGGGTATGGTCCATACCTAGTGAAATAATGTAAACACTATGAGTAAAAGAAAGAGTTAGATAACCCAAGATCCATGATGAGTGTGTTATCACGGGATGACATGAATCTCAAACTACTTCTCACTGTAGTATCAATAATAGGACACCAAGTTGTAAAGCTCATACAGTTAAGACAATCAACGAATGCAAGATGAACACAAGATAAATGATATTCTTTAATTCCAATTATCATGTTTACAAATGCACTTGAAATGAAACCAAATTAAGCTAGATCTACTGAAATGAATGTAACAAAAACTAAACAAACTGAAACAAAAATATAACAATAGAAAATATAAGCACAAAAATAAAGTTTTTAGTGTTGTAAAATGTAAGTTTAGGTTTGATATGGGACTAAATCACCTAGAGGGTGAATAAGTCCTAGTTAAGGTTTTCAGAAGGTTCAAACAACAAATAACAGTCAACACAAAATTCCCAAAAATTAGGTAAAATAACATATACATGGACTAAATCGCCTAGGTGGACGAATGAGTCCTAGATTAGGGTTTTTACACCAAATTCAACAAATTTTGAGTGAATTTTAAGATTTCTAACTTGTATGTTCAAATGACTATTTCTAATGATAGATTTCAAATGAAATTTAATGATGCAAGATGCAAAATTACAACCTATACACACTTTTCCACTAATGGAAGATTTAGAAGCCCTAAATGAAAATTGAATAATGCAAGATCTAATCAAAAAGTAACCTAGATCTAGGACTATTATGTTATCCATGTTAGAAATACAAGTTTCCACAAGTTGGGTTCACCAAAATGAACATAAGGAAATAGGGTTCCACCTTTTAGGAGATGGAACTTAAGGAGCCTATTTCACTCTTAGCTCATTAGAAAACCAAGATCCCTCAACCACGTGACTCAATTGAGGGAAGGAATCAGGGTGGTTTCCTTAGTTGTGATTTAAAATTGGTTCACCACTAGGAAAATTCTTAGAAAGAAAGAAATGGAAGTAATATGAAAATTTAACTATATTAAATGACCTAGAAAATGAAACTTAAAATCAAAATAATCAACTAGGGAGGAAATGAGAAGCACCTAGAAGATGAAGATTGCTAAGAAAGACTTCAAAATCCTAAATTTTTCTATTGCTGATGTGTACATGGACTCATATGCTAGATTATGTGTTTTAGTCCCAATCTAGGATTTTTGAGCTGAAATAGGAATTTCACAATGACAAGTCAGAATCCACTAAAATATGGTAAAATGCCTATATCAAGACTCATATGCCCAAGGTGGAAATTTAGTCCCTTTATTAGGGTTTCATTGATATTTTTGTAAGCTCTAGTGATCTTGTGTAGATTTCATCTTGTCTGATCTCCAATTCTAAAATTCTGAATTACGAGTTGTAGGTGAGTTTTCATGAAGATGACTTCTTGACAACTTTGACAATTATCTCCAATCTTCCAACTTTGTATTTAAATGATCTTCAAGCTCTAAAACACCTAGATCTTCAATCACACATGAAGAGTGAACAATGTTGGTTTTCTAGTGGATAGGGGTTTTCCTTGGTCAAACCCCATTTTTGTAATCAAACCTTAAAATGAAATAGAAAAACATGAAGGAATGACGAATGAATAATATACAATATTACAACTCACCAAACCCTTAAAATAAAGGTCGTAATATTATGTGAAATGGATCCAATGGATGTGGATCTTGAATCTTGCTATTTATATGAGATAATATCTTTGAATGCTTGATTGAATCATGAAAACATACATTAGAAATCTTAGCTCAAAAACACGCATGATGAATGATGACTTTGACATGATGCTTCAAGGATCTTGAATTGATGCACTTCAAATAGTTGATAATCAAATTTTGAATGCTCTTGAATACTTTTGAATTAATAGAATGCCAGAATGCTTGAAATCTTAGATCTTGTTAGGAGAAAATATGTGAAATAACCTCGTATTTATATTTGTTTATTCCAAATTTCCTGAAATTACAACACTACAATCCAACATCAAATGTAGGAGAATAAAATCCTGCCAAGAATTGAATTCAAAATAGGTCCAAGCTAAAGCAGGTCTCATATGCTAGTTGGGGCATATGAGTCCTAGTAGTCTAAGCTTGGGACACAAATTTCAAGAAATGTTAAGTTCAATGCAATATTTAGCATCGGGCCCTAAAACCTAGGTGGGACCCATACACCCAAGGTGGTGTATGAGTCCCATATGACTAGATTTGGAACACACAACCCAAAAACATGAATTATGATTGGTCATTTGTTAAGTGTCGGGATTATCCTCAAAGAAATACATTAAATAAGGCTTGGATGCAAAATAGGACCAAATAAGGCATAAAGAAACACAATATTAGCAAGGAGTGCCCAAACAAGTGTGAAAATGTAAAGGGATACATTTTTATTCACCATGATGACTTGTGAATCTTCTTTTCCCGATGAGTGAATCCACCTTATCGTGGATGTCAAACACAAATTAAATACATAAAATGAAAGTATAAGGTTCATTTTTTGAGGTTTACCTGGCCGAGCTCATCTCCACTGTAGTACCATGCTCATACAACATTCAAATGGTGTGGAATGTCTCCTCTATGTTCCATCTCTCTCTCCTAGCTCTCAATATTCTGAAATGTTCATAGTAAAAATGAGTAGTAACTCACCTAGTTTACTATTTATAGCCTCTAATTTACCCCCTCCCTAAAACCCCAATTTATTTTTTTAGATCCTATTTACACCTCATAGCTTCCTTTTCCTCCATTTCTTTGGTTGTTCACCATTTTTGTCATCGATTTGCTAGTACATTTATTTTTCATATATCAAGAAGTCATGTAGGGCCCCTTTTTCCTTGTCTTCCATCTTTATGGGGCATCATCCCTACATATTTCACATTTTTTCTTCTTGTATTCTTCCCTCTATGCCGAGGCATCTAATCCTCATTTTATTCTATTGGGTCACCTATATTTTATTTTTCTTTGAAACAAAATTATTTTAATGATATTTCAAAGACGGGTAAAATGTAGACACCTAAATTTGACCATTCCCATGTTGTCAAATTTATCCCTTACTTCATCTATTTGACACCTTTATTCATGTTAATTAAATAATGTCACTATTATTTAATTAATATTGATCATTTCCCTAATTTCCCCCTAAACTATTTAAATAAATACTTTACCTTTCTACTTTTCCTCTCAAGATTAAATAAATACACTTGTTTATTTAATCTTGTCATTTTATGTATGTGTCTTAAAATATTTTTTTAATTCACTCCTACTTTCTCTCTCCAAACATCACATCCTCCATAATTTACAACTTACCTCTAATCCCATCATTATCATTTTCACAAACATATTTAGTGATTAAGTATCCCTAATCTAATCCTAATGACAATTACGACATGTACCTAGGTGAACCCCCTCATTAAGACTTTCTCCATTTGGAGAAATCATCTCCCTTTCCCTAGGAATTTTTTATTCCTATTTATTCCCCCCATGATCCTACTTAGAAATTTAAATTCTAATTTATCCTCCCAAGGCCTCTAGAAAGATTAAAAGGAATTTTTATTTCCTTACGCCCTTCCCCAATGAATTTTAAATTCCTTTCCTCATCCCTAGATGGATTATAAGAAGATTTTTAATTCCTCACTTGTCACATCCTCCCATGATTTGGGGGAGGATGAGACAATTCATGCCTTTTTTATTTTCCAAGGTACTTAAAATTACCTCCACCTCATTGACATCTCACCTCCATGTCACCCTTCCCTATCTCCCTAGGATGACACATGTCATCCTCACATGTGTTGAGATATTTATTTCATTCCCTACTTCTAATCCTATCCCTTCATCCTTTTACCTCTTAATAACTACCCTAAACAATTAGCCAAAATTCATACACAACATAGTCTAACATTTAATCCTTCATTCTCTCACACTCACATATTTCCATAGCCACTTTACATAAAAAATCATCCAAATCCACCTTGACTTCATGTTTGTGATCAAAATCATGCAGAGCAACCCACTATGCTATTTGTTTGAAGATCAAAACATACAAATTAGATCAACAAAAGGGGGAAACAAAACAATATAACTCAACATGGTAATATATTTTATTGTGTTTTCATTTTAAGTCAGATTTCATCCTTTTACCCTAACCTGAGTGTTTTCTGTTTTTAATATTTGGATGATTTTTGTTGAATTTATTGCATTTTACTAGATCAAATTAATACTACACAAAAAAAAAAAAAAAACTTGTCCAATAGAGAAAACTAATCCTTAGGACTATTGATGAGGTCCTATTCTTTCTTGAGTAACTCCAAGATGTTCTTCTAGGTAATCTGTGTGCCTTTAGATGTATCCTTCCTCGAACAATCTTCATCTTCATTCTTCTCCCCTTCCTATTTTAGTTTCTTGACTTTAGAGTTCCCAGTAACTATACTAAAAATAACATAGTTCATAATCCCATAGGTGATAGTTCTAATAAAGGTCATTGCATTATTGATCTTGACCATATTTTCTTTCAGTCTATCACTTTCATTGTTTGACTCAATTCGCTTGACCCTCTCTTGTAGGTTCTCAATCTAGTGCTTAACATTTTGGAGGGAATCATGTCCCAAATATCGTTCATCCTTTAAGCTCACTATATTCTTCTACTTTTCATCATTATCCTCCTTTTGTCTAAGAGCTATCTCGTCCTCATCTTCCTCAATGTCAATGTTTATCTCATTCATGTCAGTTCTTTCCCCTTCCTCATCCACACATTTTTCCTCCTCTACCACTTTGTCCTTGCTTGTATTTTCCTCCTTTGTGTCATTTTCTTCCACCACTTCAACCTATTTTTGACTATTATCACAATCCTCATCTCTAGACAAAGGCAAATACTCTTCATCTCAAGAATACACCATTGGCATCAAAATCCATCTTTTTTCCTTTAAAGTCCAAGTTTTTATTTGGTTTCTCCACTTTGTCCAATATAGTTGACCTTCTCTCACCCTTTCCATTGCTCGAGTCACCAAGTTGACCTATATCCCCCTCATGTAGAATTTTAATTACATCATCCTTAATCTCCTTCTTTATTGAAGGACCTAGAAACTTTCGTTTTCAATTGGTAGGGTTTTTCAAGATTTTCCTTTTTTGAGAGGGAGGGTAGATTGTTTTTCCAATATGGGATGGGTTTGGGAAACAACATTACAAAGGCTTCAAATATTTTCCTATTTTTTTTGTTAATATTCTCTATAATAGTTATAGTGTGTCAAATTTTCCTTTTTTTTTTGCTAAAATATAACATTAAGAATTTTTTTAAATATAGTTATCTTTTGCAAATAATTCTTGATTTGACCCCAAAGGAGTTTTAGTCCCCATGAGAATTAAAAATTGTGGGTAAATTTTACCTCATGAAATACAAGGGCTATAAGATAATATTTTAAATTAATGGTGGCAACTAAATATTATAAAGCCTACCCTTTAAACACATCGATCATTTCCACCCTTAGGCCCCTACATTTCCATAAGATTTTTTTTAATGGAAGGATTCACCATGGTAATTATTTCATTTTTATATTATTTGCCAAGATCACTAATATTTTCTACAAAATTTTAGTTATGTAAAAAATCACCAAGAAAGTGAATATATTTTTCAAAAAAAGGAAAGATTCAGTAATAGAAATAAAATAAAAAATCTAGAACAAAATGAAATATTAATGAGGATTTTATATCATTTTTAAATCAAGAGGGGTTCTTAAAGTTATCATTTCTATTAATGTAATAGCATGGATTGGAGAACATGTAGGCTAAAGAAATTTAGTCCAAATAAAGATTGGATTGGTTAATAATGTAAAATCCATGAGCCACTAAAAATAATTTGGATTAAACAAGGGAGGCAACTAAAAAGGAGTATGTATTATTAATAGAAATAGACATGAAGGTCCATGAAGAATAAAGAGTACCCTCTAAACTTATACAAAAGAAACTAGACAAGAAGAGGGACAAGGACCACTCCAAACATCATTACCATTTTCAAACATGGCTTCTTCATCCACCATGATTTCATTCATGCAATCAATCAAGTATTTCTTATAGAAATAAAAATAAATCCAACTAGTTGCAACTGTATAGATACTCTAGCTTCCATTAATTGGATCACATGTATATTTATTTTGGATGTCATCACTATATAAATTTTAGCTTGGTGACATTTTCCACAAGACAAAAAAGAAGATATACAAAAAATGTTGGGAAATCTGCCTCAACTTTCTTGCTTGTTTCTTCTTGCACTTAGGCATTTTTTTTCTTGGTTATGCCCTTTACTACTTTACCTTGGTGGTCTGGCTTGGTTTTGGTGGTGTCAGTCTAGTGGTCACCACCTTACCACGTGCAGTGAGTTCACTCATTGCGGTGGCACGGTAAGGCTACCTGCAGCTTGCGCTGGCGATTACCACCTTACCACATGTGGTGATTTCTCTCACCGTGGTGGCGCAGTAAGGCTACCAGTGGCCTGGCTCGCCAGTTACCACCATACTGCTAGATTTGGTCCCTCTCACTATGGTGTCCGTAGTGAGATGGCCAGTGGTGGGCTCAGCGATTACCACCATACTGTAGGCACTGGTTCCTCTCACCATGGTGTCCGCGATGAGACCACCTACGGTTGGCTTGGCGGTTATCGCCCTACTGCGGGGTCACCTAGTGGCCCCCGCAGTAGCGCAGTGTGACCGCTAGTAGTTTGCTAGGCGAATACCGTTGTACCACGGTAAGGCTCGGGTGACTCAGCTGTAGCACAAGATGCCTGAGGGTGAGCTCGAGTGAGCTCACCGCCATACTTCGAGGTGACTCAGACATGGCCGTGGTAGTGTGGTGGAGTCCACGTGCGAGCCTAGATATCTCACCACCATACCATGAGGTGAGTCGGATGGGGCAGCGATAGCTAGGTAGAAGACGAGGGTGAGCTCGGGCGGGGTCATTGTTGTACCACGGCTAGGTCGTAGGAGCTCGATGGTTGTACAGTAAGAACTCGGTTGATCCAGTTGGATAGGTTTGAATGACTGTCAGAAGCTATGAACGAATGAGATGGCAACACGTGGCAAGTTCTTTGAGATCTCATTGGCCGAATGGTTATTTTTCTAATGTACGATTGAGCTGCATTATTAAAAGAAAGGTTGATGGACATGTCTGAGACTGATTGATTGTTGTACGGCTTGATGCATGTTGAATAAGCGGTGCACGCTAGCAGAAATGGAAAGCTTGTAGGTGGATAATTAATTACCCTGATAACTGTTAAAGGCTTGGTTGGGGCAGAATAGGTTGGCACACGGTAAGAGATTATATGTAATCTTGTGTGTAATCAGATAGAGGATGAGCGATAACAAAGAGAGTTTGAGAGTGTTTGAGTGATTCAACCATGAACACTTACACTCTCAAATCTGTTAAGATGTGAACCTGATATACCTAGAGGTTGGGTTGGCCGTGAGGCTGGCTGAGATAGTCAACTGAGGAGCTGAAGGGAATCTATGTGATATGTCATTGAGGACATTGTAATCATGTGAAGATTATGTTTTTTTGTTGCCTATATTCTCCAGATGAACAATATGTAATCTTTTGAAAAGCATAGCTCTGGTTTTGTATTGTAACCATTTTAGTTACTGAATAATACATGTGAGTTGAATGTTTTGGAGGGTGGGGTTTTTTTACCCGAAAGGGTTTTCCCCACATAAATCTATTTGTTCATAGTTTTTTCTTTCATTGTTGTCTGATTTAGTTCCTAAATTTGTGCTTGTGTTGAATATGTTATTAGTTTTGCATTTACTTCTCTCAGAGGATCAATGGGGGATTTATTGTGCCTATTTCTGCTTTATGGTATAGTTGTTTGTGTCTTTGAAGTGATAAAAATTAAAATCACTAAGGCACTATTGTCTTAGACATTCATTCTATGATGATAGACCCGACTCCATATCCCCAACAAGTGGTATCAGAGTTGGTTGAAGGAGGTCAAGGATTGATGATAGCAACAAGTGGTGTCAAAGCCTTCTCCTGGTTACTGAAGTTCTGGGTATTTCTCCTGTGTTGATTTCTTAGCCTGGCAAGCTTGAGGAAATTTGGAGGAATCAATTGGTGATTGATCCTTCGATGAGTGGATTTTTCTTCTTTGATTCAACACACAGTTTTTAAAGACATTCGAGTTTCTTGGAGTTGATCATATTGTTGCAATATGGTCTGTGGCTCTTGGCTCGCAGCAAATGTTCCTGATGTAAAGGGCATGAGATGTGCTTGTGGTTGTGTTACAAATTTATAGAGTTTTTCAAGAAAATAGGGTTTTGAATCGATTGATGAGATTGCATCTTATTTGGGCACCATAATTAGGTTAACCAAAATAGGTTAACTACATGTGATACTAATGCCCATTTAAATTTCAATATTAAAATGATGTAATCTCATTTTTTCATTAAAATCCTATTTAAATTCAAAATAAAAAGTCCCTAGAACTGATTGGAAGGTTGCCCAGCTTGTCCTTTAGTGTCTTAATGAAGATTGGCATAGAATTTGAGATAGATTTATCTTTATTCTCTCTCCTTTTCCATATAATTCCTTTTATTAAACTCTTGGAGTCTATTCAAAACACTATTTAATTCTTACCGACCTGAAATAGGAATAACTTTAATTTTGAAAGTTACTCAATTCAATTCAACTTCATATTTATTCAATAGTTTATCCCAGTCCAAATTTGACTCTTGATACTTGTGCATCATCTTATGTGTGAGGTTGTGTCCTCTAAGTGATTTTGAATCACATTTCCACTTTCAACATGAGGGAAGCTTTTCTTCCACCACTTTTTTAACAAATCAATATTCTTAAAGTCCTTGCTTAGGGATTTACCAGTCATAGCCTCCAAGAACAAGATGCGCCCTACATAAATTTCCTCCATATCCTTCTCCATTTTAGGAAATGCTTCTAAAACATTATCCATAACCTCTCTTCGAAACTTGAAGGCCTAAATCCATTCTTTGGGATTTTCAAAATTTTGTGCTATAAGAATTCTCTCTTTAATTATCAAATCTTCTAGGATATCCATCGATACATTCAGCCTCACAATTGATTTATCATCTGTAGCCTTGCATTTGGCTGCAATTTTCTAAACTCTATCTAGGTAGACTGAATATTTTTCATAGAATTGTATAAATTTTGAGATAAATGGAATTCCCTTCTCATAAATACTATACACCCAATTTTGTGCTAGTTGAGCTGATGATTTCATCTTTTCTAACTCATTTATGGCATATTTTGAAAGAATATTAGGCAAAATAAATGGACCAAATTTAGTCTGAAGTTTTTTTAACTAGATGCTTGATGTCCCTCTTGAGTTCTTTCACATGTTTTTGCAGCTTTAATTTCATCTTCACCTCCTTATCCAACCTTAGCAAAAAAAAATCTAGAGATCACTTGAGGTCCTCAGTCTTGACTTATTTCTTTGTTGACAACCCAAAATTAATTATCTGCACATTATAATCCTCTAGAGTAATATCCTCCTTATTCTTCTCTACAATAGGGGTGGTAATGTGCAGCACCCTGTTGTTTGAATCATCTTTAGTGATTTGGGAAATTACTCGAGCCTTCTTATTTTCTTCAGGATTACTCAATCCTATCAATAATTCATCCCATTTGGGAGTTTCCTCTTCAATTATTGGTTTTTCTTGAGGCTCTCTTTAAGCCAATTGAGAGTTGTAGATACTTCAGAATTTGTGTCCAATTCTTGCTTATTTTTCTCTTCTTGAAGTTCCTCTTCTTTTTTCACCTCTGTGTTCTAAGGTTGTTCTTCTTCTTTATTCACATCTTCATCTTCCTTTTGAGTTTCTTCCTCTTCTTGTTTCAATTGGTCATCATCTTGTTGTTGATTATCTTCTATCAATTGCTTTGTATTCTATGCATTCATCTCTTTAGCTTCAACTTCTAAGTTGAGATCCTTGGAAGTATCTTCAAATGTGGCTTCTCTTCCTTTAGAATCCCTTACCTTCTAAAAAGGAATATCTCCTTGTGGAAACTTAGGTGGTGTACATTTTCTACCTCTTCTTCTATAGCCCTTTTACCTTTAGAAGATGCTTCTTGAGCAACCTTTTTAAGTTTTGCATCACCCTTTTCTATATTGGCAAGTTTTGGGAAACGAATTCCCACCCTCAAATATTATTTCCATTGGTAGAACACACGAGGCCTTTCTTCAGACTCTCAACATTGATTTAATCCTCCTAAGTGCCTCCCTCAGTTGTGTCTTGAGGCATTTCCTCACCTTCCTTTTCTTTTTGCTACTTCTTTGGAGGAGAGTCAACTGAAGCACTCTTAGCCTTACCCCTTACTAACCTTCTTCTCTTTGGAGGGTATGATTCTTGAGTGATAGTCTTCTAGTGGGATTCCTTTTCTTGGGAATTGGTTCCCTCTAAGTTTCTTCTAATTTAATCTTGGTCTTTCGTTTTCCTTTTGTTCTTTTAATGCCCAAAGGTTTCTCTTCTTTTGAATCCTCTTCCTCAACAACCATATCTTCTTTTTTGTCTAATTCTTCTTCTAAGGAGGACTATGACTCATGGTCACCCATTAACTCATATGCAAAATTTAGTTCACCAGCTTCCAGATCCATAATTTTGTGCTTTTCCCATTGTTTAGAATACTTTAGGACAAGGGCATTGACCTGAATCAATTTTATAATCTCTTCTTCAACCCAATCAATTGGAGGGAGGAGTTTATTTGATACCTCCATATAATCATGATACTGAATCACATCTTTATTGTCCTCTATTTGATCAAGGATCTCCATAATCCTATATAATCTTATCATTTTCAACAATAACTTGTAGAATATTATTTTGAACACATCAAGCTCATCCCAGTAGTTGGACTTATAATCCTCAATATTGGACTTATGCCTATAGTTTCTTGTAGCTACCTTTTGAGTTGTTCCGTGTGGATCAAAATGGCTCCTAAAGGTGTGTGTAGGAAAATTGAAATATTCCATTTTAATCTTCGAGTGTTGAGAAAATTTGAAAAGAAGGGTAATCCACCCAACCATAAATATTCAAGGTAAATTCCTCTCTAATCGTTGTCTTGTGTAGATTCTTTAGCACTTTTTCAAATGCTACCAACAATATTAGCACTACCAATAGCACCAATTTATCATTTGGGTATCGAGGCAACCTATATGTTACCAAGGGAAATCCTTGTATTTGATGTATGCAAACTTTGGTGACTACAAGAACTAGTACCCATTATTACTCACCAATTCCATTGCATCTGCTGATAATTTGACATGTAAGGATTCCTATAGGGTCCAAGTGATGTACATCATAAATGCATCAATAACTCTTCTGTAGTGGGAAGTGTTGGATAGATTTAATTGTGTGTAAAATTTATAAACCTTTTCCTCCCCAATGTGCCTTTGCAACTCATATGCCTATAATTGAAGTTCTCAGATAGCATGTAGACTACATAAGGATTCATGGTGAAATTCTTTATATCTTGTACATTTCATAGTTACCTATCCCATTTATCACTTATTAAGCTAGCCCAATGGTAGTTAGTCCCCTTGAAAATTCAACTATGACATAAAACATCTAGTACTCAAACATAGAGGCCTTCTCTAGTCTCCTAACTCTACTGAGGAGAGTGATCATGTCTTTATATTTAGCTCTAAATTCACTCATATGCAACAACTTGGGAAATTTAGAGAAGTGCTACCTTAGCTTGTCAATCCATATGGAATTCATAATTTCAAGGGCCTTCTCTAAGTTGTTAGTGTAGAACTTCTTCATTCTATCAATCTTGAACTTAACCAATTTGTGGTGGGTCCCAAAGACCTCATCTAGAGATTCAATAATATTGACCATTATCCTTCCATGGGGACCAATTATCATTCTCCTATCTCATTCATAGTTCTTTGAGCACTCCACTATTAGCTTCAGGCATTGGATGGAAGGAGGAAAGTCTATCGCATGTGCCAATCCAATCTTAACCAAAATTGTAGCCAACTCAGTAGGGATTGGCCAATACATCCTCTTCTTGAAATCCTCCATATCAATATGGCCCATGTTAGTGTCTCCAACCTCTCCCCAGTATGATATGATCATTTATTTTGGGAGGACACCCTTCAAGTCATACTTCATTCTGCCAGCTCTCTTGAAAGCTCCTCCTCTTTTGGTGTTGAAGTCTTCTTTGCCTTTCCTACCTTTGCCTTGCTTGATTTTTCTTGCATATTTTAGCCAAAATAATATAATCACTTGAGATACTAAGATATTTAGGTCATTAGAGAAATAAGGTTAGCATAACCAAGATACTCCAATAGGCAACATATAGAATCCTATCATCAATAACCATGCCTAAGAAATTAAGTTCACAACCTTCAATTACAATCTCCAAAACACTCATCAAGTTTAATAACCACACAATAAGTCTAGAGATTTTACCCCTATAAGAAATTTATGGTTCTCACCAACCCAAGAAATAGGTGACAAGAAACCCATCAGAGATATCAAGGTGATAAGGAATCTGCGATGCAAGGAAGTGCACTGGAAAAGGATTATTTTGGCCCATAGTTCATACATGTAATTTAGTCATTTCACATCCAAAACATGTCTCATGTCAAAAAATTTGAACCTTTGAAAGAATACATCATGACTTTCATAAATTCTTGGAGAATCTAGACACTTAAGAAATAAATTAATGATGGAAAAACTTGGGGAATTCATCATGAAGAGAAATCCACCACAAAAAAATTTATTGGGGATTTCAAGGATATCAAAATTTAGCAACAATAGATGCATCAAGATTTTTGGAAAGTCGCAAAATTCTCTACGAGAAAGTTTGCCAAGAATTTCTTAGACACAAGGATTTAACAATAAGGAGAACATTAGGTTTCCTAAGAGGATGTGGAATCTGTGACAAAGAGATCATCAAGAACTTTGGAGAAGTAAGGATTCCCCAATATTAGAGATTTCATTCAAGATTTTATAATTTAATCAGAGGATGTGTATGATGAAAACAATAATAAAAGTAATATAGTTGTGCAAATAATCTCAGTAAAATTAGCCAGAGGAACAAAGAAAAATAGCTATGGTTGAGCAAGCTTCTAACCTGTTATCAAAAACAAAAGAAATCTGAAAAATAACAGATTAAACAAAGCACACAAAATTAGAGGATATAGAGAATACCAATTTCACACATATACATGTATAACAGAAGAACCCAAAATATTTTAGTTGCTGCATCCATAAACAAAACTTTATTTTCCTTTTGCTTTCTTACAAAAATCAATTACATATTCCTCTATAAATAGAGGTCTTAGAATTCTCTAGATATATGTTATAGTAAAAAAGCATGCATAAAATGTGATGAAGAAGGAGAGATCTGACTATCGGTAGAAGAGAATGGTAGTTGGGAAGCTTCCATTTTAAATGAATATTGTTGACTTGAGCACTAGTTTTGGTGAGAGAAACTTTTATAATAAATTTTGTCTGGTTTTGGTGATCTCTTTTATTTGGTGCCTTTAATTGCTTCAAATGTCACATTTTCAACATTCTCCCACTTGAAGCAAATGAAGGGTTCTAAATAAGCTATAATCATCATGTCACCCCTAGGCCTACCATGTATCTACATAACTCATGCTTTTCTGTTAGCATAATTTTAGTGAGCATTTCAATAGGGTTCTTATCTATATCAATATTTTCCAAGGATAATTGTCCTCCCTCAAAGACATGTAAAATCCAATGATACCTCAATATTTGTTTCATGAGTGAAAAGTTGTATTTTTTACCAAGTGAATAGAACTCTGATTGTCACAATATAACACATACTTGTCCTATTTTATTCCTATTTCTCCTAAGAAATGTTGCATCCACAACATCTCTTTGCAAGCTTAAGTTGTAGCCATATACTTTGCCTCTATTGTGAAGAGAGCTACTATTCATTATAGCCTGGATACCCAAGATACCGCAACACCTGCAAATGTATACAAATAACTAGTGGTAGATTTTCTAGTGTTTATGTCTCTAGCCATATCTACATCTGTAAATCCTTCAACCACCATATCAGTATTTGGGTATGTGCAGGATCATGATGGGCCAAAAAGTGGCGATATCTAAGTGATATGATGACCCATGTGGATGATGAATTTTTTTTACCCAAAATTGATGAAATGAAAAGGGGTTTTAAAGGATATTCTCAGCTTTCCACCAATATAAATTATGCTTTAATTTAAATTTAATAAATAATTATTATTCATTTTCTATTTTTTTTATGACTAAAGTCCTAATTGATAGGCTGATTAAAAAACATCTATAAATTTCAAACAGTATCACATTTTTTGAATCTGAAACATGTGTCACATTCTATGATTTGCATACTAAAGGATTTTAAAAAAAAGAATTTCATGAAGTTTTGACCAAGTTAAGGTGGTTAGACATATGATTTTTTATATTTTTAAAAATTTGTAATAAAAAATTGATAATTAACTATTTACTTGGAAAAAATTACAAAAAAATATGCATCACATCAAGACATGAGTCCCCTAATTATATCTAAAACCTTATAAAAAAATATTATCATTTTATTGTGGTTAGGGTGGTCAGACAAACACCTACTTCTTATTTTTCCTTGAAATTTAAGTACTACTGCATTGAAATTTCAAATTTTCACCAAATAGATTTTTATTTTTTTTAAATAAACCTAGTAGTTTAGAAACTACATTCAATTTTCTACATATTCTATTCTTACATATTTTTGAAATAATATAGATAACTTATTCAAATTTTTATGTCAAGTTGCCTAACTTTGATTTTCTGAATTTTATTGCCACTTAAGGGCTTGTTTTTTCCATGATGATCCTACACATAACCATTGCCAAAAAATAAGCTATAATGACTAGTACCCTTGAGATACCTGAAAATCCATTTTACTACTCGCCAATGTTGTTTTCCCAGATTTGCAAGGAACATCCTCACTACTCCCACAAAATTTGCAATATTCAGATGACTTGATATCATGGCATACATCAAGCTACCAACTTCTAGAGCATAAGGAATCTTTTTCATTTCATCCTTCTCCTTGTCATTAAAAGGGCATAAATTGACACTCAATTTGAAATGAGAAGCAAGAGGTGTACCAACTAGATTGGCATCCTTCATATTAAATATTTCTAGCACCTTTTCAATATATATTTTTATGTGACAACCACAATTTTTTCTTCTTTTTGACATGAATGATCTTCATGCCTAATATTTATTGTGTTGGATCCAATTCCTTCATTGCAAACTGGCTTCCCAAATCCTTCTTTAACCTGTTAATCATATTCTTATCATGTACAAATTTTGGAATCAAAGGAACACTAATACGGGGGGGTGAACCAGTGTTCAATAGTATTTAAACTCCATTCATCCAAAACATGAAACCATTTCATCATTGTATTAAAGAAAAGATGTGTGCATTCAAAGTAAACATTCATAGCACCATGACACAAATTTTTGCATGGAAACCTTATTAAGGGGAAAAACCATGGTGGAGGTTAATCCACATTTTGAGTACTAAAATATAATTGTTTACAAAAGGAATGCACTTGCATTCAGGCTCACTGCTCAAAGAGAAAGGCTTACTACCCTACAAAACTCAGATTAAAACCATATGAAGGGTGAACTAAGATAATAACATCTATTCATCCGAGGTAACAATTATGATGAAGCTCATAGATCTGATTTTGGATCTACTTTTTTATTTTGTACTTTCCTCTGCTCTTCACAACACTTATGATCAAATTCACACAACTGTACTATTGGATCTCATAATTCACACTACTACACACACACCTTTTTCTTTGCACACCTTCATCCATGCTTTAATGATAAAAACAAGATTGTATATATATCCATGATCAAAGAATTATTTATCCAACAATCGGCTTGCCAAATATTAAGTTAATTTTATCTTGTCGACTAGATCCACCACTAAATCTTTATGCACATCCTCCAAAGTCGGTTAAGACAAAGAGAGGACCCAAATAACACTTAATCCAACATGAAGACTTATAATTTATTACATCTTATACATCCATGATTTCCATATTTGTCGAGTCGGCCTTCTAGCATAGATAATCAACAAATTATTGCACTATATCTTGTAGATCACTTACCAGTGAGTGGGCATCAGTACCAAGATGCTACAAGCCTCAAGAGACCTTCCTCAGAGATCCTCAACCAAAAATATCTATCTTGTGGGGTGTTTAGATCAACTTTTGTGCCTTTAATTGGATGCCCTATTCTTTACTTTGTTCTACCGGTAGGAGCCAAAATTGTGTTGCACTATCAGATGCAAGACTTGAGTTGCATGACTTGGGTTGCCATCAATGAGAACAATTAAGAGCCAATCTCTTCAGCCATATGCCAACAATCTCCCCCTTTGGCATTGATGGGAATACTTAGTGAAAAAATGACTAAGTGTCAAAATCATTATAGGTACACTACCAAACTGTTTGTTGCACTTACTCCCTCTGAGATTTATAAGGCATTTTTCATTGCATTCTCTCCCCCTTTGACATCAATGACAAAGCATGGATGCCATATGGAAAAAAAAGACAAAAATTCACCAAACATGTGTTTAAAATCATAAATTCATCAAAAAACATTACACATATGCTTACAATTCTCCTCCTTTGATCAAAATTACAAAAAAATTGGAGACAATTTACTGCCATGTTTAGAAAATTATCTTATTATTTTTATTCACTTCTGGAAGGGACTTCTTCCAGCTATCAATTGTAATTCAAATACTAATGATCAAGCTATTATTTTTGGAAGTTTTGTTGATAATCTCAATGAGAGATTTAGGAATTGTAATTGTTTCTTCCAATTTCTCACGACTCTTCAGAATTTCCACCATCTGTTCCAGCTTGCATTCAATTAAGTCCTTTACCTTCCAAAAAGTATCCATGAGAACATTTTTGGATAGTTGAATTTTTTTTTGTACTGTCTATAACTCCCGAATTCTTCTCCTGATAATGTCATATGGATCCTAAGACATGCCGAAGATTTTCCAATGTCATTCAGTTTTATCTCAATCTGATCCAACTTCTCCTTGTAATTGTTGACTACATGGGGCCAACGGATGCAATAATTATAGATGCTCATGGCTGAGTTAATGCATTGTATTAACTCATTCATTTTCTTCTTCAGCTTGGAAATAGATAGTTTGTATTGTTCCTTTAGGTGAGAGACAACTTCACCTTCTTCTTTTCTTTTCACCTCAAAGCCCATTGATTATTTGCTACACTCAATCATCTCTTTGGGTAGAATGTCCTTTAGAGTTTCTAATTTTATCTTACAATTCTCAACATGAACATTTAGAACTTCCATAATCAAATCTTGATTGTATGATGGTTTGACTGACCATAACCTTGCAATTTTCTACATGCCACTTGCACTTTAGATAAGTTGTTGTATCTTTTCTTTTTTCAGATCTTCTTCATCCTTTCTACCTTCTTCTTGACCGGATTCATTTTCTATGGATTCCCAGGTTCTTCATCAGATTCTTTGTCTTGAATGTCCACAATTTCCTCTCCTTTTCCCTCAATCTTTGGAACTTTGCTTTTCAGAGGGGTGTATTTATTAATTTCCTATCCTCTATCAGTGCTACCAGAAGAGGAACCAACTTCCATTTTTCTTACCAAAGGTGAAATATTGACTGATCCATATTTTACAAGCACATTCTTACATAAATTTTCAATTTCCACATACTAGTTAGTCAAACTCATAGAGAAATAGTATATCTAAGTGCATACCAGTTTGTCTAATTTCCATACTACATTGTCGATTTTTTGCAACCAATTCAAAAAATACATAGCCAAACATGTAATTAATGTGCCAAACCTGAACGGACAGCCTGAATCCTTTGTCATTTGCACATTCTCCATCATATAATCCTCTAACAACCCGCATAGGTCAAAGTCTCGACCATCAATTATCATTTTTTGAGTAATGTATACTACGCCAGTCGATGTAGCTCCTTCATGATTTCTATAGAAGTTTCTATAGGTTATGTCATGTGCAAAGTACTTTGTAACAGGATTCTTGATTGTTGCTATCAATAGGGATCTTTGATCTCCAATTATTCAAGTTAGGGTTTTGACATCTTTGTTTTGGATAGATTTGTTTCTAGGAACATCTCTGACTTTGCAAAAACTAGTTAATTTATCAATTGCCTCTTTTGAGATGATGTAAGGTTTTTCCAAAGTTAGAACACCACCATGTAATCTGCTTAATATGAATTTCATCAATTTCGCATTCTCAAGGTATGAAAACTCATTCCACATATCCAAATTTTCATGCTTGGCTTCGCTCAATTGTTTTAATTCATCGGGGAGCAACAAATTACTCATAGACCTAATATTTGCACTGTTATATTCATCTAATGTGATTAAGCCTTTAATTTATTCCATTTTTCCTTTTCACATTTAGGGTTTACAATTACACACTAATTTGTATGAAAATTTTGAGAATGACTTGAAATACCTGATAGATTTCACGATCTACCGATGAAATTGATTTTACTGCTTCGAAATCCACCAGTTGAGTGCTCTCCTTCTTCTCTTTGACAATGGAAAGTGACAAATGATGGCTCGAACTTGTCTTTTATAGCTCACACATGTACAATAAATGCATTTTTCCTAAGTTTTCCGAAGATTCTATTTTCCCAAGCAACGACAAAAAAATCTTCTACAAACCTATGAATTTGTTGAATTTCCTTTGCTAAAATCATCCAAAAATTTTTTACACTATGAGTGCACTTTCATGACTATTCCCTGCGTTCTGGTACCATCCATAGAGAGGGGAGGAAATAATCTCTTGTAAAAATTCCCCTAGGCCAGTGACCTAAGATCAATTACCAAAAACAAGTTCTGGTACAAAGCCATTTCAGCATCATAATCATTTTTCCTTACCCATGTCCTCTTCATTTGATCGATGATTTCATCTGCGATTAGCTTTTCTTTCCCTTTATCATTTTTCTCTGCATCTTTGTCACTGTATACCAAACCTCTTTTGTTTGTGTTCTTAATTCTATAGAATCTTGCAATATGACCATACTTGTTGCAGTTATAGCATACAATGTTTCCTTGTCCTTACCAATGACTTCTTCTAGATCTATAGTGATTAGAAATATGCCCAAACTTCCCACATGTATAAAATTCAACATTTCTTTTGTCAATAAAGTGACTTGACATATTTTTGCATTCAATTGCTTTATGACCAGGCTTTTTGCAATTGAAACACTAACCATAAAATGATGAAAATTTTGACCTCAATTTACTTCTACACTGGGTAGCCATATGAAAAAACTTATTACAGGAAAAACAATATCCATTAAACTTTTGTGCATTAGGTTGTCTTATCAGAAATCTTTCATTTATGTTTTGTCTGAATTTTTTTGTCCTGGTCTAGAACTTTCTCCCTTTTCATATCCAAGACCTCTCTTATCATTTCCACTCTTTTGTCCTTGAGTTAGCTCATCAAGCTTTACTGAACTAATCTTAAAATTTTATTTATATTCATTTGCAATGAAAATATCATTCCTAAGAGTAGTAATCGTCTTACCAAGTTCTTCTTCATTGTTTTTTTTTTTTTTGATAAAAGTGGCAAGCCACTATATATTTATATATTAATCAACTTATACATCTACTAGCTCAAAGGACATACTAGGAGGAAAGATCCAATGAGAAAACCTCCGGTTATAGCCCAACATGGAAATAAAATTACGTTCTTCTTCATTGTTTCTAGTTCTTTGTAATTCACTTTCCAACTGAATGAATTATCCATTTATTCTGCTACATTCATTAGATTTCTCTTTTAGGGTTTGAACAAGGTTTTCCTCATTTTTCTTCCTTTCTTCTATCTCCTTAGTCATCTTCATCATCATATATTCCATCTCATGCTTTAGGTTTGTATGATATCTAGCAAGATTTTCACATTCTTCGGTTATCTCCTTCAAGCTTTGATTCAAGTGAGAATCATCCATGTCTTCATTCTCCTTTTGTTGTATCTAATCACAAAGATCTTTCCTCTTTACCCTAGATTTAAATATATGATCCTTCAATGTTTGAATGAATTTCCTAGCATCTCTAAGATTTTCTTTCAATTCTTGAACTTTTGCTTTATACTGATCAAGGTCATCAAAAGCCACCATAAGTTGTTGTTGGAGACTGCCATAGTCCATCAAATTCCAAGATCCACCTCAAGCTGCAAAAATTATTTAGAGGAAATCACTCTGATACCAATTGTTGGACTCAAAGGAGCACTAAGAGGGGGCTGAATTAGTGTTCAACAATATTTAAACTCAATTAATCCAAAACATGAAACCATTTCACCATTGTATTAAAGAAAAGATGTATGCATTCAAAGTAAACATTCATAACACCATGACACACATATTTTTGCGTAGAAACCCTGTTAAGGGAAAAAACCATGGTGGAGGTTAATCCACAATTTGAGTACTCCAATATAATTGTTTACAAAAGGAATGCACTTGCATTAAGGCGCACTTCCTAGAGCTCACTGCTCAAAGAGAGAGGCTTACTACCCTACAAAACTAAGATTAAAACCATCTGAAGGGTGAACTAATATAATAGCATCTATTCATGTAAGGTAACATTTCTAGTGAAGCTCATAGATCTGATTTTGGATTTGCTTTCTGATTTTGTACTTTTCTCTACCCTACTCTGCTCTTCTCTTCTCTTCTCTTTGCAACACTTATTTTCAAATTCACACAATTGTACTATTAGATCTCATCATTCACACTACTACACACAAATTTTTCTCTGGACACCTTCATCCATGCTTAAATGATAAAAACAACCTCTTATATATATCTGCGATCAAAGGCATTCATCGAACAGTTGACTTGCAAAATATTAAGTCACTTTTATCTTGTCGGCCAGATCCACCACAATCTTTATGTCCATCCTCTAAATTTGGTTAAGACAAAGAGAGGACCCAAATAACACTTAATCCAACATGAAGACTTATAATTTATTACATCCTATACATCCACAATTTCCATCTTTGTCAGGTCAGCCTTCTAGCATAGATAATCAACAAATTACTACATTGTATCTTGTAGATCACTTACCAATGAGTGTACATCAGTACCAAGATATTACAAGCCTCAACAAACCTTCCTCAAAGATCGAAAACCCAAAATAATTGTTCGTTGGGGTGTTTAGCTCAACTTTTGTGCCTTTAAATGGATTCCCTATTCTTTAGTATGTTCTGTTGGTAGGAGCCAAAATTATGCTACACTATCGGATGCAAGACTTGAGTTGCATGACTTGGGTTTCCATCAATGAAAACACTTACAATCCAATATCTTCAACCATATGCCAACACCAACAACTAACATATCATCCACATATAATAGTAATACAATGAAATTTCAATGATCACATCTCTTGATGTATACACAATAATCAACCTCTAGTCTATTAAAACCATGCTCCAATATAAATGAATCAAATTTATTATACCACTGGCGAGGTGCATATTTCAACCCATAGAGACTCTTCTTCAACCTACAAACCAAGTTCTCTTTACCTTTTATTTTGAATCCTTCTAGCTGCTCCATGTAAATATCCTCTTCTAAATCTCCATGAAGGAAAGTTGTCTTTACATATAATTGTTCACACTCCAAGTCTAAAGCAGTAGTAAGACCAAGAATAACTCTAATGTATGCAATTTTTATAACAAGTGAAAATATTTTAGTGAATTCAATACCTTCTTTCTGAGCAAATCCCTTCACTACCAACCTTGTTTTGTATCTTTCATTCTTCTCATCACCCACATGCTTGATCTTGTATACCCATTTTTTTTGTAGGGCTTTTATTCCCTTTGGAATCTTTACCAGCTCCCAAGTTCTATTTTCCAGAAAGGAGTTCATTTCTTCCTCCACTTTCTTCCATTCTTTACTATGCTCATCTTTACAAGCTTCATGAAAACCATCAGGTTCACCTTCATCAGTTAATAGAATATAGTCTAAGGGTGTATACCTTTGTGAAGGCTTATGAGGCCTAGTGGATCTATCAACCAACTATGGTGTTGTGATTTTAGGTTGAATCTCTTGTAAAGGCTCCTAAAAGGTTTATTCTTGTTGTTGCTCCACATTCTCCTCTTGTTGTTCATCATACTCTTGATCTTGCTACCCATTTTCTTGCATTGGTGGGATATTTTCTTAACCTCCAAAATACTTGTAATCGTCTTAAGCATCTCTAAACCATTAAATATAACATCCCTGATTCTAATAATCTTATGTTTAACTAGATCCCATAAATGATAACCAAATTCACCATCCATATATCCTAAGAAAATGCATTTCATAGATTTATCATCTAGCTTAGTTCTACTCTCTTTGGGAATATGCACAAATGCTTCACATCCGAAGATTTTCAAGTGAGAATAATTCACCATCTTACCAGTCCAAAATTCTTCAGGAATACCCTCGTTCATGACTATAGTAGGAGATTGATTTATGAGATAGCAAGTTGTCCTCATAGCTTCTGCCCAAAAATTCTTTTCTAAACTAGAATTTGACAACATACTCCTCACGTTCTCCATAGTAGTGTGATTCATCCTATTTGCAACACCATTATGTTGAAAAGTACCAGGGACAATCTTCTCATGCTTAATTTCAAACCTGCTATAATATTCCTTGAATGCATTTGAGTAGTATTCTTCACCTTTATCTATCCTCAAGCACTTGAGAAATTTTTTAGTTTATCTTTCAAAAGTAGCATGAAACTTTTGAAATATCCCAAATACATCATCTTTTCTTTTCATGGGGTAGGCCCAAACCTTTCTAGATGCATCATCTATGAATTTTACACAGTATGATGCTCCTCCTAATGATTTAATATTAATAGGCCCAAATACATCTAGGTGTATTAGTTCTAACAAATTTTCCTTCCATTCATGACCACCTCTAAAAAATGAAACTCTTCGTTGTCTACCATAAATAAAATTCTCACAAAGATCAAGATTATAAGTTTTCAAACCTAGTAGCAATTTTTTTCCCATGAGTATTATTAGTCCCTTCTCACTCATATGACCCAAGCACTTATGCCATAGATCTATCGAGTTTCCTTCTTTTACAATATTAGTCGTATCTGATCTTTCTATCATTGTCGTCAATGTATGCAATGTTTTGGTCTTGGGTCCTTTATCCATGAACAATGCTCCTTTGTTGATTTTCCAACCACCTTTTTCAAATCTTACAAAATAGCCTTCATCATCCAATCATCTCATAGAGATCAGGATCATGCAAATTTCTGGTACATGCCTAACCTCTTTCAGTAGGATATATTGTCCTTCCTTTGTCTTGATCTTGATATCTCCCACTCCAACAATGTTGCAAAAATGATTATTTCCCAAATGCACTCTACCATAATCACCATGATTATATGCAAAACAATTCTCTTTGCATGGAGATACATGGTGAGATTCTCCATAATCAAGGATCCAATCAAAGCTACTGCTAGAGGTATTCAAGAATACATCTTCTAATAAAACAATAAGTAAAACATCTCCATTCGTAGCTATAACACTGGTCTCACCTTCATTTGTGCTTGTTGGCTTCTGATTTTGATCTTTCTGGTGTTGCTTCCAGACTCAACACTCTCTCTTCACGTGCCTGGCCTTTCCACAATGATAACAAGTGATCCTGCCCCTTTTTGATTTGGATCGACCTCTCGATCTCGAGTGTCCTTGATGGCCTTGATCAATCCTCTTACCATGATCAGCTAGGGCTAAAGCTTCTCCTCCCTATTTTTCCACAATTGGCTTTCATCATAGCTCCTCATTCATTATGCTACTGCTGAAATCATCAAACTTCAGGGTTTCTACAAGTGCTGAAGTTCTCATAGCGACAATCAAATTTTCCCAACTATCTAGCATAGAACACATTAGTAAAATAGCTTTAATTTCATCATCCAAAACAAATTTTAATTGAGGCAAGCTGACTAGTAATGATATTAAATTTATTCAAATGTTCTACAATCGAAGCATCCTCCTTCATCGTAAGTTTATATAATTTCTTCATCAAGAAAACCTTATTTGAAACAGTGTTTTTCTCATACAGATCATGTAGATTTTTCCATAGATTTTTTATTGTCTTCTATCATGTAACATTAAAATATATATTTTTAGCTAGATATGGATGAATGGTTGCAATCACCTTTCTATCTAACTTATTCCAATCTTCATCCACCATTGTTGTGGGTTTCTTTAATATTACCTCAATTGGGAATTATTGATCCTTCAAAATCAATATATCCTCCATTTGGGATTTCCATAGGGAACAATTATCC
Organism: Sequoiadendron giganteum; assembly: GCA_007115665.2. NCBI lineage: Eukaryota > Viridiplantae > Streptophyta > Pinopsida > Cupressales > Cupressaceae > Sequoiadendron > Sequoiadendron giganteum. The sequence goes on along the minus strand of CM021109.1, from coordinate 51,459,824 downwards.
CCGTTCAAATTCTCCATATCGCTCACTGTTGCTTCCTCCATGAATAGCTCTATCTAGCTCTGATACCGATTGTTAGAATTTTATCAGAGGATGTGTATGATAAGAATGATAATAAAAGTAGTATAGTAGTGCAAAAAATCATAGTAAAATTAGCTAGAGCAACAAAGAAAAATAGTTGTGGTTGAGAAAGCTTCTAGTCTATTATCAACAACAAAAGAAATTTGAAAATTAACAGATTAAACAAAGCACACAAAATTGGAGGATACAAAGAATACCAACTACACACATATACATATACAACAAAAGAACCCAAAATATTTAATTTGTTGCATCCATAAACATAACTTTATTTTCCTTTTGTTTCCTTACAAGAATCAATTATAGATGCCTCTATAAATAAAGGTCTTAGAATGCTCTAGATTCCTCTTACAGTCAAAAAACATACATAAAATGTGATGAAGAAGGAGAGATCAAACTATCGGTAGAAGAGAATGGCAGTTGGGAAGCTTCCATTTTAAATGAATATTGTTGACTTGAGCGCTATTTTTGGTGAGAGAAACTTCTATAATAAATTTTGTCTGATTCTGGTGATCTCCTTTATTCGATGCCTTTAATTGCTTCAAATGTCACGATTTCAACACAAGCATGAAATTTGTGATGAACACAACTATCAAGATTTTCAATCATAAGTAGATTTCATGAGGAGGTCAAGTTCAGAGACTTTAAGGCTTCAAGGATTACATGATGATATAATGGTTGAGGATTTTGTGAATCAAGGAAATCCATGACGATGACCCAAAATCCCTAAAATTGACTAAGTTTCACAAAACTTTTACTGAACAAGCTCATCAAAAGTTTGAATATGGCAATATCATGATGAAACAAGCCTTTCACATTCAAAGAAGATCAAAATAGAATTTAACAATGAACAATACCAATTTAACTCCCTCATTATTCGTTAATCATGCATTCTTAAATTTTAAACACCCTAGGGTTTTAAGATATGCAAACACATACCCATTTTTCTTAACCATTATCAACCAAGGATTGAATTCCTATTCAAAATGGAACTATATGAGACTTGAATTAAAAATGCAACTCAGAACCCTTGTTTCGACTCGTTTACTAGTTCTACCCTCCTTTAAATCGCCCAAGACATAGATATTGACCGATTCACCAATATGTTACTAAATCTATGATAAATTAGGTTACACACACATAAAACATGCTTTGAATCACTGTGCATTATGGTTTGATCAACCCTAGGGCTGAAACTATCCTTATTAATTCAAAGCCCTAACCTCATATAAATCACACATATAAAGCTTTGAAAATATTTTCATCATGTAAAATGTGAATAATGTGTAATGTATCACTGAAATGATACAAGAATTTAATCATAACAGGTGAGGAGAGAGTTTAACCAACCTTCAAATCAACAAGAAAATGAAGAACAAACCAGTTGGTGAGTTCAAATGCCAATGGAAATCCCTACAATGATACACAAAAAAAACCCAACCTTGAATCACCTTTGACACTCAAATTGAATGCTCAAGCTCACAAATTGCAATAAAAATAATGAAGTGAAGAAATGATCATGATACTACATTTAAAAACATTCAATACATCACCATTAATGACCATGTATGCACTATAGAGCATTAAAAACTCGACATGAGCCTTTTTTGTAGCATCAAGGAACTCATCCCTCGATAAAATTCATGATGACCTAGCCTATTGGGGAATTCAAGACCTTGTGGAACCTATGAAAATTCATGTGATTTAGGATTTCATGCTGCCAAAAAATCCACATAAATGGAGGGTCTCTAAGGAATCCAACACCTAAAGAAATACGTGATAAAACAATCCATCGAGGTTTTTTGAAAGGCTAGAAATCTGCGATAGGCAGGGCATCGATAATTTTAAAGATGAAAAATATCTCCAGACTCAGAGCTATCAGGGAATCCAAGGATACCAAAAATCCTTGTATCTAGGGTAATTTCAATGTGAGACACTTTAAGTGATCATTTTCAAAACCCTTAGACCATTAGTATCTTGTTGTGGAAAAACCTACTCACATTCCAATTTGAATTAGTCTTTGAATTCTTAGGAAAGTGACATCATAAAAATTCAAAGGACCCATCCCTTAAGGGGACCATGAAGCAACCTAAAGAGAAAGGAAAAGACGGGGTCCCCATCCCAATGGGGTGTGTGTGCAAAAATGCACAACATATCTAGTATCTTGTATAGATTACATTGTACCCTCATGGGGAAACTTCAAGCATTTGTGGATAACTGAGGCAACCATGTTCATTGAGACTAGCCATGGGATACCTAGTATAAATCTAAAGAGGTTCGACTCAAGTAACATGATAAATGGTACTTGAAAATTTTTAGGTCCAAACGGGATCGACAAAGAAATGGAACTAATGCGTGAAACAAAAAGTCCATCGTGTGTGAGAAGTGTGGTCTATGGGGGGGATCTTCAACATTTCTACTATTTTATATGGGGGGCTACATAGTCTCTCTTCTTTTGTATTTTTCTAAGATTAGTGATGAGAGTTGTCCTTAGGGGGTCTTGTGATGTCCTTCTCCTTTCACTTTTTCATCTTATTTTTCTCTCTTTTGGAGAGGATTTTTCTCCCATAGGGTTTTTCTCCTTTTCTCTGATTGTGAGAGATTGCATTGCATAGTAGTTGTGCATGGGTACCTAACATGGCCTTATCACCGAGACCCATCTTGTATTTTATTTTGCATAATAATCTCCCTAAGTTTTCACTTAAGGGGGGGTGTTAGTGTTAATTTTTAACTTGGGGTTTATTATTTAGGTAGTTTTCCCAAATCGGGTGGTTTTTCTCCCATTTCATTTTTCATTCCTTTAAAAGGCATATACATTATTTATTTTATCTTCTCATCTCATTTTTTGAATATCATCTTGGTATTTGGAAGAATATCTTTTTGCTTCTCTCGTGTATCTATGAGCATGGTTTGTTGTTGTAGGTTGAGGATCTCGAGAAGGATCTATCATTGCCTACATGAAAAAGTAACAAATAAATCCTACAAGATCTCATAAAAAAACTAGCAAGCATACTTTACCTATTTAGTCATGTTTTTAGATCATAAAATAAATAACAAATAGATTTAAAAAATGCTTAAAATAAATTATCCACATAGTTCAAATATGATTCCTTAGTACTATGTGTTAGTGTTATATTATCCTCTCCCATTATGCTCTCCCTTTGTAGGGACAAATCTTGCACAAAATAGGAGTAGAGGAATAATAATCCAGTTAGCAAGTTATACATATAAATTAACAACATATGTAACACATAAAAACATAAATGTAATTGTCAAACACCAATATATATTTTATAAATATTGATTAGGTGTGAATCAAATCCAATTATTATAAATAAATAATAAGTGCAATAGTTATAATTTCTAAAAGTTATAGAAAATACTCGAAATCAAAAATTACAACAATTATAAATGGTTCTCCTAGTAAAGTCAACATTACTACAAGAAAAAATATCAAATATTTAAATAGTCCAATAATGACATGTTATACAACTATATAGGCTTTAATGGAGATTGAATCTAACAAACACACACATTGACCTATCAAAAGTATGCATAAGGTAAAACACAATGCTTACTAGAAATCACCTCAATAGATATTAAATTCATTATATAAACTAGGAGATCATTACAAATGTACATTATTACCTCATTTAAATATTATAACTTCCATTGAAATTATATTAGATTTCAAGAAGGGAAATATAGATAGATAAATATGTAATTACTAAGTCTTGTTGTTGGTTTTCTCTATACTAACCCAAGACTTTGAGGCTCTTACCAAATTTTGTTCAATGTGACCAATATTTTACACATGGGAGACACCTATCCTTGATTTAGGGATTGGAAAAGGTCAATGAACAAGATGGTTTTAACCTCTTTTTCACTTTTTAGTTATGACTGCTAGTTTGTCTGTCTGAGATTAGTTCATTAAATTTATATATCTCTTATAGGTAGCTAGGTTACAAGATGCAAATAAGGATAGGTCTTTGGTTAAAAATATCTTCAAATAAATTTAGTGGAAATAGCATACACATCATCAACCTACTCAGATGCACCATTCAACAATCCTCTATGGTTTTAATAATTAAAGGGTTACTATAGTTTTAACAAATTTTCATAATAATGGATTATACACAATAACCCAAAAAAATAAAATTTAATGATGATATTATTGATTTTTAATAAGTGAAAATGGTTGGATTTTGATGTAATCTTTCAACAGAATCAAATTTAAATAAAAATCTAACTCTTAGATGAATTTAATGTGCTTGGCTCTATCTCAAAGAGCTAAGAATATAAAATTCTCTTATTTATCAACAATTTACCTATACTTGACTCAAGCAAATTCATGAGCGTTGTTTGGAATTTATAGTTTGGTTCATGTTGTGCTTCATTATTCTTTAGGTTACTCCTTCACGTGCCTTTTTCCATGTGCTAGACTTTTATCTATAAGGAATTGTTTGGAAGGTGTTCTCTACTTTTCGTGCCTTTTTTTTTCACGTGCTTCTCTTTTCTCTTTCTTTTATCATTTTATTTTTATATGTATGTGGGGTTTGCCTTTGATGGTCCCCCTCCCATGGGCCTTGATGAGTGGTCCACCCACCTTTCTTTCCTTTTGTTGAAAACCTAAAGGATAATGTTCTTTCATTTTTTCTTGAGTTAGAAGGTCCTTCCTCCTTTGTTGAAAAAGTTATTGGTCAACACAATCTATGTCCTGACTCATGGTTTGTTCCTCACATTTCTATCTCATGTGAAGGACTTGCTACAGATACACTGGATTGTTAGCATATTGCATTGTTTTATGGTTACATTGTGTTGTGGAAAAGGTAACTATGTATACAGTTAACCAAACTATTTCCTAAGAAACTTTCTCTTGCTCACCTCTTGTATAAATACATTAATTTACATCAATAATACAATCAAATTTTATGCATCTCTTACTTACATTTGGTATCAAAGAAGACGATGATAAACATGTCTGATTGGAATTTGATTTGAATTTTTTATACACAATGAGATGAGGGATCGTTTTGAAATCTATATTGAGGTTGATTGTTGGTTCATGCCAAGGATGAGATGACATATAAATACATTTTATATGCTAAAAATGGCATGAGATTAGAGTTATTTGGAGTGCCACATGAGTAATATTTCACTAGAGCGATAAGATCTCTATGCTTGTTCAAAATGGTGGTCAAGGAAGTGTTGGAAATATTTATTGCTTGAGCCCTCTTTCTTTTCTCACGTCAACTTCCCAGCTATTCAACCTACCTATTAGGAGCCTTTCTTCAATGACAAGTTTTGGGATCTTCGTCCCTGGTCTGCTCTTGACAAATCTAAAATGTATTGTGGTGGGTGAGTTCCAATTTTGAGAGGGAATTTTGAATAGACAAAAGGAATGAATGAATGTAGATTTTTTTTTCTTGCAGCAGCAGCAAGAAGAAGTGACAACAAGTAAGTTCTAGAAGTCTTTTGAAGTTGCAACAACAACAAAGAATGTTTTTGTAAGCATGAACAATTTTTTTGAGAAGATCAGAGTGTGTATACAATGAGTAGAAGATAACTCTTGATAGATACATATAGGTAGTAGTGTGTGCAAGGAGCAATATACAAATCCTAATAGTTCTGTGTAGAGGAAGAATAGAGAGCTCCTAGAAGCTCTTAATTCTTGTCAGTTTGTATGAGCATCTCTAGATTGCTGTCAATTTGTATGAGAATCTCTAGATTGCTCCATGTAGTTTGTAGTTTGTAGTTTTTGTAGACATGAAAAATTAACATCATACTTAATCATATTCTCCTTAATTAAATAAATCAAGTTTATTTAATTAATCTCCTAAATTCCTCCATTTAAATTAAATAAATTCATCTTTAATACTAACATCATCCCCTTTAGCTAAATAAATCAAAATATTTATTTAACTATGTCTAAATCATTTTCCATCTCCTTTTGATCTATTTTAATCAATAAATCTAAATAAAATAGGTCAAAAAATCTAATCCCTCATTAAATTAATCCAAACCTGATTAATTTAATCTAAACTCATGTCACATCGTCTATCTTTTCTCACTTGCACAAATAAATCATTTAATTGATTTATTAAATCTTCTAATTTCCCTCAACATGGCATCTTTAGGGAATATTCCTCCAATTTGAATCTCCCTCTCAAATGAATTGTCCCTTCCAACATAGCATTAAATCCTCTTACATTGTCTCTTACATGTCTCCCACCTGGAATTTAAGACTCTTGCTTCTCCCTCCAACAAGATATCTTTTGAATTTCAAATCTCCCTCTTTTTGGCACATTGACCAAAATGTGCACAACCCTCATCCTCTCACATATTGACAAGTGGAATCTTGTCATTGGTTCATGAATGATCCCACATTCATTCAAATCCCTCAATATTCCAACCTTGAATCTATAAATGCAAAGAATTTCTACAACACAACAACAACAACTTACTACACAACTTGATGCACAATCACTTGCATCTTGGCATTCTTTCTTATCAAGGGGTGGGACAGGGAATCCTTTTCACATCATAAGGGGGAACCACTCCCACTATGGGATAGGTATAAATATTGTTTGAATATGCTTTCAAGTTTTCGTATTTGGTCTTGTAGAGTTTTGTTTAGCATGTTAGACATGATTCATTATCTCATAGGGAGGCTTTGGATTGATTTGTTTAAGTAGAATAGACATGCTAATGTTGTTCTTGATAAAATTTATAAAAAGGTCTCCACATTATGGCACTAGAAGGAGGGTTGTATGGTTACAATTTTCTTTCCATTAAATTTTTTATTACCATGAAGCTCTTCGTAATCTTATTTCAATAGGTTATCCTGCATGTCTTGTTTCATTTTTCTTTGATTAGCAGTGCTGTTTGCCTGAAAATATCTTTCTAGAATATTTTCCTTAAGGACGATGTTTTCTTTGGGATGTGTGGTCATTATGTTTTTATCGATTAATGCATTGGATATGGTTGTAAAGTCTATTGTATCACTGAAATGCAATAAATAGGAGTGTGAAGTCTTTAATGTTGATCATACCAACTTCAAACTTTACGCACCCTATTATCATTTCTTTGAATGGGTCGTATATGTTGTTTATGACTGCACATCATGCCTACATCTTGCAATGAATGCATTCCATTATCTTGCCTCCTACAAATCGTAATTTCCTGAAGCTTTCTACAATTGTTTAATACTCTTTGTTCTTCAACATTTTACAAACAGTTCACGTACCTTTTCAAACATTTCTTTCAAGAATTATGTCAAAAGGTTCACGCGCCTTGTTTATGAAGCCACACTTTTCTTTTAGCAAAGGTGGTCGAATCTAGTTTTACACCTGCCAACTGCATTTGCTTGAAAATTTCTAGTCTTTTTAAAAAATCTAATTTTGTGCGTAACTGGAAATTATCACACTCCACGAGACCATGTTTCTTTGAGGAAGTCTGAAAAATACTTCACGTGCCTTGTCCTTGCATCCACATCAATTTTTTGCATATAGATCTACCAAGGGATAATGGGTGCTAGCAAAGGTTGTGAAATCTAAATGTGTAGAAGGGAATGTGGAGAGGAAGTAACATAATCAAGAGAGAATCAGAAGGAAGATGTGGATTAGAATTTCATAATAACCAGAAATATCACCAACAAATTCGATAGCATGCACAATTTACCATTTCACGTTTGGCCATTCATTGACACAATTGACCTTTTTTATCCTGCGGGGTTGTGAGATTTTGATTCGTGTGGTAGTAAGGAAGGAATTCATGACATAGGTATCTTGATTTGGGGAAACGAGGTTAAATTTTTTGTGGGTGTTGTCAAGGGACTGAGAATGGAGAGCTTTGGAGTGATAGTAGCTTTGAGGGGTAGTTGTGGGCTATTAGTATTTGCTCTTCACAAAAGTGAGATGATGAAGGGAACAACACTCATGCCATCACTCACTCTTATTAAATTTTTGATACCAATAGAGTCGAGTCTTCGAATATAGGGAATAAAGAGGAAGAGGTTGAAACTTCTAAGAAATCTATGAAGGATTTGGAAGTCGTGTGCAAAAAATGGAGAAATGAAAGGTCAAAAAATGAGGAGGGTGTTGCATTAAATGCCACATTCAATGATTTTATTTTTTAGGGATTTCAAATGGGAGTATAGTGTTAATTGAATGGTTTAGATATTGACTGGTTCTTCCGTCAAATATACCATAAAATTCTCTTTGTTTAAATATCTTTTGTATACAAACTAGTGCACATTAATGTCACATTTAATTTGTGTCTTTTCATTCATTATTGTTTGGCTGGCACCCATTGATGTCACATCGAACGAGTGATTTCAAGAAGTTAAAGGATATTATTACGCCGAAGGCATTCCCTCAATGGATTTTGCTGAACCCATTTTGTCTATCGATAGTTACAATTGCACAAGAAAGGATGGACTGCCATTGGATAGATCATGGTTGTCTGTTGCTTTCTGTACTCTTGGTGAGCATTTATGTTGATAGGAGTTGGTTCGATGGGAGTTGGTGTCAATGCATTTATTGACAATTGGAGGCAGCGTAAAAAATATCCTTGCTAATGCCCATTTTCCCTGGTTTTGTTTGCCTTGGTTTCGTTTGCCCTCGTTTCTCAGCCTCTACATGGTCGGGTCAAATTTTCTTCAGCTCATTTGTTCCGCTATCATTGCACAGGTTGGAAGTTTTTTTTCACAATTTTATGGAAGCATAGAAAAGGCAAGTGAACTATTGACATGTTTAGGGGTTGTTGTCTACAGAGCTGATTTGTGTTGTGCGCATGTACTTTGAGATCACAAAGAAAAAATTTCAGTAAATAACTGCACTGCTGAGCTCTGTTGCCGTGAAGAATCAAATCTCTGACCATATCTGATTTTAAGCCATATGCGTGAAAAAAAAAATTAATCGGCTTGATCCCCACTACTTTATTCGTCTTGAGAAATATAACCTATCAATTCAATACTTATTGTTTTGCATGGCCCTAAAACCCGAGTAGTTTCAAATCCACTTTGCATTTACCGTTAATAAATACATTGAAGTAGCAACTTTAGGGAGGTTGGATTTGGTTAAGCTTCATAAAATTTCCCTGCAAATTTTGCCCATTTTTCCTCAACAGATTGTTGATAGCACGAAACAATTTATGCAGAATCTTGAGGTAAGTCACTTGACCTGGTTTGAGCGATTTTTATTTTTCAAAACCATAAACAACCATCATTGTTTATTTTTTGTGTTTAATTTCACAGGTCTGGCTCTTTGTTGGGATTTTGCTGTTGTTGATTTGCAAAGCATCGTTGTGAAAAAGCAAATATAGGGGCTTCTATCTACACCTTCCTTAATACAAATGAAAATGAAGGGCTTATATTCTTCTTGGTGTTTCCATCTATCAGCTGTAATTAGTCCAGCTGTCATTACTTCCTTAAACTAATATGTATATTCTCCTTTAGTTGTAGGGAGATTTCTTTTGGTTCATCTCATTTTTATTTATTTTTGCTATGGTAGGGTTTCGTAAATTTTCCTTGCAAGCTTTCCTCATTGGCATCGTTGACAACACAACACAATTTGAGCATAATCTTGTGTTGACGAAACCCTAAAGGTAACGCACCTCTTCACTTTCTTTATAGTTTTGTGTAGAGGCAAGAGCAGTGTCAGCCAAGGAAGAACACAAGGTTGAATGCTAATTGCTAGTATCATGGTTTACCGATTACTTTGTATTTGACTGATTTTAATTCCCTAAAGATATCAAATACCATATGTTAGTAATTTGTAATGTCAAAAGGAGTTTTTCTATTAAGTGATCAGATAATTACCTAAATTTGTATGTTAGGGCATGTACCATGTATTATTTTGAGTAACTAAGTTGCACTATGATATGTCTGATGCAGTAGGCTACATGACTTTAAAATGCTTGAAATTGTTGAACTGTGCCAGATCTTTTTAATAATTCAATAAGTCCTTGATATATAAGCAAATTGCTATGAGGCTATTGCAATTCCCTTTTATTTATGTATTATTGTTTGTTCTCGCATGCATGCACATTCTTACTTTTGACTTGATGTTTTCTTCTTTGGCTTATCTGGGGAAGGGGTTCAGAACCTTGTTTGTGGAACATGATTACACTTTCTATTTTTGGTAATCTTAGACTAGACAGGCTAATGATGATTCCAAAAAGTACTTTCAACTCTTTATAAATAGAAATTTTATACTATATGCAAGTTTGCAATTGGTAATACTATATATTGTCTATGGATTGGGGCTAACAACTGAATATCTTATGATCTAAATGCTTCATGATTGCAATTTTTTCTTTTATTGCTGTTATTTGTAGAAAATTTCTGTAGTATTTGTTAGAGATGCTACTACTTTTGTATCTATTATTTATTATGGCACATATTTCTTAGCTTGCATGATAGATCTTTACCACTTCAAGGACTTACTGAGCTTCTGCTCATACAAACACTTCACAAAATCTCCTTACAAACTTCTTACATTCTAGAACTTTGGCTCTTCATAAACAAAATCACCATTACAAACTTCTTAGAGTTGCTCTTAATGACAACCAGACAAATACCATCAAACTCTCCTTGCCATCTCTTTCATATAGAACACTACTCACACATTGATTCCTTACAGCTCTGCACAGAGCTAGACTCCATCTGGGAGTACAAAACAAAACTAACTTCAGCCAATATATAGGATGCTATCCACCAACTGAAGAGAGAGAACATACATAAAATAATATATATCAAACTACCCAGAAAACGTGTGAATCTTGTTGATGGAACAGTAGACAAGCTGGAAGAATTAATATGCAGTCTAATCAAATCTAACCTCACTACTTTTCTTGCTAATAAAGAGGTTGAGATGATACAGTCCAGCTAGGAAATAAATGCACATTACATACAACAATCTGATCAGCTTAAATGTGAATTAAATCTTGTTACTCAAGATAAAATTGCAGTTTTCAAGGAGTTAATGGAGATTGAAGAAACTACAGAGTAGTTGGGATTAGGTTTTCCAACACATCAGTCCCATTATTGTTATTTAATGTGTTATAAATTTACTTCTTTTTTCCAATTAATATTTCAGGTATTTACTAACACATATAGGCAATGTGAAATTCCCATGTTAGCAACAAGATAAAGATAGAAAAAATGCATAACAAGTTCAAGGCACGGGATTTAAAGGAACTAAATGGATACTCAGACTAGAGCATAAATGGAATTGATGGAAAAGGTCAGCATAAACAGGTGGATTTAGAGACAAAAATAGGTGAAATTATTGGATATGAGGTTGCTAATGAAATAAGACCTTGCTTATCTCCCCACGAGGACAAAACACCTTGCTCTTCCTCCCCAGTTGAATTGAATTATGATGAAATTTAGGCCAATGCAACTGGAGATTTAGTTAAGAACTTGGAAGGACAAGATCTAAATATGATTGAAAACAAGATTTCTTGCCTAGGAAAAAAGAGATCTGAGGAAAGCATTAGAAGTTTATACTGTGTGCAAAAAGAAAAAATAAGTATTGAGCAGTAAAGAGAACAACTCAAAGGTTGCATATGGTGGGACTTTGTAGGACATATTCCTTAAGGATGATGTGTTGAAGCTACAGGCCTATTCGTGGAAATATTGGAAAGATTTTAGACATCTTAGTGGTGCCCCAATAAATTTTGTAAGAGTTATTTCTCATGTTAAATTTATTTCTTAATAAAATTATGTGGTGCAAAAATGTCATGTACACTTATGTTGGTTTTAAATTTTTTAGAAAAAATACATTTGTACTTCAGGTTGTACATCTCATTCATGATTAGACACTCTTCTTGAATGAAGATCATACTTTCATAAGTATCGCTTGAGGCTATGTGTAGTGTTGTTTTTTTACTAGGCGTGATGAAGCACATATTTTTGATACTAACTATTCTTTATGTGTATTCAATTTGTTTGCCTTGCAAAAGTGGAGCCATGGAAATTTGAGCAACGTCTTGGTGAGGCACTATTTATTTTAGTAGGATGCCCCCATCAACTAAGAAATCACAAAGTATTTATTCCAGCAAATGCCCTCATCAAGTATTGATATTGAATGATCATTGATATCTTCTTCATTTATTCCTCTTTATGCAATGTGATTTTTACGAGCTTCAAGTTCGGATTGTGACAAATTCTCCAGTGCTACATGGTTGAAGAGAGTATTGTCACTTGAGTATTTTAAAATATTTGAACTATAACTTCCTTTAGCTAAGATAAGCAAGTGCACATCTTGATAAATAAAATTAATAACAGTTGTTTCAATGGTCTATTTTGCCTCCAATACCCTCTAACCATTCCTTCTTTCTTCCAAGTCCAAAAATATGTATACGACATCATGTTGTTTTTTCTATTCAAAGCTTTGAGACAATCAAAATTGTTACCATGACATAGAGAAATTATGGAGACATACTTGTAGAAGTACCTGAGCTGACCTAGGGATGACCTAGTATCCCCAACATCCCCATGTGGGAAGGTGAGGAGGGAGTTAGGGTGGCAGAAAGCATCTTGGAAACATCCTCTTTTTGAGGGAATTGTCCCAGTGACATCTCCTCCCTGCTGGTGGCAATGGGGGGTGGTGGGAGGGATGATCTGACATTAATACACTTAGAAAATCTAAAATTAAATGTACAAAGTAAAATCATTGCTAACATTCAGAATCATGGAAAGACAAAAGACAAGAAATAACTTGGGTATTATAAGAAGATCAATTTGCAGAGAATATAGGTGAGGATAACAATACATATCACTATTTTCTTCAAAGGTAATAAGTAGCCCCTAATATATATTGGTCTGGTTAATCAGATGGGTTCAATGTTCCATGGTTCTTGAAGTGGAGCTGCTTTTGATTGTCTTGCAATGTCTGCAAAACATAGTGCAATATTTCAATATTGTTCAGTTGGGTTTCGGCAATAGTGGGGTGAAGCATACAACTGAATTGTTCAAGGCAGAGTAAATTGAGACACTGCTTCATCAGATTGGGGATGTTTTTAATTGCAACATAAGAGAATTACAAGAATGAAATGTGTATTATCTGCATACTTTCTGTGAAAATTTTGCTACTGTAACTTCCCATGGTTGTGCTTAAGCTGTGATATTATCTCCATTGATTTACAACTATCAACTTAACTTGGATTGGTGTTTTATTGCAGCCACCAACGGTAGTTTTCTTGACTTGAAATAAATTGGTTTTCCATTTTTGAAGGGGTTCTCGAAGTGATCACATTTAGCTATACTACAAATAAGTAAGAATTTTCTCTTATGTCATATAATAATATTTTCTTCTGAATTGTTGATCTCTTTATTGGTGTATAGTAATGTTGACAGTCAGTCTGCAGCTTTGGAAGGATCTCTTGATGACTCTTAATTTATTTGGTTTATAGTTATTATCTCTTTTCTCTCCTTAGCTGTCTATTTACTGTAAATAAGGATTCCTACGCTAACCTTGGTTCTACATGTTCATTTCCAGGCTTTGGTTATTATTTTTATTTCATTAAATTGAATGCTCTACCAGTGTAATCCATCATGTATGCAAGAGATGTTTAGATTTTCAGGTATAGTCATGATTATATATGCTTATACTATGTGTTATATTGTTTGCATTTAGCGAGCCGCATTGAAAATAAGATTTCGACAGGGTTTTAGGGTATGTTTATTTAAAATGAAGATTACTGCCAAGATCCTAAAAACACATTTTAAATTTTAGGTTATGTTTATTTAAAATGAAGATTACCGTCAAGATCCTAAAAATGCATTCTAAATTTTTGGTGAATATATGTATAGCAGTTGCACCTGAAGCTGTAAATGCAATGATTGCCAGAGCTATTTTTCACATAGTTAACTATTCTTAATGCTTTTTTTGTGATAGTTTTTTACAATATTATTTAATTTTTTTTTGTGATAGTTTTTTGACAATATTATTTACAGTTTAATTTATAGCAGCTGCAACTTAAGTTGTAAATGCAATGGTTGCCAGAGCTATTTTGATCTCCTCAAATCTTAAAGCTATTTTAGATCTGAACATCTTCATATGTTCAACTTAATACATTCCTAGTTTTTTTCCAATATACTGGTGCTTATTGAATTCTACAGCCAATATACTAGTGCTATTTTTGTGACAGTTTTCCTGACAACATTATTTACTAAATTGCTATTGAATGCATAGAAGTTGTTGCTGAAGCTATAAATGCAATGGTTGACAAAGCTATTTTCATAGAGTAAACAGTATAGATCAGAACATTTTCATATGTTAAACTTAATACATTCTTCTTTAAAGAGCTTATGCATTACACATTAAATATTCCCTCACAGTATTATTTACTATTCAATGTATGGCAGTTGCTGCTGAAGCTATAAATGCATTAGTTGTAGAAGTATTTTCAAAGACGAACAGTAGAAATCCAATCATCTTCATATGTTAAACTTAATGCAATTTTCTTTACAAAACTTTTGCATTATACAACAAATATTTCCTCGTACCATTATACAAGTTCTTGTACTTTCCTTAACTACACTATGCTAATTTTAAAAATTGACTTGTAATTCCACATAATACAATTTCTATCCTTCAAATACAATAGCAACAATTAAAATATGCATCTCCATCAAATCTTCGATGTACCCATTGCACACAAAGGTGTGACTGCTAGTATTAAATGTAAGGAAGGTATAATTGACATTTTTTTGCAGTAATAGTTGCTTGAAAAAAAAAATGCCTTTATTGTTGGTAGATTTACACTTGCTAATCTTCATTTTCTTGAAATCATTCCTAAATCCACTATTATGCACATATCATACAAAATCTTCAAAGGCTTTGATATTCTGACATTATCTTTAATATTCTAACTTATCTTTGTTAGATTTGTTGGAATAAATTTTAAAATATGTCCAATTTCTAGCTATTGGGTGAGTTTGAAAATCTTTAATTGACTATTGAAGACCTCTCTATTTGGTGGAATACAATTGTTAGACTACGATCTGGTGGAGAAAACTTCAAAAAAATTTCTACATAGCCAATCATTTGGTTTTCCAAATTGGGGTTGCATGACAAGTGTAATTTTTGATAATGCTATATGCTTCATGGATTTCTTGAAACAAATCTTATTTGTGATAGTTTTGTAATATTTGTAGGTTGACATCAGAGTCGAGCGTTGAAATTGAGTGAAAACAAGCAGATTGGAGTTGGAGAAAATCAGGCATTAAAACATGAAGCTGACAAAGCATTTTTAAATGCTTAGGGCTTCCATTTCATGCTTTAATTTTCTATTTTGAATCAACTCACATATTTTTGGGGCTCTAAAAGGAACATTTAAATTTTCACAACAAAGGGCTTAAAAAGAACATTAGGACAAAATTACTAGAGTTGATTTTTGGATTTAACAATTGAACAAGTCAACTTTCATATCTCATTTTGGTGCTTTAAAACTAATCAAAATCATTGCTTTGTGGACTTAAAATAAACAAGTGTTTCTTTTTTTTGCAATTTCTTACTCAAAGTAATACCATCAAAAGGACGTATGCACATCTCTTGCACCTCACAGCGATCTTTAGAATCAAAATGCCTTTTGATGATCTTAAGTTGGGTAAAGTAATTACCTCCACATTTTATTTTGGGATTAAAATTGAACAAAACATCTTGCGAGTGTGAGTAAGTCTATTGTGTGTGTTCTCCCTTTGTTTCTAAACGAAGGTTGATCAAACTACAAATATGTTTTCTCACATTTTTTAATCTTAGAGGGCCTACCTTGTGGGAAAAATTACTCACCCAAGGGAATGACCCAGCCAGTAACACACTAAATCAAAGTGTATTTCCAGCCAAGATATAAAAGTGGGTACTGGAACAAAGGCTAGTATCACACAGTTGGTCCCGATGAGAAGGGAAGCAATGGTCTCGTACCACATGGGTCAATCTCCATGAATGGAAAACCTGCATTAAAAACCCTTGTTTAGCTAAGGCCAAAATCCTTTCTATTTGTTGGTGCAAAAGGTCATGTCCTTTGAAGCCACCCCACATATACATGTGATTTTTTTGTAGATATGAAAAGTATGCCATGGGAGATTCATGGGTACTGATTCTTGGCTGACCTGAGAAGTGAGTGCACTGTAAGGGGGAGCCTATGTGGTCAAGCATCTAATCATCTACACTGAATATGCATAGCTCGATTTATCCAAGTGCGATCCCAACAAATATTGTCTCTTCATCATAGGATTGTACATGTTCTTGGAACAAAAAACAAATTTCTTTGATTGAAAACATTTGAAAACAAACATTCACAAGATCTTCAAATTTTCAAACCCTTTAGGGGAAGCAATTACCTTTGACAAATTCAAGTGCTCATGATTTCCCTAGGGATTTCATACTTAGAGGCTTCTAATTATTTGACTTAATCATAATTCACTCTCACTAAAGTCAATATTAGTAAACTTTTTCCTTAATTTCCTTGATTTCTACATAATGGACCTTGTGGGATGAAAAGAAAGTAGGACATTAGACATTCAGTTTGAAACATAGTCAAGAAATTTTTTGTGGTAAAAAGAATTGAATCTAAGAAAGATATCAATTGGACCCCACACATGTTCTTGGTATCTTGTGGTCATATGGTTTTCCATGCAAAAATTGGTCTTTTGGTTTGATTTACTCTTAGGGAAATTCATGTTCTTCAATATCTTAGTCTAGTAAACAAGTCCTCTTAGGTTCATCTAGGATCAAGTCAAACACTTCACCCATCTCAAACATCAATCAAATCCCATCTCACCAACAAACTCTTGAAAAATTTAAAAACATCATTCATGCTAGACTTCTAGGAAAAATTAAAATCATCTTGTTTGACTTAGCACACTTAGTCAAATTATTCAATCCATAATCACGTTGTTTTACTTAACATACTTAGTCAAATTATCCTCTTGTGTACGATTTTACTTTAGGATAACACAACTTCCTAGAATTTACAAGTTCATTATCCAAAATTGCCATGTTTGACTTAACACACTTAGTCAAACAATCCTCAATCAAAATCAAATCAAATCAAGTTCTAAAGTCTAGCATTGATCCAAAGTTCCTAAATGTTTAAACAACCATATCATTCACCCCTTTCATCCTTCATCTCATCATTGTTCCTAAGCCCCTTGGAGGTCAACAAGTTCAAAACACAAGAACATGGAATATAAACTTGATTCAAACATCATGAGTAATCCAAGTCAACCAAAATATCCAAGTCTCATAGTGCCAATTGATTATCGAAACTCACATTTATGTAATCTATATGTGGCATCATTATCTACTCCAAACCTCAACAATACAAATGTGAGTTTTCCCAATCTAAATTTTGGAACACCTTTCCTAATGGTAGATTTAAATCCAAGTCCATACCTGAAAATCTATCAACCAAACAATCAATGCATGAGTCTTATTCCAAACAATATTATCCCACAAAAACCATACAAGTCAAATACAAGTTTTCCAAACATGAACATTTCAAATCCACACTTGGTGAGCTTTGGGATAGATGTGTTTGCAAATCAAACTAACATTTTTCACAGTCCAAACAATATGTTAATGAATCCATGTATTGATCCAAGTCAAGGTAACACCATGAAAAATCAAAGTTACCTAAATCAAGGCAATATGATTCCCAACCACAACAATGTTCAATTTCAATCTATCATGCCAAATCTAAATATCACACCAAATCATAACATTATCTAGGATCAACTTGTCCATGATCTCAGGAAAAAACCACAAGGATGCATTCCAAATCTACTTTATCTACAACCAAGTCAACCATATCAAGAATGTCAAGGTCAAATCTTGTGAAACAAAATTGCTACACTCAAAAAAATCATCGATTCATATCACCAAGAGATATATCTACCCCAAAATCAATACACTCTTCCATTGGTTGAATCATTTCATCAAAGCAATGAGCTATCTCCACAACCACATTAGAAACAATATCTCCAATGTCAATAATTTGGATATCAGGATCAACAAAATCAACAACAAACTCAATCACCACATCTCCAAAATCTATCGCCACAAGGTCAATTTAAAGGACAAATCTCACAAGGTAACAAATGAAAATACATACCACTCGGGGAACCAATCGAATCGGTCATGCAATGGTTGATACAAGAAAATATCATTAAAATCCCCGTTTACATGAATTATCAAGAGCCCATGGTGAAACTACCAAGGTACAATGAGAAGCACTTTTGTGATTTTCACAAAACAAAGGGACACACAACATCAAATTGTATTCAACTCAAAAATATCATCCAAGATCTGATTGATCAAAAGCTAATAGCTATTAGGGACAATAATTAGAGTTCAACCACTAGTGATAGCATTGGAAACCTCCCTACCATAATTTTTGAAAGGAATGATCAAGATCTATCCATTAATGAGAACAATGAATATTTTTCCACCTTAACCAATGATCAAATCAACACACACCAAGAGCCACTTTTCAATCATGATCAAAACTCACCAATGATGCCCAACAATGATCCAATCCAAGAAACATTAACATAATTTAATCCTATGGTTGAAAACATTGGCAATATCTCCACCATAATTGTTGAAGACAATGATCAAGATCTATCCATCAATGAGCACTATGAAGATCTGTCTACCCCATCCAATGATCAAATCAATATTCATCAATAACCACTTTTTAGTGATATATTTCAAGATGTGTTAACATTATTTGATCCTATTGACATAATCCATGATCCATCGACCAATGATCATATCAAAAATATCTCTACATTTCCTTACGAGTTAGAGGACATATCTCAAGAATTCATTCCAAAGCATGATCATCATCTTCCATCAAGGTATAGCAATGGTCCTTCCCAAGACACGTTGACATCCTTTGACCTTGTGGTTACACATATTGAAGGAATCCCTAGCTCAAAATTTGATCCAAATCCACTCAAAGCTCAAGATAATATTGAGCCACTTCCCATGCCTAATGATGATGTCCAAGAATCCTTTGTAAGAAATCCACCCTTTGAAATCAACCCATGTCAAGAACTTGATCTAAAGCATGTCGAAATCAATTCCAAAATTAATCAGGATCAAGAATTTGTATCTCCAAGATACTATAATGATCTAATGGTCACTCTCCTATCTATACAAGATGTCACAAATAATGATCATATCCATATAGCACATACCCATCCGTCTACCCATGAGATGCTTTCTTTGGATGGACATGTAGATGATCTTCATTCAAAACAAGAGTCTCCTACTCTTAAAATTTGTACACCTGATCAAGATATAGAAAAATCCAGAGACATATCAAAAATGGATTGTGAAGAAGGCTTCTACAAAAGTTATGAATCAAAAATATCTTGTGAAGGCATGTCAAAAAGGGATCATGAGGAGAACTTTAATGTGAATATTGGATCATCAAAACCTCTTGAAGAAGCATTAAAATGTGATATTTCACAACATCAAGCCAAAGATATCAATCAAGAATTTATCCCACATATGGAGGATCCTATCAAGTATAAAATTGGATCACTTACCTTTATTAGGGCAAGTTATCTCATCAATAAATAATATGTTACTTTTGAATATCCACCATAGAGATAAGAAGGATTAACACCTTGTTTCCAAGGTAAATCATATCCTATTGCAGATAAAATTTTTGAGCAAATGAATTATCAAGGCAAAGGATTAGGCCTACATGAATAGGGTATCCTAGAACCAATGTAGATTATTGGCAATCCAAAGTATCAAGGTCTTGGTTATTTGATAATTGAGTGATCTAAACATATGAGTGATACCTCTATAATACTAGGGGGAATTTTGTCTCAAGCAAACATCAACATAGAGATCACGAAGAATCGTTATGATCAAATCAATGCCAATAATACAGCTTGCCACATCATGAATCTTAATCCACCCATCACCCCATCCATGAATTGGGAACAACATCAAAAGAAGGATGTGAATCAAAGCAAGAAGAATATCATCAAAGAAAAGAAGCATTAAATCATGAAGGACAGATCAAATACATATGGATACCAAAGAATACAAAGAAAGACTATCCCTATCAAACTCCATTGGTCAAAGAAACTACGAGGCAAAATCAAAAAGGGAAAATTATCCATCAAATATGTCCAAAAAGGAAAAAATAGGCTTCTCAAGCAACGTACAAAGTATATCGAGTTGTTGGTCCTAATTCCCTACAAACTTCTATATCCATCCATCATTGCTCATCTTCCCAAGTTTGGAGAGTCAAAGGTTTTGAACCATCAACCAATCCATATTTTATTCCTAAAAAAACTCCATCCATGCCTCCACTCATGATATACAATTCTTACACTGACCATGTGTTGGCAACAACCCTTCATCATAAGGATTCAAAAGGAACTCTATCGTGATGTGCGTACGGAGACAAAGTTAACTCTGGTATTAGCAAAGTAGGTCAAGAATCTCAAAAGTTGCATTCAAGTGCATGTATCTTGGAAGAACAACTTCTTCAAGTAGGATACCAATGGAATGTTATGATAGAAGAATCAACATCAACAGTACCTAGTGGTTCAGCATGAGCTTAAATATTTTGCAAAAAATCCAAAAATATCAAAATCCAAAAAAATCAGAAAAATGATTGAAAACAGTAAAGAAAAAAATCATCCTTTAGCAAAAACCACTTTGGTGGCACTTTGGATAGGTACCATGATGAAAACATAGAAAATAGGCATCATGTGTAAAATTGATCATCTACATGCGCCATTTTAGGAGGAAGCATCTTATCACATCTATAGTAAATCCATTAATCTATGGGCCATTTATCCAATCCACTACCATCTATCTACCTTATCTTGATCTTGATAAAAATTTAGGTGCACGCTTTACACTTGCTTGTGGTAAACATCTTGACATGGGTAATTTTCATTGATCCTATCTTACCCAATGTTATCTGAGCCTTGAATCATTATCCAAATGAGCATTCCTCTATTCAAACACCTTATCTTTGATGCTAGATAATCCTTGGAATCCTTTGCATGCTTACCATATCTATCCATCCATACATCTATCCAAGCATCCACCCATGGAATTCCAAAGATTACTAGACACTAGGGGTAGATATTTACATCTTTCTTCGGGAATAAATCTTGATCTATATCTTCTAACTTATGTGGTGATCTGATCATTGGAAAAACATGAAATCAAATTGGTCAAGCATTTGTGAGCACCAATCCAAATCACTAGACCATGGCATATTTTGATAGGAGGATGTTCCTTATCAAGCTTTATCTTTTTTCAAACATCAATCCAAACAATCCATATCATTCGTATCTAATTTGTACTTCAGCGTCACATCAAATCATCAAAACAATTTTGTTCCAAATCAAGCTTCAAAATATTGATTAGTCAAATCCAACCAATCCATCTCAAGATATCCTTCCCAATCATCATGTTGTTGAACACTATCCTTGCATTGTTGTGTACCCTCAACAATGTTACCATCATAAATCCATCAATCTAATCAATCAACCCTAGCTTGGTTTTCAACAAAATCCCAAAACAGAGCACCGATATCATCACATATCCATATCCAAATCATCCAAATCAATCAAAAATTCAAAAACATTGAAAACTCAATAAAAAATTCAAAAACATTGATATTGTTTTTAAAAATACCAAAAATAGCCTCAAAACATTTCAAAAACACCAAAAACATCCAAACATCTAAAAAAGCCCAAAATGGTGCACCCGTCACATCTCTCTTTCACCCAAAATAAGGAACCATTCATAATAAATCAATCATCACTTTCATCGTTTGGTAAGTTAGTCAGAAGCAAGTCTAGCAAGTCCAAAAGTGTGAACCTAATCGTCAAAGTCTCAAGTCTAGATCAGTAAGTCAGCAAGTTGATCAACTCAAAATATCAATAGCTTATCATCCAATTAAAATATCATTATCACATGATCATAACATGTCCTAGGAATGCAACCTTCCTGCAATGGACATCAACATTAGGCATCACCGTAGTTTAGTCTTGGCTAGTGGTATGGAGAACATTAGCTTGCTTGTTTACTTTATCTTTTCTTTGGATTTATCTTATTGCGCTCATTCCAAGGACCTCTTGATGATGTCTAAATAGAAATATTTAGAGAGAAAGGAATGGGGCAACGATCATTATCTTTTTTTCTGCTATGCTTGTTGGATGTTCTTATAAAATAACTTCATCATGCATGCTTTGTTTTTTTGTAAGGAGGATGTTTTAGGTGTCTTGTTGAATACATAAGAAGGCTTTCCTTTTTATGTTTTGGTCTAAGATGTCTAGAATATCTTAACTACATTCTCAATAAGGTTTTGTTTGTCAAGTGTGAACAAGAGTACTCCTATATGTTGGACAAGTCAAAGTCCATCACACTAGGCACAACGTCATCGTGGTTCTTTATACCTTGATGCATCATACCTATGTGTGTTATCAAACATAAGTAAAGTTATGCTCTTTATTTCTCCCATCCCTGGGTAAGCAATACATAATCATCATCATTCATCATCATATCTAATAAATTCTTGATGACTAATGGATTTATTGGACTTTTGTATCTTCTTGGATTTAAGGGTTGATCCCTCTCATTCTTCTATTCTCTTTCGTGCTAGAAATACATCTATCTTGCATCCATACTCTCATCCTACATAATCATGTCATATCATCATAGGACAACATCATCCATCTCATCCATTTCACATGCATTGCATAATCATTTAAGTTGTTTAGGATAATATTGATTTGTTATTCTAAGCATCTTAAAAACATCTCATTTTCATCATTATCATATAGATCTATTGGTCTATCCATCCTCACATCCATTTTGAACCTCTTTTTCGTGAGATTGACCTCAAATCGAATCTTCTTGCTCGAGCTCTCGAGGGGGCAATGTACTAATGCACTTATTTCCACTGGGGCATCTAGAAAAAAATGATTTTTTTTATAATTTCGATGTCGGTGACATCATTCTTTGAACCAATGCAGCAGGTACATTTCTTCAAATGTAGACATGCAAAATTAACATCATATTTAATCATATTCTCCTTAATTAAATAAATCAAGTTTATTTAATTAATCTCCTAAAGTCCTCCATTTAAATTAAATAAATTCATCTTTAATACTAACATCATCCCCTTTAGCTAAATAAATCAAAATATTTATTTAACTATGTCTAAATCATTTTCCATCTCCTTTTGATTTATTTTAATCAATAAATTTAAATCAAATAGGGCAAATAATTTTATCCTGCATTAAATAAATCCAATCCTGATTAATTTAATCTAAACTTGTGTCACATCCTCTATCTTTTCCCACTCGCACAAATAAATCATTTAATTGATTTATTAAATCTTCTAATTTCCCTCAACATGGCATCTTTAGGGAATATTCCTCCAATTTGAATCTCCCTCTCAAATGACTTGTCCCTTCCAACATATCATTAAATCCTCTTACATTGTCTCTTACATGTCTCCCACTTGGCATTTAAGACTCTTGCTTCTCCCTCCAACAAGCTATCTTTTGAATTTCAAATCTCTATCTCTTTGGCACATTGACCAAAATGTGCACAACCCTCATCCTCTCACATCATGACAAGTGGCATCTTGTCATTGGCTCATGAATGATCCTACATTCATCCAAATCCCTCAATATTCCAACCTTGAATCTATAAATGCAAATAATTTCTACAACACAACAACAACTTACCACACAACTTGATGCACAATCACTTGCATCTTGGCATGTTTTATTATCAAGGGGTGGGAAAGGGCATCTTTTCCACATCATAAGTGGGCACCACTCCCACTATGGGATAGGTATGAATATTGTTTGAATTTGCTTTCAAGTTTTCTTATTTGGTATTTTAGAGTTTTGTTTTGCATGTTAGACATGATTCATTATCTCATAGGGAGGCTTTGGTTTTCTTTGTTTAAAGTAGAATAGACATGCTAATTTTCTTGAGAAAATGCATAAAAAGGTCTCCACATTATTTTGTGGGTGGGAAAAGGCATCCTTTCCACATCATAAAGGGGCACCACTCCCACTATAGGATATGTTTGCACATGTTCTACATGTTTTCAATTAGTCTCTTTCGTATTTTATTGTTTTGGTTGCGTTATTTAGCATGTTTCAATATCTCATAGGAGCATTTTTATTTGCTTGATTTAAACTAATCCCTGCTAATGTTTGTTGAAGTTTAAGCTATTTTGTAGAGTTTAGATTATCCCCATAATGTGGAGACCCTTTTTCTGCATTTTCTCAAGAACAACATTAGCATGTCTATTCTACTTAAACAAATCAAACCAAAGCCTCCCTATGAGATAATGAATCATGTCTAACATGTTAAAAAAAACTCTAAAATACCAAATAAGAAAACTTGAAAGCACATTCAATCAAATATTCATACCTATTCCATAGTGGGATTGGTGCCCCCTTATGATGTGGAAATCATGCCTTTTCCCACCCCTTGATAAGCAAGAATGCCAAGATGCAAGTGATTGTGCATCTGAAAGTTGTGCAATAGGTTTTGGTTGTTGTGTTGTAGAAATTATTTGCATTTATAGATTCAAGGATGGAAGAATGAGGGATTTGGATGAATGTAGGATCATTCATGAGCCAATGACAAGATTCCATTTGTCAAGATGTGAGAGGATGAGGGTTGTGCACATTTTGGGGTAAGTGCACCAATATGTGACACAATTTTGATGCCAAATTGCAAAACAAACTTGTATTAGGCCAATTACGCTTGCCAAATTTGAAAAGTGCCACATTTGGCCAGCACCAAATTTCGCGCTCACCAAATGGATTTACCATTGGGTGCTCTCCAAATGACTTTACCACTTGGAGAGTGCCAAATGGTAAATTTACATATGGAAATTTACTTTCTTATAATTTAAGTTATATTACATGTATATAGGTAGGATATTTGAGAGTGGTTTCAGATCTCTAGGAATTATAATGCAAATTCTAGTTTTTGGAAGATCTTAATAATTTTAGAATTAGTCAAATTTCAGTAATCAACAATTCAAATTTTAGTAATCAAGAGGTCAAATTTTAGTAGTCAACAAGTTGTATCAACTTTCTCTCTCCTTCTCTCTACTCTCTATCTCTCCACACCCTCTCTCTCTCTCCCTTGCTCTCTCTCTCTCACACACCCCTCTATCTCCTCCCTACATCTTCCTCTTTCCCTCTCTAGTTTCTATCTCTCCTCTCCCTCCCTCTACCTACATCTCTCTCTCACTCTTTATCCCTCTCTTCCCCCACTTTCTCTCTAGCTCTCTCCTCTCTATATCATAATTATCTCTCCCTCCCTCTCACTCTCCCCTCTCTATATCACCATTCTCTCTATCTCTCCTCTCGCTCCCTCTCTCGACCTCACCCTCCCTCCACTTCTTTTTGTCTCTCCTCCCAATATCTCTCACTATTGTCCCTCCCTCCCTCCCCCTCTTTCTCTCTCAATTGATCTTTTTCTCTATCTCACCATTCTCTTTCTCTCTCACTCACACACACACCTCTATCTCCCTACCTCTCCCTCCCCTCTATACTCTTTATCTCTCCTCTCACTTTCCCTCTCTATAGATACCTCTCCCTCCATCACTCTCTCTCTCCATCCCTCTCTATCTCTCTTATGCCTCCTTCCCTACCTCTTTCCCTCTCTGCTCTCTATCTCTCCTTTCCCTTCTCTACCTACCTCTCTCTCTATCTCTCCATCCCTCCCTTTCTCTCTCACTCTCTCCTCTCTATCTCACCATTATCTCTATCTCTATCTATCACCCCCTCCTCTCTAAATCACCATTCCCTCTCTCCCAGTTTCCCTCCTTCCCTCTCACTCCCTCCTCTCTAAATCACCATTCTCTCTCTATCCCGCTTTCCCTCATTCCCTCTCTATGTCTCACTTATCCCTTTCTAACTCTCCCTCCTTCCAACCTCCCTCTCTCTCTTTATCTCTATTTCTCATTCTCTCCTTACCTCTCTACTCTCTATCTAACCACTCTCTCCATCTCACTCTCCCTCCTTCCCTCTCTCCCTCCTATCCATCCATCTCTCCTTCCCTCTCTATCTACCTCTCACCCCACTACCTACCACTCTCTCCCTCACCAATATTTCTCTCTTACTCTCTCCTTCCCTCTCTATGCTATATCTTTTCCCCCTTCCCTCTCTTATCTATTTCTCTCTCTCCCCCTTCCTTTGTCCCCTCATTTTCTCTCCTCTCACTCTCTCTCCCTCTCACACACACTCACCTCTATCTCCTCCTTTCCTCTCCGACCATCCCTCCACTCTCCACTTCTCTTTATCTATCATCTCTCTCTACATCTCCTTCCCTCTATATTTATCTTTATCTCCCCTCTCTCTCTCTTTACCCACTTCTCCTTCCATCACTCTATATCTCAACCGTATCTCCTCTCTCTCTCTCTCTCTCTCTCTCACAAACACACACACACACACCTCTATCTACTCCCTACTTGTCCCTCCCTCCCCTCTCTAATTCTCTCTATCTCTCTTCTCTCTACATCTCCTACCCTCTCTACCTAGATTTATCTCCCCTATCCCTTTTTTTACCTACCTCTCCCTTCATCACTCTATATCTCACCTATGTTCCCCTACCTACCTAGGGTTGAGGTATTAAGGTTCAAGGGTTGATAATTGAGGATTGAGGGTTTAATTTATAGGGTAGAGGGTTGAGGGTTGAGGGTTGAGGGTTGAGGGTTGATGGTAGAGGGTAGAGGGTATAGCGTAGAGGGTTTAAGGGTCAAGGGATTAAGGGTTGAGGGATTAGGGTATAGATTTTACTTGGGTTTAAGGGTTTAAGGGTTGAGGGTATAGGGTTGATGGTAGAGGGTATTGGGTTTAGGGTAGAGGGTATCGAGGTGAGGGTTGAGTGTTTAAGGGTTTAAGGGTTGAGGGTATAGGGTTGAGGGATTAGGGTAGAGAGGGAGGGAAGGATGGAGGGAGAGATGGAGGGAGAGATGGAGGGAGATATGGAGGGAGAAGTGAGATAGAGATATGGAGAGAATATGAGAGAGGGATAGAGATATATGAGGGTTGAGGATCTAATGTATAGGATAGAGGGTTGAGAATTGAGGGTATAGGATTTATGGTTTAGAGTATTAGGTTGAGGGTATAGGGTAGAGGGTAGAGGGTAGAGGGTAGAGGGTTGAGGGTAGAGGGTAGAAGGTTTAAGGGTTTAGGGTTGAGGGTAGAGGGTTTAGGGTATAGGTTTAAGGGTATATAGTTGAAGGATTAGCGTTGAGGGTCTAATGTATAAGGTAGAGAGTATAAGGGTTGAAGGTTTAGGATTTAAGGGTTGAGGATTAAGGAATTAAGGGATTAAGGGTTGAGGGTCAAGAGTTTAAGGATGAGGGTAGATAGTTGAGGGTATATGGTTGATGTATTAGGGTTCAATGTCCAACATATAGGGTAAAAGGTATAGGGGTTGAGGTTTTAGGGTTAAGGGTTTAGGATTGAAGGTAGAGGGTTGAGGGATGAGGGTTTAACGGTTAAGGGTTGAGGGATTAGGGTACAAATTTTAATTGAGTTTAAGGGTATTGGGTTGAGGGTAGAGGGTAGAGGGTTTAGAGGTTTGGGATTTAAGGGTTGAGGATTGAGGGTATAGGGTTGATGTATTAGGGAAGAGAAGGTGGGATGGAGGGAGGGAGAGATGGAGGGATGAAGTAGGAGAGAGATAAAAGTTAGATGGTTATGGGTAGAGGATAGAGGGCTTAAGGGTTTAGGGGAGAGGGGAGAGGGGAGAGAGATAGAGGGAGTGAGTGAGTGAGAGTGAGAGAGAGAGAGACTTGAGATAGTGAGAGGGGGTAGGAGGGAGAGTCATGAGAGAGAGAGGGAGGGAGTCAGAGAGAGATTGAGGGTAGAGGGTTAAGGGTAGATGGTTAAGGGTTGAGGGTAGAGGGTTTAAGGGTTAAGGGTAGAGGGATAAGGGTAGAGGGGAGAGACATAGAACGAGTGAGTGAGTGAGAGATAATTGAGAGAGGGAGAGGGGGTAGGAGGGAGAGAATTGAGAGAGAGAGAGAGGGAGAGGGAGTGGGAGAGAGATAAAGGGTAGAGGGTAGAGGGTAGAGAGAGAGAGAGGTAGAGAAGGAAAGAAGGTAGAGATATTGAGAGAGAGGAGGCAAGGAAGGAGAGATAAATAGGTATAAAGGGAAAAATAGGTAAAGAGAAGTAGATATGAAAGCAGAGATAGAGGGAGAGGTAGGGATGGAGAGAGAGGTGAGAAAAAACAAAGAGAGGTCTAGGTAGATAGAGGTGGGAGGAGATAAAGAGAAGTAGAGGGTAGAGTTAAGGGTAGAGGGTAGCGTGTTTAAGGGTTTAAGGGTTAATGGTTTAGGGTTTAGAGTTAAGGGTAAAGGAGAGAGAGATATAGG
>CM021109.1:51333419-51431218 GCA_007115665.2 Sequoiadendron giganteum | reverse complement strand
GAGGGTGTGGGAGGGAGTGACTTGATAGAGGTAGAGAAAGAGGGGGGTGGAGTGAGAGGGACTTATCAAGGTAGGGTTGGAGGGATAGAAAGAGAGAGGGGAGAGAGACAAAGAGAGAGTTACCTAGGTAGGTTTCCAGAGGGAGAGACCTGAGAGAGAGAGGGGATGGGAGGGAGAGACATGATAGAGAGGGAGAGAGAGGTAGTGGGAGGAGAGAGAGGGATAGAGTGGGAGGGACATAAAGAGAGATGGATAGAGGGAGCGAGAGAGGGTGGTGGGGGTTGATTGAATGAGAGGTACTTAGAAAGAGGTAGATGGTAGTTAGAGACAATTAGAGAGGGTAGGAGGGAGGGAAGGAGGGAGAGGCAAGATGTATATATAAGGAGAAAATGATAGAGGTTGAGGGTATAGGTTTGAGGGATTAGGGTGGATGACCTATAGGGTTGATGGTTTCTAGGGTATTAGGGTTTAAGGTTTGAGGGTTGAGGGAATAGGGTTGATGGTAGAAGGTATTTGGTTGAGAGTATAGGGTAGAAGGTTTAAGGGTTTAGGGTTGAAGGGTTTGGGGCTAAGGGTTTAGGGTTAAAGGTTTACTTGGTTGAGGGTAGGGGGTTTAGGGTATAGGTTTGAGGGTATATGGATGAAGGATTAGGTTCAAGGTCCAATCTAAGGGGTAGAGGGTTTAGGGTCTAAGGATTGAGGGTTGAGGGATTAAGGGTTGAGGGTTGAGAATTGAGGGTTGAGGGTTTAATGTGTAAGGTAAAGGGTAGATGGTATAGGGTTTAAGGGTTGAGGGTTGAAGATTGAGGGTTTAAGGTATAGGGTCGAGGGATTAGGGTTGAGGGTCCAATAAATAGAGTAGAGGTCACAGGGGTTGAGAGATTAAGGGTTAATGGTTTAGGGATTAGGATAAAGAGTTTTCTTGGATTTCATGGTATAAGGGTTGAGGGATTAGGGATTAGGGTAGAGAGTATTGGGTTGAAGGGTTTAGGGTTGAGGGTTGAGGGATTAAGAGGGTATAAGGGTTGATGGATTAGGGACTAAGGGTTGAGGGCTGAGCATTGAGGGATTAAGAGGGTATAGTGGTAGAGGGATTAAGAGGGTATAGGGGTAGAGGGATTAGGGTTGAAGGGTTGAGGGTAGAGCGTTGAGGGTTGAGGGTTGATAGATTAATAGGGTATAGGGGTAGAGGGATTAGGGTTGAAGGGTTGAAGGTTGTGTGTTGAGGGATTAAGAGGGTATAGGGGTTCAGGGATTAAAGTTTAAGGGTTAAGGGTTGAGGGTTGAGGGTTGAGGGATTAAGAGGGTATAGGGGTTGAGGGATTAGGGTTTAAGGGTTGAGGGTTGAGGGTTCAAGGATTAAGAGGGCGGGGTAGAGGTATTAGGGTTGAAGGGTTGAGGGTTGAGAATTGAGGGTTGAGGGACCAATAGGGTATAGGGGTAGAGGGATTAAGGTTGAAGGGTTGAGGGTTGAGGGTTGAGGGATTAAGAGGGTATAGGGGTTCATGGATTAGGATTGAAGGGTTGAGGGTTGAGGGTTGAGGGATTAAGAGGGTATAGGGGATGAGGGATTAGGGTTTAAGGGTTGAGGGTTGAGGTTTGAGGGATTAAGAGGGTATAGGGGTTGAGGGATTAGGGTTTAAGAGTTCATGGTTTAGGGTTCAGGGATTAAGAGGGTATAGGGGTTGAGGAATTAGGGTTGAGGGATTAATAGGGTATAGGGGTAGAGGGATTAGGGTTGGAGGGTTGAGGGATTAATAGGGTTTAGGGGTAGAGGGATTAGGGTTGAAGGGTGAGGGTTGAGTGTTGAGTGTTGAGGGTTGGGGTATTAAGAGGGTATAGGGGTTCAGGGATTAGGGTTGAAGGGTTGAGGGTTGAAGGATTAAGAGGGTATAGGGATTGAGAGATTAGGGTTTAAGGGTTGAGGGTTGAGGATTGAGGGATTAAGAGGGTATAGGGGTTGAGGGATTAGGGTTTATGGGTTGAGGGTTGAGGGATTAGGGTTGAAGGGTTGAGGGTGTAGGGTTGAGGGTTGAGGGTTTAGGGTTGAGGGTTGAGGGTTGACGGATTAAAAGGGTATAGTGGTAGAGGGATTAATAGAGTATAGTGGTAGACATATTAGGGTTGAAGGGTTGAGGGATTAATAGGCTATAGGGGTACAAGGATTAGGGTTGAAGGGTTCAGGGTTGAGCATTGAGGGTTGAGGGATTAAGAGGGTATAAGGGGTTTAGGGATTAGGGTTGAAGGATTGAGGGTTGGGGGATTAAGAAGGTAGAGGGGTTCAAGGATTAGGGTTTAAGGTCATTGGGTTGAGGGTTGAGGGATTAAGAGTGTATAGGGATTGAGAGATTAGGGATTAAGGGTTGAGGGTCAACTGAGGGATCAAGAGGGTATAGGGGTAGAGGGATTAGGGTGGAAGGGTTGGGGGTTGAGCATTGAGGGTTGAGGGATTAATAGGGTATATGGGTAGAGGGATTAGGGTTGAAGGGTTGAGGGATTAAAAGCATATAGGGGTTCATGGATTAGGGTTTAAGGGTTGAGGGTTGAGGGTTGAGGGATTAAGAGGCTATAGGGGTTCAGGGATTAGGGTTTAAGGGTTGAGGGTTGAGGGATTAAGAGGGTATAGGGGTTCAGGGATTAGGGTTTAAGGGTTGAGGGTTGAGGGATTAAGAGGGTATAGGGGTTGAGAGATTAGGGTTGAAGGGTTGAGGGTTGAGGGTTCAAGTATTAAGAGGGTATAGGGGTAGAGGGATTAGGGTTGTAGGGTTGAGGGTTGAGCATTGAGGGTTGAGGGATCAATAGGGTATAGGGGTAGAGGGATTAGGGTTTAAGGGTTGAGGGTTGCGGGTTCAAATATTAAGAGGGTATAGGGGTCGAAGGATTAGGGTTGAAGGGTTGAGGGTTGATGGTTGAGTGTTGAGGGTTGAGGGATCAATAAGGCATATGGGTAGATGGATTAGGGTTGAAGGGTTGAAGGGTTGAGGGTTGAGGTTTGAGGGATTAAGAGGGTATAGGGGTTTGGGATTAGGGTTGAAGGGTTAAGGGTTGAGGGATTAACAAAGTATAGGGGATGAGGGATTAGGGTTTAAGGGTTGAGGGTTGAGAGATTAAGAGGGTATAGGGGTTGAGGGATTAGGGTTTAAGGGTTGAGGGTTGAGGGTTGAGGGATTAAGAGGGTTGAAGTCCGGGGGTTGAAGGTTGAGGTTGGAGTGTTGAGGTTGAGGATTAATAGAATTATAAGGTTGAAGGATTAAAGGTTGGAAGGTTGAGGTTGAAGGGGATTAATAAAGATATAGGGAGTAGGGATTAAGGTTGAAGGTTGAGGTCAGGAATTATAGGGGTTGGGGATTAGGTTTGAAGGCGAGGGTTGAGGGTTGAGGATTAAGAGGGTATAGGGGTTGAGGTTAAAGGGTTGAGGATTGAGGTATAGGGGTTGAAGGATTAGGGTTTAACGTTTTAAGAGTTGAGGGTTGAGGGCTGAGGGATTAAGAGGGTATAGGGGTTGAGGGATTAGGGTTGAAGGGTTGAGGGTTGAGGGTTGAGGGATTAATAAGGTATAATGGTTGAGGGATTAGGGTTGAAGGGTTGAGGGTTGAGCATTGATGGTTGAGGGATTAATAGGGTATAGGGGTAGAGGGTTGAGCATTGAGGGTTGAGGGATTAATAGGGTATAGGGTTAAAAAGATTAGTGTTGAAGGGTTGAGGGTTGAGGGATTAATAGGGTATAGGGGTTCAGGGATTAGGGTTTAAGGGTATTGGGTTGAGGGTTGAGGGATTAAGACGGTATAGGGGTTAAGGGTTGAGGGTTGAGGGTTGAGTGTTGAGGGTTGAGGGATTAATAGGGTATAGGGGTAGAGGGATTAGGGTTGAAGGGTTGAGGGTTGAGCGTTTAGGGATTAAGAGGGTATATGGGTTCAGGGATTATGGTTTAAGATTTGAGGGTTGAGGCTTGAGGCTTGAGGGATTAAGAGGGTTTAGGGATTAGGTTTTAAGGGTTGAGGTTTCAAGGATTAAATGGGTATAGGGGTAGAGGGATTAGGGTTGAAGGGTTGAGGGTTGAGTGTTGAGGGATCAATATGGTATAGGGGTAGAGGGATTAGGGTTTAAGGATTGAGGGTTGAGGTTACAAAAATTAAGAGGGTATAGGGGTAGAGGGATTACGGTTGAAGGGTTGAGGGTTGAGGTTTGAGGGTTGAGCATTGAGGGTTGAGGGATCAATAGGGTATAGGTGTAGATAGATTAGGGTTGAAGGGTTGAGGGTTGAGGGTTGAGGGATTAAGAGGGTTCAGGGGTTCAGGGATAAGGGTTGAAGGGTTGAGAGTTGAGGGTTGAGGAATTAAGAGGGTATAGGGGTTGAAGGATTAGGGTTTACAGGTTAAGGGTTGAGGGTTGAGGGATTAAGAGGGTATAAGGTTTGATGGATTAGGGTTTAAGGTTTAAGGTTTAAGGTTTAAGGTTTGAGGGTTGAGGGTTGAGGGATTAAGAGGGTATAGGGGTTGAGGTATTAGGGTTGAAGGGTTGAGGTATTAGGGTTGAAGGGTTGAGGGTTGAGGGTTGAGGGTTGAGAGATTAATAGGGTATAGGGGTATAGGGATTAGGGTTGAAGGTTTGAGGGTTGCAGGATTAGGGTTGAAGGGTTGAGGGTTGATCATTGAGGGTTGAGGGATTAATAGGGTATAGGGGTATA
Organism: Sequoiadendron giganteum; assembly: GCA_007115665.2. Classification (NCBI taxonomy): domain Eukaryota; kingdom Viridiplantae; phylum Streptophyta; class Pinopsida; order Cupressales; family Cupressaceae; genus Sequoiadendron; species Sequoiadendron giganteum. The sequence continues at coordinate 51,426,531 of CM021109.1, read as the reverse complement.
GGGATTAGGGTTGAAGGGTTGAGAGTTGAGCGTTGAGGTTTGAGGGATTAAGAGGGTATAGGGGTTTAGGGATTAGGGTTTACGGGTTGAGGGTTGAGGGTTGAGGGATTAAGAGGGTATAGGGGTTAATGGATTAGGGTGTAAGGGTATTGGGTTGAGGGTTGAGGGATTAAGAGGCTATAGGGGTTGAGGGATTAGGGTTTAAGGGTTGAGGTTTGATTGATTAATAGGGTATACGGTAGAGGGATTAGGGTTTAAGGGTTGTGGGTTGAGGGTTGAGGGATTAAGAGGATATAGGGGTAGAGGGATTAGGGTTTAAGGGTTGATGGTTGAGGGTATATATCTCAAACCTAATCCCTCAACCCTCTATCCTTCAACTCTAATTCCTCAACCCTCTCTCTTTCTCCCACTCTCCCCTTCTCCCACTCTCCCACTCTCTCCCACTCTCTCTTTCTCCCACTCTCCCCCTCTCCCCCTCCCACTCTCTCTTTCTCCCACTCTATCTTTCTCCCACTCTCCCCCTCTCTCCCTCCCTCTCTATCTCCTACTCTTCCCTTCTCCCACCTTATCCCATTCTCTCTTTCTCCCACTCTCACCTTCTCCCACTCTCCCACTCTCTCCATCCCTCTCTTTCTCCCACTCTCCCCCTCTCTCCCTCCCTCTCTATCTCCCACTCTCTCCCACACTCTCTTTCTCCCACTCTCCCCTTCTCCCACTCTCCCACTCTCTCCCTTCCTCTCTTTCTCCCACTCTCCCCCTCTCTTGCTCCCTCTCTATCTCCCACTCTCTCCCACATTCTCTTTCTCCTACTCTCCCCTTCTCCCACCCTATCCCTCCCTCTCTTTCTCCCAGTATCTTTTTCTCCCCCTCTCCCTCTCCTTCCCTCTCTCCATATTTCTCTCCCACTCCCTCTCCCTCCCTCTCTCCCTATTTCTCTCCCACTCTCTCTTCCTCCCCGTCTCCCTCTCCCCCCCTCTCTCCCTCACTCACACACACTCACCTCTATCTCCTCTACTATAAGGGTGCAGGGGATAGATATAGAATTAGGATAGAGGGTATTAAAAAAGAGGGAGAAACTAAATATATTAATAAAACCATATTTCACATAACGCGCTCGCATTATAATGCGAGCGTGTGTTTTACTCCACCAAAAACGGTAAAAAAATCTAAGTACTCATGATTTCAAAGCCCACAGACTACATATTCCTCTAGTTCTGCACGTGCACCAACAGAAAGTTGTTTTTTGATGATGTTGTGAAGTGTGCAAGCATTTTTTTCACATTCCATCACCTTTTCCATCATCTTTCTGCCACCTTTACACGAAATAGTAGAGTTTCCATGTTGAAAGACATATAATATCAATTGAAGATTGGAGGGGAACAAGCTTCTGAACAAGTCAAATTGTTGTGGAGTTTGAGGAAAGAAGAAGCTCTTAGCTAAGGCTACATAATTGGGTTGAAATCCTCCATTTGAAAGTCTAGTTTTTTAGGTATGTGAAGTCTTTACACATTTTCTTTCATTCTATTATGGCTTGCTTTCATTTTTGTTTGTCATTATAACCTTACATTGTCATTGTAACTATATTTCCCTTCACAACACATTTGATTCATATAATCAAATTAGCATTAAGAGTTCCCAATTCCTTAAGGACCTTCAAAACACCTTAAAAACCTTGAAACTAATTGATTACAATCAACTAGATTCCTCAAAACATCAACCAATGATTATGTCATTCACAACTTGTCTTAAATCTTCCATAATGGCACCATTGTTTACAAACACAAAATATAATTCTTTAGGCACAACCAAACCATTATTTGCTTAAGAAATCTTTGTTTGAGTTAGTACAACAAATATGAAACCTTTCAGAAGTCCGCCCTTACACACAAACTTAGGGGTGAACCCACATAAGTGGTGAAAACTTTTGTGGAGGAAGGGAAAAGTCGTATTTTCCCTCTACACAAAGTGAAGGGGTTAAACTGAACCAAATTGTTCGACCGAACCTTTAACATGGTTCAGTCAAACCACAGGGTTCGACCGAACCCTATGTTCGCTCGAACTCCATTGACATGTGAGCATAAATATTAAAATAAAGGGGTTCGAGCGAACTAGGGTTCGGTCGAACCCCTTTAATAGGGATTTACAAAAAAAAAACCTGTCATTTTCACGGACCCCCTAAATTTACCTCATTATTTTAAAGTTTAAAGGGGTTCGAGCGAACTGGGTTCGGTCGAACCCCTTTAAGAGGTTCGGCCGAACACACCCTTCTTCCCCTATCTCCTCAAAAACTAATTTTTTTGTAAAAAATTGTCGTTCAAAGCTCAATTTGAAAATGAAAATGTAGAAAACTTCAGAAACCCAACTAGATAATGATAATCCCTGGAATGAGCTATTCGTCGAATATAATTTTAATATGATTTGGTTTTATTATGTATTTTATTTTTTAGTTTTATTAAACATAGGTTTTTCACTGAAAATCAAAATCTCTGGTCTGCACATGTGGAAAAATAGCAGATTATCAAAATAATTTTTTTTTAAATATGATAAGGCTGGGTATTGATGTACTTGATCCATTAAAAAACTAAAAATGAATTTCGATTCATACAAAAAAAGTTATGTTGTATACATTTTGCGTATGTTTGAATTTCAATTGGTTTGACTTTGAAACTTGATTAAGGAAAAAATATTTAATAAAAAACTATGAGACCAAATGCAAGTGCTAGATATCGTAGTTACAAATCTAAATTCGAAAAAATCAGAATTTTATCCTTCATACAAAAAAGGTTATGTTGTATACGGTGAGCGTCACTTTTTCAATATGTTGTTTTCTGAAAAAAACTAGTTTTTGTGGGAGATGAAAAAAAAAGTGCAATCTGATTCCAAAAATTTTGAAAAAAAAAATTTTTAGAATCTACAGACAAAATGTGATGAGACTCTAGTTTGCATAATTTTCAAATTCCTCACGGTTTAGCCGCTACAAGAGTTTGAAAGTGAAGATTTAGTTAAAAATAATAATTGCAGTGTCCAATTTTCCCAAAAATTGTAAACCACTATTGTGGGATCACCCTTAGTTCCTTTGTTCACTGTCCACATTACTAGTAGCCAAGCATCTGCAAACTATCACATGTATCTCCCAAACCATTCACACACTTCATACTGCGATACTCATTTTTGATGCAGAGTTAGAGGACCCAAAACCAATCAAGATGTCAACTTTCCTTCAAGACGTATCTAATAAGATTAAAAATTCCTAATGGACCAATCCCAACACTCCTCCATGTTGGACAACAAACATAAACACTATCTCTCACTTTTCACCCTTCGAATCTAGTAGTAGTGCAAAACCAGTTTTGGGCCGTTAAACCCAAACCCAAAACACCAAGAAATAAAAGAATGATTCTAGCACCCATTTCAAAGTGCCAGGACATACCTTAACCTATCATATGACTCCTTTGGGACAACTTTAAGAAAGCTGACCTTTTCATTGTTTTAGGCCTCCAAGTATGCCAAATTTACAAAGGAACTACCCTTAGATACTCACACCAGACTTCCCAACCCAAAAATAGCCTTTAATTAGGTCTCAAAACAAGATATTTTCTAGGTCTTAGGACCTTACCCACTCAACTAAGCTTCCAATACAAAACCCCCCATTTTTCAATGCAAAGAGGGAGGGTTTATAGAAACTCATATACACAAGCCTTCCCAGACCATTCCAAAGAATCAAACATCTTCAAAATACCCTGCACAAGGTCAAAATTTCATTACATAGACCACTCCTTCAACACTTTTTCAAAATCACTCATTGGTCCCTCAAATTCTCATGGAAAAGTGCTTGTTTCAACCTAAGAACCCCATCCTATTGTCATTAGTTTCATTCCAAGGAATGTTAAACAATAAAATACCCTAATATAACAATTAAGATGCCATACCACTAAGAAAAAATTCATAACAGTAGGTGGGATGGTCATTTCATATTTAAATCCTACTAAAACCCTTGACTGGCTTGAAATGTGTAGTTTCAGAAAATTGTCAATTGCTCCGTTCAAACGTATTGTTAAGCCCTCAAAGTTAATGCATTAAAGAGTTAATACATTTTCCTACAATATTATATTAGTTTTGTATCAAGGGGAGGCTGTACAGACCCGTACTTGGTGCATGAATGTGCAAAAAAACTAGTGAATTTTTGGAAAACAACATTTTTTATCATAAAAATGGATTTCAAAATGAACAATACTCCTCCCTTCAATCCAATGGAGGTTGTTTAAACCTTTTGAAATGAAAATAAACTCACCCCAATTCCTATAACTAACAAAAAACCACCTTTGAAAGCATATAATAACTTTGTCTATGCTTCCATAGTTTGTACACATTTGTCTATGGTAGGTTAACTTTTGTACACGATGATTGTAAGTATTATTTAAATGAATCCTTCAATGGCATATATTTTTCTGTTAAATTGAATGGATACATTTTTTAGGAACTAATATTTGTCTCATTACCATGGTATAGATAAAATTATCTACCATGCCGAAGAAAAAGACAAAGAGGAAACTAATAGACGAAGAGAACGAAACCTTCAAAGAAAATGAGAGAGTTCGGGTGGCGGAATATCATGAAAAGAAGAAATTGGAAATGATTGATGAAAACCTGCCGATTGTAAACAAACCTCAACCGTAAAAAAGAGAACGGGAATTGGCAGCACAACAAGCATGAATGAGAAAGCATCGTCGTAAGGCATATTAAAAGACCGTAGTTGGAGACACACCCTCAATGACAAGTGAATATGAAGGGAGACCATTAAGCACAAGCGAATATGGAGGGACACCATCTAGCACAAGTGAATATGGATAGACACCATCTACTGCAAGTGAATATGGAGGGACACCATTTACCATAAGTGAATATTGTTGGACACCATCCAACACATCTCAAGTTGAGAGTACAACATCACTCAGAATTGACAAAGAAGGTATACCATCATCCCCATGTGAACCTCAAGGTATGTCTTCTTCTCCACCCTCGATCAAAGGTACGCAATCTAGCCCACCTGAATTAAATATTGATGAAATTCCTAATGTTGAGATGTATGTACCTAGGAGAACACCACCTAGAATTTTGTGTAGAAAGCCAAAGTATTTGATTAATATTGATGATGATATTTTGCAGCACATGGAAGGTAAGATTTAAGCACACACTTATAGAAGATATGCTGATAATATTTGTTAACGATTCTTTGAAATACTAAATGAGACTGCAAGATGTCAACTATTTGTTGAAATGATACAGAGTGTAAAGTATAGGAACATCATGAAGACTCTTGGGTTGAGAACATCGAATACATTGAGTGAAGACACTATTGTGAAGAATCTAATGGATTCTTATGAGAGTGTGGGTAAGACCTCATGCTCAAAGGATAGTAATGTCACCCGATGTGTCATTACATTGAATTTGGTAAGTTGTCAAACAAAGAGAGCTCGTCTAATTAAAAAGACTAGTGAATAAATGAGAATTAGTAGAAAAACTTTATCAAGAGCCATTCAAAGGCGACAAAGAATTGAGGGCAATGATTCAAATAAATTATGAGCATTCTCGGGGAGACTGTCATGAAAAGATAAAGAAGTTGTTGAAGCCTTGAGAACACTAATTGAAGAGTATTAGAAGAATAATACAAGGGCATCTCTGAATCAAAGGGATGTGGTAAGAAGGAGAATCGACAGTCGGAATTGTGAGCCATATCCAAAAAAAAAATTGGATGACTCAAACCCAATTTTTTCAAAAATTTAAAAATAATTATCCTCAAATTATTATTTCTCAAAGATTTTTTGAAATGCTTAAACCTTTTTATGTCAATATAATTCACACACGCACTACTTTTTTTTGTAGACTATATATTGAATTTTCTAACCATTATGATGTTTATTGTTCTATATGTTTAGATTTGCATACTAACAATTTTTGCAAGATTATGGCATACAAGCCCCACCAAAATCTTCAAGAGAGTTCTTATAAAAAAAAATATGTGAAATAGAGGATGGCTAGATATTCTATAGGATAACATGCTTGGATGGTTCATGCGAGCATTGCAGTGGCTTCCAGCGTATGCTGGTATGTCAACATATGGAAAGCACAAATGAGGTGGGAGAAAAACTAGTAGAGTTCGAGAAGTATAAAACCGTGGCATATGCTAAAAAATATGGGTCTCAAGTAAAAGGTGTGAGTTGGTTATTGAGAAGATTCCAATGTACGAATTTATAACCACATTTCGTGACAATATACTATCTGAGTATGCAATGCATAACCATAGAGCCCGATGGTTGGAAACACAATTCAAGCTATGCAAGGACACCTTTCCAGTTGGAAGCATAGTATATGTGGTTGTCTTTGCAGAGAAATACACTCTACAACCACAACATGAGGTGCAGTCACAGTATTACAACTAAACACATGTTTCGATATTTGTGCACATAACATTCATTCATGCATCTAATAGTACAGATGAGCAAAGGAAGGTATTGATGAAGTACCACTTTTACATTAGTGATGATCACATGCATTCTCTAGAGTTTGGACAAGGTTGCTTCCAGATGTTATAGTGGTTTGGCTCAGAGGGGCATAAAATACGATCGACATATAATATGGTTTGATAACTGTGTAGCACAGTTCAAGAACTTGTGCATGTTCTACTGGTTGTGTAGGATGCATGTCATTACAGGTGTTCAACATATGTGGAACTTTTGTGAGGCCGGACATGGAAAGGGGGAGCATGATGGTGTAGGAGCATGCGTGAAAAGAGCATTAGCACGAGAAGAGTTAAATTATAAAGACAGTGCAAAGTTGACAAATGCAAAATCAATCATCGAGTGGTGTAATGCTTTGATGGGTCCAGGTAATGAAGGTACATCTTTAGTTCGTAGATTTTTTTGGTTGATGGATGATAATAAAATTGCACCATATGAAGAATGTTGTACACTAATGGGATTGAGTGAGGTACACTCTTTCCTTAGCTCTAATACAGGTTCATGGAGTATCGATACACGAAATATGGCATGCTTTTATTCTGCATGTACAATGCAAGCCTAGAATGATTGTGAGTTAGGGGAGTGGGTTGACAAATGGTTCACAAGTTATCTTAGCCCATTCCACACGTATCGCCCTATGACGACATTGGAACTAACACATATGGAAGCATCAGTTGACTTTGACCACATATCAGATCTAGTTCAACTAGGTGATATATCTACTTGCTTAGTTGTTGAAATTCCATATTGTTATGTGTATGTGCAGGATCATCATGGAAAAAATAGGCCCTTAAGTGGCAAAAAATTCAGAAAAATCAGAGTTAGGAATCTTGACATAAAAATTTGAATAAGTTATCTATATTATTTCAAAAATATGTAAGAATATAATTTATAGAAAAATGAATGAAGTTTCTAAATTACTAGGTTGATTTACAAAAAAATTAAATCTATTTGGTGAAAATTTTATATTTCAATACAGTAGTACTTAAATTTTAGGGAAAAAATAAGAAGTAGGTGTATGTCTGACCACCCTAACCACATTAAAATGATAATATTTTTTTATAATATTTTAGATATAAGTAGAAGACTCATTTCCCGATACCAATGCTATCATCTTCTTTTACAGTGATACCAATGCACATTAATTTATATTGTATGCACATTAATTTGTTTGATACCAATGCTATCATCTTGTTTTACAGTGATTGGTGTCCCCTTGTAAAAAATGCAAATATATGATCCATCCAAGAGAATGTCAGCCAGAAAGCAATGCAACATCCTTATTTTGATGATCTTGACAAATATCAATCAATATTTTAAGCCATTAGAAAAGTGTGTGCAAAGCTTGGTGAGGGAATTTGAAGTTAACCTTATCATGAGCAGCTATGATGTAGACATTATAAGAGCATCTAAAATTTCAACTTACTCTATTCATGAGAGGTGTTGTGTGGAATAGGTATGTTGGAATTCCCAGTGAAGATGTATGACTAGGAGTGACTAAGTTGTGAAACCTGCATGTATCTATAAGTGTCTTCCATCTATTTTTATTTCATTTCCATTTTGGATGCTCTTTTTTTTTTCTCTTTTACTTTGCGTATTTGTAAGTAAACTACTAAAAATTGATTGATCTCTCGTTGTAGAAAATGTTGATTTAAGAGCCATCAAAGAGAATCTCAGCCAAAAAAGCAATGCAACATCCTTATTTTGATGATCTTGACAAATCTCAATTTTGATTTCAAGCCATTATAAAAGAGCATGTGAAGCTTAGCAAGGGAATGCCAAGTTACTCAATTGAAGTTAACCTCATAATGAGAACCTATGATGTAGACATTTAAAGATAATCTTGAATATATGAGTGACATTGTAAAAGATCTATGAGAATGAAGTGCTTGAAGAATTGTAATAAGATTTACTTACATAATGAAAAACTCTCAGATCTGCAATTGTAATAAGATTTACTTACATAATGACAAACTCTGAGGCATTGTAATAATATTTTCTTACATAATGCATTGTTGGGGCAGAAATTATCATGTATCCAAACCCTCAGATCCACAATTTGTCTCAAGTCAAACTCACTCCACCATGCCAAACCAAAACCCTTATTTTATGCAATATTTTATCAAACCCTAGGGTGAAACCTCATTTTTCATGCCCTTTTCCATCAAAATATATAGGGGAAACAACATAAACCCCATAAAACTTCTTCCCTTTCACTTATAAATTTCTTGTCTGATCCTACAGGATCGTGTTGGGCCCCTCTAGAAAAAACTTTCTCATTTTTGCTTATCTCAAAATGTTTTTCCCATGGCGATGGATTTTCACTTAATGGAAAAAGTGTCAAAATCAAGTTATGCAAAGTTGCAAAGTGGTGCAACTTTCATTTTGCAACTTGTGTGACCAAGCGAACTGTTCCAACATATCGGAATAGGTATTTTTATGCTAGGCATGGTCCTCTTTCACACCGAAACACGTGATTTCGCTCTGAGCTATGTTCCATCAGATCGATCCCTTAAGGGTCCAAAGTGCAAAATGGCTGCAAACTTTAGCATACTATTACTCAGATACCATGATGCTTAAAAAATTCTCATCTAATCCTAAAAGATTGCATTGGGTCCCTTTATAAAAACCTCTCTCAGTTTTGGCTATCTCAGAGTGGTTTTCCCGTGGCGACGAATTTTCACTTGATGGAAAAAGTGTCAAATTCAAGTTGTGCAAAGTTACAAAGTGGTGCAACTTTCGCTCTGCAAATTGTGTGACCAAACTAACTGATCCAACATGTATGAATAAGTATTTTTATGCTAGGCATGTTATTTTTTCACACCAAAACACGTGGAATCGCTCCGAGCTATGTTCCAGCATATCGATCCCTTAAGGGTCCAAAGTGCAAAATGGATGAAAACTTCAACATGCTATTAATCGAATACAGCGATGCTTATAAAATTATCGTCTAATCCTATAGGAATATGTTGGGCTCCTCTACAAAAACCTCTTCTGATTTTTTCTATCTCGGAGTGGTTTTCCTGTGGCGACGGATTTTCACTGGATAGAAAAAGCATCAAATGCAAGTAGTGCAAAGTTGCAAAGTGGTGCAACTTTTGTTTTCCAACTTGTGTGACAAGAAGACTGTTCTAAAATGTCCGAATAGGTATTTTTACGCTAGGAATGGTCTTCTTTCACACCAAAACACATGGAATCGCTTCGATCTATGTTCCACTGGATCGATCCCTTAAGGGTCCAAAGTGCAAAATAGCTTTAAACTTTAGCATGCTATTACTTCAATACCATGACACTTAGAAAATTCTCATTTGATCCTACAAGATGGAATTGGGCTCATCTAGAAAAACCTCTCTCAGTTTTGGCTATTTCAGAGTGGTTGTCCCGTGGCGACGGATTTTCACTTGATGGAAAAAGTGTCAAATTCAAGCTATGCAAAGATGGAAAGTGGTGCAACTTTGGCTCTACAACTCGTGTGACCAAACTAATAGCTCCAACACATCCAAATAGGTATTTTTATGCTATGCATGGTCTTTTTTCGCACCGGAACATATGGAATCACTCTGAGATACATTCCACCAAATCGATCCCTTAAGGGTCCAAAGTGCAAAATGGTTGTAAACTTCAACATGATATTACTCAGATACTGTGACACTTAGAAAATTATCGTCTGATCCTATAGGATCGTGTTGGGCCCCTCTATCTTTCCCGATTTTTGCTATCTCGAGAGTGGTTTTCCCGTGGCGGGGATTCTCACTTGATGGAAAAAGCATCAAATGCAAGCAGTGCAAAGTTGCAAAGTGGTGCAACTTTCGTTCTGCAACTTGTGTGACCAAGTGGACTATTCTAACATGTCTAAATAGGTATGTTTATTCTAGGAATGGTCCTCTTTCACACCAAAACATGTGGAATCACTCTGAGCTATGTTCCACCGGATCGATCCCTTAAGGGTCCAAACTACAAAATGACTGCAAACTTCAACATGCTATTACCTGGATACCATGAAACTTAGAAACTTCTCATCTAATCCTACAGGTTTGCATTTGGCCCCTCTAGAAAAACCTCTCTTGGTTTTGGCTATCTCGGAGTGGTTTTCCCGTGGCGGTGAATTTTCACTTGATGGAAAAAGTGTCAAATTCAAGTTGTGAAAGTTGCAAAGTGGTGCAACTTTCTCTCTACAACTCGTGTGACCAAAATAACTACTCCAACGTGTCCGAATAGGTATTTTTATGCTATTCATTATCTTGTTTCGTACAAAAACACACGGAATTGCTTTGAGCTACGTTCCACCGGATCGATCTCTTAAGGGTCCAAAGTGCAAAATAGCTGCAAACTTTAGCATGATGTTACTCATATACCATGATGCTTAGAAAATTATCATCTGATCCTACAAGATCATGTAGGGCACATCTACAAAAACCTCTCCCGGTTTTTGCTATCTCAGAGTGGTTTTCCCATGGCGGCGGATTTTCACTTGATGAAAAAAGCATCAAATACAAGCAGTGCAAAGTTGCAAAGTCGTGCAACTTTCATTCTGCAACTTGTGTGACCAAGCGGGATGTTCCAACATGTCCGAATAGGTAGTTTTATTCCATTTATGGTCCTCTTTTGCACCGAAACATGTGGAATCACTCTGAGCTATGTTCCACCAAATCGATCCTTTAGGTTGGAGGAGTCTAAAGTTGCAAATTTGTAAGTTGCTTAAAGCAACAAATTTGAAATGCAACGGTTACTTTTTTTCAAAGTTGGTTTTTAGTTAGTTGAGGGCGTGGATTAGTTAGAGAAGGGTGTAAAACACTATGTAAAGCCTTGATAGGCTCAAATGGCGGTTGTCGATGAACTTTTGGAGAAGATCTAGGGTACTGCCACAATAATGGGTTACACTTTTTGGGACATCTTGATTTTTGCTGAAATCACATATTTTTAGAAAATATAATGATTTAAGCCTTAAAAAAGTTCCATTTTAATGGTTTTAATTGAAGAGGATTTGATCAAGCCCACTTATATCAAATCCCCTTGGATAGAAAGCTGCTAGTTTTCAACCATACCTATAATGGAATCTCCTCTACACCTATCAAAATGCTGATAAAAAATCACTTTTGATTTACCTTTTAGGAGATCAAATTAATTTATTTAAAATTATTCTTTTGTAAACATGTATTCCTCATTATAAGCTTCCCAAAAAGTATAATTTCAAATATATTTAATTTTATTATTATATTTATTTTTTGTTTCTTGTGAATGTAGGTTTTTCAATGAATATCGAGGTCTTTATTTCACACATATGGAAAAATAGGAAAAGAGAGATTTTTTTTTCTTAAAAATGCATGTACAATAGATATTGATGTCCTTATTCCAACAAAAAAGAAAAAAGTTAATTCAAATGAATACAAAAAAAGTTATGCAGCTGAAAGTATAATATAGCCAAATTATAATTAATTTGAATTAGAAAATTAATTAAAAAATATATATGCAACAAAAAATTATGAACAAATATTCATCCACTAGATAATGGTGTGAAAATATTGTACTTAAAAAATTAGAACTGTATGCTTTCTATAAAAAGAGTTATACAGTTGAAAGTAAGCATCAGTTTTTGAAAATGATGTTTAGTAAAAAAAATAAGTTAATTAAAACTACATAAAATAATTCAAAATTTATTTTTTAATTTAAAAAAAAATATAATTAGATTCTCAACACAAAATTTCACAAATCACTAGTTTTCTTCATCTTCAAATTCTCAATGGTTTGACTTCTATAGGCATATGGAAGTGAAGATCTGGTGAAAAATGTTGATTTCAATGTTAAGTTTGGCCAAAAAGTGTAACCCATTATTGTGGGATCACTCTCTAATAAGAATTATTCACACTGTTCTTTTTTTTTTAGAATTTTTATACAAACTTGTTGATCCCGTACTTGGTATGACCTCTAGCTTCCTGTACGATCCCAAGGCTGACATGGATTGAAAGAGGGTTGAATTCACAAGAACCCATCTCTCATGATAATGAATGGCCCACTTAGCACTCATTGCATCTAGGTGATGCTCACAGAGGTGAGGCACTAGGCCTTCCCGGGAGGTCACCCATCCTATTATTACTCCAACTCAAGCGCTTAACCATGAAGTTTTTTCCCCAAGGTTAAGCCCACTTAGCTTGCAACCCCATTTACAAAACCTTCAACAAGTGTTGTGCCTTATGAAAAATTCATTATAGATCCCCTTTAGCTCATAAATTGATAAGTAGGAGGTATTTTCTACAATGTGTCAAATTGTGATATTGCTATCAGGATTCAATTGTGTAGTTTTCGAGTATAAAAGAGAATAAGAAGGGAAGATCAAGGTAATCAATTTGCAGAGTTATTTTTATTATTGAATTACCTAGTGTGGGATTGGTCTATATGAGCAAAAATTTATAATATGGGAGTATACGTTTCAAGCATATAATCCAGAAAGGACTCAAATTAAGATGCATGAGTACAAATTATCGATCAGGAAAGACATCCCAATTCTCAAGGACTATATATCAATGATAGGCAGATTCATACTCAAAGCTAGCACATGATTTTAATTGATTAATTAGAAATAACTATTATATTTATTTATCAAATTAATATTTGAATTAGGCTTCATATTTAGAATTTGTTTCATTTATAATTTGGGGACTCCGTTATCTATCTTAATAATATTGGATGAAAACCTTTGTCAATCCAATAAGAAATAAATCAAAAATCTATTGATTCAAAGCTCAAGTCATTACAGTGGTATTAGAGCGAATGAACCTACCAGCCTTTGGGTATTGTAACAAATTGACTTTCCATTGGAAGCATGGCAACCGATGATAGTGGTTGGAAAGATTACTTTATGAATCAGGTAGTAAGATTAGTAGTTTATCTTAAAGGAATGCCATTATGGTCACATTGAAAAGAATAGAAGAATGATTAGGATTTATTGAGAATTCATTTGTAGTATTAGATATAGCACTAGCTTTTACATTATTGCACATGATTGCAGATAGTTTCAAAGATCTAGATGACATCAATAGTTCACATTACTCAAGAAGGATGAACATCTTAAAGACATTTGCGGAAATCGGGACAAGTAACCTTCTTGTGGACTTAGGGTTGCAAGATATGATCTACAACATGTTCCTCCATTTCTTCAGTAGGATCAAGAACACACATAATGAAGGTGTGTTTGCAGCCATGAAATATTATGGATCGAACTACCCAAAAGAGTTATTTTTTATCTCGACCAACCATATCTATACTATGGTTTTTTTAGAAACAAGGATGGGTTCTCTCTTCATCGGCATACACATTATTATTTGATGTGTTCACACCAGTGTTACAAGACTTGGACTCACCTTGGACTTGAAATCCAATTTTTTACTTGGACTCAGGCTCGAAGCCCAAACTCGACAAATAGAAAAACCTAAGAAATTCAAAGATTTTTAAGGATTTAAAACCTGTTTCATGCACCCTTTAATAAATAAACCTTAAAGACACAATAGAATTATCAAATAGAAATTACTATGATCCCATACACAAACATACATCAATCACATAAGTATAAGCACAAATTTTAGCTGAAGGAAATAACACATTTAGATATATAAATATTGTGATATTGCTATCAGGATTCAATTATGTAGTTTTACAAGTCAAACTCACTGACCCATCATTCATGAGTAGTGGATCACAAGAACCCATCTCTCATGATAATGAATGGTTCATAACGAGGAAGATAAATCTTCATACATTTCTTCTATCACAAATGAGATAAGTGCTTGGTTTCATGAAGGTCATGAGGCAACCATTAATGGGGAGTGGATACATGAAGAACCGATGGAGAATGATAATGGCTTCAGACCTACTATAAAGGATAACTTTTTTCGTTTCAACAAGCCTATGAAGAATGCATGTGAAACTCCTTTGGACATTGAGGGTGTTCTTACTCCATCTCAAGGATCATGCATTGAGGATGACATAGACCAATGCAAGGTCTAATAAATTAATAATTATACACATGAATAAGTCAAGCATGTACATGTCAATAAGGGAAGTAAAAGTACTCAAAAACACGTAAGCCTCAAAAAGTATACACACGAATACATAGTATACACAAATTAAAACAAAGTATATGCACAAATACAAGGTATACGCATCAAAACACGTAAGCCACAAAGTATACATTCAAAAACACGTAAGTCACAAAGTATACACATATGTTGTAAAGTATACACTTGAATACACGTAACTCATATCTACTAAACCATCAATTTAGAATGCAAATATGGACAGGCATCGATAAAAGATATTTGTTTTAACCAAATAGCCATGTAGGAATACATCAATATATGTCAATATAAGTATGAAATATATGTACAAAATAGCCATATAGGCTTACAAAAATGCCATATAGGAATACAATGTCAAATATTTCCAATAAAAAATATGTACAAAACTACCATGTAGGCATACAACAAAGGGCTCCGGAATCAAAAGTCATTGCTCTCCATGATTTGGAAATAAAATATTTCCCTTTCCTTTTCGATCGGATGGAGATAGGTTTGTCACTCATTTTTGTTGCGCTCGAGGAGTGCTCTTGCTGCTCCTTCTAGGGTTTAGTTCATTGTGAAGTTTTAACTGTTACAATAATAAGACATGAATATATAGAAATTACATTATAAAAAATGATATATTCGACATAATAATCACTTATTGTCATCTCACGGTCACTCTCCATGAGGTAAATATTCTCACGCCCATGCTCAAGCATGCTCAAGCCCTATATAAACCATACAAATAGAAATTAAACTACATGAATCAATAATGGTTTGATTTTTCACTAACTAACATCTATAACAACAAATGTAAATTGAAATTTACTAATTTGCCTCATACCTCTCCTATCAGAGCCATTGAGGATTATATAGAATATGTCACACCAATATCCATTGCCCTCATCACATTTAGAGGTGTATCGTCGTGCAACATCTAAAAATAAAACAACAAATTATACAACGTAATCAACGATGTGCATATAAACTACACAAATCTATTAAGTACTTGATTCATTAGTTAAACTCTTTATTCTATTACCTCCATGTAGTTTTGAGTAAATCCACCGCCACTAGGAAGTGTTCCATCAAAAACTCCAATATTAGTTTGTTCAACATCTAAACTCGCATATTAAATTACCATTCATAAAACAATGTTATTAACATGCAATACATTTATAATTGTTTACTGGTTACATACCCTAGTGATAGGTGTACTATAGAAATAAGTTGGTGGGGGGCCAGCATATCCAGTCTCAACACTGTGATCCTGCAATTTTATTAAATTCATAAAACATTTTTAGTTCATCTTGCATTTCAAAATCAAAATTTAGTAAATTAAATTCAATGAACATGCACTAAATTTTACCTGACTATCAATGCCATATGCTTGATGCAAAATGTCAGCTGCCCTCTCCATCTCCATAGCTGCAGATGGATCTTACGTACTAGTCTCCTGAGTGTCGGTGGGGTCATATGAACAAGTAGCCCCGCAAGATTGACACACATGTGTCCGAAGGCCACCACTCAAAGACTCCCCTAGATGGCGTTGTAGAATAGGGCTAGTATGATGGATGACACTCTGGGTCAAAGTGTTGATCACCTACAATGTCTCTACGTCAGCACTTTCTTTCACGACGAAAGGCATAACAACATGCTCACAAGGTGGCCTAGCGAAACAATCCATAAGCACCTTCTTTGGAAGGGTTTTCAAAAAATTGATGCTAATTAAAAATTATACATTTTAAAGTTTTTAATCATAATTTATTTTTATTACTTTGTATATCAACAATTTTCTCATTACTAGGAATGATCAATCACTTATAGATGAAGTGAAGGAAGGCATGATGACCAATTTTGAAATATTTGATCTTATATTAATTCATTAATTTATTGGAATCAAACTATAGAAATTTGAGATATATTCAACAAACACATAACTTTGGATTGAAGTATTCAAAGAATGAAGGCTTTTAAACTTATTTATTTTTCAAATTCAGATTGGTTAGATTGCATAGACTCTAGAAAATAAAATTTTGATTACTACTTTAATCTTAAATTTGTCATTGTATTGTGGAGTTGTAAGAATCAATCTAATGTTGCATTATCATCCACTTAAGTTGAGTACAAACTAGTTGTTATAGCATGTGAAGCAATATGGCTTAGACAACTTGTTAAGGATCTTCATCACTAATGACCTAAACCCTTGATTATGTATTATGATAATAAAACTATGTTGGAGATGTGCATGAATAGAATGTTCCATGCTCACACAAAGCATACTGAAATACAATATTACTTTATTTTTGAGCATGTCGTTAATAAGGAAATTGAACTAATTTTCACACAAACAAATGAGTAGCTTGTAAATGTTTTCACCAAATCTTAGAGTAGAAATATGATTTGTATATTTTCATGAAGTAATTGATTTTAAATGTTCTTCATTTGTACATGGATAACTAATAAGCCTATCTGTTATAAACAACCTCCATCATCTAATTTCTCTTTGTGATGAAATAAAGTTTACAAGTGTATATTAGAAACATAAATTCTATTTAATCACACTCTAAAAATATTCGCTATCATAAAAACATAACTGTTATGTAAAAACATATTTGCTAAAATATATTATCTACTTAAAAAATGCTTACATCCATAAATTAGATATAGAAAAATCTATTGAAAGCTCTCCAATTTCCACACTCATAATATATATAATATACCAGGTTGCTTGTGAGGTATACATCACCATTTTGCAAGTAATTATATCAATTCATTTTTTCGAATATTAAATTATCATTAACAACCTTCAGTGCTTGATCGTAGGCCTTGTACGTACACGATATATATATATAGAATGAAAACTCAAAGAACAGGCTTTCCTGATTACGTGACAAATACGATGACAGAAAGAGGAATAGCACTTCATGGGCACTACGGCATATCTTGGGCTGCTGCTTTGAGAACAAATAATATTCCCACGTTATAAAACTTATCTTGTATACATGCACAACATAATGATGTTTCCTATTTGCCTACTCTCTCATGCAGAGTGTCCTCCATGGCGGATTTCATTGCTCTTTAAATGATAAAATAAAATAAAATTCATTCACTATCAGTCACACGATCATACAATTTCACTTTTCCTTTTGTAACTTTCCTTTACAGTTTCACTTTTCGTTTTAAATAGAAATTAATGGAAGTTTGGATGAAATGGTGAAGGTTAAATGCGGTTCTTTAGTCTTGAGCATTGTGAGATTGTTTTAGAAAGGCTAAAACAAGAATAATAACAAAACCATTATATCATATTATAAATATATATTAAATCAATTTAAGAAGTAAGATGTAAAATAATACAATAGAAGTTTACAATTGTCAACAAATTGTAAGTTGAATTCATGGTTAGTTTGAAATAAACGAGATGCATATCGCCACAAGCAATGATGAATTAAATTACATCCTTATCACAAGGAAAGTAAGAGCCGCCATATAAGAAAATGAAAGTCAATATAAGATAAGATTTAAGACGGTAGAACATCCACGTATAAGCCGTAGTACGAAAAAGGCTATTAGTCCTCTTCTCACGTATCTCCTATTCCCTCCTCCTCCTTCCCCCTCTCTATATATAGCGAGGAGAATCCCTGCTTTGAGGCATTGAAGCTTAAAACAAAAGCTTAACGTTTAAGACAAAGCATCTCCTCTTCTTACATACAACATGGTGATGTATTCCTCTCAAGCAGCCTGGTATGGATCTCTGATTTCTTTCTCCTACAGATCTAATCTTTCATTTCAAATTTCCATTCCTTTGCACATTACTGACAACTGGCTTTGGTTTTGTTTCCTTTTCTTGAATTGACAGGTCTTTTCTAGTGTTCGCAGTAATACTGCCCTTCGCTTATGGAGATGGTGTATTAGACATTTTGGGGGAACCTGTGGTAACCGGTACTGAATACAACATCTTACCTGTAAATGGTGGTGGGCTTAGATTGAAGATGCGGAATAACAGCTGTCCAATGTACGTGGTTTACAATAACAATGGAGATGGTCTTCCCGTGATCTTCACGCCTTATGAATATGTGAAAGCAATCACCGAAGATGCCGATTTGAAGGTGGAATTTTCTGCTGCTACAATTTGTGTGCAATCCACGCGGTGGAGGATCGGATCAGATTCCGAACTGAACAAATCTTTCATTTATGCAGGAGACTCATCTTCCTCTTCTTCAATTGATCTGGATTACTTTAGGATAAGCAAAACTGAAGGCGATGGTAGCAATGTTTATGAGCTGTCTTTTTGCCCTTCTGTGTGCTCAACTTGCAGGCCTGCATGTGGGTCATTGGGTATTTACAGTGATCAAGATGGAAACCAGTGGCTCGTCAAAGATAGTGAGATCAATCCCCTGAAAGTACAGTTTCAAAGAGCATAACTCCCGTTGTTAGTATTTAGGGTTGAATCATTGTAAGCATATAGAATAAAACAGCCCTCTAATGAAGCTTGGAAATAACAGCGCCTTCCTGTGCGCTCCTGTCATTCATTTCATCAAATTATGAATGAAGTAAATAAACTCTACAAAGAGTGTTTAAGCGATAAACTCTACGTATTTATATGGTGTGAACAAAATAGTTTGACCTTGGGATGCTTTGTCCACAATTGACAGAAGATTTTAAAAATGTCGTGTATGCATATATTTTTATAGAATATTGTAATCCAGAAACGATTAATTTAAATAGCTGGCCTGAGGATAAAGATATCATAATCGTTTAGAACATTAAATATAAGGGTTTTAAGTATTGAGTTGGAAGAACAATGTTAAAATAAAATTCTAAAGTAATAATCAATTTTTTTTTTCATTTAGGTTATTAAACATAGTTAATTAGATGTGTTGTGATTAATTTGTTTTACATAATTGTAAATCATTCTATTTTAATTTTAAATTTTGTATTATGTGTATTTGATTTTTAATTTTTAATTTTAATTTGGTGTATTATACAATTTTATTGTTTAATTCATTGAATTATTTAATATTTAGTAATTCTTAAAGATTGGCAATATTTAAAAATATCTTAGAGGTAAATAGATCACAAGTCAAGTGATTCTCAAGATGAGCATCCAAATTCCTAGAATTTCAAAGATTAGAGTAGCTTTATAAGGGAGCAAGGTATGTGGAAATTGTTGGGATATTTTCAATCTTTATCTAGTGAATTAGCATCAAACATTTTTTTCTTAGGCTATGATATCAATTGGTAACCTTAATGTGGAATTTTTTTGATTAGATCCATGTTCTTTATGATGCTTAAAATCAACCAACATAACATGCTTAACAACACCACCTTATCTAAACTTATAATAACAATAAGTAAAAGATAACATCAACATAAGATAGCAACAAAGTGATACAAGTAAACAACATAAAAGCATCACATGACACCAGATCTATGTGGACAAACAATTGGAAAAAAATATCCATCAAGAAGAGAGGGCAACTATACATTATCATTAAGAAATTATTACAGTTTTTCAAACACTTCCATTCTCCTCTTTACCTCCAATATGGTAGCACTTATGTACCTATGAAAAACCTCCTTGTACTCCAACATGTTCCTTCTTAGATTATTTTACTTTTAGTAAAACTCTACTTTCAATTGTTCCACACATTTTCCACATCCAAGGAGTTAAATTTATAGAGTTCTAAAGAAGTCTTATGCTCAAAACTTGGTGCCCAAAGATGATTCTTCATTACAAACATCTCATCCTTTGATTTTCCTCTTAGGAATGTGTAAGGACACAATTTTTGGCTCCAAAAAATTTCCTTCCAACCTAGGTGCCCAAAATTGGAAATGAAACATCACATGAAATTCCATAAATGAATGAATATTAAGAGACACACTTTTCCTCTTTCCAAATTTCCACTTGGACAAGCCTAACATTCACATTTTTTTCTCTTCACTTATCTTTTACCATCCCATTCTAGGAATTCACAATTGGAAAAAGTTAATTAAATATTTTAGTACACAAATCACCTTTACCACTACTAATAGAACCCTTCATCTATTATGAATGTATTACAATAATGGCAAGAAGAAAATATTATAAATTATTCTCCAAATATACCTTAAGTTTCTAGAGACACTTTTCTAGAATTTTGGGACCATATAATATGACATGGGATTTACAAAATAGATAAAACCTTAATCCTAACATTCCCCGACTTGAAATCATACATTATCAATACATCCACAGAAATCACAATCAAGGGAAAAATCATCTCTTAACCAATCTTGTACCACCTAAATCTTCACGTCTCATGCTCCAACAAGATATTTGCAAAATCAACCATGATAACCACCATCAAGAAATAAAGGTTTCACATCATGTCACCCATAATAAAGCAAGGAACATGTCAAGGTATAACATATCAACTATCACTATAACCTACACTACTATTTAGACGAACACACACATCTAATTATAATGATAATAAATGGCTCTTAGTGTCTACCACAACAAATTTTAACTTATCCAATTTAACCATACTTCAAACAAGGGAATACAAAAAAACGTAGGAAGAAATCTAGGCTATGAACATATCAACCCACATATGTAATCAGGTCCCTATATCCACCACTCTAAGAATCCATCATTTAATATCAACACAACGTACTAAAGAAAAAATGAACACAAATAATTCTAACTAACAAATTTGAAATCAACACTAAATCAATCATGTGGATATATCTATAGTCCACATCTAAAGCATCCCACTAAAATCAATAGGTTGTGCACACCTACAAACTACATAACTCATAGAAAACATATACAACAAGAAAATTCATCCTCACATTAGTATCATACAAATTGAAATAACAATGATAACTTGCCAATGAAGAGACAACATATCCAAGAACTCCAATGGCATGTGTAATGTCAAATTTTAAAATATGATAATTTTTTTTACCAAATTCTTCCTATAACACATCTCATAGACAAAGTAGCTAATTAATCTATCACATAGTGTCAAGGAAACATGATATGAAAATTACATCTCTCATTTTCAAACTAAATATCTCTCCCAAGTCCTCCAAACCAATGAATAAAAAGATAAATGAGCTACCAAACTATTGTTAAAAATAACGAATTACAAAAAGAAGTATTTGACTACATACAAACCTCAAATCCATAAACAAAAGAACCTCTAGAAATAAGATAAATTTCTTAGAAAGAGAGATATCATGAATGAAACCATGTCCTTGTACCACACTAACATGTTCCAAGATTTGTGATGTATGATCTCCTCCAACATACCAAAATAAAAAGATATCAACGTTTAACATTCTAATCAAATGAAACATGAAAGTAATAAATGCAAATCTCTCAAAACAAAGGTGGATAAAACTAAACTTTCCATAATACTAGGAATCTACCCAAAGCCACCAACCATTTCTTGTACCACTCCAAGAAAGTCCTCTAAATTAGTTCTATATCTCAAGATCAAAAGTAGGAGAATAATGCAAATCAATGACACCATGCACCTACTTCTCAATAATATTTAAAGATCACAAGACAAATGTACATGATAAGGTAGTATACATACAAAGAATGCATATGATAAGAAAGTTGACAATACCTCTTAGATCATTCACATGCTTAGGAGACCAAGAGTGGGATAAAATATTAACATTTACGTACAACACAAAGAAATAAAATCTAACGACAAATGGAAATATTATCTTCAAGTCCATAATGTTTTCACATCCATAACCAGTTTTAGGCTCCTTAATTTTTCTATGAAAATCCTCATAGTGAGTAACATTCCAAGTCATATTTCTAAGTAGAATAGATATCTAGCCTCACACAAGACTATCTAGTCTTTATGAGGATACACCAATCATTTAATGTAAACTTAAAATGTGAATTACATAATAATTAAGCTCCAAGAAAATGATAAAAAACCAAAAATAAAGAGAATTGCATCCTCTCCAAATTAGGATCATAAACGACACCTTGAAAAAAAACTTAAAGAGTCCATCATGGCAACCAAGATGCTAGCATTCCTATAGAATATGAAGATGTAGTGTAGAAACATTTATCCCTTTACATTTTCATACTATTGTTTGTGCCCTCCTAATTAAATTAGACTTAATTATGCCTTAATAAGACCTATTTTACATCTACACTTGCCTAATAAATTATATTTTTTGAAGGGGAAATCCGATAATAATTAATGCCAACACATAACACTTTACCTTGAGTAATGTGTGTTCTAAGAATATGGACTTGCGACCCATTCACCCATGGGAAAATAAGTCCTCCATAGGCCTTTGAACCAAAATTTAAAATATGTTTTTGGTGGTATTTTAAGGTCCCTGAATCCATATTTCATTGTCGGCTTGTAATATTTGAATTTTGAGAAATTAAGGATACATACCTATAAATACAAGGTTATTTTCTAAGTTTCACCTATTAAATTCAAGAGAACTTCAAGACCACTTTGATGAGAGCATTCCTAAAGCTAATATTATGATCAAGAGCATTCAAGAGCGGATTTATCAAGAATTTTCTAAAGCAATCAATATCCGATTGTCATGTCAAATTCTTCTTGCATCATGCATGTTTTTGGAGCTAACATTGTGGTGTAGGTTTCAAGATCAGGTGAAGCATTCAAAGCCATATTTCAAGCATCAAATATCCACATCCATTGAAGCCATAGCATACAAGATTTCAATCTTTCCAAGGAGAAAGGTTTTGTTGAGTGGTAACATGGTGCTGTTCATTCATCATTCCTCTCATAATTTCATTATTTCAATTCAAGATTTAACTACCAAAATGGGGTTTGACCAAGGAAAACCCCCATTCACCAAAAATTTAAAAAAACCCTCTTTTTTTATGTTCTAGATATAGGTTCAAGAAGGATTGAAGACCTTTTGAAGTGCAAGATTGGAAAAGTTGTCAAAGTTGTCAAATCATGGAATATCATCTACAAATATGATAATTGACTTTCTGACACTGAAACATGGACAAATCAAAAGCTACAAATTAGTATCAGAGGCTCCCAAAAATTTGTTGAAAACCCTGACAAAAGACCCATTCGCCCATGGCTGAATGAGTCCCATGCAACCTTCAGAAAGTTCCTTTTGGTGACTAGTAAACATCATTCTTCCATTTTCATATCTACAATAAGTTGTTCATTTCTATCAATATTGAGCTTTGTATTTTTGTTGTAAGAGAGGGGGACCAACCACACCAAGGCTCCATGTCACGAAGAGCCGAGAGTAGAGGGTTTCCTTGAGTTACCTCACTCTAAAAGATTTTTTGGGATAAGGATCAAGAATGATGGGCACTATAGCATACTTCTATCACTCTACAGACCCTGAACTTAGGTTTGGGCTAGGCGAGCTAGTTTTTGGAGTTGGTAGTGTGTCGCAAACATCTCTTTGTTTGAGGATGGCAATACAGTTTTTGGATGACAACGCAACACACTAGCATCTCACAGTCATGGTGGCGTCTGTACTCAAAAAATGGTAAACAGAATACAGACCGCCTAAAAATTAACTAATAGCCTAGCAAGTCAGTTTCAATGGTAAAAGTAGAATGATAAAGTATAAGAAATAGAAACGAAGATGATAAAGCAAATAAATAAAAGCTAGGGTGATGAAGATAATCTCATAAAAGCGCTTGTTCACAAGCTAGCTCCAAATGCACATTCACCTACACATAGAAAGAGGGGAATTTTTGGGGCTATATAGGGGCCTACCTCAATCAAACCCTCATTTTGGTGTTTCCACCTCCAGAGATAACCAAAAGCCAATGAAATAGAGTATGCGATAAAGGAAATAAAGTAATAAGCACTCAAAAATAGTGTTATGCTACTCATTCAAATCACAAAGGAGAGGAGTGAAACGTTACCCCCTCTACCTAAAAAGCTCACTAGCTAATGAAGTTGATATGGACTTGGCAAAGTCACCATAGCCACAACTGTGATGAAGGGAGGTCTCACAAGACTCCAAGCACACACTTCTATGGCTTGCTTCACACTTGGAATGTTGAGTTGATGGAGTGATGTTGTTGTAACGCAGTGTTGGAATGTTGCTTGAGTAGTGAAGCAAAGTACAAAAATGCTAAAATAACATGAATTTGTTACTAGAGATTGAAATGAGAGGAGAATAGATGTTTTTTAAGGTGGGATAGGAAGAATCTACCATTTTTGGGGTTGGTTGGTCGAAGGACATTATAATTCAACCTCAATCGGGTGTGTAATCCCTCTGCCAACTTTAGATGCAGGAATCTTTCAAGGATGATAGCGTGTCGCATGGACATCTATGTGTCGTGTGTGTATCCCCAACAAATATTCTCTCACCGACACAAAGGATAGATGCCAAGGGAATGGAAGTAAGTTGGGTGATGTGGAATTTCACCTTCAGATTTCATTTTCTAAGGTGAGGGTGCGTGAAAGGGGAATTTGTGTAAGGGGTGAAAATTTTATCCTATACATTCTTCCCCCACTTTAGCGAGCACAAATACTGATGAGTGCTTCGATAAAGTAGATTGAAGAAATAGAAGGTTTATAAATTTATACCTAAACTGTCAAGGAAGCAAACCACAATCTAGTGAGCTCAAAAGCACAAAACAAGCAAAGGATTCCACAGGTACTCTTCCTGAGGAGTTTTGAACAAAAAACTCCATATTCCCACAAAATTATGAAGCTACTCACCGAAGGCCCTCATACCAATAATGAACAAATCTTGAATGATGAAAGTGTCTCACAGGCCCATAGACTTGCAAGGAGGCAGCTCACAATATCTCTCACATGAAGGAAGCCCTGTGAAGCAAGCACCTTATAGACTCACAAACTACAAGGAGGCATCCCCCAAGATCTCCCTCATGGAGGAAACCCGATGAAGCAAGTGCCTTACAGGCCCACAAACCTGCAAGGAGGCATCCCCCAAGATCTCTCACATGGAGGAAACTCGATGAAGTAAGCACCTTATATGCTCGTAAACCAGCAAGGACACATCCCCCAATATCTTCACATGGAGGAACCCCAAGAAGCAAGTTCCTTACAGGCCCATAGACCTACAAGGAGGCATCCCCAAAGATCTCTCACATGGAGTAAACCCAATGAAAGAGAGCTTTGTAGAGTCGGAAAGCGGCTTCACAGGAACACCTGTGAAGCGACATGTTAATCCATAGATAAAACATGTTAGGAAACACAAAGCAACCATGCAAGAAATGAAGCAGATAGTCACATAGACCATCGACAAATTGGAAGGTTTTCAAAGGGTTCCCTTAGGAACCCAACGTGAAGAGGGGTCCACTCAAGGGACACGATGTTTGAAAGTGCAAAAGAGATCAATTAATCATCAAAGAATCCTTTTGAAAGATGTTCACTCCATCAAGGAATTCGAAAGGAAGAAAATGTTCCATAGCGAAGGGAAGTTCAAAGTTTCTCCCACCTTCGAGAAAAATTTTCAAGTTCTTTCTTTGTCAACCCATGATGAAGAAAACACATTCTGCTAGGGGTCCAAGTCAAGAATGTGATTTTCTTGAAAATTTTTGTAAAGGTTTTCAAGCAAAGATCCATTGAAAACTAATGCATTTCTTGAAAATCAAAGCACCATGAAAGAGGCATTGTCACACATAAGAATGATAACTCAAGCAAATAAGAGAGAAAGATAAGAAAAGAGCAAAAGAGAGATAATCACAAATAGACAACATAGGGGGATCTGGTTTTGCGAGGTCAGATCTTCTCATGAATTTATAAATAATAGGTAACTATGGTGCAAGGAAAAAGATCATCAATCCCCACTAGATTACAAGGAATGCATGAAAAAAAAGTAAAAATAAAAAATTGGGTCAACATGGAAGGGAAGCCTAAATGCCCCCAACACTTTGCATCATCCCCAATTTGTCAAAAATCAAACACAAACATAGAAGAATGATGATACAAATAGAACAAGGTTCATGACAAAAAATCACTCCTATATCTAGTCACCAAGAAGAGTGACAAGGGTCATCTAGGGACACATAGCACATGTACGGGGGAACACATTACACACACACTTCTAATCTAAAGATAAAGAAGAGGCCTCCCCCTAACACTCATCGACCAATAGGTCATCCGCTTCCCAATCTAGATCATTATAAGGTGAAGGCGAATGAGCTTGTAGTGGTGGAATATTAAGGGGAGGAAATTTCGACCCTCCCATAACAAGGGTTAAGGAGGAAGTCCTCGCAAGGTCTTCCCCACTCAACTTTTGTGGAGCTACATGGTTAGCAATTTCGCAAAGAACACTAACAAGGCTTGAACTTTGTCTAGAGAGTTGAACATGCACTTTACAGGAGTGCCATGTCAAATCTCAATGGATGGAGAGGATGATGTTTGAGATTCATTGCTTGGCTCATCGAGTTACTTAGGAGTGGTGGCAAACTCAAGAGAAGCCAGATCTTGCTCGGTAACTAGAATGGAACAAGCTAGCATATGACCACCTTTTGGAGAAGGTGGGATCCTCTTACACCCTCTATTACTAGAAGGGTCAACCTCCACCTTTTGCTTCATTGGGGAATGTGAACTCCTCACATATGAGGTAAGAGCTATAGAAGAGGAGGAGGAGAAAATCACAGCAGACACCACTTAGGTATTCGACATGTCCATAGGTTTAGGAAACGGTAGGATGTCTGGAAGGGACATCAAAAAGGGTGGCTTAGTCAAGGGGGCGATAAACACCTGCACCTTTTTGAGGTCAGACATGTTCACACTCATAATAGGAGCCAAAAGAAAGACTAAACTTGATTGAGCGGAAGTAGAGGGGAGGAGAGAGGACATATTAGGAGACCCTGGTATAGGGGTGGTCATTTCCTCTTCCTTTTTTTGCAAAGCAACCTACTTATTTGCTAGATCCTTTCACTGATGCTTGCGCTCACACGCAAGGCAGTTTCTATGACTCTTTGAGCTAGAGGTTGGGAGTTGTGAAGGGACATAGGGCTCCTGCTCAGCCATAGGGGTGTCTAATATAGTCATTTTTAATGGAGGGATAGGCTCCTAAGCAGGAGCAGGAGGAGAAAATGGAGAAATAATGGTGGGAGTCAGCTCTAGTTCCTCGACAGCGGGCCTCTTCTTGTTTACTTCTTTTGGAGTAGAAGTGATGGGAGGCCACAAAAGCTAAGACATAGAGGATTCCCCATAGGGACCCTTTCTTCTACTATACAGGTAGGGACAAGGTCTAGTAGGTGCAGTAGGGAGGTCCGAAATCCTAATCTTAGGTCGACACCAAGTAGGCACCATCAAACTCCTTAAACAGAATCTAGGAGTAGATATCCAAAAATATTTCTCAAAAAGAGGAGCGAGAGAGGCACCCAAAGGACAGGCTAGCTTCTATTTTCCTTTTCAGGAAGAGGGGGAAGCTTGCTACTGCTCTACCAGAAAGGTCAGTTTTGGTTGTCCCTTGCCCCCGATCTTATACTTCACATAGTTCATGTAAAGTAGGTTCGTTCTTAGGGGGAGAAAACTATCCAAGGCGGGCCAAAAATGATCCAGCGCGTAGCCCCCACAAGACACCAATGGTTGGTATGCAATGTCATGCACCACATGCACAATACCTTCATGGGATAATTTTAAACACTTTTGAATGACAGAGGTGATTCCATTCATGGAATATAGCCGTGGTATGCCTAGCTTTAGCCTAAACAAATCCGACTCTGGGATAACATCAAAGACTGTGTCTACAGCCCTAGGTACAACAAGGAAGGATAGGGCTATTGAACCATACTTGTGGTTTGAGACAAAGACCATCGTGTGTGTGGATGGTAGACTTCAATTTTCCATACTCCTCCCTCTAAAATGAATTCAACAATTTTATTTCTTCCATAATGACATTCACTTGACTCATAGGGTCAACTAAGACCCCCATCACAATGTTTCCATTGAGGCAAGAAATAATATAGAGAGTAGAAGGCTTATTTTTTAAGGGCATATCCTATAAGGTGAATGCCACATCTAGCAAGTCGGTCACAAGATGCATTGTAGGAGTAATTGTGACCATGTTAACATATGCCTTGGGTTGAGTGGTAGAATCAAAGGGATCAATAATTAAATTGGTAGAATGCAACAGGAAAGGGTTTGTGTATATTTGCAACTCACTATTTTCTTTTTCCACCAACTTGTTTACATTTTGTTTACTCCCATCGAGATGAATAGTATCTCATGACATAGGCATATACAACATTAAATATCATGTTCATTGACTTGATGGTACTAATAGAAGGTATTTTCATCATACCAATCAAGGTAGGGCTCTTTGAGAGGCTTGGGGTTCTTCAAGGTTATGATCGTATCCTTCAGCAACTTCTGCAAGATGGAAGAATAAGATTCTACTAACTTTGTAAAATTTCTATTACGCTTGAGTTCGTTATCATTCATCACGACTAAGTATACATTTGCAATAGCCTTGCCTTTTCCTAAGATTGATACAATAGATCTACCTTCTAGATGGGAGCACGAGGAGGGTCCCCCGAACTAAACTACCATCTGTTGATATTCATGTAATGCCACACAAAAATGTGTGAAAGAAGGATACTTCATAAGGGTGAAATTTTCCTGCCAAGGTCTCAGCAAGTCCCCTATGAATACCTTCTACATGTCAGAATTGAGTAGCATGTACAAGATTTGCGAGAAGAGCATTTGATACTGCACAATGAAATCAGATATATTTTCATTATCCCCTTACTTGCATCATACGAGATTTGAAAATTTCATCTTTGGTTCGATGTTGGCTTGGAACTATTAGAGAAATTGATTCACAAGTTGATCAAATGAGAAGATAGAATTATCAAGTAAGAAATAGTACCATTCGATTGCTGTGTCCTTAAGAGATCAAGGGAATAATTTTTTCATCAACACATCATGATGGAAGAAGTCTATACACATGGCGTTAAAGGTAGACACATGCATTTTTGGGTCCCCTTTGTCGCAATTTTTTTTGAATTTGGGAATCTCCATTCCTTGTGGGAAGGGAGTGTTTAGGATTATCATTGACAATTTTCTATGTTGGAAGAAGGGCTGAAAGATAGATTGGGCAGAGGCCTAGGCGAGACTCGCTAGTTGGTTCTGCATGCGACCCATGTTCTAAAGCAAGGTGTTCAAAACAAGGTGATTAGATGATAGAGGACCAGTGGAACCTCCAAAACCACCACCACGAGCACCACCTTCAGAGCCGCCTCTGAAGCCACCGCAAGGACTACCACTATGACCTCCATCGAAGCCACCAATACTAGTAGGGACTCCACCAAAGCTACCTCCACTATCAAAGCCACCTCCACTACCAAAGCCACCTCCACCAGTGCCTCCTCCACTGCCAAAGCCACCGCGACTCATTCCACCCAAGCCTCCACTACCAGGGGCACTGGGAGGAGTGAAATTAAACCCAAGGGGTGTTTTGTGTACCTTGAGAATGTGGGACTCTTGAGGAGTAGAAGAGTACTAATTGTGGACCTTGATTTGGTCATGCACATGGATGTAGTAGGCATTGAAACACCTAATTTTCTTTCATAGGCATTGAGCACTTCTCCTTTGGTGGTGCTCGATCTAGGCCTATGTGAAGGTACATAAGCTTCAATTAGATCGGTGAGGCCATGTAGAAATTATATGCCTATTTGATCTCTCCCTAGCAGTTGTTTCACCTTTCTTGCAAGCCTAGTAGCTCTTGCCATGCTTGGTACCTTCTCTAAGTGATTCACAAGGTATAACAATCAGTTATCTAATGCCATGAGGATTTCAGTGGGAACATGCATAGCATCATCCTCATTTATAGATGATCGCATAGGGGATGTTGGAGGGGTAGGTACACAAGTGCTTTCTTCCATAAAACCCATCTCATCTGCATAGTTCATAGGAAAGCCAGTAGTAAACTCATTAGTTAAACTAGTGAGAAAACTTGGGGTGAAGATAGAGGTGACCTTAATCTTCTCCATTAACAGGTGTCACACACTTCTCTTGACAATGTACTCAAAATTCATGGACTAGGTTGTGATGCTCAAACCTCCACAACACTCAGAGTTACAATAATCATGAGGTACACGGGAGAAGTATCAACACAAACAAATGGGTAGACGTTGTTCATGTCGTGTTCACTAAAAATGTAAGAGAGGGGGACCAACCACACCAAGGCTCCAAGTCACAAAGAGCTAAGAGCGGAGGGCTGCCCTAACTTACCTCACTCTAAAAGATGTCTTGGAATAAGGATTGAGAATGATGAGCACTATAGTGCACTTCTATCACTCTACAAACCCTAAACTTAGGTTTGGGCTATGCGAGCCAGTTTTTGGAGTTGGTACTATGTCCCAAAATGCTCTTTGTCTAAGGACGGAAGTGCAGTTATGGGATGACAACGTAACATGTTGGCATCCTTGAGTGCGCTAACATTCGTATGGTCAGAAAATAGTAAACATAGTACAAACTGCCTAAAAACTAATTGATAGCTTAGCAAGTTGGTTTTGACAGTAAAAATAGAATAATAAAGTATAAGAAATAGAGACGGATATGATAAAGCAAATAAATTAAAGCTAGGGTGATGAAGATAATCTCACAAAAGTGCCAGTTTTCCAGCTAGCTCCAAATGCATGTTCACCTAAACACAAGAAAGAGGGGAGAATTGTTGGGGTTATATAGGGGCTTGCCTTAGTCAGACCCTCGTTTTGGTGTTTCCACCTCCATGGATAGCCAGAAAGAAATGAAATAGATCATACAATAAAGGAAAGAAAGTAATAAGCACTATAAAATAGTGTTATGCTACTCAACCAAATCATAAAGGAGAGGAGTGAAACATTACCACCTCCAACCAAAATTTCACTAGCCAATGGAGGAGATATGGACTTGGTGAAGTCACCACAACCACAAATGTGATGAAAGGAGGTCTCGCAAGACTCCAAGCCCATGCTTCTATGGCTTGCTTCACACTTGCAATGTGGAGTTGATGGAGTGCTTATGTTGTAATGGAGTGTTGGAATGTTGCTTGAGTAGTTAAGTGAAGTGGAAAAATTCTAAGAGAATGTAATTCTATTGCTTAGAGATCAAAATGGGATGAGAATGGTTGTTTTTAAAGGTGGGATGCAAAGAATCTGCCATTTTCATGGTTGGTTGGTCGAAGAAGGATGTTACAATTTGACCCCAATCAAGTATGTAACACCTCTTCCAACTTCAGATGCAAGAATATGTTAGGGACAACAGCGCGCTGCACGGACATCTATGCACTATGCATGCATCCCCAAAAAATATTATCTCATTGACACAAAGGATAGATGCCAAGTGGATGAAAGACAGTTGGGTGATGTGGAATTTTTCCTTCAAATTAAATTTAATAAGGTGAGGGTGTGTGAAAGGGGAATTTGCGTAAGGGGTGCAAATTCGCTCCTATATAGTTGCAATTTTGAATTGGTATATTTGGTTGATTTTCTATTTTTAGTTTTTCTCCCGAAAGTGTTGTTTAGGCAAAAACCCTCATCATCAAGAATAAGGAAATATGAAGATTCTTACATTGAGTTGATTCACCTAAGGTTTATTAATCAATTATTTGTGGGAATCTCATTTCCTAATGAAAATAGGAAGATGGGTCCATCAAACCCTATTTTCCCTTCATCCCACATTTTGATAAAGCATATTTTTCTATGTTTCATTTTGGTGAACCCGACTTTTGAGTATCATAAATTTTTGATTTTGTATTCCATTGAAACCCTAGATCTAGGATTCTCATTACTTTGCATTGTATTGCATTGTATTGCATCTCGTTTAGTGTTGTTTACTCGCATTAGTTTTCATCTCATTTAGGTTTTTAGGTTTTTATTTTTGCATTCTTTAAAATCTAGAAAATTCAAAAATATCAGTAATTTTGCATAGTATAACATTATGTGATCAGTCATTTACATCATAAAATTGACTCAAAATTGCATCATAAATTAGGTCTTTTTGCTTGTCATTTAGCATCATTTTGTACGTGCATTTAGAACCGATTTTCCAAAAATCTGAAACTATAACCAACTATTTGAAAGCAGGATTTGAAAACATAAACACAAACTCAAAAATATGTAACTTAATTTTTAAAAACCTTGAGGAAATACCCATTCGCCCATGGGAAAATGAGTCCCTTATCAAGGCTTTTTCTTCATTTTTGGGCATCAAAATCATTTTTTTTGCATTATGTACATTCTTGCATTTAGTTTGTTTTTCTAGTTTCTAGAAATTATATTTTTTGAAATTGTTTACATTAAGGTTAATTTTTCAAAATGAGTGCACTATTTAAATTCAGAATTGCATTTAAAACAACATCATTTTTTATTTTTTTGCATAGTATAATCAATAAATTATCTTGCTTCAAATCTGAAAATTTGTAATCTCTTTGCATTTTGATTCATTCTTGCATATAATGGAAATTTTTATTGATAATATATAGAAGTTCTTAATATCTTTGGTTGATGTCTGAAGTTATGTGTTTGGTAATGATCCTAATTCAATAGAACATAATCATGTTCAACCAACCCCTAATGAATGCCCTCGTGAAGTTGAAGTATTAGTTGAAGATGATGAAATAATGCATAATTTCATACATAATTGTCTTGACAACCTTGAGAAAAATGCATGATTTTACCCCTCCATGCAACAACCAACACCTCCTATTATTCCACCACTAGATATGTTTGGCCTTTTACATCCTTAGATTGAATCACAAACAAAGCCTAAACCTCCAACCATGAGTGAACCTAGTCTCTCTAACCAAGTGCATACTTGAATCTATCCTATGCTAATAAAGTTACCAAAACACCCATCAACCTAAAAGAGACTTATTTCCAAGGATTTAAGATCCTAACCAAGCAAGGATGTTACAAAACAAATGAACATGATATTCATAAATTGTTAGAAAAAATCCCAATTGAAGCTACCAAAGGACTAGGATATCAAGATCCTCCTCCCTCCACATCTTCTAAGGAAACAAGTGTCCTCCTTTATATAGTGAAAAAATAAAATACAAGAATGATAGGATCATCTTAGGTCATCCTCCTCAAATTTTACCTCAAAAATTTGTCCAATCAAGCAGTTACAATTTTCTTGTCTTATGTCCAAAAATGAAAAATCTTTACACATACTTTTTTGTCAAGGTATCATAAGATTTCCACCTATTAAAGAACGTCCAAAGAAAAATATAAAAGGAAAAAGCATAAATATGTCTCATTATCAATACCATAGAACTCTTAGACATAGTATCGATGAGTCTCATTCCTTAAAGAGGATATTGAGTGATTTTATTCCTCTTGACAATTCTTATGACTTCATAGTTGTATAGAAATTACATGAAAGTTACTCCTCATGTGATAGTTGTAGGATCAAAGCATACCCACTATTACATATTTTGCATTCATTGCAAATAATTTTCTATATTGCAAGGAGCTCATTCTCACCACTTATCTTGGCTCATTCTTTCCTTACACTTAGTGGGGACAAGTGATTAGATAGCCTTATCCTAGTTTGGTACTTGATGTTGTTGCTTTAGCTATTTTTCCACCTTCCGCATTTGATGAACAAGATTGGGTGTTGGGTGACCTGCTATGGGTTGACTCACATGTGCCTTACTAGACTTTTTCTTTGTTTTTCTTTTCAAGTTTTTTGTGTGATTGCATGTGCATAATGTGATCTCCCATATTGTTGTGTTTGGAATATCTTTATGTCTATTCCTCTATTTTCACCTACATTCTTCTATATGTTGTAAACCTTTATCTTTTCTTTTGTCTTGTGTTTTCCTTTTGGGGATGACGCAAGGCATCGATACATTTAGGTCTCTTCCATGTTGACCCAAAATATTTGTTTACACTCTCTATGTGTCATTCTTCCAATTCTATGAGTATTTGGGGAATGATGATATTTTTGAGCTCTATAATAACATTGTAGTGAAGACATATGCTGACCCCAAATTTGTGGATCCCTTATTTGTTTGCGATTTTATTTGCCAGGGGCAACCCCTTTTCATGACATAGCTTCATTTGGAAATATATTCTTAACATAAGGATTTCCAAATAATCTCTCATGTCTTCTTAATTGTTAGAATTTATCATTTTCTACTTTAAATTAATCGCTCACAACATGGGGTTTATCAATTTCTTTAAAATGGGGACATACATTGGCATTATCATAATTTTAAATTTTTTTGACTATATCTTATATTTCATAGTGTGATATTCTTACTTCTTGTGATGTGTCTTATTCTTGGTGGTGTCATTTGGTTTTATGTCCTTTGAGAGTGCGGCCTTTCTTGAAATACATCATTCCTCTTAATGGTGATGCTACAGATTTCATTTCCTAAGTTGTGAATCTTTTATCCTTGAATTTTCCTCTCTTGGAGACATTAGGCACAATGTTCCCTAAGATGAGACCTTACATGAACTAAGAAAAACCCCTTGGAACATGCCTTATCCTATTTACATTATTGTTCATAAGTGTTTAGCATAATGAAGCTTACTAGACTTATGAAGCTCGAAGTTCATATTTTTGTGGCGCCTTATCAAAGTAATTAGAAGTATAGCTTTGGTATGGTTAGTATGATGAGAGCTTGTAGACATAGAATGAATTTCTCATTATATGATGAGAGCCTATAGACCTGGAATAACTTTCTCACTTAGCCACTTTCTAGGGGCTCACCTAGTGTATATCAGACTGCACTAGCTCATGTGAGTGTATTTTTGTTTACATAGTGGATAGTGGGTTTCAATTGTGAAATTTTTTGGAAAAAATAGCTAAGGCTTGATCCACATCGATTTGGACAAATAGTCGAGGCTTGATCCACTCCTTTTATTTTTCTTTTTGTTTCTTTCTTTGAGCCTTTTGGCATTGTATGATTGACTATCTTGTCATTGTTGCATATATATGTTTAACATAGGCATGTGTCTCCTTGTGCCTTTTTGGATATGTCATGGTATCTTAGATCTTGGGGGCTTGATCATCCTCCTTGAGCTTTTTCATCTTATCCTTCCAACAATTGTACAATTAGACCTCTCTTGATTGTCTACTTTAGTGTGAGTTTGATGCAAGGTCGTCCTCTCACTAAAGTGCGGGCTAAATGTAGTGTAGAAAAATGTACCCCTTTACATTTGTAACACAATATTGTTTGGGCCCTACTAATTAAATTGGACTTAATTATACCTTAATAAGCCCCATTTTGCTTCTACAAGCCTAATAAATTATATTTTTTAAAGGGGAAACCCAACAATAATTAATGACAACACATAAAACTTTACCTTGAGCAATGTGTGTTCTAGGAATAGGGACCTTGGATCCATTCACCCATGGGAGAATGGGTTTTCCCTAGGCCTTTGAATTGAAATTTAAACTATGTTTTTGGAAGCATTTTAAGGTCCTTGAATCCATATTTCAATGTCTGCTTGTAATATTTGAATTGTAGGAAATTAAGGATACACACCTATAAATACAAGGTTATTTTCTAAGTTTCACCTAGAAAATTCAAGAGAACTTCAAGATCACTTTTACGCAAGCATTGCTAAAGCTAATATTGTGATAAAGAGCATTGAAGATCAAATTTATCAAGCATTTTTTTGTAGCAATCAAGATCCAATTATCATGTCAAATTATTCTTGCATCATGCATGTTTTGGAGATATCATTATGATGTAGGTTCCAAGATCAAGTCAAGCATTCAAATTCATATTTCAAGCATCAAAGATCCACATCCATTTAAGCCATCTCATGCAAGATTTCAGTATTTTCAAGGTTAATTCAAGGGCTTGTTGAGTGGTAACATAGTGTTGTTCCTTCATCATTCATTTCATACTTTCACTATTTCAATTCAAGGTTTAATAACCAAAATGGGGTTTGAAAAATGAAAACCCCCATTCACCAAAAAAAACAATCCCTCTTTTTTTCGTGTTACAAATTTAGGTTGAAGAAGGTTGAAAACCTATTGAAGTGCAAGATTGGAAAAGTTTCCAAAGTTGTCAAATCACAGAATAACACCTATAGATCTCATTTCTGACTTTTTGACATT
The DNA here is from genome assembly GCA_007115665.2 of Sequoiadendron giganteum. NCBI lineage: Eukaryota > Viridiplantae > Streptophyta > Pinopsida > Cupressales > Cupressaceae > Sequoiadendron > Sequoiadendron giganteum. The sequence continues at coordinate 51,389,928 of CM021109.1, read as the reverse complement.
GAAACCTGGAAAAATAAAAAACTACATATTAGTATTAGTGGCTCTCAAAAAAAAAATTGGAAACCCTAACAAAAGACCCATTCACCCATGGGCGAATGAGTCTCAGACAACCTTCAAAAAATGCCTTTTGGTGACTGGTAAACATCACTATTCCCCTTTCAGATCTACAATAATTTTTTTTGTCAATATTGAGCTTTATATTGTTGTTGCAAGTTTGAATTGGAATAATTAGCTTAATTTACTATTTTTAGTTTTTCTCCCAAAAGTGTTGTTTAGGTTGAAACTCCTTTCCTCAAGCATATGGAAATTTGAAGATTCTCACATTGAGTTGATTCACCTAAGGGTTGTTAGCCAATTCTTTGTGGGGATCTCATTTCCTGATGAAATAGGAAGATAGGTCCATCATAACCCCATTTTTCCTTCATCCCACATTTTGATAAACCTATTTTTCTACGTTTTAGAAGATAACCATTCTCTTTCAATAGTATCAACAATCTCAATGAGCTCCCACATAATAGATACTCTTAATGATAATAAAAACCATTGTAAAAAGTTATTCATCTCTTAATAAAGATCGTCCAAGGCTCTCACATAGCTAAAATACACATTGCAACACCAAGAACTTTAAATAATGAACCAATATATTAAGAAATAAGATATAAAATAGTATGTAACTACACAAAGATAAAACTTAAAATTATACCAAGATTTGCATGGAATTTTGACCAACATCACTACCAAAAATATACTAAAAGTGAACGAAGCTTCTCATGCATCATAGCCAACTAATACAAAACTAATATACAACTATACCAAGTACTCTAAGACCTTTTCTTTTTCTCAATACAATAAATATAAAAATGTGAAACAACCCAAAAAAGGTTTGAAAGCAAAATATGGGATGATGAACAATGGGGTGGTTATGATGCACCTATTTCTCACTATTTCATTAGGAAATGGGATCACCACAAATAATTGACTAACAAACCTTAGGTGAATCAACTCAATGTGAGAATCTTTAGATTTCCTTATGCTTTGAGGATGGGGGTCGAGTTCAAACAACACTTTTGGGATAAAAACTAAAAATATAAAATCAACCAAATTATGCCAACTCAAATATGAAACTCAATATTAGTAGAAATAGAAAACTAATTATAGATTTGAGAAGGGTAGAATGATGTTTACTAGTCACCAAAATTCAGTTTCTGAAGGTTATCTAGGACTCATTCACCCATGGGAAAATGGGTCTTTGTCAAGGTTTTTTAGCAACTTTTGGGAACCTCTGATACTGATCTGTAGCTTTTGATTTTTCTAGGTTTCAATGTTGGATATTCAAAAATAAGATCTATAGGTTAGATTCCATGATTTGACAGCAACTTTGAAATTTTTTGCAACTTTGACAACTTTTCCAATCTTGCACTTCAAGAGGTCTTCAATCCTTCTTCAACCTAAATATACAACATAAAACACAAGAGATAAAAATTGTTTATTTGTGTAGTGTAGGAAAATGTATCCCTCTACATTTTCACACTTTTTTGGGTCCTCCCTACTAAAATTGGGCTTCCTTACCTTATTTGGTCCTATTTTGCATCCATAAGCCTTATTTAATGCATATTTCCAAGGATAATCCTGACACATATCAAATGGCCACTCATAACTTAATGTTTTTGGGTTTTGTGTTCTATATTTAGTGATCTAGGACTCATACACCACCTTGGGTGTATGGGTCCCACCTAAGTCTCAAGGCCTGATCCTGAATTTGGCATAGAACTTAACATTTCCTAAAATTTGTGTCCCAAGCCTAGGCTATTGGGACTCATATGCCCTAACTAGAATATGAGTCTTTCTTTAGCTTGGACCTATTTTTAATTCAATTTTTGGTGGGATTTTATTCTCCTAGATCTAATGTCATCTTGTAGTGTTGTAATATTGGGAAATTTGGCCTAAACAGGTATAAATACAAGGTTGTTTTACATATTTTCTCCTAGCAAGTTTACAAGTCACCTAGAATCTTTTATGAGAAATTATCCTATTAATTTTATGAGATAAAGATAATTCAAGAGTTGATTATCAATCATTTTGGAGTTATATTCAAGATTCAACTATCATGTCAAAGTCATCATGCATCATGTTTTTTTTTCAGCTAACATTTGTGATGTAGGTTTTCATGGTTCAAGCAAGCATTCAAGTCAAGATCCATAACATACAATAAAGTGTCAAGAGATCTACATTCATGCTAGCCATATCATAAAATATTTTAGCCTTCTTTTCAAAGGTTTGGTGAGTTGAAACATAACATATTTGTTCATTCATCATTCCTTCATTCTATTTATATTCATTTCAAGGTTTGATTATCGAAATGGGGTTTGACCAAGGAAAAACCATATCCACTAACAAAAAAACATTCTTACCTCTCTTTGATGTGTGATTTATAGATTTAGGTTGAATATCTATTGAAGAGCAAGATTGGAGAAAGTTATCAAAGTTGCAAAGTTGTCAAAATTATCACCTTTCTTGCAAGATCACAGAAAGTCACCTAAAGGTCGGAGTTCAGGGTTTCAGACTCAAAGATCGGAAGGGAGAGAAGCTACAAAAGATTAATAGAGGATTTCATAGTTTTAGATCAACCCTAATACTAGGACTAAATTTCCACTTGTGGCATATGAGTCCCAATATACCAGTTTTCATACTTTTTCTATAGATCCTGGTTTACTAGTTATAGATTTTGATTTTGGCCTAAAACCCTAAACTGGGATTAAATCGCCCCAACTGGCATATGAGTCCCAATGTGCTTCAAAAGTCATAATTTTAGGATACTAGACCCTTTTCTATACATATCAAGCTTTCCAGGTGTACCTCTATTCATTCTTAGTCCATTATTATGAGGTTTAGTTTCATATTCTAGGTCATATAGTTAGATTTACATATCCTTTACATTTCTTTCTTTCTAAGCCTTTGCTTAGTGGTGAATTCCCCCTTTTTCCTTTAATCACGCCCTAGGAGACCTTATAGTAGATACCCTTCTCTCAATTGCACCATTAGATTGAGATCTCTAGGGTTTCCTTGAATGAACTAGAGTGAAATAGAACATCCCCCTAGTTCCATCTCCTAAAAGGTTGAACCCTATTTCCTTCATTTTAGTTTTTAGTGAATGCAGATTTGCCTTGGTCAAACCCCATTTTGGTCAAACCTTGAATTTAAATAATGAAAATATGAAAGGAAGGAATGATGAATGAACAATGTTATGTTACCACTCAACATACCCTTGGATGAATCTTTGAATGTAGATCTACAACTTGCATGAAATGGATTCAATGGATGTGGATCTTGATACTTGATTAATGCCTTGAATGCTTGAACTTGATCTTGAAACCTACATGACAATTTTAACCCCAAAAAAATGCATGATGCAATAAGAATTTGACATAATAGACTAAATTTTAGACACCTTTTTCTCACTATATCTAGAAGTCATATGAATTAAAGGCTCATATTCAGATCATCACACTTGATCACATTTATATATTTCGCATCACACACTATACAATTAATCCAAAAAACACTTCTCCTTGCATTTATACCCTTTATGACGTAAAACAATCTCAAATAGGTTGGCCTAAAGGAAACGTATACACCTCAACCATGCAACATCAAATAGGTTGGCACCAAACACTTCCACGTTGGAAATAATTAAAGGAAGACCATGCCACTACTTAGTTTGGACCAAATTCTACACTAACACACTCCTCAACACTTCCTCAAACAACAATTATCCTCTACAATTAGTGCTAGCACACTAGGTCTTCCAAACCTACACTAACACTAACAAGCGACCACGGGAATGCCTCTCCAGGTCTGGAAACATCTCATAGACCACACAGCAACATTCCAAAATATCTTAGAATATTCCACATCATCAAAATATTTTCTACAACTACTACAACCACTTGAAACTTAAGAACACCTTCATTTTGTGCAACCAGACATGGGTATGTGCAGGATCATGATGGGCCAAAAAGTGGCGATATGTAAGCCATATGATGGTCCGTGTGGCTGATGACTTTATTTTACCCAAAATTGATGAAACGAAAAGGGTTTTTAGAGGAGATTATCAGCTTTCCATCAATATAAATTATGCTTTACTTTGAATTTAAAAAATAATTATTATTCATTTTTTATTAGAATTACGAATAAAGTCCTAATTGATAGGCTGACTGAAAAACATCTATAACTTTCAAATGGAATCACATTTTTTGAATCTAAAACATGTGTCACATTCTATGCTTTGCATACTATACGATTAAAAAATAAAAAAATGAATTTCATGAATTTTTGACCAAGTTAAGGTGGTTAGACAAATGAGCTATTATATTTTTTAAAAGTCATAATAAAAAAATCATAATTAATTATTTACTTGGAAACAAATTATGAAAAAAAATATGCATCACATCGAGACATGAGTCCTCTACTTATATCTAAAATATTATAAAGAAATATTATCATTTTATTGTGGTTAGGGTGGTCAGACAGACACCTACTTCTTATTTTTACCCTGAAATTTAAAAACTACGTAATTGAAATTTCAAATTTTCACCAAATAGATTTTTTTTTTTTTAAATAAAGGTCTAGTAGTTTAGAAACTACATTCAATTTTCTACATATTCTATTTTTACATTTTTTTGAAATAATATAGATAGCTTATTCAATTTTTTACGTCAAGTTGTCTAACTCTAATTTTTTGTCTTTTTATTGCCACTTAAGGGCCTGTTTTTTCCATGATGATCCTGCACATACCTACATACTGGCACAAACATCCAACACAGCAGACAACTTTATAGAACAAATCAACATTTGAAACTTCAAGGTAAGGTAGATAAAAATGATATAAATGCATTCCCAAATCTGAAAAACTAGAACCTCACTATGGAGAAATATGGAGCGATCTCATTTCTCCTAGACACCTTGTTTCACTAGACAGACATACTATCAAACACATCTTACACTATATGATGATCCAAAACCTAAAACTCTAGATGTGACACAGGTCTAAACACATATTATCATCAAGTCCAAACCACATGATCATATATTCAATCATGAATAAATGTGAAGCAAAAAATTGAACACAACTTTGTCACACTAAACTCTCTTTATTTAAAATTTCTCAAAAGCACTTGGAAACTAGGTGAACCAAATTAATTAGAAACATTAATAGCATCTCTACAACACATATACAAAATCTAAAATATGCAACACTTTCCAAATAAAACAATCTCCCCAAAAAAATGTCATGCGGACAACCTCTACAACTATATTGAAGTAGGACATCAATGACAACATCAACATGTGTTGACATCAATACCAACCAAATTTCAGGAACATAATCAATACCAATAGAATTCCAACACTCTCTTTATACAATGGGTTGACATCAATGACAATACCCAAGTAACTCAGAAACAATGGCTACTAATATTATCTCATTAATTAGCTATATATAAATCTCCACATTCAATATAATAGATGAAAATGGTTGTGTATGTAGGTGGAAGGTAATTGTAAATGTTTGGGATAAGAACAATACTAGGAGTGACAAGCTATATTCTTGCAATAATGAACCTAAACCTGCCAACTCTTCCACATGGATAGAAACATTATTAATTAATTTAACATTTACATATTTTAAATGACCATGATTGGGTGGATTTATGGAGTGGCATAGAAAGTTGCAATTGATATTTTTTTAGTTCAATGTTCAGATATTTTAACTTGTATAATAAGCAACCCATACTTTTATATTTGTGCAAGAATATTTGAAGAAAAAATATTACACTTTCTTAAATGGTCATGATTTTTTATCACCCCAAGACTTAATCCGATGTTCTCATGTAAATGGACACCTATGATTATAGTGGTATGCCTCTCAACATAATTAAAAATAATAATAATAATTTTTATTTTTTTGTGGAAATGGAAAAATTATTCCTTTTACTTACTTGATTTGGGAATGGTTAACAATAAATTGGACTTAATGACACCTTGATTTAGTGTTTTAATGTGTTTTCCACATTCACATTGGATTTGGGGCCCTTTAAAGCTAAAAAGACCTATTTTTGCCTTAATTTAATGTTTTAAAGTATATTTATTTACACTTTCACATTGCGTTTCAGGCCCTCTTTCATTTATGACCTTTAAATCATCATTAATAGGCCGCTCAAACCCTATATTATGCATCATGAGGAATATTTCAACTAAAATTCTGGCATAGACATCAAATATACTTAATTTTCCATCTCCCCAAGATTTTATTTTTCTAAAAAAGGCCTAGTGGGACCCATACACCACCTTGGGTGTATGAGTCCCATCCAGGTGGGACCTATATGCCACGAGTGATGTATGATTCCCATTTGGGCCTTTTTTAGAGTTTTGAGTGAGAAATCAAGGTTTTAAATTCAAATTTCATGAATGTTGGCCTCTGAGATCTAATAAATGATAAATTGGATGGATTTCCTATATAATAAAGGTCTCAAATCATTATTTCACTAAGCCTTCATGATATCAATATAAGCCATCAAGAGTTAAGCATTCCAAGAATTTACGAGAGCATCAAGAGAAGGGAATTTCTAAATCATTCATGGGTAGATTTCTTCATCAATTGTTGTAGCAATTCAAGATCCATAATCATTTCAAGGTTATCAAGCATTAAGAATTTTTTTGAGCTAGTTCTTTGATATTGCATTCAAGATCTGAGATTAAGCATTGTTCTACACTTATTTCAAGATCTAGATCTACATCCTCCATGGCCACTTCATGTTAGATTTTTTATTTACAAGACATCATTCAAGGTATCATTATTCATGTTTCATGTTCGTATTTCATTATCTCATCATTTGGTTTAATTACCTAAAAGGGGTTTGACCAAGGAAAACCCCCATTTACTAAAAAATCAACAAGTTTTTCTCTCTCTACATGTGTAATTGCAGATCTAGGTGTCTTTAGGTTTGAATATCCTTTGAAAATTAGGTTGAAAGGTTGAAGAAGGTCATCAAGTTATCACAAGGTTGTCATCTTCACTACAATTCACCTACAAGTTGCAGATCAAGGTTTCATACCCGAAAACAAAGTGTGGAAGGAAGAGTAGAGTTTGGAGACCTGATTCAAAACTTGACCCTCTAAAAAAGAAGAGTGGTACTAATACACCACTTGTGGTGTATGAGTCCTAGTATAGTACATTTTTTAGGTTTTAGTAGATTCAGATCATACACTATCATATTCTAATTTTGGCACAAAAATCCTGGTCTAAGACTAAATCGCCCAAGTTGGCATATGAGTACCAGTGGGTATCAAAAGACAATTTTTTTGGGTTTTGAAGTTTTTTTTGACCTCATCATTGTTCTAGGTGCACCTCTGTCCATTTCTAGTTTTATATTTTGTATTTCAGTTTCATTTCCTAGGTCATCTAGTTAGGTTTTGCACGGTACTTTGCATGATTCATTCATCTCTTGTATTTCCAAGCCCTAGCTTGGTGGTGAAACCCTTTTTAGTCTCTAATAAAACCCTAGAACACCTTATTGCATATATTTCCCCCTCACTTCATCCTTGTATTGAGATCTCTAGGGTTTTCTTGAAGGAGTTTGGAGAAAAAAGTTGATCTATCTCCCATGCATAGGGAAATTTTTTTTGACAAAACATTTTGGTGAACTTGTATTTAGAACACCTGATTTCTGATTTGGAGTGCATTGTAATCCTAGATCTAGCTTACATTAACTTTGCTTTAGTTAATTTGGATCTAGGGTTTCTAAATCTTGCATTAGTGAAAGTGCATATAGGTTGCATTTTTGCATCTTGCATCACTAAAATTCACTTGAAATTTGTAATTGAACTCAGTCCAGATGTCATACAAGTTAAAAACCTTAGAAACAACTCAGCGTTTGCTGAAATTAGTGCAAAAACTCTAACTTGGACTCATACGCCCCTTTGGGCAATTTAGTCCCAGTACATGATGTTTGTCCTACTTTTTGGGATTTTTGTGATGTTTATTTTCAGCATTTGAACCCCTGAAAAGCCTTAACTAGGACTCATATATCCCTTTGGGCGAATTAGTCCTAGATCAGCCCTAAAACTGCCTTTTACAACATTGGAAACATCATTTTGGCACTTTCATTTTCTTTCATTATCTATCTATTTCAGTTGGTTGAGTTTCTATTACATACATTTCATTAGATCTAGCTTAATTTGGCTCATTTCATGCATTGCTTAATTTCAAATTTACATTTACAACATTTCATCTTGTGATTGTTACATAGTGTAATCAATAAATTATCTTGTTTGGAATCTGAAAAATTGCATTTAAAATTTTCATTCTAGCTCATTACATTGCATTTTAAGTCTCTTTCCATTGCATAGATCACTTTTCATAAATTTTAGTTGAAAGGATGAATTTTGTTGGGAATTCTATGCTTAGGAGATAGAACAACAAGCTTCACTCACTCTCAGTCAAGGAAACCCTAGAGATCTCAATCCAATGAAGAAAGGGGAAAGAGATTTTACAATAGGGCTATCCTAGGGTTTGATTATAGACTAAAGAGGGGTTCAAAACCAAGATAGGGCTTGGAAAGACTGATGAAATGCAAATCAAAATACTTAAACCTAATGTAATGCAATTTTTCACTAAATAACCTAGAAAAGCATCTAAAATAGAACATAAATCTGCAAGATGAAATGTGTGCACTTGGAAATACGAAGATGACTAGATGAAGGCCTGAAATGTTGAAAACATTGATTTTAATGCCTATTGGGAATCATATGCTAGTCTGGGCAATTTAGTCCTAGATCTAGGTTTCTCTGCAGAAACTAAAATCTAGAAAAGGGGTCTCTAAAACTGCAAAAATATGGAAAACTACATGTAGTGGAACTCATACACCACTTCTGGTGTATTAGTCTCGTTTCACTTTTTTGGGAATTCAAAGTTCAAATATGTGCTCCAATCTCTGTTCTTTCCTTCCAAAAAAAAAAAACCAGGTTTGAAACCTTGATTTCAAATTTGTAGATGACTTTTGTGAAGATAGCAACCTTTCAAATGAGGGGACAACTCCAAAAAATTCCTTCAAGATTGTGACCTAATTCAAAGATCTTTCATGCTCCTAGACACCTAGATCTATAATCACACATGTAAAGAGAATAACAACTTGTTGATTGTTAGTGGATAGGGGTTTGCCTAAGTCAAATCGCTTGTAGGTAATTAAACCAAATGATGAGATAATGAAATAAGGACATGAAACATGAAACATGAACTATGATGCCTTGAGTGATGTCTTGTAACAAGAATCAACAATCTAACATGAAGTGGCCATATAGAATGTAGATCTTGATCTTGAAAATAAGTGTAGAATAATACTTGACCTTGGATCTTGAATGCAACAACACAACACTAGCTCAATAACATGATTGATGCTTGATATCCTTGACATGATGATAGATCTTGATTTTTTGCAACAAATGATAAAGAATCTGCCCTTGAATGCCTTAGAAATGATCTTGAATTCTCTCTTCATGATATTGTAAAGTCTTGGAATGCTAAACTATTGAGTTCTTGACTTGATATCATGAATTATTAATGAAATAATGATTTGAGACCTCATTTATATAGGAAATACCTCTAATATCTTGTTTATTAGATCCCACAGGTTGACATTCATGATATTTTAACCTAAAACCTAGATTTCTCACTCAAAACCCTAGAAAGGGGCCAAATGGGACTCATACACCACACCTAGTGTATGGTTCCCACCTAAGTGGGACTCATATTCCCAAGGTGGTGTATGGGTCCCACAAGGCCTTTTTAGGTGGAAAAAGTGTCGATGTGTTAATAAATTAAGTTTATTTGATGTCTATGTCAATATTTTGGTTGAAATATGCCTCAAGATGCATAATATAGGGTCTTAGGGGCCTATTAATGATCATATTAAGGTCATAAATCCAAGAGGGCTCGAAACTCAATGTGAAAGTGTAAATAAATTTACTTTTACAACATTAAATTAAGGCCACAATTAGGTTTATTTAGCTTAATAGGTCCTTATATCTAATGTGAATGTGGAAAAAATTACAACACTAGAACAAGGCATCATTAGTTCCATTCTAAGGTTAATCATTCCCAAGTTAAGTGTGAAAATGTAAGCGATGATATTTTTCAACACTACATTTAGCCCCCAGTTTAGTGAGAGGATGAACTTGCTTCAAAGTCACACTAAAGTATACATTCAAGAGGGGTTCAATTGTACAAATATGAATGAAATAGGATGACAAAGATCAAATGAGGTGACCAAGTCCCTAGGGTCCAAGATCCTATGTCAAACTAACATAAGCACGAAAGGAAACACACAAGTTGTAAAATGTGTAGCATCAAGATACACAAACATGCGATGTCGAAGACTAAAAGAAAGAAAAATAAAAACAAGAAAAAAATAAAGAAAGGTGGATCACGCTTTGACCGTTTATTCAACACGATGTGGATCAGATCTAAGTTGTTTGTTTGGAAAATTCATGCTCACTCTAAGGAAACAAAATTTTAGGCTATCCGTTGGGTGAGTAATCCAAAAGGTTGAGACACATACACACACTATCGGCATGCACTCACACCACACATATGAGTGGCTATGGGAAATTCATGCCTTAGATGGGCTTCTCATCAAACCATACCAAAGTTATACCTCCTGATAACTTTGATAAGGTGCCACACAACAATGAACTTTGAGCTTCATGAGGCAAGAAAAGCTTTGTATGCTTGGAACTCATGAACAAACAAGATGGCTCCACAAGAAAGAAAAGTGTGTTATACAAGGTGGCCATATAATTGAAATTGTGAATGCAACATAGGGAATGTTCAAAGGAGTCTTTCTTAGTTCATGTAAAGTCTTTAAATTTAGGAACATTGTGCCTAATGTCTCCAAGAGAGGACCAATCAAAGAATAAAAGATTCACAACTTTGAGGATGCAATGTGTCACATTAATCCACTAAGAGGAATGTGATATGCTTAGAGAGATCAATATTTTGAGGAACATCACACCCGATGTCATCCACAAAGAAAAAAATGCATTGCATGAAGCAAGAAGACAACACCATGGAAAAGGAAAAATACAAAGGAATAATGCCAATGTATGCCCCCACTTTAAGTAAATTTCTAAACACTATGTTTTGAGAAATTACTTCAAAGTAGCAAATGATAAATTCTGACAATAAATAAGACATGAGAACTTACTTGGAAATCCCTATGCTAATTCATATATTTCCAAAGTGAACTACATCATGGATAAGTATGTAACATGTGAGTCAACCTAAGGAATATTGTCCACATCCCAAGGTTGCTCTTATATGTACATGGAAGGTGTTCAACTAGCCAAAAGAGACAACGATAAGTGTCATACGAGGACTAGGATTTCTAACCCCTTGCGCCCTCTTAGTGTAGGACAAGGGTGAGTCGAGAATGGATGATGATATTCTGCTCCTTGCAAAAGGGGAATGACTTGCGATGAATGTAAAACATGCAATAGTGAGTATGCTATGATCCTACAACTATTACATGGAAAGGAGTAGCAACTAAGGTTATTTATAATGATGAGTAAATAAAGTTTTAACTTGATACATATTTAATGAGATATCTATCATTTTTGGATGGATCAAAGTTAAATTTTTCTTGGAAGAATCTTTTGTAATAGTCTTGACATTGAATGAAGGCTTTTCTGTCGAGGGACAATAAACAAGACCATTAGTCATTTCTTTAGTTTTAGGCTCTATAGGGACATGGATACCTTGTTCTATAGCACCACATCCTTTCCCAAGTTGCTTCATAAGTTCAAAAACTCATCCATAAATCTTTTTCACTGCTTTTAGATTCGGTGGTTGTTCAACTTCATCAAAGTTTGTCATGTATGTTATTTTTTCTTCTAAAGTGGTTGAAGTGGATGATTTTGAATGTTGTATTGTCATTATTGGTTTATCTTTTCCCTTTTTAGAGTCTTTTTTTATGATCTTCTATTCTCCCATGAATATAGATATGAAATCAAAGGTTTCCCAAGCATCTTCCAATAACTTTGTGGCTTCTTCAATTTTCTTTTCTTTTTTTGTCTCTTGTACGGGTTCTCCATTTATGGTTGGTGTAAAGGGATATCAAATGTGCACATATGATGTCAAAATAATTATCCTTAGTTTCATGATCTCTTAGTGAAGAGGAGTCTAATTTGACTTCATCATCTTCATCTAAGGAAGCCATATTACTATTGTTTGAAAGAAGTGTGTCAATTTGTCATTTTATTGCATCATGATACCTTCCCTAGCAGGAGAGTTTTTAGGAGAGTGAAAAACTAGATATTCAAAAGTGGATTCCTCTAAGATAACTTCATCACAAGTACTTGGGAGTTATCACTGGTTAGATTTTCTTGAGTATCAATGATGCCATTTTCTTGTTCAATAATGTTTTCCCAAGGATTCTCATGATTCACATTGATTGAATTTTCTAGCACCATAATATCTTGTTCACCAATAGGAGAGATATTAGGAGAGGTCCAAATTTTATTTTTATTCATAATTTAATCCTTTTTATCTAAGGCCTCATTTTCTTGTGCCATAATTTCAACCCTAGTAGGAGAGATTTTAGGAAAGTTAAAAACAAAAGGTTCATTACATTTTGTGGTTAGATTTTGTAAAGTAGCTTCATCACACATAGGGGAGGCATCAAGAGAAGGATCAATATGAGTTTCATCACTACCACTGATTAGAATTTTTTGTTCAAATAGGCCTTCCCAAATGGTAGGGTCATTAGGAAAGGGAGGCACATGATTCTCATGAGTCTCAATAAGGATATCTTCTAACACCAAAGTATATTCTTCATGTCTAGAAGAGATATTAGGAGAAGGAAAGGTTTGATTGTCATGAGTATCTATAATTACATCCCCATTTCCTATAATGTCTTCCCAAGTAGGTGAGGTAGGATTTTCATAGCTCTCAATTATTGAATCTCTTAATATCAATATATCCTCCACACAAATGTGATTTTCATGATCATGCATGATTGTGTCCTTACTCACTAAAGCATTCTCACAAGTGGATGAGGTGTTGGGAGATGAATGGAGACTAGGTAAAGTAGTGGCCATGATCTCAGGTTTTTTTGTGATAATATCATTCCAAGGAAGAGGAGGATGAAGACAAATAAGAATTTTATGATTCTCAATAATTGTGTCTCCTATTACCAAGATACCTTAGTCACTAATAGGATATGTATCGAGAGAAGAACAATTATGATTGTCATGATTTTCAATGTTTGCATCCCCTTGTATCAAAGCTTTAGTGGATGATCTAGGGGAGATATATTCATCAAGGGCTTCATCTAACATGCCAAATTCATCACTACCAAAGGATTTGAATGATATTTTTTCTCTAAGATTAACCATTTTTTGTTTGTTTCTTTTGATTTTTTTGGTTTTTTTGTTTCTTTTTTTTTTCTAATCAATGCCAAATGTAATTTAATTCTAATTGAACTATGAATAATGCTGAAAATGAAAAGTATAGGAATATAAATCTATCCACAATTGTAGTGAATGTAAACTATGCTTAGTCGAATGATTTGAATGTAACAAAAACTATGCAAATTGAAACAAAAAGTTATCAACAACAAACAAAAGCTCAAAAACAAGGAATTTAATTTTGTAAAATGTAGTTCAAAATCTGCACTAGGACTAAATCACCCAGAGGGGCCTATGAGTCCTACTGAGGGTTATTTTAAATAATTTTTTTTAAAAATTAAGTGATTTTTATGTTGTATGATTTGGAAACTAAATGCAAGTGCATATTTTAGATGATTTGAGATGCAAAAATGCAACCTATATGCACTTTCACTAATGGAAAATTTAGAAACCCTTGAATTCCAATTAACTAATGAAAAATGCAATGCAATATTAATGAAAACAATATCTAGGATGATAATGCACTCCAAATCATACATATGATGTTCTAAATGCAAGTTCACCAAAATTAAAGGATGAATTTTATTTGGATTCTATGCTTAGGAGATAGAACAATAAACTTCACTCACTCTCATTCAAGGAAACCCTAGAGATCTCAATCCAATGAAGAAAGGGGAAAGAGATCTGAAAATAGGGTTGTCCTAGGGTTTGATTATATACTAAAGAGGGGTTAACCACCAAACTAGGATTTGGAAAGACTAATGAAATGAAAATCAAATTCTTAAACCTAATGTAATGCAATCTTTCACTAAATTATTGGAAAAAAAAGAATAGACAACTGAGAGGGGCGGGGGGAGGCGGGGTGAATCAGTTGTCACACAAATTAAAACTTATTCAACCTTATTATCCTTTAATCTTAGATCTGATGATTAATAGTGAAAGCATGAATTAACAACACATCAAAAAAATAAGAACACCAAGATTTTATACGTGGAAACCCTGTTAGGGGAGAAACCATGGTGGATGTTAGTCCACAAGATTATACCCTATTAGAAGTATAATTAAAATGAATAAGGAATGCACATGCATTCAGGAACATTACCTAGAGCTCATTACTCAAAAGGGAAGGCTCGTTGCCTTACATAAAAACTTCAGATTAAATCCATCTAATGAGATTGAACTGAGAAATTAGCTTCTTCAAAAACCTAATGATAGTTCTAGTTAGGCACAAAAACACTTCTTCACACTTCACTCAAACTCCTTCACACTCTACTCTACAATCAAATGATCTAATCTTTATTCACATATATCTCACATATACTTTGCATACCTTCATACCAAATGAAGAAAAAAATCACTCTTATATATCTGCTTCATGAAATTGCATCAACAACTCTATCAGCCAAAGATAAAGAATGTATGAATACAAATTGTTAACCCAATTCATGAAAAAATCTCAATGCGAATCAACCGAAGTCAGTCACAACATAATGAAGACCTAAAAAAACTTCCTCAAACATTCCAAATATTAAAATATTAATCCACAAGGATCTGCAACATGCTACAACCACCATGTCAGTCAAGAACATAAAAACTTGAACACACAATGGAAAAATCTTTGATCACGATCACACCTATCAACACAAACATGCAACAAGGATAGAGGATGATCTAAAAACATCAACGAACAATGTACAAGCATATGCAACAAGTGAAATTTACATAATCACGTTCTCCTCTTCTAGAAATACCAGCTACAGTGACAGAATAATTGTAGGGACACAAAAACTCACAATTCACACAAATCTTGATGCGCACCCCTAAAAAATTTTGGAGTGTAAACTAGATAGGCTTAGCAAAAAACCCTTTAAAATGCAACTTTTGAATATCAACATACTGAATTTTCCACCAAGATGAACTTCACAGATTCACGAACTATCTTCAACATATTTATTTTAATTTTCTCAATATCCTCGACATATACATCCTTCAAAATCATCAATGCTAATAGTGTTGAAATCAATGACAACCACAACATCCAACAATCTCCCCCTTTTCCATTGATGTCAACACATGATATGAAAAATACCATTAACACAACTAACTCTTATCAAACTATTCTTCTTGTCCTTACATTACTCTTCCATCTTCTCCCTTAGTTCTGATTACTCTTCTCCTCCTTTCTTCTACAAATTTTTTTCACATTACTCTTCTCCCCCTTTGACATCAATGGAAAAGGTACACATGCTCTAAACCACATATCTAAATCATCTAACTACTCCCCCTGAGTAGCAGCCACCACAACATCAATCTGAAACAAGATATGACTATGAGTGCACATATTGATGCAAAGACTTGCATCTTAGTTCAGATTAGGAGGGGAGATCACCCCTAATTTGCCTCTGAGATACTCAAAAGTATCTTTAGGCAACAATTTAGTGAAGATATCTACAATTTGCTCCTTAGTGGGCACATACTCTAGTTTGACCTCTTTGTCACTCACTTTGTCTCTCAAAAAGTGATATTTGATAGATATATGTTTTGTCTTTGAATGCAGCACCGGATTCTTAGAAATTTTTATGGCACTTGATTTATCACAAAATATAGAAATAGGCTCATTATACTCAATTATTATATCTCTCAGCATCTACTTCATCCATATTACTTGAGTACAATTTTTGCAACAACAATATATTTTTCCTCAACAGTAGATAAGGAAATGGAATTTGTATTTTTACTTAGCCAAGATACCAACTTCTTCCTCAAGAATAATGCACCACCATTAGTACTTTTCATGTCATCCACATCTCCTGCCCAATCTACATCTGTAAAGGCATTCAAAGTAATATCATCATCCTTAGGATACCATAGCCCAAAATCAACTGTCCCTTTCAAGTATCTAAAACTTCTCTTTATTGCAATCACATGTGATTCCTTCATATTAGCTTGATATCTAGCAACCATGCATACAACATTCATAATGCCTGGTCTGGTCTGAGTCAAATAAAGTAATCCACCAATCATTGACAGGTACCTTGTTTGATTAGCCTTAGGAGAATCATCATTCTGTGTTAACTTGCACCCACTTACCATGGGTGTACCTATAGGTTTTGAGTCTTCCATGCAAAACTTTTTCAATAACTCTCTTACATATTTGGACTAAGATATAAATATTCCATCCTCTAACTAAGTAATTTGCAATCCTAAAAATAATTTCAGCTCTCCAATCATTGACATATCAAATTAACTTTTCATTTCATCAACAAACTTCATACATAAGTCATCATCACCCTCAAAAGTTATGTCATCAACAAAGACTTCAATAATCGGCTCTTTATCCTGATCCATCTTGAAATACAAATTGATGCTAACAGTACCTTTATTGAATCCAAGCTTCAACAAGTATTTATTCAATCTAGCATACCAGGCCCTAGGGTCTTGCTTGAGTCCATATAGTGATTTCTTCAATCGACAAACCATGTCTTTTTCATCAATCAGTTGAAATCCATCTGGTTGCTCAACATAAATTCTTCTTCTAATTCACCATTCAAAAATGCTTACTTCACATCCATTTGATAGAATTTGTAGTTCTTAAAAGCATCATAAGCCAAAAATAATCTTACAGCTTCAATTCTAGCAACAGGGGCAAAGGTTGCTTCAAAATCAATACCTTCCATCTATGAGTACCCTTTACATACCAGTCTTGCTTTATTTTTGTCCACTTCACCTTGTTCATTCAACTTATTCCGAAAGACCCATTTGGTTCCAATCACATTTTTATTCTGAGGTTTGGGAACAAGAATCCATGTATCATTTTTATCTATCTACATCAGTTCTTCCTTCATTGCTTCCATCCAATATTCATCTTTACATGCTTCATTGGCATTGCTAGGATCAATCTTGGAAATCAGACAATACTCTTTCGTTCTCTCTTTTGCACTTCCACTAGCTTCTCCTTCATGATTCTCTTGATTCACCAAAACAATTTGAACTTGATTCTATGTTTGAGTATTTCTTCCTTTCTCAGTGCTATTATATTGGTCATCTAAATCATATCCACAATATCTAGATGATTTTTCAGTATCCTCATCAACTCTGACATTTGAAATTTCAACCATTTTCTTCAATCTTCTATTATAGCACCGGTAGGATTTTCTCTTAGTAGAGTAACCTAGAAAGATTCCTTGATCACTCCTAGCATCAAACTTTCTAATATCTTCATCTCTCTTGATGTTACATCTACTTCAAAATATTTTGAAATATTTAACAGTGGGCTTATAACCAAACCACGGCTCAAAAGGAGTTACCAGAATTACCATTAACAATTACCTAGTTAATAGTATATACAATAGTGCTTATAGCTTCTCTCCAATAGATATGAGGAGAATTACCTTCCAACATCATATTTCTAGCTGCATATAGAATTTTTTTGTTCTTTCTCTCAACAACTTCATTCTATTGAGGAGTCTGGGGAGCAAATAACTATCTTATTATTCCATGCTCTTCACAAAAAGAATTGAACTCCCAAGAAGTGAATTCACCACCTTTGTCTGACCTTAAGCATTTAACCTTCAAACCTATCTCATTCTCTTCCATAGCTTTGAAACATTTGAACTTTTCTAGTGCTTCATGTTTTTCTCTCAAGAAAGAAACCCATATCATCTTGGAGTAATCATCAATAAGAAATGTAAAGTACATTTGTCCTTGTAGACTTCTAATTCTAGATGGACCACATAGATCAGTATGTACCAGCTCCAGTACTCCATTAGAATGATGTTGTTTTCTCCAAAAATAAATTATTGTCTTCTTTCCCATATGACATTCCTTGCATATTGTGTTAGTAGGCTTCACTAAATTAGAAAGATATCTAACTTCTTTAGTGGAGCTTACATTGACAATGTTATCAAAATTCACATGACACAACCTCCTATGCCATAACCATCTTACATCAACTTGAGAAATTAAATAAATTTCACTAGCTACACTTAGGTGAAAAATATTACCTCTTGTCTTTGTACTTGAAGCAATTACATTTCCAGAACTTCCTAGTATCCTGCACTTACCATCTTTGAACTGAAGATTGTATCCCTTGTCTACCATTTGTCCAACACTCAAAAGGTTATGCTTCAATCCTTCAACATAAATCACATCATTAGTATTATATTTACCACCAAGAGAAAAAGGTGCCTCTGCCACAAATCACACCAACATTGTTATCTCCAAATCTTACAACACAACCATCATATTTTTCCAAGATTAGAAACTTTCTTTTGTCACCAGTTGTATGATGTGAGCATCCGCTATCAATCACCCACTCATCCTTTTCATCAATTATGGCTGCAAGATATTTCTCAATATTTTGATTATTAGTAGATTCAATGGACACCAGACCATTTTCCTTGATAGCAATGAATACCCATCCATCTTCATTTCCATTTTCTTTATCAAATCCATCATTAGTAACACCTTCTTCAACATAATAACATTTCTTTTGAAATATAGTCTTGTCAGGTTTCTACTTAGGAACTCTTTCAGGATACCTTGATGCAAAATGACCTATCTTATTGCAAGAGAAAAATTTAATAGGAAACTTTCCTTTATACTTACCTTGTCCTTTGGCTTCTCTTTTCACAATCAATGCTTCTAGCTCTTCTAACTCTCTTTCTTCATCTTCAATCTATCTCATCTCATCTTCATACTTGAATTTATTTCTAGAACTTTCTCCTGGATCAAATCTTTGTTGGTTTCTTCTAGATATAGTAGCCTTGAATGCAGATTTTGTCTTAGGAGAATATTCACCAAATTCACTCAATTCAAAGGTAGCAAGCTTACCAATTAGGATGTCTCTTGTCACATTTGTTACTGTCCTGAGTTCTTCAATAGCATGAGATTTTTTTTGTAAGAAGTAGGCAATGATCTGAGTACTTTAGCAACAATCTCATCTTCTTCCAAGGTTCCACTGACACATCTAGTACCCAACACTAGTTCATTTACTTTTTGCATGAATTCAATAATATTTTCATCTTCACTCATCTTCAAGTTTTCCCACTTGCCTTTTAGAATTTGTAGCTTAGCAACTTTCACTTGTGTATCTCCTTCATACAATGTTTCTAGATTTTTCCAGATCTCATGTGTTGTCTGTAGACCCATCACATTTTTCATCTTTGAATCTTTAGAGCACTAAGTAATGCTTCTATAGCCCTGATATTATTTTCAGCTTCCTTGATCTCATCTGGAATAGAGGGACCATTCTGAGGAATAGTATATGAGTTCTTTGTTATCTTCCAAAAGGGTTCACCAATACACTTCAAATGACACTCCATTCTGACCTTCCACAGAGAGTAGTTTGTACCATCAAATCTAGGACTATCCTTCTTGTATGATTCCATCTTGGATCATGTCAAGCTATCAAACTTCTTCAAAGGAACCTACTCTGATACCAATTGTTGGAAAAACAAGAATAGACAACTGAGAGGGAGGGTGAATCAGTTGTCACAGAAATTAAAACTTATTCAACCTTATTATCCTTTAATCTTAGATATGATAATTAATAGTGAAATCATGAATCAACAACACATTAGAAACATAAGAACACCAATATTTTATACATGGAAACCCTATTAGGGGAAAAAACACGGTGGATGTTAGTCCACAAGATTATACCCTATTAGAAGTATAATGAAAATGAATAAGGAATGCACATACATTTAGGCACACTGCCTAGAGCTCACTGCTCAAAAGGGAAGGCTCACTTCCTTACATAAAAACTTCAAATTAAATCCATCTGATGAGGTTGAATTGAGAAATTAGCTTCTTCAAAATCCTGATGATAGTTTTGGTTAGGCACATAAACACATCTTCACACTTCAATCAAACTCCTTCACACTCTGCTCTGCAATTGAATGATATCATCTTTATTTGCACATATCTCGCACATACTTCGCATACCTTCATAGAAAATGAAGAAAACAGTCACTCTTATATATCTTCTTCATGAAATTACATCAACAACTTTGTCAGTCAAAGATAAAGATTATATGAATACAGACTATAGGCGTAATTCATGAAAAAATCTCAATGCGCACCAACCGAAGTCGGTCACAAAATAATGAAGACCTAAAACAACTTCCTCAAACATTCCAAACATTAAAAGATTAATCCACAAGGATCCACAACACACTACAACT
The DNA here is from genome assembly GCA_007115665.2 of Sequoiadendron giganteum. Lineage (NCBI taxonomy): Eukaryota > Viridiplantae > Streptophyta > Pinopsida > Cupressales > Cupressaceae > Sequoiadendron > Sequoiadendron giganteum. Next base: position 51,369,283 of record CM021109.1, on the reverse strand, counting down.
GCCATTTTGGCCAAGAACATAAAAACTTGAAAACATAATGGAAAAATATTTGATCACGATCACACCAATCAACGCAGACGTGAAACAAGGATAGAGCATGATCTAGAAACATCAACGAACAACATATGAGCATACGCAACAACTAAAATTTCTAGAATCACGTTCTGTTCTTCCAGAAACACCACCTACAGTGACAGAATAATTGTAGGAACATAGAAACTCACAATTCCCACAAATCTTGATGCGCACCCCTGAAACTTCTAGAGTGTAAACTAGATAGGCGCAACAACAAACCCTTTAAAACACTTCTAAATATCAACATACTAAATTTTCCACCACGCTAAAATTCACAGATTCATAAACTACCTTCAACATATTTATTTTAATTTTCTCAATATCCTCAACATATACAACCTTCAAATTCATCAATGCTAATAGTGTTGACATCAATGACAACCACATATTAGCAACACAACCACAACATCCAACATAAATAACCTAGAAAAGCATGTAAAATAGAATAGAAAGTTGCAAGATGAAATGTGTGCACTTGGAAATCTGAGGATGACTGGATGAAGGCCTGACATGTTGAAAACATTGATTTTAAAGCTTGTTGGGACTCATAAGCTAGTCTAGGCGATTTAGTCCCAGATCCAGGTTTCTGTGTAGAAACTAAAATCTAGCAAAGGGGTGTCTAAAATTGCAAAAATATGGAAAAAAATCCTGTAGTGGGACTCATATGCCACTTCTAGCATATCAGTCCCATTCCAATTTTTGGGGAATTCAAAGTTCACATTTGTGCTCCAATCTCTGCTCTTTCCTTCCAAAATTTGTTTTTGGACCTAAAACGCTAATTTTAGACCTGTAGATGACTTTCTATGAAGATAGAAATTTTGCAAATGAGGGAACAACTCCAACAACTTCCTTCAAGCTTAAGACCTAATCTTCAAAGATCCTTAATGCTCCAAGACACCTAGATCTGTAACCACATAGGTAAAGAGAAAAAAAAATTTGATTGTTAGTGGATAGGGGTTTGCCTAAGTCAAACCCCTTGTAGGTAATTACACCAAATGATGAGATGATGAAATAAGGACATGAAACATGAACTATGATACCTTGAGTGATTTCTTGCAACATGAATCGGTAATCTAGCATGAAGTGGCCATATAGAATGTAGATCTTGATCCTGAAAATAAGTGTGGAACAAGTGTTGACCTTGGACATTGAATGAAACATCACAACATTAGCTCAATAATTGCATGCTTGATGCTTGATATCCTTGACATGATGATGGATCTTGAATTGTTGCAAAAAATGATGTGTTGAACACCCAAGATACTGAGAGGGGGGTGAATTAGTGTCTTCTTAAACTTATTGAACACATACCGTCCAAATACTCCAATGCATATAACAGTAAGAATGAGCAAGAGCATTAATAGAGCATAAAAAGACCCAACACATGAACACCAATTTTTTTACGTGGAAAACCAAGAATGGGAAAAACCATAGTGAGGATTAGCTCACAATATAGTATAACTAGTTATAAGATATTACAAAGGTTGGCTCATTGCTAGGACTCACTGTCCTTAATGAGAGGCTCATTGCCTTCAAAGATACAATGGCTTACAGTCAAAAAATGAACTAAAGAAGTTACACCTAACAAGTGTTGATTTAGTTCCTTTGATGCTTAGTAAACTTGCATACCAACAGACATATATTCACCTTGATTCATATTCACATTCATTCCCTCTCTTTCAATCTCAAAACCTTTCAATATGTATATCTAACTCATCCACAAGCATCAATTAGGTCAGTTTCAATCATGTGAATTTTTTTTCCAAAAACAATTCAAGCATGTAGCATGCTACAACATGTCAGCATGGACCAGAGATAGGTCACAATTACATCTGCTCAATACAAAAATTAATCCATTACAACATCAACTATACATTAGGTCGGCCAGAGATAGACCTAATAGCAAAATATAACAAAAAAATAATTTCCTAACTCATTGTATGAGAACCTAAACACATGAGATTCTAAACTTACAAGCTTATAACATCCAAAAACAATTTCCCAAAATTGCAAGCAACGATAATCATCAGTGGAAGATTGCAAACCAAAATACTAGAGGATAATACATACATAGTACTTCAAAATACTGGATCAACCTTGAACTTAAACTTACAATTACAACTCATATATAACATGGTGGCATCAATGACAGCACAAAAGCTACATAATGATACGTTATTCCAATATGATGAAGAATTTGCCATTGAATTCCTTAGAAATGATCTTGAATGCTCTCTTGATGATCTTGTAAAGTCTTAGAATGATTAAATCCTGAGTTCTTGACTTGATATCATGAATTATTAATGAAATAATGATTTGAGACCTCATTTATATGGGAAATCCATCTAATATCTTGTTTACTAGATCCCACAGGCCGACATTCATGAAATTTGAACTTAAAACCTATATTCCCACTCAAAACCCTAGAAAGGGGCCAAATAGGACTCATGTGCCACACCTGGTGTGTGGATCCCTCCTAGGTGGGACTCATATGCCCAAGGTGGTGTATGGGTCCCATAGGGTCTTTTTAGGTGGCAAAAGTGTTGAGGTGTTAAGAAATTAAGTTTATTTGATGTTTATGTCAAGAATTGGGTTGAAATATGCCTTGGAATACATAGTATAGGGTCTTAGGGGCCTATTAATGATTATATTAAGGTCATAAATGCAAGAGAGCTCAAAACTCAATGTGAAAGTGTAAATAAATATACTTTTACAACATTTTAAAATTAAGGCCACAATTAGGTTTATTTAGCTTAATAGGTCCTTAAATCCAATATGAATGTGGAAAACACATTACAACACTAGATCAAGGTGTCATTAGGTCCACTCTAAGGTTAATCATTCCCCAAGTTAAGTTTGAAAATGTAAGCGATGACATTTTTTGACACTACATTAGTCTCTTTTTGTTTCCAAGTTTGTAAAGAAAAAGTTACTCAATAAGCATGTTTGTAATTCATTCAATGCATTTCCTAGTTATGAGAGTCTCTTAGTGCAAGAGAGTAAAGATGTTGATACTTTCCTTAAACCTACACCCCCTCCTATCTCTCTTATTTGTGGGAATGATGTGATATAAGAAGATGAAAGCATAGACAATCATGATAGTCATAGTGTTGGCAAGAGACACTACAAATATCATTTGTTTTTGTCATTTATAGAAACCCTGGTCGGTGACTAGATCCGCACATCATCAATTTATCCTACCAACATTCAGATTGCAAACAGTTAAGGAAGAATAGAGCATCCGACAGTTTTGGGTTCATCGATTCACATACAAATTTTTAGCTAATATTTTGTGTTGCATATCTCAGTGAAGGTTGATCAATGTATTCCTAGTGTTATCTATAAATCTAAGTGCCTTGTATTGATCTGTGTGGAAGTTAGAAGATTCAATTAGCTAATTCTTAGTTTTATCAATATTGGAGCCAACTTCATGAATGTATCAGATCGCAGATGTATGGGAAGTAATTAGTTAAGTATTTTTGTGTTTGTGAATCTTTTTTTGGGTCCTACCTATGTTTTGGCCGACCGTTGTGGATGCACATTATACTTTACTCATGATTTGAGCTGATAGATATAAATATCCTTTTGTTCTATTGAAATTGACATATTATAATTGAATTCTAAATTGTGTATATATATAAGAGATCATCCCTATCATTTTGAAGAATGTAAGTAGTGTGTGTTGATGTGAATTGTGAATAAGAGCAGAGAAGAAGAGTGATAATGCATAGTTTCACTTGTGCATAAAGGATATGTATTGTGAGTGTGAGCAAAATAGAGCAGAAGTGCAGAATTAGTCTGTAGGATACAAGATTGAATGTTGTGCCTTTAACCAGAACTATAATCAAGCATATGTAGATGCTATTTCTCTTAGTTCAAATTTTTAGACGGTTTAAATTTGATTCTCTTTGTAAGGCAGTGAGCCTACCCTTTGAGCAGTGACCTCTAGGTAGTGTTCCTGAATGCAAGTGCATTACCCATATTGTAAACTTTATTTGAGTATACTTAGATCATATTGTGGATTGGCCATCCACCATGGTTTTTCCCCTAATAGGGCTTCCATGTAAAAATTCTTGTGTTATGGTGTTGTGATTGTTTTCTTCTTGTTCATGCATTTTGGTTGAATGTTACAAGTGCTTTGAAGATAAAGGTTAATAATTTTTATTTTTGCACAACACTGATTCACCCCCCCTCTCAGTGTAGCTTGTTTCCAAACATTGGTATCAGAGCTAGTTCCTTAGAAGAAGAAGTCTAACAACTTGGGGAGATCTTGGAAAGTGTTTCAATGGATTCAAGCAATCTTCAACAACAGCTTTTGGTGGCCCTAGATGATCTTGATCAGTCAAATTCTGAAGTTCAAAAATTGCAAGAAAACCTCATGGATGTTGAGAAATTCATTGAATCTTTGAAAGACAAAATCAACAAGTCCAAAGAGAAGAGAAAGGAACTTTCTAATCAGATTAAGAAGAATGACAGTAAGAGCATTGAAGAATAACAACTCAGTAAGCCCTGAAGGAAAATATATAAGAATGTGAAAAGATTACCAAAGATAATACAATCCTGAAGCATGAAATGGAATCTATCATGATGAGGATGACCAAGGAGATTGAAGATAGGAAGAAGAATGAAGAGAACCTAGCACAATCTCTAAAAGAAAAATCTGAAGTATGTAGTCGTTTAGATAATGAATTGGAACAATCTAAAAACAATGAGGAAGTACTTGAAAATTAGATTGATGATCTCAAAGATGAACTTGCTATTGCAAATGAGTACAAGGAAAAGTTCAAAGTTAACTCAGCCAAGCTTGATGAACTAATTAGTAGTCAGAGGAAAAATGGTGAAAAGCAAGGTCTTGGATATGAATTAGAAGGAGAAAATTCCAGATCCAGGCAAACGAGATTCAGACAAGGAAATCAAATGAACAATCCTAGAAGGTATTCGATAAGACAAACTAATACTCAAAGATTTAATGCATACTATTTCAATTGCATTAAATTTGGACACATGTCTTCTCAATGTAGAAGTAGGATGAATCAAAACGGTCCATCATTCTCAGGTCAGTGTTTTAATTGCAATAAGTTTGGTCACAAGTCAAATGAATGCATAAATGTGATGAACAATTTTCATAGAAATGTTAGATGTTATACATGCAATAGATTTGGGCATACTGTTAACCAGTGCAAATTAAAAGGAAATCAATGGAACAGCTAGTTTAGATAGACAAATGTTGTGTGCTACAACTACAACAAATTTGGTCACATTGCTACATTCTATTGGAACATAAGAGGTCCAATAAATCAAAGAAGGAACATGCAGAAGGATGTTAAAGGGAAAGGAAAATTCACTACAAATGTGGTCAAGAAGCAGATGTAGAAGAAATGGGTGAAAAAGAGTCCCTCTAATGAAGAAAATGCACCAGCACCAGAACTTGCTTCTGGTAGTTCATCTGGGAATTAGTTTCATACCATTGGCCTAAGGGGAGCTATCGGGAAAATATTTTTAAACCCCCTACCGGTAAATAACACCGAAATGTGGATAAGTTCAGTAAGTACATAGATGTGCTATAGATGTTGTTGAACCTATAGGTGAAATTATTATGTAATGATGAAGGTCCGTAGAAGATTTATCTGTCACAATGCACAAAAACAGTGTAACTGGATGAGTTAGGGTAAAAGCATTTATTGCAACTAGAAGGGTTAAGTACATGAGTGATAAAAAGTCATTTCTATCCTTCATTTGTCACTTTGCATTTTGAAGAAAACAAGTTTGGAGAGCTCTAAGGTGAATTTAGGCAAGTTAAGGTGAAATTCAGGTATGAAAGCTTCCAGGAATCAAATTGTGATCTGCCGGGAAGGTATTTTTTGGTGAAACTCTGCGAACTTGTGAATTGATAATGGCTACTCCATTAGTAGTTGAAGTTAAGGATAGACCCCATCCAAAGTTCAAATGGCATCCTTACAAGTCTAATGAGATCGATCCGTTAGGACCATTTTCATTCGTTTCATACAGTGTGTTACACATATAGAAGATATTACCTGGTTTATATTCACGTGAATATTTAAGAACTAGGAATATCACAACTACTAAATTTGTATAATAATCACATCGTAGGTGAAGATTTTTGTGTGAAGTCGGAACACAAAACCCTGAAAGAAAATAAATTTAAACAAATTATCAAATTTCTCATCTTTGGAGAGTCAGAATGGGTTCGTTATATTCTAAGTTGATTCCATGATGAATTCATGTGGTTAAGTATACCATTCAAAATCACAAAGGAAGCTACCATTGTTGTAATAGTTCTAAATTCTTCCAGTGGATTACAGATTCTGAAATCAGTGAAGAATCAAAGGGTCATTGATGCTACAAGTTCTAGGTATGAGAAAAGAGCAATGACAATCGATGAAATTTTTGATGTAGATGTCAAATTTTCATCTATGGTTATTGGGTACAAGATTTATCATTCTAGTTGAGACAACTCTGTGTCCACTACAACAATTTATGTTGCCTATCAGAAGGTGAAATAAAATGCAGACTATGATCTTTGTGAATTGTTGAGGAGTCAACTAATGGAAAATCTTGTAAAGATTAACAAGGATAAGAAAAAATATTTCAAGTATGGTAACTCTCTTTTATGCTTATTCTTTTATTTCATGGGTGAGGTTCTGGGATTCGGAAAGATTCATTGGCAAAAAGGCATACCGGTAGTTTATCAGATTAGAGATCTCTTTCACAAATATCTAGACACTAAGACAAAGAATGTCACTATCTGGAGCTACTTCAAAAAAAATTAGACTATGATGCAAGCCAGAGAGGATTCCCACTTCCATTGTAGAGAAATACAAGGATACAATTTTCTTCATGGTAGATATTGATCAATGTATGATGGAAGTTTTTGATCCAAGAGCAATCTAGATCATGCCGATGGATTATGAAGTGGCCGAGTGCATTCTAGAAATGTATGCAATACATTTGTTGAGCAAGCCTCTAGATCAATCTGAAGAAAGATTCAGTACCTATGTTGAAAAGGACATGCAAGTTCACAATGAGCTTAGGAAACCTATGTTAACCAAAAGAGTTAGAAAAGAGGTGGAAGTTTTAGCAAAAAGTATGGGGATGCCGACAAAAAAATTAGAGGAAGCTAGAAGGAAAAGAGAAGAAGTTGAAGTCGAAAAAGAGGCAATAAAAACTGAATCAGTTGGTCTAGCAGCACCATCTGCCTAAGCTAGATCAACTAGAAGCTTTGCATCCCATTCAGCCCCTGCAACAAAATCAATCCCTGTGAAAACTGAATCTAAGGGATCTGGTAAAGAAGGCAAGAGGGAGAAAGATAAGAGAAAAAGAGTCTATGTAGAAGTTTATGATGATGAAGAAATTGATTCTGATGAAGGTGTTAAAGAAATCAAGCATCAAGGCACCAAGGTAGCAACTGTTATAAAAGATAAACCCTCTAGTGGAGATGTTCAATAAAAGAAGAAGACAAAAACTGACAATCTAGGTATGTCAATAGAGGAAGTTAAAAAGGCTTTGGTTAAGGATGGAAATCTCAAGCCACTTCATAGTTAGACTCTTTTGGTGAATCTAATCAAAGAATTCTTGAAGAGGCAACAATAAAACATTTAAATATTTTCAATAAAGTTTTGATTGAAATAATGTCAAATTTACCCAAAAGTTTATATGATATTTTGGAGATGAGGAGAGTTAATTCCATATTAGAAGAAGAGCAGATGAGAGAAAGAATTCTTGTTGAATTGCATCTAGTAGCTTCTGTGGAACAAACAAAGTCAATTCTGAACAAAGCCAGGAAGGAGTTTAAAAGCAAAACTATAGTGAACAAGTTGATGATTGGTCAAGCCAAGGAAGTTGCAGAAGAAACATAATAGATTATGAGAAAAGTTTTGTTAAACAACAAAATTGATGTTTTCCCTTAACAAACTCATGATGTTTCATCTAGTCTAAGAGAAGAAGAAGAAGAAGAAGATAATCAACACACAACTGGTGAGAATATGCAGATTCCTCTTGAAGAGGTCAATGTTGATGTTGTAGCTTCGGGCTACATCCTTCCACCTTGATTATTGGACAATAAATTCATACAACCCAGTGGCTATTCATTTATTTATTAAAGTGAAGAGGTACTTCACTTGGAAACATAATATAACATTTAATTATTGTGAATAATTAAATGGGGCCGACTTAAAGAAATAATATTTATTATTTGTCAATCCTTTATGAGGCCAACCTACTTGAAGAGTAACATCATTTTTTATATATACAAGGTGATCTGATCTCTCATTTGATCATCAAGTTCATTCATTCATTCACACTCCTTGAAGAAGCTCACACCTGAGCAACAAATCATTATTTTGAGCAGTAGATCATCATCTTGAGCAGCAGATCTTCACATTGTTGCAGAAAATATATTTCAAGGAGAAATATATTCATTTTGTATCTTCGCATCTAGGAGAGGTGTTATTGTTCATTGTATCAAATTCACCCTTGAGAAGGGTATGATTGTAAAGCAGATTTTTGCTCTTATTCCTAAATATATAAGTGATATGTTTATTGGGTTTTTCTCCCTCGAGTAGGAGGGTTTTCCCAAGGTATCTTGTCATGCTCATTGTCTTATGTGTTGCATTTTCTTATTGCTTTCATTTTTGATCCTAAGACTAACATGGTATTAGAGTGGGTTTAGATCTGATCAGATTTGTCTAAGCATATTCAAATGCACACCTTGAGACAAACTTCATCATATTTGTTGCGAGCAGTATACAGATTGTTTTGAAGGCTTCTGAGGTTGTCAATCTTTGACATGTGTTAGAAGGCACAGGTAAAGTTGTTGAGTTTATGCAAGTGCCATGGAAAGAATGTGATGGAGTCAGACTATGTGAGGGTGTGAGCTTCAAAATTCACTTCTTTTTGCTGGTCATGGGTTGAGATGAGGGTATTTATAGGATCATGATGGGGCGAAAAGTGGCGATATGTAAATGATATGATGACCCATGTGGCTGACAACATTTTTTTTACCCAAAATTGATGAAACAAAAAGGGTTTTTAAAGGAGATTCTCAGCTTTCCACCAATATAAATTATGTTTTACTTTTAAATTTAATAAATAATTATTATTCATTTTCTATTTGAATTAGGACTAAAGTTCTGATTGATAGGCTAATTGAAAAACATCTATAACTTTCAAACGGTATCATATTTTTTGAATTCAAAACATGTGTCATATTATATGCTTCGCATAGTATAGGATTAAAAAAAAAAAATTGAATTTCATGAAGTTTTGACCAAGTTAAGGTGGTCAGACATACGAATTTTTATATTTTAAAATAAAATTAATAAAAAATTATAATTAATTATTTACTTGGAAGAAATTATAAAAAAATATGCATCACATCGGGACATGAGTCCTCTACTTATATCTAAAATATTATAAAAAAATATTTATTGTTTTATTATGGTTAGGGTGGTCAGAGAGATACCTACTTCTTATTTTTTCCCTGAAATTTAAGTACTGCTACATTGAAATTTCAAATTTTCAACAAATAGATTTAAAAAAAAAAAAAACCTAGTATTTTAGATACTACATTCAATTTGCTAAAGATTATATTCTTACATATTTTTGAAATAATATAGATAACTTATTCAAAATTTTATGTCAAGTTTCCTAACTCTGATTTTTTGAATTTTCATCGCCACTTAAGGGTAGGTATTTTTTCCATGATGATTTTGCACATACCCATGAGTTAAAATATATTGAAGTCCTAAAGTTATTGTGTGTCTTAGAGTGTGAGAGTTTCCTTGTTCATTTGAGTCGTATATACTCACTATTCCATGGTGATTGTTTTATGTATTATTTTTGAGTCGTATGTGTTGACAATGTACATTGCTTTTAAAATCTAAGTCTAATCGTTTGTAGAAGCAACTTGTTAAGTCAAGTTTGTCATGATACTATATGTTTTCTAAGTTTGGTGTCATGTTGTATATGGAGGTTTTGTGAAAAACGTCTTTGCATGAGTTGTTAGCATCAAATTATTGTTTCTGAGTTTATTTCTGTGAAGAATCATGTGAAGAAGATCTGAAAAATTATTGAGAGATAATGAGCAGATCCCAGGAAAGATAAGTGTAGACCTGAAAAGCGTCTAAGTGTAGCACTTAAGGATATTCTAATTTCATTGAGATAAGTATTTCATGTTGAATAATGTTCATTAATTTTTTATGTAGTTATTAATTCATGCTATAAAATTGGGATAGTGAATCATGTATGCTTCTAGCATTGGTATTTATCTTCGAGATAGTTGAGTTTAATGAAATTTTAGTAATCTCTCTCTATAATACTTCTAGGATAGATCGATGAGCAAAAGGGTGATGAGAGATCATATAAGAGAGGAAGAGCTTGAGGCATCCAATGAGTAAGTCATACCGACTGGAGAAATGATTAAGCATGGAGTCATAACTTGCAACCATGGGATTGAGTTGGTAGCTTAAGACATCTCTTGAAGAGGAAGAACCTATTTAGGTTGTCATTGTGATCAGTTTCTGTGAAGAGGAGGAATTAACCTTCAGAGGGAGTCTGAAATACCAACAGAGGCAACCTTGGATGAGGAATTCAGGAGGTTGATGCAAGAACTTGGAGATTCATAAGGAGTCTCATGTTTGCAGATTGAAGAAGGCTTTGTATGGCCTTAAGCAAGCCCCTAGTGCTTGGTATGAGAGGATTGATCGATACCTGGTGAGCTTGGTATTCTCCAAGAATGATTTTGATTCAAACCTATACTTCAAGTTAATTAATGGTGAGGCTTTGATCTTGGTTCTCTATGTTGATGATCTATTTCTTACTGGAGAATAACAACTCATTATCAAATGCAAGAAGGAATTGGATTTTGAATTTTAAATGAAGGACCTTAAGTACATGCATTACTTCCTTGGTTTAGAAGTATGGCAGAGGCCTAATGAGATCATTCTGAGTCAAGGGAAGTATACAATAGACATCTTAAAGAGATTTGGTATGATGGATTGCAAATACATGTCTACACCTATGCAAACCAATTTTCAAAAGTTAAAAGAGGTTGTAGCTAGTTCAAATATGGTGGATCCTACTATATACAGGAAATTGATTGGATCATTGATGTATCTAGTCAATACTAGACTAGATATTTTCTATGCAGTGAGTGCACTTAGTCAGTTCATGTGTGAACCAAGGAAAATACACCTAGTTGCAACAGAGCATATCTTGAGATACTTGTGTGGCACAGTTGGGTATGGATTGAGATATTCTTCTGATGTGGACTTGAAGTTGCATGGTTATATTGATTCTAATTGGGCATGGTGTTTCATTGATTAGAAGACCACCTCTGGATGTTGTTTCAGTTTGGGTTTGTGATGATCTCCTGGTGTAGCAAGAAGCAGTCTTCAGTGGCACTGAGCACCGCAGAGACCGAGTATATTGCAGCATGTGTGACAGCTCGAGAAGTAGTGTGGCTTCGAAAGATCCTTGCAAGATTTCTTGGACAATCATTGGAGTTGACTGGAATTCATTGTGATAATCAAATTTGTGTGAATATTTTTTGTCAATCTAGTGTTTCATGATAGAAATAAACATGTTGAGATCAAATACCACTATATCAAAGATATGGTATTGAGGAAAGCAATCCAGTTGAGATATTGATGAGCAGATGGTTGACATTGTCACCAAGCCTCTCTCCAGAGTAAAGTTTGTGTACTTCCAAGACAAGATTGGTATTGTGGAGAATGAAGCCCTAGCTAAGAGGGAGACTTAGCTTCAGTGATCTTCTATGATTTTCCTTAATGCATCTTTCTCTATGAGAGAGAAATTTTAGGTGTAAGCCCTTGTTAATGCATATTTCTTTGTGAGAGAGAAATTTGAGGTGAAAGCCCTTGTTTCCACCCTTTGGGAGTATCCATGGTGGATTTCATGTTGAGTGACTCCATGACAACATCATGTGAGGGATTATGTGATGGTTTTCTTGTACTTGTGTTTATTCACCCTTTGGGAGTACCTATGGTGAACATCATGTTGAGATGATGACATCACGCTGAGTGATTTCGTGATGGGTACTTGTGCATATATGCTTTACCATACATGGGAGTAGCCATGATGGTTGATATCATGATTGAGTGAGTTCGTGATGAGCCCCTTCCACATATGGGTGTAGCCATTGTGGGTGTCATGTTGAGAGATTCCATGGCAATGTGTATCGAAAGTATTCCTCCCTAGCTAAGAGGGAGTGTTGATGTTGTAGCTTCGGGCTACATACTTCCACCTTGATTATTGAACAATAAATTTATATAGTCTAGCGGCTATTCATTTATTTATTAGAGTGAAGAGGCGCTTCACTTGGAAACATAATATAACATTTAATTATGGGTATGTGCAGGATCATCATAGAAAAAACAAGCCCTTAAGTGGCAATAAAATTCAGAAAATCAGAGTTAGGCAACTTGATGTAAAAATTTGAATAAGTTATCTATATTATTTCAAAAATATGTAAGAATAGAATCTATAGAAAATTGAATATAATTTCTAAAATACTTGGTTTATTTTTTATTTTTTAAATCTCTTTGGTGAAAATTTGAAATTTCAATGCAATAGTACTTAAATTTCAGGGGAAAAATAAGAAGAAGGTGTCTATCTAACCACCCTAACCACAATAAAATGATAATATTTTTTTATAATATTTTAGATATAAGTAGGGGACTCATGTCCCAATGTGATGCATATTTTTTTTGTAATTTTTTTCTAAGTAAATAATTAATTATGATTTTTTTATTACAACTTTTAAAAAATATAAAAACTTGTATGTCTGACCACCTTAACTTGGTCAAAAATTCATGAGATTCAATTCTTTTTTTTTAATCTTATAGTATGTGAAGCATAGAATGTGACGCATGTTTTGGATTCAAAAAGTGTGATACTGTTTGAAAGCTATAGATTTTTTTAAATCAGCCTATCAATTAGGACTTTAGTCATAATTCAAACAGAAAATGAATAATAATTATTTATTAAATTCAAAGTAAAACATTATTTATATTGGTGGAAATCTGAGAATATCCTTTAAAAACCCTTTTCGTTTCATCAATTTTGGGTAAAAAAAAAGTCATCAGCCACATGTACCATCCTATCACTTAGATATTGCCAATTTTTTGGCCCATCATGATTTAAATTAAAGCATATTTTGGTTTCTTTATTAAATTAAAGCATATTGGAGGCAAGCAGATTTAAATGGAAGGGTCTATTTGAAAATAGAGGAAAATCAAAATAAAAGCTCTAAATTTGATATAGACACATCTCCATGGGGAACTACTTCCACTAATCCTAAATGTAAAATATGATCAACTTAAATAAGAAATATCAAGTTATAAATATATGAATTATATTATCTATATTATATTATATTTAATATTTAGATATATTTATTATTTAATTAGATATATATTTTATATATTAAATCCATACTACAATTATATTGTCATACATACTAAACAATATCGTAATTAATTATATATATATATGATTAATTTAAATATTTTTTATATTATAATAAATTAAATAATTATATATATTATATAATATTACTATTAATTATAAATATAATATATACAAATATTTGAAATAAAAAAAATTCTCCTTGAATAAAGCTTAAATTGAATATATGAATTAATTAAATAAAATATTCAAACCATCTAAAAGTTAAAATAAAAAATGGACGACACCCACTGTTTTTATGCCCTATATTAGCAAAATAATTTCTAAGTCACCAAAAAGAAGAGAGAAATAGCCAGCAAATCGATTTTTTTACGACCAAGTCTAGCTGTCAACAAAAATTAAATGATAGTTATTAATTCAACAACATTTAATGAGGGCTATTTATTCAACATTACCTTATTAATATCTAGTTCTCAACAAAAAATTAATGACAGTTATTAATTAAACAGCATTTAATAAGAGCTATTTATTCAACGTTGCCTTATTAATATCTGCTATCGCTCAGAGTCTACAGCCGCCGCCAAGCCGCCATATAAGAAAAATCAGACAATATAAGATAAGATTAAAATGGTTGAACATCCTTGTAACAGTAAGTGTTATAAATACTCTTTCTAATATTCTCTTTTCTCACGTATCTGTTAGCTATTCTATTCTCCCTCCTCATTCTATATATAGAGGGGAGAACCCCTGTCTTCAGCATTGAAGGCTAAAACAACAGCTTAACGTTCAATATAAAGCATCTCTTCCTCTTACATTCATCAAATAAGGGTATTCCAACTTAAATAAATTATCTACAAACTCCACATAACTTCAAACATTGACCAAAGAGTTATAATTATGAAATCAGCTCTTATATAACTTCCAACTTTTAAAATTATAGTGATTAATGGTTCAAATAAAATTATTATTTTTATTGATTTTTATATCTATCAAATATATGTTTTGTAATTAATTGATAGTATATATATGCAGATTATAATTTAATTGTAAAGTTTTAATAATAATTATTATATATTTTGTAAGGGAAATGGTCAAATTTATATATTTATGTTATTTTTTATTTAGTTTTGTATTTATTTATCTCGCTTTAGACACACATCTTTATATATTTGGCTACACATTATCTACTTCTTACACACATCCCTATATATTAGTCTATCTCCTAGCCTTGACATATCTCTTTACACACACATCCCTATATTTTTTCTCACGTTATCTACTTTTTCACATCTTTGCATATAATCTTCATTTATGACTCCCCACATATTCATCCCTCGGTACAACTATGACCATATACCTACCTATAGTTATTTCCAAAATCACAAATTTGGCCAACTCTCATCTATTTTACTACTCATTATGAGTTGACTAAACAAATGCTTGCATAATTTCATGCTATGTGATGTAGCCACAATAGGGTGGTCTAATGAAGGATTATCCAACCATGCAAGCAATAGTAATAAATAAACAAAAAACACAACAAAATGACACATAATATGCCCTAGGAAAGCCCTCAAAGAGGCAATAATTTAGCCTCCAAAAGATTCATCATCATATTATTAAAATATTAAACAAGTTGCATTCTTCTATTGTTGTATATATTTTAGGTTATAGCCCACTAATAATTACTATATAATACCCTTCACCTTGAACTCCATCTCAATACATCCTTCTCATACCTATACTTGGACCCTTCATGAAAGTGTTTCCTTTGTCTTCTCTTGATTATTTTTTAATGATAATGGAAACAAGTATATATTAGCGTTCAACCTCCTTAATGTTTTGCATCAATTGAAAAGTTGTGCAAAGTTCAATGCTCCCTAAAATGTATAGTTAGCTTTAGAGAGCTAATTTCTCAAACCAAAATAATGAAAAAAATGTGTGGTGCCCATTTTTTTCTCTTTTGTGTCCTACAAGCCTTCCCATGTATTCCTTGATTTTCACAAAATTTAAATTCTATAGCACATGAATAATAACTCTACAAATGTGATTCTCTATCAATTTCATATATGTTCATAAACCCAAATAATTTCATATGCCCAAAAAATAATAAGGAAAACATGAAAAAGAATTATTGACACATTACTTGTGTGCATGCACCTTTGCAATGTACAAAAATACAAAGACTCTCATTAGCAACTTGTCATGAAGTGGCATATGTACCTATGTGGTGTCACTTCTTATTTCATAGTGTGAAAAATGAAGTATGTAGGAGTCACAAAGACAACAGTAGTGGAGGATTACTAGTTAACACAAATAAATTATCTTTGTAAACAAATTGACTTGGATGATGATAGGTCTCTAATCGATTGAGATTAAACCCTATGGTGTAGGGACTAAGGTCTTGGGGCCATCCCAACTCAAATAGGAACAATATAGATATTTATTTGTCAATATAAAAAAACTTTGAAAATCGAAGATCAATAACCTATTGCATCACCGATAATTAAATATCAATAGAAAATTTATTACACTAGCCTAGAGGTTATTAACAAAGTTAGCATTACTAGGGCTACACCAATGACCAACATTATTTAGTTAACTTGTGTGATAATTAAATTATTTTATTTACAAAATGGTGGTTATTAGGGGTAGTATTAGTAGAGTTATCTTTTCTAATTAATTGAAACATATAACTTCAAACATAGGGATCCCATAGAAGTTAAATGAATTGAGTTTAATTTATTATTTTTATTTTTAAATATTTTTTATTTATTGAAACGTAGAAAAAGAGGTTCACCATCAATAAGGTATCAATGATTAACCTAATTTTCATTAGGTGTGTGTTTCATTTAATTATGAGTGCCAAAATGTATAAATAACAATCATAAACTAACCCTAACTATTATAGAAACTATGAGGGGAGTTTTGAGAGCTTGAAATGATGTGTACCTTATGGAAAACTTGTTATTTTTAGGTCATAGAGGAGTCATTCACCTTTAGTGGTGAATGGGTCCCTATGAGGGTTCTAGAAAATGACTTCTAGGTTTTATTCCTATCATTCTGCACTCCTAGATCCCAAGTTTTCATTGCTTCAGGCCCTACAAAGGACTCATTCACCTTTAGTGGTGAATGGGTACTTTTAGGGTTTCAAAAAACTAACTTCTGGGTTTCGTACTTCAATGTCTACACTCTCAATTCCTAGGTCTTCAACTCTTGAAAGTCAAACAAATTTTGTAGCCTTCTTTTCATGTTCTTGCACTATGAATGAGAATCTTGCAACTTGACAACTTTGATGATTTTTCTTCCATTTTTTTTTCCACTTGATGTTCAGCCTATAAATCTACAAACACACTCAAGGGAAGAAAAACTTGTTGATTGTTAGTGAATAGGGGTTTTCTTAAGTCAAACCCCTTGTAGGTAATTAAACCAAATGATGAAATGATGTAATTGAAGCATGAAATAGGAAATATGTAATTGATGATACCTTGGAAGTTGTCTTGTAATGCAAATCTACAAACTAACATGTAGTGGCCATGAAGAATGTAGATCAAGTGGTCCTTGAATAAGATGTAAACAATGCTTGCAAGTAGATCCTCAATTCTACATCAAATTTCTTAGCTCAACAACATGCATGGATGCTTTAAACCTTAGATATGATGGAATGATCTTAAATTTTTGCAATAAAATCTTGATAATCTACCTTGAAATGCCTTTGAAATTATCTATAATTCTCTTTTGAAATTGGTAGAATTCTTCATAAACTTTCTAGATCTTGTTAGATTGAATTTCTAGGAGAAACAATGTGAATTAACCCCATATTTATACTAAATTAAGAGATTAACCCCGAAATTCAAACAATTCAAGCCAACACCAAATTTGGAGATAAACATTATTAAATTCTCGCTAGAATGAAATTCAAAAGGGGCGTCCTCATTAAGGGAGGACCCATTTTCCACCTAGAGTGAATGGGTCCTAGCACTATTTTTCAGGACCTCACCTTCGAGGGATGAAATAACATGAAAAACCCATTTAGAATCTATTGATAAAGGGAGGTCCTATAGAGGGAGGACCCATTCGCCACCTAGGGTGAATGGGGTCCAAGCACCAATTTCCAGGACATTGGTATTTCCCAATTAAATGTTATGTAATTTGAATTGTGGGTGTCGGGATAGATCTTTGGGAGATGTCATAAATAAGGCTTAAATTTGAATTAAAGGGGTTAATTAAATCCAATTGACCACAATTAATTAATAAAACCCTAGATAAGTGTGAAAGTGTGTTACAACACTTTACAAAACCTAAAATAAGGTACAAATTAGGTACATTTTATTAAAAAGGGCACAAGATTAATGTGAACGTGTACAACACATTACAACACTAACCCAAGACACAATTATGTTAATTCAGCATCAAAATTAATCCCAAACCAAGTAAGGAAAAGGGATACATTTTCTATTACTACATTTTCCCCCCACTTTAGTGAGAGATTTTCCCCATGACAAAATAACACTAAAGTAGACATTCAAGACACTTTAGTATGCAACAATAACAAAGATACATAACCATACCCTATCAAAGGCCAAGAAAAACAAAGGAAAACAAAGGATCAAGCACGACCATTCCAACACAATGTGGAATGGGTTTGTTTGTCTATAACATGCACTACTCACTTTGGGGTAGTGTAACCTTAGTCTGTCCACTAGGTGAGTTATCTCAATGAAGTAGAAAATGAGAGAATCATATTAGCCTCTCATATTATACTAAAGTTATCCTCCTGAAAACCTCGATAAGGCACCACAATGTAATGATTTTGTAATGTCATGTAAAATTTTATTAAAGGAGATTTTCTTTGTTCATGTAAAGGTCATCTTCTTAGGGGGCATTATGCCTAATGTCTCCAAGAGAGGACAAATCAAGAATATCAGATCACCACTTATGGGATGCATCTTGCTTCGCATCATGCCATGAAGGGAGATCATATGCTTAGAAATATCACACTCTTGGAGGACATCAAACCCAATGACACCACCAAGAAAAGAACACATCACAAGAAGAAAAAAAATTGTGCCATGAAATATACCAAAAAATGTCATCGGTGTATGCCCCCAATTTAAAGATGAACTTGCTACACCATTACTATGAGAAATTGCTTTAAATTAGGCAATTTTTATTCCTAAGACATGAGATATTTCCTCAGAAAACCCTATGCCAATTCATATGTTTCTGAAATAAATTTGCATCATAAAATAGGAAGGAAGGGTTGCCCCCAAAAATGCAACAACTTTAAAGATAACTCAGTACATCACAAGAGAGACAATTTAAGGCATATCGGTCACATCCCAAGCTTGCTCTTATATTTACATGGAAGACAGTAAACTAGCCAAAAGAGACAACAACAAGTGATATATGAGGATAGAGCTACCTAACCCCTTGCCCCCACTAAGTGTGAGACAAGGGTGAGCCTAGATGATTGATGAGAAACATGAAAATTAGTATCAATTAGAAGGACTAGGTACTTCAACACAAGGGAAAGAACCACACTCCTTAAGATGTTGAATTTTTTTACTCAAAGCCTTACATTTGTTATTAGAATGACCATGAAATCTATGATATGCATAAAATAAAGTCTTGTAGTAAAATTTCTTTCATATTCTTGGAGGGAGAGATATCAAACAATCTTGGAGGATTCTTAACAAGATACTCTCTTGATCAACAATAGAGAATGTTCTTTTATTTTGCGACAAAGATATCTCTTGCTTAGTGCAGGACATCATACTTACACAAGACTCTTTTGATTGTGAGATTGTGTACTCTCCTTTATAGGAGGGTTTAAAATCTAATGAGCTCCAATCATTACTAAGACATGTCCTAGGAGTGCTTTGCATGATTATTAATGTTAAGTGAATAATTCTTTGTTTCTTTTTTTTCTTTTTCTTTTTGATGAATAGGCAGATATCTATATTAATATAAAGATAAAATTATAAATTCATAAAAAAGGGGTAGGTGGTAAAAAGGAACACCCCGAATGTCACATGGGTCCAACCCAGAAAATCCAAAATAACACATGGGCCCAGCCCAGAAAATCCAAAATATCACATGGGCCTAGCCCAAAAGTCCAATAATAGAAAGAAAATTAAGCAGCCAAGGCAGTGCCAGTAGATCCTGGGGGGTCCCTGTCATCCTAATTTTTCCCCCATACATCAGCGGGGTTTGGAATGACATCAGGAGGAGCAACCCAACCATCATCAAATTTATCTTCATCTTTTTCTATTTTTTTCCTCGCGCGCGAGGCGAGATTGCAAGAGCCAATCGTAGAAAAAATTTACCACAAGAGGGCCAAGTAGAGCCAAAAGTAGGTGGAGCATCAGAGGACCACCCAAAACCACCACCACCACTCCTTGGAGCACCACTAGAGTGCCAGCCCTGACCAGGACGTGGCAAAGGAGAATGAGCTCGCTTGGGAGGCCAAGAATCTCGTCAAGTAGGAGGTTGGGAGTGGGATCGTGCGGATTCACTCCACTTCTGGCCCCAAGAAGGTGACCGGTCGTGGGAGGAGGAGGGAAAATCAGGGATCTGAGCCACAATACAAGGGGTATTTCCCCAGTGGTCCAAGAGAACCTACAGGTGAGCCACTTCCAGTGCAACCTTGTTGGTTTGCACTTGAATCTGTAAGAACATTAGAACATATAACTGCTTTAGCATAAAGAGACACATTAACATCTAAATGAAAGATTTCTCCCTGCCCAATCCACTTCCAGTTATAATTTTGGAGCCATGCAGGAGTGGGGAGCATTGATTGTCTGTAGTACAAGGTCTTGTGCCATTGAATAATAGAGCTAGAAGCAAGACAAAAAGTATCAAGGCATTCAAGGGCAACATTGATAAAACCTTCATCCTGTAAGAGAGTGAGAAAGGAATCATCCGCGAAGTGGCCATTGACAAGCTGTTCTTGAGATTCCAGGAGAGAGATCCCTTTAACATGTTGTTGGGAGACAACATTGGCCAGGAGATATCCAAAGCCCTCAGTAGACAGAACATACAAAGCAGGGGCAAGAGGGCATCCCTGGTGAATAGAAAGAAAAAGACCAAAAGCAGAAGACTGGCAGTCATTAATGGAAATGAAAGTCGAGGCATCAGAAAAAAGGATATGAATAGACTGCATAAAATTGGGGCCAAAGTCCAAGGCCTGCAACATCGCAAGAATGAAAGGCCATTCAATGCGGTCATAGGCTTTGGAAAAATCAATTTTAATGAACACCGCTTTTTGGTTCGACCACCGAGCCCACTCCATGCCTTCCCAAACAACAATAATGTTATCAAGAATAAACCTGGACATAATGAAACCAGTCTTCTCAGGACGTACAACCTGAGGCAAGAGGTGGCAAATTTTCAAAGCCAAGGCTTTGGCTATGATTTTGAAAGAAACATTAAGAAGCATGATGGGCCGCCAGTTGCAAATATCCTGTGGATCCCCATGCTTAGGTATGAATTTAATATTGCCTTTATTTATTAAATTGCCTAGAGAATTGGTTTGAAAGGCTTCAAGATAAACATGATGCAAATCACTCCCAGGGCAGGTGCATGGAAATGGGTAGCAATTCAATGGACACCCTAAAAAAAAAAGAGTTGAAAATCATAACGCTAGCACATTATAACACGACCGTGTTATAACACACTCGCGTTATGTCTTTTGTTAAACCTAGGCAAGGTCTCAGTGGCTACAACTACAAAAAAATAATGCGATCACGTTATCAACTGTTAAAAGCAAAAAAACAAATGCAAATCTCTCATTTGCATTTCGACTGGTTTTTTTGTTGCACCCGCGGCCAAAACCCCTAGAATATCGTGCTCGCATTCTAGGAGGAGAATTTCTTCACCAAGAATCCCTATTTCTTCACAATGATGGTGCCACGACGATGAGGAGCTGTAAGAGGTAAGGATTCTATGGTTTTTGTTTTGAATTTGTTAGTTTTAGGTTGAATTTGATATCTATTTGTTTTAATTTTTAGGAGATGCAAATCAACCTGCAAACCCTCAAAATCCTCAATAGGAAGACCAACCAAATCCTCAAGATCAAAATCAACCACAACATCAACCTCCTCCACCAATCACTCAACCCCCTCCTGGCACTCAACAAAATTTAATGAGTGAAATTGAGAACAACAAAAAACAAATTGAGGATTTGATCAATAGGTTGAGTGATCCAAATGGTTCAACCATAGAAAGAATGACCCTAGCAAATTCATTGAGAGATATGTTAACAAACGTAGATTCAATTAGCAAACAAATAATTGGATGGGAAGATAGGAGGCAGGCGGCTAGGGACTATTATGCAAATAAACTATCATACAAGGATGTGAAAGATTTAAAAATTACAAAAGGTGATTTGTGCTCATTATTCACTGACCCATGCACAAATCAAAATCTTACCCTCAATGTGAAGAGGTTTCCTATCCATTGGTGCCACCACCAACAGATGAAGGATCAGTTTTATGATAGGTGGTACATGGTCTTCGATTACCCACTGTGCAACAATTGCGAGGTCCCACAATATTTCCTTAGAAACTATACAGTGAGTTCATATTGAACAAAATCCCAAACTATTTTGATATGAGGGATTTCCAGGGGAGAGGTGGGGGGTCAGCTCAGGATAGACCTAGTGCACAGCCAGATCCTATGTGGCAAGGTAGATGAGCTCTCGCTAGGCCACCTCATGAGCACATTGTTATGCCTTCCATCATGAAGGAAAGAGTTGAAATAGGGACATTTCAGGCAATCAACACTTTGACCTAGAGTGTCATCCATCATACTAGCCCTATTCTACATCGCCATCCAGGGGAGTCTTCTAGTGGTGGCCTTCGAACACATGTGTGTCAATCTTGTGGGGCTACTTGTTCACATGACCCCACCGACCCTCACGAGATTGGTATGCAAGATCCATCTACAACTATGGAGATGGAGAGGGCAACTGACATTTTGCATGAGGCATATGGCATTGATAGTTAGTGCATGTGTTCATTGAATTTAATTTTTTAAATTTCAATTTTGAAATGCAAGATTAACTAAAAATGTTTTATGATTTTAATAAAATTGCAAGGTCACAGTGTTGAGATTGGATACACTAGCCCCCCACCAACCTATTTTTGCAGTACACCTATCGCTAAGGTATGTAACTAGTAAACAATTATAAGTTTATTGCATATTAATGGCATTGTTTTATGAATCGTAATTTAATATGCAATTTTGGATGTTGAACAGACTAATATTGGAGGTTTTGATGGAGCACTTCCCAGTGGTGGTGGATTTACTCAAACCTTCACGCAGGTAATAGAATAAAGAGTTTAACTAATGAATCAAGTACTTGATAGATTTGTGTAGTTTATACATGCACATCGTTGATTACGTTGAATAATTTGTTGTTTTATTTTCAATTGTTGCGAGACGATACACCTCTGAATGTGACAAGGGCAATGGATATTGGTGTGACATCTACTATACAATCCTCGATGGTTCTGATAGAAGAGGTATGAGGAAAATTAGTAAATTTTAATTTACATTTGTTGTTATAGTGCTAGTTAGTGAAAAATCAAACCATTATT
This sequence comes from Sequoiadendron giganteum, assembly GCA_007115665.2. Taxonomy (NCBI): domain Eukaryota; kingdom Viridiplantae; phylum Streptophyta; class Pinopsida; order Cupressales; family Cupressaceae; genus Sequoiadendron; species Sequoiadendron giganteum. Next base: position 51,346,160 of record CM021109.1, on the reverse strand, counting down.
GATTCACGTAGTTTTTGTCTATTTGTATGGTTTATATAGGGCTTGAACATGCCTGAGCATCGGCGTGAGGATATTTCCCTCGTGGAGAGAGATCGTGAGATGGCTGTAAGTGATTATTTTGTCAAATATATCATTTTTTATAATGTAATTTCTATATATTCATGTCTTTACTTCTTATTGTAATAGTTAAAACTTCACCATGAACTAAACCCTAGGAGGAGTAGCAGGAGCACTCCACGAGCACAACAAAAATGAGTGATAGACCTATCGCCATCCGAGTGAAAAGGAAAGGGAAATATTTTATTTCCTACCCATGGAGAGCAATGACTTTTGATTCCAGAGTCCTTTGTTGTATGCTTGCATGGCAATTTTGTACATATTTTTTATTGGACATATTTGACATTGTATGCCTAGATGGCATTCTCGTAAGCCTATATGGCTATTTTGTACATATATTTCATACTTATATCGACATATATTGATGTATGCCTACATGGCTATTTGGTTAATACAAATATCTTTTATCGATGCTTGTCCATATTTGCATTCTAAATTTATGGTTCAATAGATATTAGTTACGTGTATTCAAGTGTATACTTTACAACTTACGTGTATACTTTGTGACTTACATGCATTCGAGTGTATACTTTGTGGCTTACATGTTTTCATGCATATACCTTGTATTTGTGCATATAGTTTGTTTTAATTTGTATATACTATGTATTCATGTGTATATTTTTTGAGGCTTACTTGTTTTTGAGTACTTGTACTTCCCTTATTGACATGTACATGTTTGATTTATTCACATGTATAATTATTAATTGGTTAGCCCTAGCATTGATCTATGTCATCCTCGATGCATGATCCTTGAGATGGAGTAATTACACCCTCAAGATCAAAAGGAGTTTCACTTGCATTCTTTGTAGGTTCATTTTGTTAGTGAAACCAAAAACCTCTTACATCATTGAAACGAAAAAAAAATTCCTTTATAGTAGGTCTTGAGTAATGTGAACTATTGATGTTATCTAGATCTTTGAAACTATCTGCAATCATGTGCAATACTATAGAAGCTAGAGCTATATCTAATACTACAAATGACTACTCAATGGAATCCTGATAGTAATATCACAATTTGACACATTGTAGAAAATACCTCCTACTTATCAATTGATGAGCTAAAGGGTCTCTATAATGAATTTTTCATAAGTCACAACACTTGCTGAAGGTTTTGCAAATGGGGTTGCAAGCTAAGTGGGCTTAAACTTGGGGAAAAAACTTTGTGGTTAAGCGCTTGAGCTGGAGTATACTAGAATAGGTGACCTCCCAGGAAGGCCTATTGCCTCACCTCTATGAGCATCACTTAGATGCAATGAGTGCTAAGTGGGCCATTCAATATCATTTCAAATTTGTTGTTTTAACCAACTTACAAATTTTCAACTTAAGACTCCTCCAACCTAAGGGATCGATCTAGTGGAACATAGTTCAGAGTGATTCCACGTGTTTCGATGCAAAAGAGGACCATACCTAGCATAAACATACCTATTTGGACATGTTGGAAAAATCCGCTTGGTTACACAAGTTATATAACAAAATTTGCACCACTTTGCATTGCTTGCATTTGATGCTTTTTCCATCAAGTGAAAATCTGCCGCCATTGGAAAACCACTCTAAGATAGCCAAAATCGAGAGAGTTTTTTGTAGACAGGCTCAACGCAATCCTATAGGATGGGATGAGAAGTTTCTAAGCATCATGACATCTGAGTAATAGCATGTTGAAGTTTGCAGCCATTTTGCACTTTGGACCCTTAAGGGATCAATCCGGTTGAACATAGCTCAGAGCTATTCCACGTGTTTCAGTGCGAAAAAAGACCATGCCTAGCGTAAATATACCTATTTGGACACATTGGAGTAGTTAGTTTGGTCACACGAGTTGCAAAGAAAAAGTTGCACCACTTTGTAGCTTTGCACTGCTTGAATTTGACACTTTTTCCATCAAGTGAAAATCCTTCGTCATGAGAAAACCACTCCAAGATAGCCAAAACCGAGAGAGTTTTTTCTAGAGGGGCCCAATGCCTTTATGTAGGATTAGACGAGAATTTTCCAAGTGTCACAGTATCCGAGTAATAGCATGCTGAAGTTTGCAGCCATTTTGCGCTTTGGACCCTTAAGGGATCGTCCTGGTTGAACGTAGCTCGGAGTGATTCCATGTGTTTCAGTGCGAAAAAAGACCATGCCTAATGTGAACATACCTATTCGGACACATTGGAGCAGTTAGTTTGGTCACACGAGTTTCAGAGTCAAAGTTGCACCACTTTGTAGTTTGCAACTTTGCACTGCTTGAATTTGACACTTTTTCCATCAAGTGAAAATCCACTGCCACGAGAAAACCACTCCAAAATAGCCATAACTGAGAGAGGTTTTTATAGAGGGGCCCAATTCCTTTCTGTAGGATTAGACAAGAAGTTTCTAAGTATCACAGTATCCAAGTACTAGCATGTTGAAGTTTGCAGCCATTTTGCACTTTGGACCCTTAAGGGATCGATCTGGTGGAACATAGCTCAAAGTGATTCTACATGTTTTAGTGTGAAAGAAGACCATGCCTAGCATAAACATACCTATTTCGATGTTTTGGAATAGTCCTCTTGGTCACACGAGTTGCAAAGCGAAAGTTGCACCACTTTGCAACTTTGCACAACTTGAATTTGACACTTTTTCTATCAAGTGAAAATCCGCTGCCACGAGAAAACCACTCCAAGATAGCCAAAACTGAGAGAGGTTGTTGTAGAGGGGCCCACTTCCTTTCTATATGATTAGATGAGAAGTTTCTAAGTGCCATGGTATCCGAGTACTAGCATGTTGAAGTTTGCAGCCATTTTGCACTTTGAACCCTTAAGAGATCGATCTGGTGGAACATAGCTCAGAGCGATTCCATGTGTTTCAGTGTGAAAGAGGACCATTCCTAGCTTAAACATACTATTTAGATGTGTTGGAATAGTCCGCTTTCTCACACGAGTTGCAGAGCGAAAGTTGCACCACTTTGCAACTTTGCACAACTTGAATTTGACAGTTTTTCCATCAAGTGAAAATCCGCCGCCATGAGAAAACCACTCCAAGATACCCAAAACCGAGAGAGGTTTTTCTAGAGGGGTCCAACAAATTTTTGTAGGATCAGATGAGAAGTTTCTAAGTTTCATGGTATCCAAGTAATAGCATTCTAAAGTTTGCAGCTATTTTGCACTTTGGACCCTTAAGGGATCGATCTGGTGGAACATAGCTCAGAGTGATTCCACGTGTTTCGGTGCAAAAAAGGACCATGCCTAGCATAAAAATACATATTCAGACGTGTTGGAATAGTCCGCTTGGTCGAACAAGTTGCAGAACGGAAGTTGCACCACTTTGCAACTTTGCACTGCTTGCATTTGATGCTTTTTCCATCAAGTGAAAATCTGTCGCCACGAGAAAACCACTCCAAGATAGCCAGAACCGAGAGAGGCTTTTCTAGAGGGGCCCAATGCATTTCTGTAGGATTAGATGAGAATTTTCTAATTATCACGGTATCCGAGTAATAGCACGCTGAAATTTGAAGCCATTTTGCACTTTGGACCCTTAAGGATCAATCTAGTGGAACGTAGCTCAGAGCGATTCCACGTGTTTCAGTGTGAAAAAAGACCATGCCTAGCATAAACATACCTATTTAGATGCATTGGACCAATTAGTTTGGTCACACGAGTTGCAGAGTGAAAGTTGCACCGCTTTGTAACTTTGCACTGCTTGAATTTGACACTTTTTCCATCAAGTGAAAATCTACCGCCACGAGAAAACCACTCCAAGATAGCCAAAACCAAGAGAGTTTTTTCTAGAGGGGCGCAACACCTTTCTATAGGATCAGACGAGAAGTTTCTTGTACACATCTAAAATTGGTCACGGTTGATCGAACTTGTTAATTAATTAAATATGAATTATTTAATTAATGTTCTTAAGTCATCTACATATGAATAAATTTAATTATTTATTTATATTGTTCATTTTCTAATTCTTCTGATTTAATTAAATAAATAAAGTTTATTTAATTAATGTTACCTTCCTCTTAATTAATTAAAAAGATTTTACAATTTATTTACATTAATTATCACAAGTTTAAATTCTAAATTTAAATGATATTCTTCAATCCACATTTAATTAAATATTTTCAATATTTAATTAAATCATTTTCCAAATTTCCCACTTTTCTCACAAAATTAAATATTTTCAATATTTAATTAAAACCTTTTCATATTTCTTTCACACATAATTAAATATTTATTTATTTAATTATGAGAGACACCTTTTAATTTGTCTCTTCATTTTCCATCCGTCTCTTAGAATTCCACCTCTTTTTCAAATTCTCGATCTCTCACTGTTCATTTCAGTAGGTTTGAACTCGACTGTCGATCTTGGCCAGTCGAATTCCTACCTTCAAAAATCTATAAATACAACCCTCTTATGAGTGGAAAAAAACCTCGAATCTCATATCTTCATGCGTAGTTATTATAGTCGCATCTTAAGCATTTCATAGCATTTTAATTCAATAAGCTCATCCTTTTACATGCATATGCATTTTTGATAATCTCATTCTCTCAAGTGCCATTTTATAAGCTGTTGTTTGCACAACTGAGAGAAAACATCTTGAAGCGAATCCTTGGAGATAGAGGACAGTGGAACGAATTTGAAGAAGTTGTTGTTTAGAGTTTGCATTTACTCTATTTATTTAGTTTTCCTCAATCTAATGTTTCATTGGTGTACTATTTTATATGCAATTTAATTGACACATTCTAATGTACACATTTTTAAGTGTCACGGTATTTGAGTAATAGCATGCTAAAGTTTGCAGCCATTTTGCACTTTGGACCTTTAAGGGATCGTTCCGGTTGAACATAGCTTAGAATGATTCCACGTGTTTCGGTATGAAAAAAGACCATACCTAGCATAAACATACGTATTCGGATGCGTTGGAGCAGTTAGTTTGGTCACACGAGTTGCAGAGCAAAAGTTGCACCACTTTGCAACTTTGCACTACTTGAATTTGACACTTTTTCCATCAAGTGAAAATCCGTCGCCACGAGAAAAGCACTCCAAGATAGCCAAAACCGAGAGAGGTTTTTCTAAAGGGGGCCAACGCCTTTCTGTAGGATTAGATGAGAAGTTTATAAGTGTCATGGTATTTGAGTACTAGCATGTTGAAGTTTGCAACCATTTTGCACTTTGGACCCTTAAGGGATCGATCCGGTGGAACATAGCTTGGAGCAATTCTACGTGTTTTGGTGAGAAAGAGGACCATGCCTAGTGTAAACATACCTATTCCAACGTGTTGGAATAGTCCTCTTGGTCACATGAGTTGTAGAAAAATGTGTACAAATTGTTTACATGACCTTTATATGACCTTTTTCACATTGTTTACATTTCAAAATTCAAAGTTTGCAAATTTTCCTACTCAAGGCATTTATAGAACAAGGTGCTACTACACCAAACATGAACTCCGACATTAAAATATTTGAGTATATCTCATTATGTAATTAAATCTTATTACAATGCCTCTGGCACTTCGCTCTCTCAGATCTTTTACAATGTCACTCATACATTCAAGATTCTCTTTTAAATGTCTACATCATAGGTGCTCATTATGAGGTTAACTTCAATTGAGTAACTTGAGATTCCCTCACTAAGCTTCACATGCTCTCTTATAATGGATTGAAATCAAAATTGAGATTTGTCAAAATCATCAAAATAAGTATGTTGCATTGCTTTTTTGGCTGAGATTCTCTTTGATGGCTCTTAAATCAGCATTTTCTGCAACGAAAGATCAATCAACCCTTAGTAGTTTACTTACAAATATGCAAAGTAAAAGAGAAAAATAAAGAGCATCCAAAATGGAAATGAAATAAAAAATAGATGGAAGGCACTCATAGATGTTGCATGTAGGCATCAAAATAAGGATGTTGTATTGCTTTTCTGGTTGACATTCTCTTGGATGGCTCATATATCTACACTTTTTGCAAGGGGACACTAATCATTGTAAGAGAAGATGATAGAATTGGCATCAAACAAATTAATGTGCATACAAGTATAAATTAATAAGAACCAATGTGCATATACTTACTAATTAATCCAATGAACCATCTGGGTCTGCTCTACTCTTTATTGTGTCAAGTATTGCCTCATGGTCAGACTCACGGACCTTCCATAACATCTTGTTCAAAGGTCTACCCCCATATTTGGTCAAATGAACATTGGATTCCATGACAAGGTTCGAGTAATGAAGAATCTTACGATGTATGTCAAAGTCCTGAAATAGCCAATGCTTAACACTTGAATGTGGGTACCTTCTAAGCCATGTTCCAATAGCCACAACTGAGCCTATAGGGCATTCGATGTTTTCTCCATCTATAACTAGGGCCTCCAATTTATTTTTGGTCTCAACACAATGACACAAGTAATAGTTTGTTCCCTCTTCATTGTATTCATCTGCAATAACTGCATAAACATGCCCTACATTGATATGTGCAAAAAATCTCTTGAAATTTGTCAACATTATGAATATAGTACAAAGTAAGATCTAACGATATGAAATTTCAACAACTAAGAAAGTAGATATATCACCTCGTTGAACTAGATCCGATATGTGGTCAAAGTCGACCGATGATTCTATTTGTCTCAATTCCAATGCCGTCGGAGGGCGATATGTGTGAAGTGGGCTAAAATAACTAGTGAACCATTTGTCAACCCACTCGCCTAACTCACAATTATTCCAATCTTGCATTGTACATGAAGAAAAAAATCATGCCATCTTTCGTGTATCAATACTCCATGAACCTGTATTTGAGCTAAGGAAAGAGTGTACTGTAGGAGTTGAGAAAATACAACACCACAAACCCCGAAGATCACTTGCATGCAAATAACCTATCACAAAAGAAGAGATGGAGACAAACAAGCAAGGGTTCTCTGAAAACTGAAAATATATATATCAGAGAGAATGAGAGAATGAATTGATATGAAATACAATGGGATCAATCCTTATAAAAAGGAGATCATTCAAACCCTAATAGGAAAAAACCTAATAGAAGCCCTAATAGGATAACATTTAATAATTAATATAATTATTAAATGTCACTTTATGCAAACTAACGTGAAATCTTAAGAAGGGAATAAAGGTAACTTAATCAACATAACTAAGTTAAGACCTTTACTCTAACATGTACCTCACTCGATTCTATTAGTGTACAATAGTCTTCATATGGTGCAATGTTAGTATCATCCATCAACCAAAAAAATCTATGAACTAAAGACATACCTTCATTACCTAGACCCATCAAAGCATTACACCACTCGACGATTGAATTTTTATTTGTCAACTTTGCACTGTCTTTATACTTTAACTCTTCTCGTGCTAATGCTCTTTTCATGCATGCTCCTGCACCATCATGCACCCCTTTCCATGTCCAACCTCACAAAATTTCCACATATGTTGAACACTTGTAATGACATGCATCATGTACAACCAGCAGAACATGCATGAGTTCTTGAACTGTGCTGCATAGTTATCAGACCATATTATATGTTGATCGTATTTTATGCCCCTCTGAGCCAAACCACTGTAGAACATCTGGAAGCAACCTTGCACAAACTCTGGAGAATGTGTGCGATCATCACTAATGTAAAAGTGGCACTCCCTCAATACCTTCCTTTGCTCATATGTACTATCAAATGCATGAATGAATGCTATGTGCACAAATATCAAAACTTGTGTGGAGCTGTAATACTATGACTGTACCTCATGTTGTGGCTATAGAGTGTAGTTCTTTGCAAATTCAACCACGAATACTATGCTTCCAACTCGAAAGGTGTCCTTGCATAGCTTGAGCTGCATGTCCAACCATCGAGCTCTATGGGTATGCATTGCATAATCAAATAGTATACTGTCATGAAATGTGGTCATAAATTTGTACACTGGAATCTTCTCAATAACCAAATCACACCTCTTTTCTTGAGACCCATCTTTTGTAGCATATGCCACTATTTTATACTTCCTGAACTCTACTAGTTTTTGTCCCACCTCATCTATGCTTTCCATATGTTGACATACTGGCATACACTGGAAGCCACCGCAATGCTCGCATGAACCATCCAAGCATGTTGTCCTATAGAATATCTAGCCATCCTCTATTTCACATAAAAAAAATTATAAGAACTCTCTTGAAGATTTTGGTGGGGCTTCTATGCCACAATCCTGCAAAACATCATTAGTATGCAAATCTAAACATATAGATCGATAAACATAGTAATGGTTAGAAAATTCAATATGTATTCTACAACAACAAGTAGTGCGTGTGTGATTTATATTGACATAAAAAGGTTTAAATAGTTCAAAAAATCTTTGAGAAATACTAATTTGAGGATAATCATTTTTGAATTTCTCAAAAATTTGGGTTTGAGTCATATCCAAAAAATGCTTTGGATGTGGCTCATGATTCTGACTACCGATTCTCCTTCTTACCACATTCCTTTGATTCGGAGATGGCCTTGTGTTATTCTTCCAATACTCTTTAGTTAGTGTTCTCAAGGCTTCGACAACTTCTTTATCTTTTCGTGACAGTCTCCCCGAGAATGCCCATAATTCATTTGTATCATTGCCCTCAATTCTTTGCCACCTTTGAATGGCTCTTGATAAATTTTTTATACTAATTCCCATTTTTTCACTAGTCTTTTTAATTAGGCGAGTTGTCTTTGTTTGACAACTTACCAAAGTTGATGTAATGACACATCGGGTGACATTACTATCATTTGAGCATGAGGTCTTACCCACACTCTCATAAGCATCCATTAGATTCTTCACAATAGTGTCTTCACTTGATGCATTCGATGTTATCAACCCAAGAGTCTTCATGATGTTCCTATACTTTACACCCCGCATCATTTCAAAACATAGTTGACATCTTGCAGTCTCATTTAGCCTTTCAAAGAATCATTCCCAAATCTTATTAGCATATCTTCTACAAGTGCGTGTTGAAATCTTACCTTCCATGTGCTGCAAAATCTCATCATCAATATTAATCAAATACTTTGGCTTTTAATGCAAAATTCTTGTTGGTGTTCTCCTAGGTACATACATCTCAACATTAGGAATTTCATCAATATTTAACTGAGGTGGGCTAGATTGCATACCTTCGATTGAGGGTGGAGAAGAAGACATACCTTGAGGTTCACATGGGAATTATGGCATAACTTCTTTGTCAATTTCGAGTGATGATGTACTCTCAACTTGAGATGTGTTGGATGGTGTCCAACAATATTCACTTGTGGTAAATGGTGTCCCTCCATATTCACTTGCACTAGATAGTGTCCGTCCATATTCACTTGTGCTACATGGTGTCCCTCCATATTCGCTTGTGCTTAATGGTGTCCCTTCATATTCACTAGTCGTAGAGGGTGTGTCTCCAACTATGGTATCTGAATCTATCTTACGACGATGTTTTCACATTCGTACTTGTTATGCTCCCAATTCCCATTCTCTTTTTGATGGTTGAGGTTCCTCTACAATCGGTTTGTTTTCATGAATTGTTTCCAATTTCTTCTTTTCACAATATTCCACCACCTGAACTTTCTCCTTTTCTTTCAAGGTTTTGTTTTCTTCGTCTATTAGTTTCCTCTTTGTCTTTTTCTTTGGCATGGCGGATAATTCTATCTGTACCATGGTAATGAGACGAATATTAGTTCCTAAAAAAGTGTTGAAGGAGTGGTCTATGTAATGAAATTTTGACCTTGTTCAGGGTATTTTGAATATTTTTGATGCTTTGGAATGGTCTAGGAAGGCTCGGGTATAGTAGTTTCTATAAACCCTCCCTCTTTGCATTAAAAAATGGGGGTTTTTGTATTGGAAGCCCAGTTGAGCGAGTAAGGTCCTAAGACCTAGAAATTATCTTGTTTTGAGACCTAATTAAAGAATTTTTTTTGGTTTGGAAGTCTTGTGTGAAGATCTAAGGGTAGTTCCTTTATAAAATTGGCCTACTTGGAGGCCTAAAATAGTGAAAAAGGTCATTTTTATTAATGTTGTCCCAAAGGAGTCATGTGATGGGTTAAGGTATGTCTTGCAACTCTGAAATTGGTGCTACAATCATTCTTTTATTTTCCCAGTTTTTTCAAAAGTTTTGGAGTTAAGGGCCCAAAACTAGTTTTGCACAGTAACTAGATTCCAAGGGTGAAATTTGCGAAATAATGTTTTTGTTTGTTGTCTAGCTTGGAGGAGTGTTGTGATTGGTCCATTACACCTTATTAATCTTCTTAGATGGGTCTTGAAGGAAATTTTACATCTTCAATGGTTTTGGGTCCCCTTACTCTGCATCAAAAATGAGTATCACAGTTTGAAGTGTGTGCATGGTTTGGGAGATACATGTGACAGTTTATAGATGCTTGGCTACTAGTAATGTGGACAGTGAACAAAGGAACTAAGTTTTTGTGCAAGGGAAGACTTCTGAAAGGTTTCATTTTTGTTGTACTAACTCAAACAAAGATTTATTAAGCAAATAATGGTTTGGTTGTGCCTTAAGAATTATAGTTTATGTTTGTAAACAATGGTGCCATTATGGAATATTTAAGACAACTTGTGAATGACATAATCATTGGCTGATGTTTTGAGGAACCTAGTTGATTGTAATTAGTTATTTTCAATATTTTCAAGGTGTTTTGAAGGTCCTTAAGGAATTGGGAACTCTTAATGCTAATTTGAGTATAATTGGCAAGTGTATATAATTGTGTATATAATTTGGTAATTTAAAATGTGCATTGACAACCTAAGGTTATAATGGCAAACAAAAATGAAAGCAAGCCATAATAGAATGAAAGAAAATGTGTAAAGACTTCACATACCTTAAAAACCATACTTTCAAATGGAGGAGTTCAACCCAATTATGTAGCCTTAGCTTCTTCTTTCTTCAAACTCCACAACAATTTGACTTGTTCAAAAGCTTGTTCCCTTCCACACTTCAATTGTATATCAGTTTTCAATGGAATTCAAACTTCAATTGATATTATGTCTTTGAATGTGGAAACTCTAACATTTCATGCAAAGGTGGTAAAAAGATCATGGAAAAGGTGATGGAATGTGAAAAAGATGCTTGCACACTTCACAAAATCATCAAAAATATATATTTTTTCGAAACACGCGCAAAACTAGGGGAATATGTAGACAGTGGGCCTTCAAATAATGGGTATATACAGTTTTTTACCGTTTTAGTGGAGTAAAAAATGCCCCTGCATTATAACGTGAGTGCATTATGTGAAATTTGGTTTTCTTAGTGTATTTTTGAGAGTATAGGAGTTTCTGAGAGAGTGGGAGGGAGAGACGGGCGGAGTGGGAGATAGAGAGGGAGGGATAAGGGGAGAGTGGGAGAAAGAGAGAGAGGGAGAGAGTGGGAGATAGATGGGAGGAGAGATGGGGAGAGGGAGATAGAGAGGGAGGGAAAGAGGGAAAAGTGGGAGGGGGAGAAGGGGAGAAGCAAAAAGTGGTAGATAGAGAGGGAGGGAGAGATGGTGAGAGTGGGAGAAGGGGAGAAGCAGAGAGTGGGAGATAAAGAGGGAGGGAGAGATGGTGAGAGTGGTAGAAATATAGAGTGGGAGAGAGTGGGGGAGAGTGGGAGAAAGAGAGAGTGGGAGGGAGAGAGGGGGAGAGTGGGAGATAGAGAGGGACGGAGAGAGGGGGAGAGTGGGAGAAAGAGAGAGTCGGAGAAGTGGAGAAGTGGAGAGTGGGATATCGAGAGAGTTAGAGAGAGTGGGAGATAGAGAGGGAGGGAGAGATGCTAAGGGTGGGAGAAAGATAATCCCTCAACCCTCAAACCTCAACCCTTAAACCCTAATCTCTCAACCCCTATACCCTCTTAATCCCTCAACCCTCAAACCCTAATCCCTCAACCCTTAACCCTTAAACCCTAATCCTTCAATCCCTATACCCTTCTAATCCTTGAACCCTCAACCCTCAACCCTTAAACCCTAATCCCTCAACCACTATACCCTCTTAATCCCTCAACCCTCAACCCCTATACCCTAATCCCTCAAACCCTATACCCTCTTAATCCCTCAACCCTCAATCCTCAACCATTAAACCTAATCCCTCAACCCCTATACCCTCTTAATCCCTCAATCCTCAAAACCTAATCCCTCAACCCTTAAACCCTAATACCTCAATCCCTATACCCTCTTAATCCCTCAACCCTCAAACCTCAACCCTTAAACCCTAATCCTTCAACCCTTGTAAACTCTTAATCCCTCAACCCTCAATCCTCAACCCTTAAACCCTAATCCCTCAATGCCTATTCCCTCTTAATCCCTCAATCCTTAAACCCTAATCCTTCAACCCCTATACCCTCTTAATCCCTAATCCCTAATCCCTTAAACCCTGATCCCTCAACCCCTATAACCTCTCAATCCCTCAACCCTAAATCCTCAAACCTTAAAACCTAATCCCTCAACCCCTATACCCTCTCAATCCCTCAACCCTCAAACCCTAATCCCTCAACCCTTAAACCCTAATCCCTCAACCCCTCTACCCTCTCAATCCCTCAACCCTCAATCCTCAACCATTAAACCCTAGTCCCTCAACCCCTATACACTCTTAATCCCTCAACCCTCAAACCCTAATCCTTGAACCCTTAAACCCAAATCCCTCAATCCCTATACCCTCTTAATCCCTCACCCCTCAACCCTCAACCCTTA
>CM021109.1:51291937-51333319 GCA_007115665.2 Sequoiadendron giganteum | reverse complement strand
CTCCTAAAAATCCTCAACAAGAAAATCAAAAACATCAACAAAATCCTCAAGTTCAACAACCACAACAATAATCTCCTCCACCAATCCCTCAACATCCTCCTAGCACTCAACAAAATTTAATGAGTGAAATTGAAAATAATAAAAAAAAAATTGAGGAGTTAATCACGAGGTTGAATGATCCAAATGGTTTAACCATGGAAAGAAAAACTTACAAATTCACTTAAAGAAATGTTAAAACATGTAGATTCAATCAACAAACAATTAACTAGTTGGAAAGATAGGAGGCAGGTGGCTAGGAATTTTTACTGGGATAAACTATCATATGAAGATGTAAAAGATCTAAAAAGTACAAAATTAGATTTGTGCTCATTATTCATCAACCCATGCACAAATCAAAATCTTAGGCTCAATGCGAAGAGGTTTCCTATCCATTAGTGCCACCACCAATAGATTAGGACCTTTTTTGGATAGGTGGTACATGGGTTTTGATTACCCACCATGAAATAATTATGAAGTACCATAATATTTCCTCAGGAAACTATATTGTGAGTTCACCCTGAACAAAATCTCAAATAATTTTGGTATGAGGGACTTCCAAGGGAGAGGTGGGGGGTCGGCTCAAGATAGACTTGGTGTACATCAAGATCATAAGTGGCAAGTGAGATGACCTCTCGCTAGGCAGCCTCATGAGCACACCATTATCCCTTCCATCATGAAGGAGAGTGCCAAAGTAGACACTTTGCAGACCATCATCTCTTTGATTGAGAGTGTCATCCAACATGCCAGCCCTATACTACAGCACCATCCAAGGGAGTCTTTGAGTGGTGGGCTTTAATCCCATTTGTGTTAGGCTTGTGGGGAAAATTGTTCATATGACCCCACCGACACTCAGGAGGCTGCTACACAAGATAAATCTGTAGCTATGGAGATGGTGAGGGTAGCTAACATTTTGAATGATGCAAATGGTTTCAATACTCAAGTAAATGTTAGCATGTTCATTGAATTTAATTTATTAAATTTCAATTTTGAAATGCAAGATTAACTAATTTAGTTTTATGATTTTAATAAAATTTCAGAGTTTGATATTGGATACACTATCCCTACCCCTCTTTATTACTTCACTGCATCTACCATTGAGGTATGTAACTAGTAAACAATTATAAATTTATTACATGTTAATAGCATTTTTATGTGAATGGTATTCTAATATGTGATTTTGGATGTTGAATAGGCTAATATTGGAGGTTTCGTGGGAACATCTCCCAGTGCTAGTGGATTTAGAAAAACCTACATAGAGGTCATAGACTAAAGAGTTTAACTAATGAATTGTACTGAATAGATTTGTGTAGTTTATATTCATATCGTTGATTACATTGCATTACACATCTTTCAAACTCAAAGCATTACTTCACATTCCATAAATAATAACTAGACGTTGATAGATGAAAAAAAATCAACTATAATATAGTTACAGTTTAGAAATTCAACAGAAGAATTGATGCAGTTACTTCACATAGCATAAGTAATAAGTAGGAACAACTTCCAATTGCATTTTATTTTCATGGAATTCCATGATACCACTTTTTACTGAGGCATCTTTTCAAACAGTTCACTACCTTGTCTATGCTATGGATGCTTGGAAGAAATATATGAAAGAATAATATTAAGCAATAGCATAGACAAGGAAATGAGTTTTTTGACCATGGGACCACATTTCTTTGAGGAATTTTTTCAAAAAACTCACTGCCTTTTCTATGCTACCACATTTTCCATACATGTCCACCAAAGCATTTTATCAAATAGTTCATTTCCTTTCTATTATGGCTAAAAGCCTAAAAAAGGTGCTTTCCAACAAACTATGGATGCTTGGATAAAATCTATCAAAGCATAATAGTAAGCAATAGCATAGACAAGGCAGTGAGCATTTTGAAAAAATGCCTTGAAGAAATGTGGTCTCATGGTGATGGAATGCCATTTCATCACCATGAGACCACATTTCTTTGAGGAATTTCTTCAAAAAACTCACCAAATTTTCTATTCCACCATATTTTCCATACATGTGTACCAAAGAATTATATCAAACTACTCGCTTCCTTGCTGATATGGCTAAAAGCCTAAAATAGGTGTTTTCCAACAAACTATGGATTCTTCAAAAAAATCTATCAAAGCATATTAGTAAGCAATATCATAGTCAAGGAAGTGAGTAGTATGAAAAAATTCCTTGAATAAATGTGGTATCATGGTGATGGCATGCCATTCCATCACCATGAGACCACATTTCTCTAAGGAATATTTTCAAACAACACATTGCCTAAAGAATAGAAACCAACCCTTTAGCCAAAATTCCCCTCCAAATTATTTTCAAGGTCCTCATCCTCATCCTTAATTTACCAATCCATGGAACCTTCCACCTTTTATTCCACTTGTTCTTGTCCCCACCCCTCCCTCTTCATGTCATGATCACCCTCCATCTCATAACCAAGACCACACTATACCATCCACCCCATCCCAACATAATACCATAGAGAAGGAAATGAACTGTTTAAAAAAATGCCTCAAAGAAATATGGTCTTATGGTGATGGAATTCCATGACACATTTTTTTGTAATGGCATTCCATCACCTTGGGACCCCATTTCTTTGAGGTATTTTTCCAAACATTTCACTACCTTCTCTATGCTACCACAGTTATTGTACATGTCTATGAAATAATTTTATCAAATGGTTCACCGCCTTGCTACTATGGGTAAAAGCCTAAAAATAGGTACTTTCGAACAAGATATGGATAGGGAAAATAGTAAGCATGATAGTCAAAAATATATAGTTTAAGAAGTACTCAAAATTGTGTTCATTATCTCATACATTATAAGCCATGATGTGGATCACTATTGTAGTTGTCATGATTGAATAATTCGTTGTTTTATTTTCAAGTGTTGGAAGCAGATACACCTTCAAACATTCATAGAGCAATGGAGCTTGGTGTTTCATCTACTATAGATTCCTCGATGGCTCTCATAGAGGAGGTATGAGGCATATTACTAAATTTCAATTTACATTCGTTGTTATAGATGTTAGTTAGTGAAAAATCAAACCATTATTTATTCTTAGTTTAATTTCTCTTTGGATAGTTTCTACAGGGTTTCAACATGCCATAACATGGGTATGTGAATATTTCCATCAAGGAGAGAGATCGTCTATTCTCTTTACTTCTTATTGTAATAGATAAATCTTGACCAAGAACTAAACCTTGGGAGGAGCACTAGGAGAACTCCTCAACCTCAGAATAAATGAGTGATAGACCTATCACCATCCAACTAACAAGAAAAGGGAAATAATTTATTTCAAGAGGATGCAGAGCAATGAATTTTGATTCTAGAGCCCTTTGTTGTATGCCTATATGGCATTTTTGTACATATTTTGTATTGGATATATTTGACATTATATGCCTATATGACATTCGCGTAAGCCTATATGGCTATTTTGTATATATTTTATACTTATATTGACATATATTGATGTATGCCTACATGAATATTTGTTTAATACAAATATTTTTATCAATGGTGTCCATATTTGCATTATAAATCCATGGTTCAATAGATATGAGTTACATGTATTCAAGTGTATACTTTACAACTTACATGTCTAGTTTGTGACTTACATGTTTTCATGTGTATACCTTGTATTCATGCATATATATTGTATTAATTTGTGTATACTTCAAGGCTTACATGTTTTTGAGTACTTTTTCTTCCCTTATTCACATGTATGCTTGACTTATTCATGTGTATGCTTGACTTATTCATGTGTATGCTTATTAATTGGTTAGCCTTAGCATTGATCATTACTGTCCTTCATGGTTTGTATTGAATATTTATTGATTGATGCTAAACAACTTCAATATTTCTAGGAATACTAGTAGAGTTACAAATTACAAAATTACACAAATTGAAAAGAAAATATTAATTATAAATAAATGCATCTATTATTAACTTGATAATTTATTTTTTAATCAAAAGTGGCAAACTACTATAATATATTATATATATATAAATAAATATTACAAAAACCTGGTTCAAAGAGCATACTGACAAGAAAGAACCAAGAAGAAAACATTCGGTTATGGATCAATTAGGTACAATAAGTTCTTACAAAAATGTCCCAATAATAAGGGCCTATACCAAAGTATTACAAAATAATTAACTATTCGATTTACCACCAATCGAGGGTTTTTAAAATATACATTATACATCACACATCAAAAGAACCCATATTTAGCAAAAGCACGATAAAGAAGAAAACATGACCAAAAGAGAGCAACTAAGCACTAAACTGAAACTAGAAATTATTCTTCCATGCAATCACCACCCTACACAAAGTTTTCATCCTGCCCTTTTGGAATCTCCTAAAGACCCAAATCGTTTGCAAATAAATCAAAGCCCAATCTTAGGTCTTCATCTATGTTTACCTCTTGTAGTAGATGAGCCCTAGCAATTAGACTTTGATGCCCACCAATAGTAGGGGTAGCATCATCCTTACCTAGAACTAGTTCCACTCTCACTGCATCTGACGTACATGGTACCTCGCTAGCTTCCAATGCAATAAGGAAAGACTTTATGGGAGGATGGGGATTATGCTTGTGTAGGAAAGAACTTGCACAATTTTTTTCTCTGATATCAAAGGCCATCATTGGACACACTCAATTATTTCTTAATACTTTCAAAAGAACATTATCATTTCTGAATTGTAGAGCAAGTCTAATTGCCTCAAATATTTCATTGAAACCTTGTCTATTTTAAAAATATTTCCTAGGAAATATTTCCCCTATATTATCCATTTCCAGATAAAAAATTATACCCTTGCACTACTTGTAGCAATGCATGATTATCGAGAAATTAAGGCTTGACAAATTTAGTCACAATTTATTCAATCTTGACTAGTGATTGTAAAAGATCCAAAACATTTGATGAAAACATTGAGAGTACCTGAGAAGGAGAGATAATGCGCCTTGATCGAGAGTAAGTAATTTCCACACCCAAAATTGACCACACTGACTCCTCCACCCTAGGCCACAACACATGAAAAACTAGAGACAAATTTTCATGAGAAAGATGCTATTCAAACAGTCATTCCCAATATTTCACTAGGAAATGAACCCTAAAGCTCCATGGTTGAGACATCGTCTTGACAAATTTTCACACATAGATAACCCAACCCTTAAATCTCCAAAGTCCTCCAAAGAAATTGACGATGCTTTTCAAAGAAAAGAGCCAGGTAATACCTCTATAAAATAGCGGAGAGAAGATATTAAATGCATCCTTAGCAAAACAAATCCAAATATACGAATAGATTTCCTCTTCATTTTGACTCATGTGAGATCATTCCTTCTACAAGGATAATAAATTTTCACAATACTTGAGGGAATATGAGTACCTCCAAAAAACCTCGCATAAGGGAAACCAAGAGCAACAAACAAGTGTCCATTTTGAAGGGACTTGTGGAAATTGCATATCATGTCCTTTGTCTTGTGAAAATGAGCTTGAGCTGATGAAGTTTAGTGATGTAATGCACTGTACTACATTTGAGTGAATGAAATCATTACTCAATAAAATTGCTAGCCAAGATGGAAAATGCATGCCTGGTGGAGTAAAAACCATCATTAATTATTAATACTTGGCCAGTAAAATGTGTGAAACTTGAAATAGGGAGATGGAGTGACATCTTGGACAATGTGAGGTACATTTTCCAGCATCCCTGACAATCATAAATTGAGCTTTCCACCAACTAAGATAAATAAAATTAACCCATATAAGTAAAAGGTACAACTATTAAAACACCTTTTCTTTTGGAATTCAGGTCCACTTAAGAGGTTATCCCTTCATGCAAATCTTAGGCATCCTGATTAACAATTTCAGCTATTTGTGGAAAATATGAAAGTCAAGAGAGGCTGTGAGCTATATGCAATTCCTGCTTGTTGCTTACCAAGTTTGCTAAATAATCAACTAAATTATTTCCTTCTCTATACATGTGTGTGATATGATAGTATTGGAATTTATCAAGAAACTCCCATACTCGTTGAAGGACATAACTAATACTCCAATTTTGAATCTTCTTTTCTTTGCAAGCATTGACTATCAATAATGAATCCCCTTCAATGTGTAAGTTTTTAACCCCAGATTCAAAGCCATTTCCAACCCTATTAACAAAGCCTTTGATTCAACTAAATCATTGGAGCCTTTGAGAAGATATTTTGAGCTTAAGGCTATTACCTTACCCTTTGAATCACACAAACAAATACCCGCCCCTGATTCTCCCGGGTTCCCCTTTGAGGAACCATCAAAGTTTAACTTCATGAATCCAAACTTGATAATTGATTAAGAATGAGTATAATATATATCAAGAGATGAGCCTTCTAGAATGGCAAGTGCCAACTAGAAAATAGGGAAAGAATTCCCAATACTTTGAAAGCAATAATCCACCCAAATTGCAATGAGAGAGAAGGCTTATTTAAGATCCTTGAGAAATGTATTTCTTAATGCTCCCTTTTTCTTACGTATATCAATTTAGTTTAATCCAAAGATTTCTATGAAATTCTTTATCTAAAATAAAAAGACATGGTTTCAATTGGTATTCCATGTTTTCAATTTAGTTTTGGGATTAGGCCAGTTGAATGTTACTCGAAGAAATTTGACGTGTTTGGTTGTGAAATAGGACCATGCCTAGTGTAAACGTACCCATTCAGACGTGTTGGAATAGTCCGTTTGGCCACATGAGTTATGCAATGAAATTTGCACCACTTTTCAACTTTACACTGCTTGCATTTGACACTTTTTCCATAAAGTGAAAACTTGACACCACAGGAAAATGACTCTAGCATAAAGAAAACCAAGAGAGGTTATTGTAGAGGGGCCAAACATGATCCCATAGGCTTAGAAAGAGAATTTTTAAGCATCATAGTTTTCAAGAAATACTATGCCAAAGATTTCTGCCCTTTTACACTTTGGACCCTTAAGGGATTCAACCGATTGAACGTAGCTCAGAGTGATTAAACATGTTTGGGTGCAAAAGAGGACCATGCATAACATAAAAACACCCATCTGGACATGTTGGAACAGTCTGTTTGGTCACACAAGTTGTAGAATGAAAGTTTCACCACTTTGCAACTTTACACTACTTGCATTTGACATATTTTCCATCAAGTGAAAACTGGACTCCATGGGAAAACAACTCCGAGATAACAAAAAAAAAAGATAGATTATTGTAGAGGGGCCATATGCAATATTTTAGGATCATACAAAGAGTTCATAAGTGTCATAGTTTTTGAGTAATAGCTCATCAAAGATTGCTTCCCTTTTGCACTTTGGACCCTTAAAGGATCTAACTAGTTGAACATAGCTCGAAGTGATTCAGCATGTTTGGGTGTGAAAGAGGACCATTCCTAGTGTAAACCCACTCATCTAGATGTGTTGGAATAGTTTGTTTAGTCACATAAGTTTCAAAACAAAATTTGCACCACTTTGCAGCTTTACACTCCTTGCATTTGACACTTTTTCCATCAAGTGAAAACTCGACACCATGGGAAAATGATTCTGAGATAAAAAAAATTGAGACAGGTTATTATAGAGGGGCCTAATGCAATCCCATAGGCTCAAATGGAGAGTTCATAAGCATCACTATTTCTAAGTAATAGCCCATCAAAGATTGATACCCTTTTGCACTTTGAACCCTTAAGGGATCGAGTTGGTTGAACATAGCTTGGAGCAATTTAGCATGTTTTGGTGTGAAAGAGGACCATGCCTAGCATAAAGACACCCATCCAAATGCATTGGAATAGTCCATTTGGTCACATGAGTTGCAGAACAAAAGTTGCACCACTTTGAAACTTTACATTGTTTGCATTTGACACTTTTTCCATCAAGTGAAAACTGGACACCACGAGAAAATGACTCTGAGATAACAAAAACTGAGAGAGATTATTATAGAGGGGACCAACACAATCCCATAGGCTCAGACAAAGAGTTTTTAAGCATCAAATTTTTCCAAGTAATATCCCATCAAATATTGTTTCTCTTTTGCACTTTAGACCCTTAAGGGATCGAGTCGGTTGAATGTAGCTCGGAGCGATTCGATGTGTTTGGGTGAAAAAGAGGACCATTCCTAGCATAAATTTACCATTCCAAATGCATTGGAATGTTCCATTTGGTCACATGAGTTGCAGAATGAAAGTTGCACCACTTTACAACTTTACATTGCTTGCATTTGACACTTTTTCCATCAAGTGAAAACTGGACACCATGGGAAAATGATTCTGAAACAAAAATTGAGAGAGGTTATTGAAGAGGTTCCCAACATGATCTCATAGGATTAGAAAAAGAGTTCTTAAGCATCACGGTTTTTGAGTAATATCCCATCAAATATTTTTTCCATTTTGCACTTTAGACTCTTAAGGATCAAGTCAGTTGAACGTAGCTTAGAGCAATTCGACATGTGTGAGTGAAAAACAGGACCATTCCTAGCGTAAACCCACCCATCTAAATGTGTTGGAATCTGTTTGGTCACACAAGTTGCAGAACAAAAGTTACAACAATTTGTAACTTTACACTGCTTGCAATTGACACTTTTCCCATTAAGTCAATACTAGACTCCATGGAAAAATGACTCTGAGATAACAAAAACTGAGAGTGGTTATTGTAGAGGTGCCCTATGTGATCCTGGTGCCTTAGAAAAAATGCATGTAACCGACATGGTATCTGAGTAACAGGCCATCAAATATTGCTTCCCTTTTGCAATTTGGACTGTTAGGGGATTGCATTGCATGAATTACAAATGTTTGAGGGCAGAAATAAAATTAAAATTTTGAGTAAATATCATTACAAGTGTTTATTTGAATAGAATGTATGCTATATTGATATTGATTTATAATCATTAGGTTGATTTGTTTTAATAAATATATTTTTTATAATAAGTGAGTCAATTAGTGTTAGTTATAATAGAGAGAGAATAAAAGAAGAAAAATAATGATTAGTAACCATCAATGGTTATTACACTCACTATATTAATCATATGATGTTTACAATAAAATAATATTTATTTGGCTATCCTAATTCTTTTGTTTGTACTACAATTGTCTAATATGCTTCATACACCATTCTGAAACCCAAGTGCTTGTACTTGTAGGCACAATTCCTTAGGTACTCTATTCTCATAGATATTTTACAATGTCACTCATACATTCAAGATTCTTTTATAATGTCTACATCATAGGTGCTCATGATGAGGTTAATTTCAAATGAATAACTTGTGATTCCCTCACTAAGCTTCACACACTCTTTTATAATGGCTTCAAATCAGAATTGAGATTTGTCAATATCATCAAAATAAGGATGTTGCATTGATTTTTTGGCTGAGATTCTCTTGGATGGCTCATAAATCAACATTTTCTACAAGGAGACACCAATCAATTTTTAGTAGTTTACTTACAAATAGACAAAGTAAAAGAAGAAAAAGAAAGAGCATCCAAAATAGAAATAAAATGAAAATAGATGGAAGGCACTTATAGACAAAAAATCCACACCATTTGGTTCCAATTTGGGAACAACAAGGCTTAAATCTTGGTGCTTCCATTGAGGATAGGCATGCCACTTTCTAAAATTAGTAACTCTTGGCCATACATTTTCATTGGGAGTTCCAAGATACCTATTATGCACAATGGCCTCTCATGAATAGAACATAACCAAAATATTACTTTCCAGCATTTTGTAAACTTGTAACCTATTATAAAAAAAACATAATTTAAATTCCACTTAGTTTACTTATCTATTGATAATATCCTACATCATTTTTTTTGCATATTTTTGAAAAAAAAAATACCATTGAACTCTGTATCCTTTGCCATAGTTCTAAACATAAAGTGTGCTACATTTGCAAGTCTAATAAATTCATCAATCACCTACATAAATGATATAAATATTAGATGATAGTATTTTCATCATAGAATTTTCATCACACAAATTAATGTGCATACAAGTATAAATTAATAAGAACCAATGTGCATACTTACAAATTAATCCAACAAACCATCTGGGTATGCTCTACTCTTTATTGTGTCAAGTATTGCCTCATGATCAGACTCATGGACCTTCCACAAGGTCTTGTTCAAAGGTCTACCCCCATATTAGGTCAAATGAACATTGGATTCCATGACAAGGTTTGATTAATGAAGAATCTTTTGATGTGTGTCAAAGTCTTGAAACATCCAATATTTAACACTCTTATGTGATACCTTCTAAGCCACATTCTAGTAACAACAACTAAGCTTGTAGGGTATTCAATGTTTTCTCCATCTATAACTAGGGCCTCCAAAAAAATTTTGGCCTCAACACAATGACACAAGTAATAGTTTGTTCCCTCTTCATTTTCTTCATCTACAATAACTGCATAAATATGCCATGTATTTATCTGTGTAGCAAATCTCTTGAAATTAGTTAGCATTACAAATACACTACAAAGTAAGATGACAATAGGAATTTCAAAAACTAAGCAAGTAGATATATTACCTGGTTAAACTAGATTTGATATGTGGTCAAAGTTGACCGATGAATCCATATGTGTGAGTTCCAATACTGTTGGAGGGTAATACATGTGAAGTGGGCTAAGATAACTTAATGACCATTTCTCAACTCACTCCTTTGACTCATAATCATCCTAGGCTTGCATTGTACATGAAGGAAAAAATCATTCCATCTTTTGTGTATTGATACCCCATGAACTTGCATCTAAGCTAAGGAAAGAGTGTAGCTCACTCGATCCTATTAGTGTACAACAATCCTCATATGGTGCACTATTATTATCGTCCATGAAACAAAAAAATCTACGAAATAAAGACATACCTTCATTACCTGGACCCATCAAAGCATTACACCACTCGATGATTGATTTTGCATCTATCAACTTTGCATTGTCTTTATATACTTTAACTCTTCTCGTGCTAATGCTCTTTTCACACATGCTTCTGCACCATCATGCTCCCCCTTTCCATGCCCAGCCTCACAAAAGTTCCACATATGTTGAAAACCTATAATGACATGCATCCTACACAACCAGTAGAACATGCATGATTTCTTGAGCTATGCTACATGGTTATCCAACCATATTATATGTTGATCATATGTTATGCCCCTCTAATCCAAATCACTGTAGAACATTTGGAAGCAAACTTGCACAAACTCTAGAGAATGTGTGTGGTCATCACTAATATAAAATTGATACTCCCTCAATACCTTCCTTTAGTCCTCTATACTATCAGCTACATAGATAAATTCTATGTGCACAAATATCAAAACCTATGTGGATTTTTAATATTGTGACTGCATCTCATGATATGGCTATAGAGTGTAGTTCTCTACAAAGTAAACCACTAAAACTATGCTACCAATTGGAAAGGTTTCCTTACATATCTTAAATTGTGTGTCCAACCATTGGGCTCTATGGGTATGCCTTGCATACTCATACACTATATTGTCATGAAACATGGACATAAACTGATACACTGGAATCTTTTGAATAACCAAATCACACCTTTTTGCTTGATTACCATCTTTTGTAATGTATGCCACTATTCTATGCTTCTTGAACTCTACTAGTTTTTGTCCCACCTCATGTGTGTTTTCCATATGTTGACATATAGGCATACATTGCAAGCCACCACAATGTTGACATGAACCATCCAAGCATAGTTTTCTGTAGAATATTTGGCCATCCTCTATTTGACATAAATTTTTTGATAAGAACTCTTTTAAAGATATTGGTGGGGCTTCTATGCCACAATCTTGCAAAACATCATTAGTATGAAAATCTAAACATATAGAATGATAAACATCATAATGGTTAGAGAACTCAATATGTAGTCTACAACAACAAGTAGTGTGTGTGTGTGATTTATCTTGACAAAAAAAGGTTTAATAATTTCAAAATATCTTTGACAAATTTGAATTTGAGGATAATCTTGTTGAATTTTTTACCAAAATATTGGGCTTGAATCATATCCAAAAAAATCTTTGGATGTGGCTCACAGTTTCGACTACCGATTCTCTTACTTACCACATCCATTTGATTCAGAGATGGCCTTGTGTTATTCTTCCAATAGTCTTCAATTAGTATTTTGAATGCTTCAACAATTGGTTCATCATTTTGTGGCAGTCTCCCTCAGAATTCCCATAATTCATTTGAATCATTGCCCTCAATTATTTCCCACCTTTGAACATCTCTTGATAAAGTTTTTCTATTAATTCTAATTTGTTCACTTGTCTTTCTAATGAGACAAGCTCTCATTTTTTGACTACTTACCAAAGTTGATGTAATGACATGTCGGGTGAAATTACTATCCTTTGAGCATGAGGTCTTACCCACACTCTCATAAGCATCCATTAGATTCTTCACAATAGTGTTTTCACTTGAAGCATTCGATGTTCTCAACCCAAGAGTCTTCATGATATTTTCATACTTTATACCCCACATCATTTCAACAAATAGTTGATATTCTAGAGGATATGTCATTCAAGGCTTCATACAAAATACTTACAATCATCCTATAGAAGAGTATTTCTAGCATAGACAAAGGTCACATGAATTTTTCCGATGGAATGTCTTAAACAAATGTGGTAATGTGGCATGCCATGATTGCAAGATACACTCAAAATGGAAGCATGGACAAGGCATGTGAATTTTTTGACAAGATACATCAACATAAGACCCAATTTATATGAGGAATAGGCTGCCCCTACCTTTTCAACCCTACCACATTGGCAAGCTAGTGAGCCCCTAGCTTACCAATGATCCACTAGCTTGCCAATATGGTAGGGTTGACAAGGTAGGGGCAGTATATGCCTCATAGAAATGGGGTCTCACAAATATAATGACCTATACACCTACTCTCTTTAGCATTTTAGTTTCTTACAGTTTTCAAGCTATGACAATGTTGGGGCAGGTTTTTCAACCATCAATCTCTTTTCTTCCCGTAAGGGAGGAACAAAAGGGACCTCCATAGGTTGGGAAACCACTTTCTCTTTAGTTTTATTTACTTTTTTTATTTTAGGAGGCACACAAGAAATTGTATGGTTATCTCTTGGCATCTTGTAGGATATAAGTGGCAAAATAATGTCATACTGAATTTGATTATTCAAGAGATCTTTTGGTTCAAGCATAGGTTTAGTCTCAACAATTGGAGTGGGAGGAACAACTATAGTTCTTTCAATTTCAAGTAGGATATTAGAAAGGGATAACTTTAATATATGTTTTGATTTGAAATTTTGATATGATTTAAAGAAGAAATCCTCATGATGTGTAATAGGTCAAAGGTTTTAGCCAAAAGAGATCCAATGAAAAGTTCCCATAGGAAGACAAAGGATTAAATCCACTATGATGCACTATAAAAATTTTGTTGTCAAATGGAAACTTCATGCACTTTTGAATGACCAATAGGATGAATGCAAGTAGATCTTCAATGCTACATCCACCTCTTTAGCTCAACAACATGAATGCATGCATAAAACCTTTGAAATGATGATATGACTTTGAATTTTTTCAAAAAAATCTTGAAATCTACCTTGAAATGCCTTATGAGTGCTCTTGAAATGCTCTTGTAAACTGCAATTTTTTATAATTATTGAATCCTTGAAATTCTAGGTGATTTCATAAACTTGCTAGGAGAAAGAATGTGAATTTTATTTGTACTAGATTAGGAGAGTAACCCAAAATTTCAAAGAATTAAGGTCGACACCAAATCTAGAAAGAAACATTATAAAATTCACATCATGATGAAATTCAAAAAGGGGGATCTCATTAAGGGGGGACCATTTTCCACCTTGGGCGA
Source organism: Sequoiadendron giganteum (assembly GCA_007115665.2). Taxonomy (NCBI): domain Eukaryota; kingdom Viridiplantae; phylum Streptophyta; class Pinopsida; order Cupressales; family Cupressaceae; genus Sequoiadendron; species Sequoiadendron giganteum. The sequence goes on along the minus strand of CM021109.1, from coordinate 51,319,450 downwards.
ATGGATCCTGGCTAAGTTTACTAGGACCTAACCTCGAGCAATTGAAAGAGGGACAAAAACCCATTCCAGATGAGTTAAGAAAGGGGGGTCATGTTAAGGGATGACCCATTTTCCATCAAGGGAAAATGGATCCTAGCTCAACTTACCAGGACCAAACTTTTCCCAATGAAATAATTTGATAATTTAATTATGATTATTTGGAAAGATCTTTAGGAGATGTCCAAATTAAGGCTTAAATTTGAAATAAAAGGGGGTTAATTACTCCAATTAACCACAATTAATTAAGGCTTCCTAGATAAGTGTGAAAGTGTTTTATAACACCTTACAACACTTAAACAAGGTACACTTATGCACATTTTTTCCAGAAAGGGACCCATAAGGCTTAAATAAGCAAGTACATCCTAAAAAAGTGTGAAAGTGTGTTGGAACACTTTACAACACCTTTGCAAAGGATCAGTTAAGGCATGTTTTAGTTAAATAAAGGTCCTAGAATAGTGTGAATGTGTAGAACACATTACAACACCACTCCAAGACACAATTAATTCAATTTTATGTCAATTATCAAAATTAAGTGTGAAAAAGGATTTTTTTTTTTAAACTACATTTTTCCCCTACTTTAGTGTGAGGATGAACCCATGTAAAAATCAAACTAAAGTAGAAATTTAAGACACTTAATTATGCAGAAATAACAAAGATACATGATCATACCATGTCAAAGGCCAAGAAAAATAATCAAAAATAAAGGATCAATCATAACTGTTTCAACGTGATGTGAGATGGGGTTGTTTGTCCATAACATACGCTACTCCCTCGGGGGTGGTGGAACCTCAGTCTATCCACTAGGTGAGTTGTCAATGAAGTGGTTTAGTATGAAATTCATGCCAGTGTGTCGAATTCTCATCGTATAATGAGAAATTCATGCTAGTGTATCGGATTCCCATCATACTAACCATACCAGAGTTATCCTCTTGATAAATTTAATAAGGAACCACAATGTAAATTATTTTTGTAAATGCTTTCGTCATGTAAAAAATTTGTTAGAGGGGATTTTTTGTATTTGTGTAATGGTCTTCCTCTTTAGGGAGCATTGTGCCTAATGTCTCCAAGAGAGGATAAGTCAAAAGTGTCAGATCATCACCTATGAGATGCCTCATTCACATCATTCCATGACAGTAGATCATATTCTCTTGGATGACATCAAACCCAATGACACCACCGAGAAGAGGACACATCACAAGAAAACATAAAAATAATGCCATGAAATTTTTCCAAAAGATGTCATCTATGTATGCCCTATCTTTAAAGCATTTGCTACACCATTACTGTGATCAAGTGCTTTAAAGTAGCCAATGTTTCTGATCCTAAGACATGAGATATTTCCTTGGAAAACCCTATGCCAAGTCATATGTTTCTGAAATAAGTTGTGCCATGAAATAGGAAGGAAGGAGTTTCCCCCACAAACACATAAGGAATATATAGATTTAGGGTCAGTATGTCTATGCTACAATGTTTTCATGGAGCATGGAACTGTCATCATTCCCCAAATACTCAAAAAATTGGAAAAAATGACACAAAGAAAGTGAAAACAACAAAAAATCCATTTGGGTCAACATGGAAGAAACATGAATGTCTCGATGCCTTGCGTCATCCCCAAAAGGAAAACACAAGACAAATGAAAAATAAAGAAAAAGCTTTGAGTCAACATCGAAGAGACATAAATGTCTCAATGCCTTGCATCATCCCCAAAAGGAAAACACAAGACAAATAAAAAAGATAAAGAAAAAGCTTTAGGGTCAACATGGAAGAGACATAAATTTCTCGACACCTTGCATCATCCCCAAAAGGAAAACACAAGGAAAATGAAAAAGATAAAGATAAAGCTTTTGGGTCAAAATGGAAGAGACATAAATGTCTGAATGCCTTGCATCATCCCCAAAAGGCAAACTCAAGACAAATGAAAAATTCTTATGACATAAAGAATAATGAAGATACATATAGAGGAATGCACAAAAGAGAGAGGATACATCAAACAAAACATCACAAGGGATCAAACAAAACATCACAAGGGATCACATTACACACATGCAATCAAAAAGAAAGATGAAAAAGCAAAAGACTAGTAAGGCATAGGTGAGTCAACCTAAAGCAGGTCATCTACCTCCTAATCTCGGTTGGTGTAAACAAAAGGTGGGAAACTATCCAAAGGGACAACATCAAGTCCCAAACTAGGACACACACCAAGTTCAACACTCTTAGTAGTAGATTTGTCATCTAAGCTCATAGAAGAAGAAAACATTGCATTAAACTCATCATGCACTTGTTCATCAATCTTTGCAATGCCAATGTCATCAAATAAATTAATCATAGTAGGAGGTCAAATAAAAATTTCCATTCAATTTTCTTGTTTATGTTGTAGCGAGGGTTGAGATTCATCCTGCATTGGTTCAGGTAGGTTTGGATTTTGATTTTCTATGTTGTTTTCTTGAGTTTTAAATATGCGAGCAATAGCACGATGTCTATGTCTATGCTCTCTAGAATTTCAATTTATTGTCAAAAAAATTTTAAGTAAGAGTGGGTTTGTCAATCATAGGTTCCTTCTCTTCCTTTAAAGGACTAGAACAAACAATAGTATGTTTCTTAACCACTTTCTCTTTGGCTTTGTAAACTTGTTTGACTCTAGGAGGGACAACGGGATTTTTTGTGCTATCTTGTGGTCTCTTGTATGAAATTGTAGGAGGTTTATCTATAGGTTGTTCTTGTATGTTCGGATTTTTTTTTTTATTTAGTTGTTGTCTCATTAAGGATGGTTGGTTCGATTATAGGTTGAGGCATATTTCGAAGGGATAGTTCTGTTATTTTCTTTGCCTTGAATTTTTGATATGATTTGAAAAATAAATCTTCACAAAGCTTGATAGGTTCCATAGGCTCGGGCCAAAAGTAATCTAGTGAAAAATTCCCTTGTGTCAAGACTGGATGAAATTTTCTATGATGTACAATGAATATGTTATTTCCAAATGGAAAATTTAGACATTTATGCACAACCAAAGGGACGCCATTCATGGAGTGAAACCATGGATATCCTAGCTTCACACAATTTATTTATTTTATTGTGGGATGATGGAGAATGAGATTTTTAATGTTTTTGGCCCCACCTTTAAAGGAATATCTATCGAGCCTATCATAGGGCAAGAAAATCCATTACGTATCTTGATCCATGCTTTTGGGTTATCATGTGTATCTTGATATAGCTCATGCACATATAAGAATTCTTATGTGATTACATTCTCTCCATAGATGGGATCAATCAATATCCCATTAGTGGGTTTGTTATTGATTCAGCCAGCTATCTAAAGAGGACCATCAGGTGCATGTTTAAGTATGTCATTTTGTGAGAAAGCAATGTCAAGAGGTTGTCTAGTCGAGCCCTTATGAGGTTTAGCTTTGATAAATTTTATCACTTCATTTTTGGAATGTTGTTCAATGGTATTCATATTGTCATCATTCATATCTACATTCATCACACCAGTCTTTTCTTCACTAGCTTTGATAAATGAAATGTTGTGCTTATGCATGAGATTTGTGAATATTTGTGAGTTTTGATTAGGAGGAGCTATAGACTTATTACCTTATCATTCACACCCCCAAATTGTAAGTGATTAGAATCAATAAGGTCTTCCACAAGATGTTTAAGATGCCTATAGTATTTTGTACTATGTCCATTTGTTTGATGGTAATGACAATAAGTATTTTTTCAAAAGCCTTTAGGCAATGGTATAGTAGGATTACGTTCTCTAACAAGAGGTAAGGTAAGCATGTTTTTATCAATAAGTTGCAACATGATATTGTGAAGGGTATTAGGTAAAGGAGTGAATTCTCTCTCCCTATCCCTGAAAGGAGTTGTTGTTTTTATAGCAGCCACTTGATTATTACTTTCTTAACTTTTTTGAGGAGGATTTAATAGTAGAAAGCCCTTAGTTTGTTTCTTCAATGATTGATAGTTGTTTTGAGTTGTCGATTCAATCATTTTAGGGTAACTAGGAGGATTTTCACATCACAACTACCAGTCATGTTTTGATGGTCGCGAAGGGTTGTACATAACTGTGTGAAGGATGAAAATCTTAAAATTTCAAGTTTTCTTTGAAGTTTATCTTTTAAGTTGGCAATGAACATTCATTGGAGGTCAACATCGAGAATCTTAATGTTCACCGGTGAATAAAGTGTTTGATGTCTTCCTATGAAATTAGTCACTTTTTATCCTCTTTTTTCTTGCATGTCATTAAATCAGCAAGGGTCATCATGGGACCCATGTGAGTATGGAAGTGGTTGTAAAATGCATCAATGAGTTCACTAAATGGACTTATTGAATTGTTTGGTAAAGAGGAGAACCATTCTAAAGCAATATCCTTCAAAGATCTAGGGAATAGTTTAGCCATCAGTTTATCCTCAAAGATGAAATCACTACACAAGGTTGTGATGGTAGAAACATGGCTTAAAGGATCTCCTTTCCCACCATATTTCTCCAATAGAGGAACCTTTATACCTTGTGTTATTTGTGCTCTTAATATGTTGAGGGAAAATGGTGTATATTTGATGTATTGCAAAGGTGAGTTAATAAGAGGATCATTTTGGTTATAAGGTTTAGGGGAATAAGGTGGTGTGGTGTATGTATGTGGAGGGCTAGTGAATTTCAGGTTGGTGGAGTTGGCTTGTTGAGGAATTATTATATTTTAAGCCACAAAGGTGGAAGGAATTCCTATGGAAATGTATACGGTGCTAGTGGGTATGAAATTTGTGGCTGGTTGAATGGTAGTTGTGGGTTGAAAGGTTGTTGTAGGTTGGAATGTTGTTGTAGGTTGTGTACTAGTGTATATAGGGATATAAATTTCTATTGTGGAGGATGGGATTGGAATTCCACCTTGGATTTGAGTAGACCCCAAACCTTGAGTGGCAGTGGTAATGGTAGGGATGGTGCTGGTAATATTAAGGACATTGGTTATAGGAAGTGAATTCATGGGTAATGAAGTATGCAAATTGTGAGCCATGGAGGGTTTATTCCAAACACTATAAAAAAGAGAGTTAGAAATCCCAAGATCCATGGCGAGTGAGATATTGTAGGAAGAAATGAGCCTTGAACTACATCTTATAATAGTATTGTGAATAAGACACCAAGTTGTAAAGGTCATACAATTTTTATAACCCTATTGTCCAAACCCTAGAATGGAAAAGGGGCAATCTAATAACCTAGAATGAAATTCAATTTTTAGAGTTTAAGCAATGCAATAAGCTAAAAATGAAATGTTTTGATGTAATTTTGAATTTTTAAAAGTGCACTAAAATGAAGCAATTTAAGCTCGATGCAATGAAATTGATGAAACAAAAAATCAAGAAACTAAAACTAAAAGGTAAGAACACCATATAGAAGCTAAAAACTAAGATTTTAATGTCTTAAAAATGTAGAGAAGTACCTATTAGGGACTCATTCACCAATAAGGGCGAATGGGTCCTAGTTAGATCTTTCTGGGATTTTTGTGTGGAATTCAGAGTGAATTTTGATGCTTTTTCAATTGCCAAAAGGTTTATATTAGACTTGATCATGGAATTATTCACCAGTAAAGGTGAATGGGTCTTGGTTAGGTATTTTTAACCTATTTTTTAATGATTTGCAAGTTCTCATTTATATCTTTCAGTTCTAGGTTTGAGACAGTGAATTGCAGCTTCAGATTTTCCAAAAAATTAATGTAAAAATGCAATGAAAAGATGAAATGCAAGGCCTAGTTTGAAATACGATTTTTTTTCAATTTTCAAATGCAATTGAATGATATCTAAATGAGATGCTAAATGACTATTTTTTTATAATTTTTTTAGATTTAAGAAGATGCAAAACAATGCAAATCTAAACCCTATATGATATGCAAGATTTCAATGTAAAACAAGTAACCCTAAATGAGATCATAACTCAATGAAATATTTAATTTAAGATGTAATAACAGACTCTAAAAATCATAAAATTACAATGTTGAATGAGTCAAGTTCACCAAATAATGATTAGGGAAAAATAGGGTAGACCCAAATGCATGAACAAGATGATCTACCACTAATTTTTCTAGATCCCTAAACACCTCAAATTATGTAAAATAAGATGCCAATAACAATCACAAATGCAACCTAAATTTTATAGCAACTATGGGGGATTTTTTTAGAGCTTAAAAAATTGTGTACCTGGCCAAAAATTTCTTTTTTTTGAGCTATAGAGGACTCATTCGCCTTCAGTGGCGAATGGGTCCTTTTAGGGTTTTGAAAAAACTAATTTTAGGATATTTTTCCTTGATTTCTGCACTCTTGAATTCCCTGCTATCAGATCTTGGAAGTCTATATGCACTTCTATAGAGCTATTTTCATGATCTTTCACTTTGAATGATAATTTTTTCAGCTTTGCAACTTTGAAAATCTTGCTCCAAATCTTGCTCTAACCTATAAATCTGCAATCACACACTCAAGGGAAGAAAAAGTTATTGATTTTTTAGTGAATGGGGATTTTCCTGAGTCAAACCCCTTGTAGTTAATTAAACCAAATGATGAATTCAATGAAATGAAGAATGAAACATAAAATGTGTAAATGATATCACCTTGGATGGTGTCTTGTGAAATAAATCTGCATACTAACATGTAGTGGCCATGAAGAATGTAGATCTTGGATCCTTGAATGTGATGTGAACAATGGTTGCAAGTAGATATTCAATGCTACATCCACCTCTTTAGATCAACAACATGAATGCATGCATCAAACCCTTGAAATGATGATATGACTTTAAAGTGTTGCAACAAACTCTTGAAATATTCCTTGAAATGCCTTATGCATTATCTTGAAATGATCTTGTAAACTTCAATTTTCTATAATGTTTGAATGCTTGAAAGTCTAGGTGATTTCATAAACTTGCTAAGAGAAACAATCTGAATTAACCCCTTATTTATACTAAATTAGGAGATTAACCTTGAAATTCAAAGAATTAAGGCTCACACCAGATCTAGAAAGAAACATTATTAAATTCCCACTAGGATGAAATTCAAAAAGGGGGGTCTCATTAAGGGAGGAACCATTTTCCACTTTGGGTGAATGGGTCCTGGCTAAGTTTACTAGAACCTAATCCTGGGGGATTTAAAGAGGGACAAAAAACCATTCCAGATCAATTGAGAAAGGGGGGTCCTATTAAGGGAGGACCCATTCACCATGAAGGGTGAATGGGTCTTGGCTCAACTTAATAGGATCAAAATTTTCCCAATGAAATAATTTGTTAATTAAATTATGATTGTCGAGATAGATCTTTAGGAGGTGAAAAAATTAAGGCTTAAATTTGAATTAAAAGGGATTTAATTACTATGGAATTGACCACGATTAATTAAGACCACCTAGATAAGTGTGATAGTGTTTTATAACACCTTACAACACTTAAAAAAGGTACAAATTATGTACATTTTATCCAGAAAGAGGGCCATAAGGCTTAAATAAGCAAGTACATCTTAGAAAAGTGTGAAAGTGTGTTACAACACTTTACAACACCTTTGCAAAGGATCAATTAAGGCATGCTTTAGTTAAATAAAGGTCTTAGAATAGTGTGAATGTGTACAACACATTACAACACCACTCCAAGACACAATTAATTCAATTTTATGTCAATTATCCAAATTAAGTGTGAAAAAGGATTACTTTTTTCGACACTACACAACCACTATCAAGATTTTTTCCTTCTCAATTTTGAAGTAAATATTTCTATCTATGGTGACTTTACTGAATCCTTTTTGTATCAAATATCTATCCGATCTTGCATACCAAGCTCTGGGAGCTTGCTTCAATCCATATAATACCTTCTTCAAATTACACACCATATCTAGCTGATTTGACAACTGCAATCCTTCTGGTTGTTCCATGTAAACCTCTTCTTCCAATTCACCATTTAGAAAATTATACTTCACATCCATCTGATAAACTTTAAAGTCCTTGTATGTTGTAAATTCTTGAAACTGTCTGATAGCTTCCATCCTAGACACTAGGGAAAATGTTTCCTCAAATTTTATTCCTTCCACTTGTGAGTAACCCTTATACACAAGAATTGCCTTGTTTCTTACCACTTCTCCATTCTCATGTAGTTTTTTCTAAAAACCCACTTAGTTCTAATTATGTTCTTTTTTGTCGGTCTAGGAACCAATTCCCAAGTTTGATTTTTTTCAATTTGCATAAGTTTTTCTTCCATTTCTTTCATCCAATGTTCATCTTTGCATGCTTCACTCGCTATTTTAGGTTCAACTTTAGAAAGTAAACACAGATTTACCTCATTTTCAACAACTCTACTTCTTGTTAATATTCCCTTCCTCTTGTTTCCAATGATCTATTCTTTGGAATGATTCTTTTGCACATACTTAAGGGTCTTAAGAGTCTTCTCTAGAGATTCTTCCTCTTCATTCTATATTTCTTCTTCTTCTTCTTCTTTGCAATCAGGTTCATCTAACACATATCCATCTACTACAATTGAATTCTGTAAATTTTCATCAACCTTAACATTTGCACTTTCAACAATTTTTCTCATTTTTTTGTAACATCTCTAAGCTTTTCTTTTAGTATAATATCTAAGGAAGACACCATCATCAGACCTTGCATCAAACTTTCCTAAGTTTTCTTCATCTCTCTTGATATAACATTTGCTTCCAAATATTCTAAAGTACTCCACAGTAGGAATCCTTCCATACCATAACTTATAGGGAATCTTTGTGCTATTGGCTTTGTCTTGAACTCTATTAATTATGTAAACAACAGTATGAATTACTTCTCTCTAGTAGAATTTCGATATATTTTCTTCTTTCATCATAGTTCTAGTAGATTCTTGAATAGTCTTTTTTTTCATTTCAACCACTCCATTTTGCTAAGGAGTTCTAGGGATAGACAAGTGCTTCTTTATTCCATGAACTTCATAAAACATGTTAAACTCATTTGAGGTGAATTCTCCACCTCTGTGAGACCTTAAACATTTTATTTTCAAATTCATTTTATTATCAACCATAATTTTAAATGCTTTGAAACTATTTAGTACATAATATTTCTCTCTAATAAAAGTAACACATGTCATCCTAGAGTAATCATCAATCAAAAGAATGAAATACCTGTCACCTTGAAGACTTCTCACCCTTTTAGGACCACAAAGATTTGTATGTATTAATTCAAGTAGTCCAATAGCATATTGTTCCTTTCCCTTGTAACTAATCCTTACTTGCTTTCCAAATTAACAATTCTTGCAAACAACATTGATAGACTTTGTAATTCTTGGTAGGTCTCTCATTGCATGAACTGGACTGATTCTAACCAAGTTATCACAATTCATGTGACACATCCTCTTATGCAATAACCAACTTTCCTTAATATGAGACATAAAGCAATTACCATTAGTTCCCTTAAGATGATAGATATTTCCATCTTTCCTTTTACTAGCAACAATCACAGTTTTGGCCCCTTTTCTAATTTAACATCTTTCATCCTTAAACACAAGATTATATCCTTTTCTACATATTTTCCCAACACTCAAAATATTATGCCTTAAACCCTTAACATAGTAAACATCTTCAATATTATGCTTGCCATCAAAACTGATTGAACCTATTCCACAAATATTAGCTCCTAAATCATCTCCAAATTTAACTAAACCTCCATCATACTTTTCAAGATTAACAAACTTAATTTTGCCTCTGGTCATGTTATTAGATCAACCACTATCAAAAACCCATTAGTTATTATCCTATTTAACATGAAAAGTAGAAACCAAAGTACCTTCAACCTTATCCTTCTTCTTTGAAACACTTTCCTTCACACAAATTTCAGAGTTAGCAAAAGTAGATCCATATTTTATAGCCAAGAACAAGAATTCATCATCATCTCCATAATTAGATTCATCATAAAAAATACTAGCATCTTCTCTAACATAGTAGCTTATTTTAATCATCTTTCCTTTATTCTCCTTACTTTTATTGTTCACATCTTTGTTTGGACATCTTGAAGCATAATGACCTATATTTACATAGCTAAAACATTTGAAAGGTAGTTTACCTTTGTACTTACTAGTGCCTTTTTTCATCCTTCTTACAAATTTATCTCCCACATCATAAAGATCTTCTCCATCTTAATATTCATTATTTTCTAATTTTCCAACCTTAAAAGTAGTCTCCACTTTTGTTCAATTTCTTAAGCCAGGTTTTCTCCTTTCAAAATAAGTTAGTGTACTAATCAATTGATATCTAGAATAAGTATTAAAATTTGCAATTTCCTCAATAGAAGATACCTTTTCACTATATGAATTAGTAAGAGATCTAATAAATTTCTTTACCACCCTAGGTTCTTTGACTTTCGCACCAAGACCTCTCATAGCACTTAATAGCTCATCAACTCTCTACATGTAGACTGTTATTGTTTCATCCTCAGAAATTCATAGGGTCTCAAATTATGCCTTCAAATTCTACAAGTTCGCTTGTTTAACCTTGTCATCTCCTTCATAATTACTCTCAAACTTATCCCAAACTTCTTTAGTAGTATTAAGTTTCATAACTTTAACCAATTCAAAATTTGAAAGACTATTCATTAGAATATCTTTCCTTAGCATCTACCTCATGTGCCTTGATCTCATCACTTGTGCTCAAACCATATGTCGGTGCAATATATTGATTCTTTATTTCCTTTTCAATCTCAAACCCATGAGATGTTAAATATCCTTCCATCTTCATCTTCCAGAATGCATAGTCAGTTCCATCAAATCTAGGGCAATCCAACTTGTTCACCATCCTAGATCTATCTCAAGTGGTTAAGCTCTTCTCCAAGGAACCTTGCTTTGATACCGATTGTTGAATGAACAAGACAACTAAGAGGGGAGGTGAATCAGTTGTAGAAAATTAAAAAATCAAAACCCTCAATAATAATCAAATCCACAAACATTCATTAATCCATTATTCTATTAAAGTGATTAATCATGAAATTTAGATAATAGAAACTAAAACAATAACACCATGCACAAGAGAACACCAAATTTATGTGGAAAACCCAATGAGGGAAAAACCATGGTGAGGATTGACTCACGATATAAGTAATTATAAAACTGATACAAGGGATCACTCCCAAAATAAGATACACTATCCAAAAAGGATCACAACCAAGGCACACTACCACAAAAAGAAACAAAGAAAAAAGAGAAATATTACATAGAGAACAACTTCTCAATGCAACAAGGAATCCACCACAAATTCTCCAACACTTTTTCACCTCCTTGTTTGAAATATTGTAGACACCTTCAACTCACTACATTTAGAAATCCAAAACTTTGAAGTTTGCATTGCTCTGCTCAAACTCACACTCTACTCTTCAAAAATTTGCATCACTTGCATCACAAACCTTTTATTCTTTCTATCTTGACAACCTTCAACATCTCAAACCATACTTATACCATCCTCAACCTTGAAAAATTTCTCCAAGGTCGACAACACACGCTTCACACTTTGCAATTTCAAATTAGGTTGGCATAAAGCATTCTCGTAGTGGATATGAATGAAAGTGGACCAAAACAACACTCAATTGGGACCCGAATTAAATCTCACATGCCACACTAGGGTATGTGCAAGATCATGGGGTTCCAAAAAGTGGCGATGTGAAAAAAAGGTGTTTTTAATATGCCCAAAACCGTGAAATTTATGCCTTTGACTTTTTTTAGGCTTGGGTACAATATCCATTTTGGAAAGTGGGAACCCATTTTTTTGAAAAACAAAACGGATATCCATTTTGAAGACCTAAAAACCGTCTTTAGTAAAATGGGCATAACTTTTGTGTTTCTTATTGAAATTTTGACTTTGTACAAGCGCTGGAAAGGTGATTGAGAGCTCTACACAATGTATTAGGTAATGTTTCTATATTTTACACAAAAAATAATTATAATAATTTGAACTTCATATTTAATTTTTGAAACATCAAATTCTCACTACTTTTACATGCAAAGTCTTTTTGTTGTGATTTTTTCTTAACACTCATCTCAAAATACTTGAAACATTAGACAAAGTAATAAATAATGAAATATTTATATTTTTTGTAGCAAGGAGATGAATAAATATTCATAAATAATCATATCTCTCTATCCATTTCTCTACCTCTCTATATATCACTATGTCTCCCCTTAAGCTCTAGACCTATCCTTCCCTCCTTTCAATATATATCTGAAGATTATTTTCATAGCATTGATATGGGACTCCTTTGGCACAACCTGAAACCTTGCTACCATGCAAACTACTTGCATTATATCATACCTAGATGCGGTTAAGTATAGAAGACTACCAATCATTGATCTATACAAAGTCTTATTTGCATCAGGTGATTCATTTGATTTTCTCAACTTACATCCAGTAATCATGGGAGTACTGACTGGTCTACTATCCTCCATGCCAAAATTCTTTAGAATTTCCTTTGCATACTTCGTTTGAGATATGAATATCCCTTTTTTTGATTGTGCTATTTGTAAACCAAGGAAAAATATAAGTTCTCCTAGCATGGACATTTCAAACTCATCTTGCATGTGTGTAGCAAATATTCTACACATTACTTCCTTTCTACCACCAAATATGATATTATCCACATATACTACAACAATGATCACATTCTCACCTTCAAATTTAAGATATGAATTTCTATCAACACAACCCTTCTTGAATCCTTGTTGTTGTAGGTACTTATCCAACCTTCAATACCATGCCCTTGGGGCTTGCTTTAGACCATACAATGCTTTTCTCAATCTACAAACATAACCATCATCCTCTAATAGTTGAAAACCTTCTGGTTGCTCAATATATACTTCCTCTTCTAGGTTTCCATTCAATAATGCAGATTTAATATCCATCTAATATACTTTGAATCCCTTGTAGATTGAGAATGCAGGAAACATTCGTATTGCTTCTAATCTTGTAATAAGGTAAAATTATCTTTCATAATCAATCCCTTCTACTTGTGCATATCCTTTGCACACTAACCTTGCGTTGTTTCTAACCATAGATCCATCTTCATTTAGCTTATTTCTAAATACCCATTTAGTGCCAATTACATTCTTGTTTCATGGTCTAGGAACTAATTCCCATGTTTTTCTCTTCTTAATCTGATTGAGTTCCTCTTCCATTTATTTTATCCAACTCTCATCCTTACTATCTTCAATAAAGTTATTTTTTTGAATCCAAGACAAGAGAGAAAAATGTACTTTCTCCTTATCCTTTGCAAGTCTCCTCCTAGTTTGCACACCTTTACTTTTGTCACCAATTATTTGGTCTGCAGCATGATCTTTTTGCACATATTTTGCAGGGGTTCATTCAACCTCTTTTTCATTCTCTTCTTCTTGTAATTCTTCTTCAAATTTTGCACCTATATCATCATCATCTAATTAAATCTCAAGGTTATTTCTATTAGACTTAGCTTGATATGTATTTTCATCAACCTTGACATTTATGCTTTCTACTACTTTGTGCAGCCTTTTGTTATAACACTTATAAGCTTTGCTCTGATTTGAGTAGCCTAATAAAATTCCTTCATCACAACTTGAATCAAAGATTTCTAAATCTTCATATTATCTCTTGATATAGTATTTTCTACTAAACACATTGAAATTATTTACAGATGTATGCCTACCAAACCATAGCTCATAAGGAGTTTTGCCACTATTTTCTCTTAGCAGGGTTTTGTTCTGAATGTACACAATAGTTTGAACTACTTGCTTCCAAAATGTATTAGCCAAATTTTCCTCATTTAACATGGCTCTAGCCATTTCCTTCACAATCCTATTTCTTCTTTCTACCACACCATTTTTCTATGGAGTTCTTGGGGTAGAATACTATCACTTGATTCCATGATCTTTGCAATAATTGTTGAATTCACTTGATGTGAATTCTCAACCTTTATCTGACCTCAGACACTTAATTTTATTTTTTGTCTCCTTCTCTACCAGCTTTCTAAAAAATTTAAACTTCTCAAATGCTTATACCTTCTCCTTTAGAAACATGACCCATGCCATTCTAGTATAGTCATCAATCAATGACATAAAATATCTCTCACCTTGCAGCGTGCTTGTCCTCGTGAGACCACACAAATCAGTATGAATTATCTCCAAGGGATTTGTAGTTGAATAATCCTTTTTAGGAAACTTAAACTTTGTTTTCTTTCCTTCCTAGAATCCTTGGAAAATTATATTTTTAATATTTTCTATTTTAGGCATATTTCTAAACAATCCTTTTGAGCTTATGTTTACCAGATTGTCAGAGTTTAAATGTCCCAATCTTCTATGCCACAACCAAATCTCATCTTCTTGGCCAATTAAACACATTTGTCCTTTTACATCACAAATATTGTAGAGATTACTACCAATCCTTACTCTTTGAGCAATTTTTTTTCCATACTTTCTTATCTTGTAGCCATCATAATTAAATACAACTTTGTACCCATTTTCACACATATGGTTGGCACTGAGAAGATTATGTTTCAGAGCTTCAACATAGAGCACATATTTAGTCTTATTCTTCATATCTATGCTTAGAATTCCTTTACCATAAATTTTGACAAAATTATTATCACCCAGGCTCACTGATCCTTCCTTTTTCGTCTTGAGTTCAATAAATTTACTTTTATCTCCAATCATATGCTTGGAGCAGCCACTATCAATTACCCATAAATCTTTTCCTTTGCATGTAATGTTGTTTGGGAAATCATAGATTAAGTAGAATTCTTATCTTTCTTCGTCCATACCTTCTTTAGTTTCTTTTCAACTTTCTCTTCCTTTCTCTCAAAGATCTTAATTTCTTCTTCCATTTTGGGAGGTGAGGATATCTTCTTCTCAAAATACACATTTTCTCTTGTAATTTTTTTTCTACAATCTCTAGCTACATGACCAAAATTATTTCAATTGAAACAAAATACATTCATATCAACCATAGGAGAAAATGATTTTTTCTTAAAAAAGTTATATTCCTCCTTGGAATGGCATTACAATCTCTAGCCCTATGACCGAAATGATTTAAAGTATAGCAATACCCATAGAAGTATGATGAGTACCTGGTCATGACATTTCCTTCAGTTGGATGTAAAAATATTCTTTGTCTACACTTTCTTCGATAATGCACTCTTGTGAAACCTCCATTATCTATCCTTTTTGTATTCTGCTTCTTCTTTTTGTTGATCAGGGACTATCCTATTTTATTTCTTGTCTTCAACCAGTTTCTTCTCTTTATTAGATTTCTCTACCCTAGTTTATTTCTTTTCATCTTTATAGACTTCCCTTTTGTCATATTTTTCACCACTAGAGACAAATTTTTCTTCTGCCCTAAATCTTTCATAAATTTTTGTAGACACATCAACAAATGAGCTCTTTCCTTTTTCCAGTCCTAAGCCTGATTTTTCTTTATTGGCTGGCTTTTGCATACTAAAAAATTCATCAAGAATATCAATACCACTTTTTAATTTCAAATATTTATTGATCTACTCCTCGGCTTTCTCCAATTCTTTCCTCAGGGTAACTACTTCTACTTCTAATTTAATCATCTTGTTGGGGATACGAAGTCGGGTCTGTCATCATAGATCAGTATCTAAGACAATAGTGCCTTAGTGATTTTCATTTTTATCACTTCAAAGACACAAACAACTATTCCATAAAGCGGAAAAAGGCATAGTAAATCCCCCATTGATCCTCTAAGAGAAGTATATGCAAAACTTATAATAGATTCAACACAAGCATAGATTCAAGATACAAAATCATACAAAAAGAAAGAAAAACATGTGGACACAAAGATTTATGTGAGAAAAACCCTTTTAGGTAAAAAACTCCACCCTCCAAAACACTCAGCTCACTTGTATTATTCAATAAGAAAAAATGGTTACAATACAAACACAAAGCTATGCTCTTCAGGAGATTACATCTTGTCCATCTGGAGAAGGAAAGCAACACAAATACGAAACCTTCACATAGTTTTAATGTCTCCAAAGACATACCATGTAGATTCCCTTCAGATCCTCAGAAAACACTCTCAGCCAGCCTTGCAACCATCCCAGCCTCAAGGAATCACAGGTTCACATCGATCAGAAATGAGAAAATAAGTGTTCACAATAAAGATTGCTCGAACACTCTCAGCCTCTCTCTCTAATTTCTCATTATTCTTATCTGAGTGCACATGAGATTACATATAATCTCTTACCATGTGCCAACCTGCTCTATCCCAACCAAGCCTTCAATGGTCATTAGGCTAATCAGTATCCCACCTGCAAGCTTTAACCATCTCTGATAATGTGCACTGACCTTGCAAATGCATCGAGCCACACACAACATTAAATCAGCTTCAGACGCGTCTGTCAATCTTACTTTAATAATGCAGCTCAATCGTAATCAAGAAAATAAAACTTCTGGCCAAATAGATCTTAAAGATCTGCCACATGTCACCATTCGAGTCGCTTGTCACTCTTGAGAACCAGTCAAACTCGGTCAATCAAGCTCCAAGCTCGCCCGAGCTCCTACCGTGTAACTGCCAAACCCAACATCGCCTGCCGTGGTATAGCGATGAGCTCGCTCGAGCTCACCCAGCCTCCTACCTTGCTACCGCTGCCCTATTGGACTCGCCTTGCAATATGGTGGTAGCCACCAGCCAGACCATCAGTGGTCTCACCGTGCTACCATGGAGACTGCTAGGGTCTCACTGCAGTAGAGCGGTGACCGCATAGGCCGACTGCTAGTGGTCTCACCACAACCACCACAGTGAGTGAACTCACCACCTGTGGTGGAGTGGTAACCACTAGACCGACCATAGGTGGTCTCACTATGGCCATCGCAATGAGTGGATCCACCACCTGTGGTAAGGTGATAAACACTGAGACAAGCCGCAAGCAGCCTTACCATGCCACCGTGGTAAGATGGTAACTGTCCTCCACCAGCTTGCCACCAATGAGCAACCTCTGTGGTAAGGAGGTAAGCCTCTACTTTTTCAGCCTATCACCAACCGCGCAGTTGTGCCACCAACCAAACCACCCTGTGGTAAGGCGGTAACTGCCACACCCATGACTGCCGCTTACCATGCCACCGCCAAACATGAAGAAGACTATCATGGTAAGGCAGTAACACCACCCAATTGCCAGACCGAGCAACGTGGCCCACGATAAAGAAGTAAACCATAGAATTGCACCACCAAGGAAACAATGCAGCAGTATGGTGGTAAAGGCCAGAACATGAAGAAAAACGTCAAGTCTTCAAGAGATTTCAAGGCAAAAAGTTGAGACAGATTTATTTCAGGCTTCCTCCAAACACCCGAACAAGGACCAACACCATGCTTCCACTCTCCAACCAAGACCCCTACAACAACATCAAAATTTTTCCACCATCTTAGGAAACAACTCCAAACATAGGAACATGCCAAGGTGAAAAAGCACCAGTCTCAAGAATGCAAACATTTGATCCTTCTGGCAACAAAGGCACAACAACAACAACAAAGCATAACATGAACATAGAATGAGAAGCCATTCTCTAGAACAAGATAAACCATTAGCCATAAAGGAAACCACAAACTAACTGCCCTCATCCAACTAATCAAACCCATGCGATTGAAAAACTAGCACCCACAACTCATGCTATTCCATCCAATCACCTATACCTCTAGGTATGAACATTAATAAACTCACGCAATCACATAACCAACCACCAACAACAAATACAAGTACCATGTTTCAACCAATCAAATGACCAAACACGTCCAGGTACTCCCACTGCAAAGGTACTGTCCAGATGAATGCAAACATAGCACCATCACACATGATCTAGGCATACCAAGTCCTCCAAACTCAACACAAAGAAAAGAGTAACCATGTAGTTACGAGGAACACCCACACTAATATGCACAACCTGCAACCACCTACTGCAAGAAACATTTCTCTCAACAATCTTCCATAGTTCTTCCAAGGTCCTCATATCTAATTGAAGAAGAAGGTAGAAGAGCCTTCGTGCCATCACCCAAGTGTCAACACATGACCACAAACAAGTGACCAACATGGCTCCACATAGACATCCCACATCTAAATTCAAGAACATTTAGGAAGAGAAGACCAAAATAGAGAGAAACAAAAAATCATAACATGTAGCATCCTCCTACATACACTTCTAAATGCCAGTTGTGTCAAGAATGATCTTCTTCTCATTCCAAAAGGAAAATCCATAACAAAACCCAAAAATTCCATGGATGTAAGGACCTCAAAGAAGATTAGACTAACCCATATAAACATCTCCTACCAGTCCTCAAAAGTATAAGGAGATACACTATGCTGTCCACCTTCCATTATGAATCCTCCAGAATCTTAAAATAGAACAAGATTCATACCCATGAAAGATAAAGCATATCACATATCTGAAAGCTATAATGGGAAAATGCCTTTCAAATAAACCTCACTATCGAGTAGACCAAAAAGAAAAGAAAATATTCTCCTCCAAGATATACAAGCCATTGTGACTTACCCAAGAGCATTCTCCTTCATGGTCTCTGTTGAACTCGCATTCAACCAAGGTGTGGGCTACTCGGTCTTTTAGCTATAACAACAACATTCTCAAAAGATTTCCAGCCTCACCTTATTCTCCATGCATCCATGACCACTAGTATCCTATCATCTCATGCTAACTCCAAACTACATCACTACAATAAACATGAAGTTCTCCAGCATATGACCAAAGTACTCAAGACACAAAGAAAACCTAGACCACTATCAAAGCTCCAAACCAGCTAAAACATGAACTTATCATGACACCATGATCTACACATCCCCCTTAGGAGATACGACGCTTCAAGTGAGCAAGCAATTGTCTCAAGAAAAATGCAACATGCTAAAAATCTAATGCACAAGCAAGAGTATACCATGACATAAAGCAAACAAACTCTAAACCAACATCACCTGTCAAGCACCAACAACATCTCAACCAAAAAAAACCAATGTCCTCCATGGCTCCAAGATGTTGCACATCTTCAAATAGTGACCATGCAGATGCGAAAGAAATCTTCTACAAAAATAGGGTCTAAGAGTCCCCAAGAAGCATCTGCAACACCAAAGAAGACCATTCATCACCAAGTGATGAATCCACAATCACTACTAAAACTCCCACTAAAATGTGACACCGAGCTCTCCAAGCATCATGACCGACCACACCATCACTGTCAACAACTTACAATCATTAGTGTAACAAGCTTTCCATGACATCATGATACACACATGCTACTGGTCCAAAACCAAATATTCAGGTACTCAAATGCCATTTCTCCTCTCATCACAAAACAACCACGCCAATGCACAAGTGACCACAGACAAGACCAGCTAATAGATCTACACCACACTATTATAACATCATGGATATAGATAGTCCACTTCCAAGTTGTCTCACAAAAAACATGTAGGTAAGGATAGCACACAACATTGCACAACTCGTGGATGCAACCAATGAAACCTGGAAATCTATCATCGCACTGAAACTACAAAACTGAGATCATCAAAGAGAACAACCAAAGCAGACAAACATGACTCAAACAACAGATCAACAATAGATCTGATTCACCAATAACTTCCACAAATCAAGCACCATAGTCTTGGAAAACCAACAAGCACACCACATGAATGTTGAAAGAGAAACTCATACCAAAAATCCCATGCAGAGAAGACATCACATCTCCTCAAAACTATGTTGAACTGCAGCTATCTCATCCAGTCACACCCCAAAAGACAAGGTCTAGAAAAATAGTAGAACAACAGCTCCACAAACCACAAGTTTTCCTTGACCATTTAAAACCTACAAAACCACAGTGTTTATAAAACACCCATGCACCTCCATATTGGTTGCTCATCTAGACGACTCAGGAGTCTGCACACAACCATCACGGTTAACCAGGACAATGAAAAAAATGAATATGCATCATATAATTTTTAGGAAAATCTACACAAAACCTTCAAAGCCAAAGACATGAATCTAAACCATACAAGTGCAAGAAACAGGTAAGCAGGAACAATAGGTCCATTTCAGACCAGTTCCAAAACCTATAACCATGCACAAGCATATGAGAGAGCCAGACTATTCAGAAGTTGTAGACCAACTTCATAACCTCCAAGCAATCAGAGCAACAGAGAGAACACCTTCAGTGCTAAGTCAAAACACCTAGCACAAGCTAAATACTCCATGGTTGAATAATACCACAAGCCACTCCATACCACAAGGGAGCCTCTCACATAGACACCTACTATGAAACCACACTTCGCTGCAACACAACAAAAAGCATACCCCATGTCCCTTGCATTAGGAACATTTTTTGCAACCCAGGAGCGTCAGACTATATTGCCACAATACGATCAACTCCAGAAAACTACAATGTCTTTCAAAATTGTGTGTTGAATCAAATAAGCAACTTCCACTCATCGAAGGATCAAACACCAACCGATTTCTCCAGATTTCCTCAAGCTTTCCAGGCTAAGAAATCATCATAGGAGAAATACGCAGAACTTCAGTAACCAGGAGAAGGCTTTGACACCACTTATTGGTATCATCAAGCCTCGACCTCCTTCAACCAGCTCTGATACCACTTGTTGGGGATACGAAGTCAGGTCTATCATCATAGATCAGTATCTAAGACAATAGTGCCTTAGTGATTTTCATTTTTATCACTTCAAAGACACAAACAACTATACCATAAAGCAGAAACAAGCATAGTAAATCCCCCATTGATCCTCTAAGAGAAGTATATGCAAAACTTATAACAGATTCAACACAAGCATAGATTCAAGATACATAATCATACAACAAGAAAGAAAAACACATGGACACAAAGATTTACGTGGGGAAAACCCTTTCGGGTAAAAAAACCCCAGCCTCCAAAAAACTCATCTCACTTGTATTATTCAGTAACAAAAAATGGTTACAATACAAACACACAGCTATGCTCTTCAGGAGATTATATCTTGTCTATCTGGAGAAGGCAAGCAGCACAAATACAAAAACTTCACATAGTTTCAATGTCTCCATAGACATACCATGTTGATTCCCTTCAACTCCTTAGAAAACACTCTCAGCCAGCCTTTCAGCCATCCCAGCCTCAAGGCATCATAGGTTCACATCGATTAGAAATGAGAAACTAAGTGCTCACAATAAAGATTGCTTGAACACTCTCAACCTCTCTCTCTAATTTCTCATTATTCTTATCTGACTGCACATGAGATTATATACAATCTCTTATTGTGTGCCAACCTGCTCTACCCTAACCAAGCCTTCAATGGTCATCAGGATAATCAATATCCCATCTGCAAGCTTTAACCATCTCTGATAACATGCATCGACCTTGCAAATGCATCGAGCCACACACAACATTAAATCAGCTTCAGATGCGTCCGTCAACCTTACTTTAATAATGTAGCTCAATCGTAATCAGGAGAATAAAACTTTTGGCCAAACAAATCTTAAAGATCTGCCACATGTCACCATTCAATCACCTATCGCTCTTGACAACTGGTCCAACTTGGTCAACTAAGCTTCGAGCTTGCCCGAGGTCCTACCGTGTAACTATCGAGCCCAACATTGTCTTCTGTGGTATAGCGGTGAGCTCACCCGAGCTCACCCAGCCTCCTACCTCGCTACTGCTACCTTGTTAGACTCACCTTGCGGTATGGTGGTAGCCACTAGCTAGACCGTCAGCGGTCCCACTGTGCTACCATGAAGATCGTCAGGTCTCACCATAGTGGAGCAGTGACCATAGAGACAGATAGGCAGCAGTCTCACCGCAACCACTACGGTGAGTGAACTCACCGCCCATGGTGGAGCGATAACCGCCAGACCAACTACAGGTGATCTCACTACAACCATCACAGTGAGTGGACCCACCACCCGCGGTAAGGCAATAAATGCCAAGACAAGCAGTAGGTTGCCTTACCTCGCCACCACGGTGAGTAAACTCACCATGTGTGGTAAGGTGGTAATCGTCCTCCGCCAGCTCATCACCTCTACACCGCTCACCGCGTTTCCTCACCACCAATGGGAAATCTTCGCGGTAAGGAGGTAAGCCTTTGCTCTATCAACCCATTGCCAACTGTGCAACCACACCACTAATCGGACCACCTTGTGGTAAGGCAGTAACCACCACACCCATGACTGCCACTTAACGTACCACTGCTAGACTTGAAGAAGACTATCACAGTAAGGCAATAATATCGCCCAACTGCCAGACCGAGCGAGGTGGTCCGTAGTAAAGCGGTAAACCGCACAACCGTGCCACTGAGGAAACAATGCAATGGTATGGTGGTAAAGGCCAGGACATGAAGAAAAATGCCAAGTCTTCAAGGGATTTCAAGCCAGAAAGTTGAGACACATTTCCCAACTCATTTATCTATTTCGGATTCTAGATTGTATTTAATTACTTCTACACCTCTTTTAGCTTGTTCAACTTGAATTTTTAGATTTACCACCATTTGATTGGATTCCTCAAGTTCTTGAGTTAATTTTCCAGTCTCCTTTTGAGAATTCTTTTTCAATTTCTTGTTTTCCCTCTTAAGATCATCAAACTTATCTCTTAATTAATCAAGATATTCAAGAGCACTAATTAATTCTCCCTCAAGATTAACAACTGCTTCCTCTTCTTCTTCACGTGAGTCCTTAACTTGTGCATCCTTTTGATTCTGAGATGTTTTGGCCATGAAGAGGAATTATTTTCCAGTTTCTCTCATTACTAGAGCATGATCTTGATTACCATCTGAACTATCACTAGCATCAGATGCATCACTTTATTCTTGAATGTACAAGCTCTTCTTTTTCTTTCTAAAATTCTTCCTTTTAGGATAAAATGTTTTCTTCTTTTTGATATCTCCTTCTTTCTTAGAGATATCCTCTTCATCATATGGACATTTAGAAGCAAAGCAACCTATTCTACCATAATTAAAACACTTGAAAGGAAGATTACCTTTATATTTTTTGGATCCTCTCCTCAATCTTATAAAAATTTCTTCTTCTTTATCAGTTTCTTCATTGTCTAAAGCAATGACTGTATCTTTGTCTTTGTTTTATGCTTTATCCTTCTCTTTCTTAGCAACCTTAAATGTAGCTTCTCATCTAGAAGACTCGGCATCTAGAATTCTCATCTCATAAGTAGTAAATATTCCATGTAACTCATCTAGAGTGAGTTTATCAACTTCTCTTCCTTCTTCAATTCCAAAGATCTTGGAATCATATTTAGTTGTCATTGACCTCAAAAATTTCAGCACAACATCTTCTTTAACTTCTACGCCATATCGTCTAATAGTGTTCACTATATCATCAACTCTAAAAAGATAGTCTACAATTTTCTCCTCTTCCATCATCTTCAATCTTTCAAATTGTGTTCTTAACACTTGTAGCTTTTCCAACTTCACCTTGATATCTCCTTCATAGATCTTATTCATTTTTTCCCAGACATCATAAGCAGTTTCACAATGCATAACCTTGCTATGTACAATATCAAACAAGTTGTTCATAATGGAAAATCAAGATTTTTCATTATTTTTATAATCATTCATTCCTATGGCATTAGTGGGAGGAGTAGAGGGAATAATGCATTTTCTTGAGTAACATCCATACATCATGTCCTAAGGATCCCAAATATCCTTTTATTTACGAGCTCCACTTAGCATAATTTGTTCCATCAAACCTAGGTGACTTGCTTGAACCTTCCCAACTTTCCATTTGTGTGTTCACTTATCCAAGATCTACCCAAGCTGTTTAACCTTCTCCTAGGGAACTTGGCTCTACTACCAATTGTTAGAACACAACAATCTACTAAGGGGGGAGAATAGGTAGATATTAAAGCTTTTAGTCTTGAAAAGGCTTATGCAAACTCAAACCTTAAACTTAGATGTGCAAATTAAAGCATAAATAGATATGATAACCACAAGCACAAGAGATGTCAACACATAACATAGAATATATGTGGAAAACCCAAGATGAGAAAAACCAACGATGAGAAATGTTGCTAGGATTGACTGTCCTAATCCAACCTCACAAGCAATGAAGTTCAGTTACAATTTTAAGGGCTCCTACCCTAAGGAAGCACCAACTCCCTATTTTAGAAGCTACAACTTCAAGGATGCTACAACACCCTTCTCTAAGCTCCAACTTAGCACAAACTAAGGTAACCACCTCTATAGATTTGCAAATTCAAGTATGCATAAATTAGTTCTACAAAACCTACAATTCATCAATTAAGTACATAACTTTTTCTATCTTTGTTCACTCTCACACACAACTATAAATAGCTTCAAATGTACATTCCAAATTTTGACAAACTGATATAGTAACACACTTCACTCACTAACTGTAGTCTTTCTTCACATAGACCAACCAGTTCATATCTCTGAACTTCTATTATATATAAAAATATACATTCATCAAGAAGCAACACAAATCATACTGTAACCCTAATTGAAATTTAGTGAATCATTTCATTTTTGGCAAGTTGCATCTAGGGTTTGTATGTCATTTTCTCATTTTCCTGTGCAATGGATTTAAATTCAAACTAAGTGATCTCCTTTACCTTAGTACCACCATCTTCAACCAATAGCCAACATAATCTACTATGGATAGTTACTTGATAATCTATGCAAGTGATTTTTTTCGATTATTCTCTTCCTTGGATCATCTCATACCTTGTTCATTGACATGAAAATATGTTCCAATTACTTCTCCATTGAATGCATTCATAATTTTTTTTTTTATAAGAACTCACTATAACACCTATGTCTTCCTACATCAAGAGTTCATACCCTAGTTGTGTCATTTTACATCTTCTAGTCGACTAGGGTTATACATTAAATCACCATCATCAAAGACATCGATTGACCAAACATTGATTCAACAAGGATGAAAAATCAATGAATGATCAATTTCCATGTGGCATCATTCTATTTGGATTTTGTATGCACGTCATCAATCAACATTTTATCGTTTACTTATTTAGTTTTTATCTTATCACCATATCGCTGGGACTCTTTATCAATTCTTCCTGAAATCTATATGTCTCTTTGACATAAATTGTTGCTTGAATGGATAGTCCCCACTTCTATCTACCATCCATCGTGGATTAATTTCCACCAATCCCTACTTCCCCATGGGTTGTTATTGGGCCCCACTAAATTCTCAAAAAATCGGTAAGCAATTGTCATGAATACACCTTATGACATCACAAAATGTCACTATCCACCAATGCTCGGGCCCACCTTGACTGCATAACCATCACAATGTAGGGTCCACCAGACACATAAGTGGTCATCATATAGTCAACATGGAGTAATCTCCACCTTTCCCCGCTTCTCGGTGGGACTCAGCCAAGACCCCCCAAAGCATAGAGGGATGATGGGGAGACCATTGGATCTCCAAGCTACAATATTTGTTGTTGACTTCATCCATCGCCATATCAAAGGGATTAAAAATATTGTCACTTTGATGAAGGAGTAAATGTTGATTTTTTCACATAGGAAATATTATCATTGACAACCATTTGTTGGTAGTAAAAGTTTGGAACAATAATGTATTACATTTTGAAATATTGAAGCAACTTCTTGCAACTTTGTATTTTATCATAGATCCACCTTTGACTTCATGCAAAATATTTCCTTTGCATTTGAATGATTGATATTTCTCTTTTACATGATTGAGATTATTCATATGACACTTTTGACATCAGTGACAAATTTTTTCCAACAACCTTTACCACGTGTATATGAGGTGTGGGTTGATATGTTTAGTCTATTGGTGAAAATATTGATGGAAATATCAAGATGCAAAATTTTGTGGAGCAATCGAAAGTGATTGTGGATTATAGTTAGGGTTTTTCAAAAAAAAATCCTAACTTAAAATGAGCGCATTCAATGTGAATTTGGTTATTCCAAAATGGATTATAATTGATTTCACATTTGATCTAAGTCATTAGAAAACAAGTATTTAAGGAGAGAAGAGAAGTGAATGAGCAAAGAGAAGCATTTCAAAATTCTTGTGCACAAAACCCTAACTTGTTGCAATCGAAAGCTATTTACAATTTCTATTTTCCATAATCTTTTTAAGTTATTTCATTATTTCAAAATATGTATACCCCACAATTTTTCAAGGTTGTGGACCAACCCCATCTGAAATTCAAACAACACCCTGATAAGTCAATGATGATTGATCCAGATGGTGCATTTTCGATCAATTTGTATGGTGTGTTGCACAGAAAATATGTTAGGATATACATTCATGAAAAATTGGAATATTATAACCACTCTAAGTTGGGTGATGTGTGGTTTAATGAGCTCATCAGAGACCAATTTGAATTGAAACCCAAGTTCAAGAGTTTTTCAGAGAAAAACTCAATGTCTAGAATAAATTTTTGATCTTTTGCTACATGGATTAGTGGTTTAGATAAACCTTGAGTAGGATTCATGATAGATTTATGTGGTCGGATATTCTACACATAATTAATAAGGAGTCAATTAGGGTTGTTACAAGATTATGCTCAATCAGACCAGTTCTAGCACTTAAATCAATGAAAAAATAAATGGTGATAGAGTTAAATGGTGAAAGGTATGACTTGAGAGAGCCCTGACTATCAAGGACATCAAAGAACATGTAGTGAAATATGCATCAATGGTAATAAGGTATAATATATATTTTAAAAACAAAGAGAACCATGTTTCTACAATTACCATGAACACTGCATATGAGATGGTAAAGAAAGGTGCTAATTATGATTTGTGTGAGTTGTTGAGGAAAAAACTCTTGAAGAATTTGTAGAAGACCAAGGACTCCCGTTACCCCTTCAAGTTTGGTACCTTGATAACATAGTTTGGTTGAAGGAAAAACCAATGGCACATCAAATCAAAGACTACCTAATGAGATTACCTGATGAAGACACAATGAAGAAAGCAATATGGTGATTATTTAAAAATTCCCAAGAAAATATGTAATCCAGAGAAAGGATTCCAGAGAGAGTGGTGGAAAAGTACAAAAATGACATCATCTTCATTGCAAACAAGGACTATTGCATAATGGAGTTTGTTGAGCCTAGAATTGTGTGGATCCTCAAAATGGGATATGAAGTTGTAGAGGATGTAAATGTTGGTTGGTCTGATCATATGCTTAGCAAGCCTAGGGATACCTCTAAGGAAATATATAGAACATATTAGAAGTATATGAAGGTGCACATGAAGAAAAGGAAAAAATAGACAAAGAAAACTATTGAGAAGATGATTGCACAAGTTGCAGAGGTGATGGGCCTATCAAAGGAACAAGTGGAGAAAGCTGGAAGCACTTTTGGATCTCCACAAGGTGCACCTACCATAAGAATATCTGGTAGAAAATCTACCGCCTCTCCAATTTCCCCCAATTCCTCTGGGAATTTTTTCTTTGTTGGTGGATCAAAGAGAAAGGAGTCAACCAGTACTCTGACAAAACAACAAAGTGTGCT